>CM028131.1:1074651750-1075271000 GCA_016271365.2 Neoceratodus forsteri
CTTCAGACCAGCTGTTTTCTTTTTTCCTTTTTCTTGTTCCAAGGTTCCATCTCATAGATGACATCAACCCAGCAGTTTCCAGATGTGCCCACCTGTTGTTTCCTGGAAGATGTCCGACCAGCTGTATCAGAAGAATGCTGCCAGGGAGAGTCTTCGGCTGAGGACCAGGTGTGGTACCATTTTCATTCTACAAGGGACTGGTAAGTCCAGACTTTTCTATTCTTATGAAATTGCAGTACACACCCTACACTAGCAGACTCCAGATGTTTGAACTGTCCTCAAAGACTCTCCCCTTCGGGACTTTGGCTTGCTAGAACTGTGCTTCACCGGGCTCCAGCCCAGGAGAGACTCTTTAATGGACTTGCCTTCGGGCACTGTGGTCACTAGATAGGACTTTTAGGGCACTCCACCCCCCAGATATTGTGTATTGTAAATAATGTCATTGTTTTCTACTGTTTTCTAATGTTTATACTGTTTTTTCTACTTTTCTAAAAAATCTTTTTTGGGATTCTCCAGTGTTTTGATGGTAGGGGTTTAGATAGACTGTGTATGCAGATTAGGAGTGTGTTTTTGTTTTTCTCTGTTTCTTGCAGGTGTTCCTGAAGAAGACGTGAAGAGGAGACAAGAAGAGGAGGAGGGACTCAGCAGAGTTCCTCAGTAGTACTTAAAAGTGTTGTAGTATTAAAGTACAAGTTGTTGTTGGTTACTGTATGTAATTTTCCTTCCACAGGTATGGTTGTGGGGGAGTGTGGGAGTAATCCATAGTGTATGGTATTAGCTCCTGGTGTGTGGTTGCATGGTGTCCAGGGTTGGGGGGAGGTCCCCGTTTGTTTTGTTTTTGGGAATTTTGAGTTAGAGGCAGACAGGTTTTCACTAGAGGGCTAGGGGGGATAGACAGGCTGTGGTTATGAACAGCCATAGAGGTCGCAACACTGATCTGCTAGGGCTATGCTCTGGACAGTTCTTCCAGAGCCATTGGGTACCCATAGTCAGTGGGTAGAATAGAAGCTGATATGTCAGCCGATGGCCTCTGGGCCCTTAGTGTTGCCAGTCTGTGCCTAGCACATGGTAGGAGGGGGCCTGATCGCCACTCTCCATAGGTAGCACATAGGGTAGGATGGCGTAGGCCGGGTAACTAACGACTGCAGACAGTCATTTTCCTGGCCCAGGGTGAGTATAAGCCCCCTGTTACCCGGGGTTACTAGAACCCTAGTTAGATCTAGTGGCAGGCAGGGACAAGCAGCTAGTGAAACTCCAGTTAGATGGATTTCACTATGTCTTGCTCAGTTTTCAGTTTCTGCTGAGCTGGAGCTATGACATCATTTAGATCTGTAGCAGCTGCATAAGCCACACTGGAATGTTGCAGCTAGGGAAATTAGGATAGAATGTTGGGGAATTTAAAGTCAGTTCAGTAGTAGTCTGTAGTAGAGTGTTGAAAAGGGAGGAGGTGTGCTGCAGCTGCAGGCCGTCATTGCCCTCAGCTCTGACAAAGAGCTATATTTTTGTTTGAGGTGTGTGTTCTCACCTGAAGAGGAACACAAGAAGAGCCAAGTGAAGTGGTAGAGGCTGCTTCCAGTGGTTCAGGGCCCCATCCCTCCGGGGATGGGGGGAAGGATTCAGCCTACTTCCAGGTGTAATCCCCTGGTCCGGCTAGGGGAAGAAGAAGCTGCCTAAATTTAGGTTAGTGCTGAGGTACCAGAACTTTTGGATGGGATTTCTTTGAAGAGAAAAAGCCTGTGGGGCACCTGCAACCAAGGGGTGAGTGTGCTCTGATAAAGGGCCAACGTATTTTCACCTGAGACAAGATGAAGTTAAGTGACTGTTACTGTGGGGTCAGGAAAAGACAGCCAAGTACAGTTAAAAGTTGTGGGAATTGGACTGCTTAACTCTGTGGGGGCCTAGAGAAATAGACACAGCCACTCTTTAGGTATGTTTCAAGTTCAGCACAAGTGGGATGGAAGAACAGTAGATTAAATGTGACATACATTTAAAGAGAGTCTACACAGTAAAGTGTTTTCAGAGGATGAGGTGTTAAAGTCCAGAGAAATGGCCGGGTATGAATTATGGAAGCGAGAGGTGGGAGACCCCCCATCAGTAGTAACCAAATTCACCTCTACAGGTTTGCTTTGGGATACCTGTTACTTTCTCTCAGGTACTTGGCCAGTGCCTGAGGAAAGTACCCAGACGTGGGACTGATGACGAAGATTCCCTGATGGAGCCAGAAGTGCTCAGAGGTGGTTTAGGGAGCCACTGAGAAATGTTCCATGCTACATGGAAAGTGTCCAAGGGCTGACATGAGAGCCGAGCCCTGGAAGAAAGGTAGTACAGAGGGCTGGCAAGGGAGCCAAGCCAGGGAAACTGAAAAAGAGTTGAGTTAGGGCCGAATGCCCAGAGTGAAACGAAACTTGACGGTTTCAGTGTAAAGAGGATGTGTTCTGATCTCCATAAATCTGCATTACCAGGAGTGTAGCCCCATGGTGGTCCATCTATGCTTTGTTATTCTGTTGGATGTGAATAAAAGCCACACTTTAGAATCCCAACTTCTGGTATTGGACATTACAGTTATTGCTTCCTGTTTCTGGAGTTATTTGGGGGCCCCTGTGCAGAGTAGCCAAACCTAGCCAACATGCCGAGTGACACTTTTCTCCCCAAATTTCAGCTTATAAAAATGGAGGCACCGCGTCATAGGACCCAGGCCCCTCAACCTGTTCACTCGCTACACAGGCAGGGGTAGTAGCCCTCTCAGTTAGCACTGACTGGGGGTTACAATATGTTTGTATGTAAATGGAGGGATGGCTACATCGTCAAGAGCCATGCATGAAGGTGAAGAGACATAAGAGCTGGTTGAACCAAAATTCCCTTTTCCTGGGAGCACAGACCCTGTCTGCTGTCCACTGTTGCAACAAGGGGAATGAAATCTGATGAGGCCACATTGGGGCAATAAGTATGATCACGTCCCCTCCCTTTGAAGTTTGATTAGCACCCTCAAAATTAGAGGGAGGGGGCATACAGAAACCCTTCCAAGAGAAGGATAACATGTCTCACAGAACATTTCAGGCCCTGGAATGAGTGAGCAAAAACTCAGCAGTTTTCGTGTCGGGTGGGGAGACAAAAAGTTCCAACTGTGGGCAACCCACCTCTTGAACAGATCTTCTGCCACTACGGTCAGCAGTTCCCAGTCATGTATTCTGGATGGTGACCTGTTTAGCCTGTCTGCCAAGATGTTCTGGATGCCTAGAAGCCAGTACCAGACTCTTTCTGCCTTCCTACACAGGGGATAGGGAAAGGCCATCACTGTGGTGAGGCAGCACCTCACACTGATAGTGTCTGTTAGGATTAACAGGCGAGCTGAGGAGAGGGAGCCCAGAAGGCCAGTAGGCTATACAGAGCAGCTCTCATTTCTAGGACATTTAACATGATGGTGGTCTAAGCTTTGACCATGTGCCCTGCATCTGGACAGGGCCTAAGTATGCTGCCCTAGCCCACTTCTGAAGCATCTGTTGTGAGGATTTGAAGAAGGGAGGGGATTAGGAAGGGTACCCCCTCATCAAGCAGTTGGGATTCATGCACCACTGGAGTACTTCCCAAACAGGAGAGGGCACTAGTACCTATCATTCTAGGTCATCCAGTCTTTGTTCCCACTGGACTCTCAGTGTCCCTGATAGGATGCGCACCGGTAGCCTGGTCAGCAGTACTGGGTTAGGGGCCACTGCCATAAGGCTTAGGAGCCTCAGACATGTCCTGGCTGTGACAGACCTGGTGTTGTAGACCTGCTAAACATGAGCTATCAGACGCCCTGCCCTGCCTATGTCATGAAGGCGGGGCCTAGGGTGGATACCAAGACTGCCCCTATATACTGCAGCCAATGTTGAGGGCAGAACTGACTGAGACCCATAGATCATGATCTCCAGTGTGCTGAACAAATGCCTGGTGTGCTCTATGGCATGCAATAATGGTGGCTTGGAAAAGCATTTGAGTAACCAATCATCCAGGTATGGAAGGACGCACAGGCCTGCCTGGCAGAGAGCTGCTGCCACTGCTTCTAAACATTTATGAAATATCCATGGCATTGGAAACAAGCCAAAGGGCAATACCTCAAACTGGAAGTGTTCCCCCTGAAACAGAAAACTTAAATAGTTCCTGTGAGTAGTGCAAAGCATAGATAGTAAAGCAAGGGAAAGCACTGGAAATGATGAGGTGGCCCTGCACACAGCACCCCAAGGGTTCATGCAAGCTGCGTGATGTGTATATGCTTGTTAGTAGCATGCTTATCCCAAGGAGAACTCTAGTCCCCTATCTGTAATAGTGGGATACTATTTTGGAGCACAGAGACCAGTTCTGTAACTGCTTTCCACGGCGAGGGATATACCCCCTCTAGAAGCACTGGATGTTGATCTGACTGGGAAAGGGAAATCCTAGAGGAAGCTGTCTTAAAGGCTCCAGAGTATGACCTCGTATCCTTATGCCTAACAGCATTTGTAGTAGGTACTACCCCCTCATCAATTGGGGGGAGGCACTCCCTACAACTCTACTAGGAAGAGGGGCTGGGGTGGTAGGCGGATACTGGTGGAGCCTGTTGCTGCTCTTGCCACTGCAGTGCCCCCCTAGGGGATTGAGAGAGGATCCAGAGAGTGTTCATGGAATAGGCAAGAGGTTTGCTACCCTTCCCATATCCCCAGGGTGGAGCAATGGGGTAGTGGCGACCATTGCCCAGAGAAAAAGACACCCTCCTGCTGTCTTGTAGATGCCCTAGGGGCTGTTAAAAGGTGGAAGACGAGCTCAGCATTCAGCAAGCCCCAAAGCCAGGGAAAGTGAGGGCCACAGTTCTGGTGCCATAAATCTTATAATCCCCAGGATTATAGATAGCCGGTATAGCCATCTATGACTGGGAGGGCTCAAGGTGCAACAAGTTTCATACCCAGAGGTATAGGATTGCCCTCTTCCAATGAAGAAAATGGAGGGCCAGTCCACCTACAGGGAAGCCCAGAAGAAAGAAGTCTGGTGTGCCCCTGAAGTAGTAAGGCAAACCACACTGGCTGCCAGGTGGAGGAGAAATATGGGCCTTTCAGGAACCCCAGACCTCTCAGATCCTAGTGAGAGCCATAAGTGGTGATAGAGCTCCCCACTGCTGTGTTGTGGGATGCTACATCAATGGTGGAATGCAATAGGAAGTGTCAACAAGGCTGTGCAGGGATAGGGCAAGGTCCAATAAGGATGAAGCAAGGCAAGTAAGCTGCCCTGCATCAATGTCTGTACCATCAACAGGCCAGAGAGGAGAGCTGATGGGGATGCAGATGTGCCACCATCAGCACAGTACAAGTACACTACATCAATGGTGGGATGCCCATTTGGGAAGTGTCAATTAGGCACTGCAAGAGCAGAGCCTGGTCCGAACAGGAGGGACCAGGGCAAGTGAGTTGTTCAGCCATCAACAGGCATGAAATGATAGCTGACAGGGGAAGCAAGAGTCACCACCATTAGAATGATCACTCCAACTATTGCCGTGCAATGGGGAAAGGAGTATCGACAGGGGAGGCATGGGACACCACTGTTGATGAGACCAAGCCAGCCATGACAGGCATAGGAGCTATCATGGTGTGATGGAGAGGAAAGCGATGATGGGGGAGGCACAGAGTGCTACCATCAATGAGCCTGGGCCAGCCAAGAACTGCTGAGGAGAAAATCAACCGTACCCCAGCCAATGGGATGAAGAGAAGCAGGCGGGATAGGAGAAGCTAAGGCATCACTGTCCCAAAAGCACTCAATCTGCAGCTGGAATGCTGAGACCCATCCCGAAACCCCCTGCCTAGATCATGTCGGTGGTGTGGGGGGGTTGTTGCCTAAGGGTGGATTTTTGTCAGAAGAAGGGGGCCCTGAGAAATCTAGAAGGCCTGCTGGAAGGTACCCAAAACAGGTGAGTATTGTTGGCTGTTCTCACAGCTCCCATGAGGTGCCATGTCTGCCAGCGATGAGAAAGCCCTAAGGCCTGCCAACCAGTCAGGGGTTCAGCCTGGCTGAGCATTGTGTTGTAATTTTGAGCCCAGTGTCAGAGGAGTATTGGGGTGGTCAGGGCCTGGTTCACAGGTGGTGGCAGTGCAGGAGCCAGTGCCATAGATCCACGTTACTCTGATTGAAATAGACTGCTGAGACCAGCATTTCCACAGGGTCCAATAAGTCTTGATAGACAGGGAGGAAAGAACTTAGGAGGGATGGGGCTGCCCACCATTACATGGGGATGTCAACATCAGACGTTGTTGTGGGCTGCCCTAGTGAACTGCTAGCAAAAATTTCCATGTGGTCCTAGCGCCTGGTGGCTTATAGTTCCGTTGGTGTGGCGTGATGAAAGTGATATCCTTAAAGAAGATCAAAATGTTTTATCTCAGCTGGATATCCTGGGTAAAGAAATTGTGAAATAAAACATCAAAATGCAAAACACATTTAGTTCCACACCTCATATGACTTGAACTAGACATGCTTTTAACATGTAAACAATGTCTGTAGCATTCAGTATCACTATCACATTTTACTTTTTAAACATTGAAAGGCTTTATACTTCAAATTTAGATGCATGTTTAAGACTCTGTCAGCTCCCACATTTAGTAAGTTAGAAGGGATCAAAAATTAACCCATGGGGAGTGGGATGACAGTGTCCATTCAAAAGTTATTTTGTTGGCCACGTTCTTGCTCTATAACAAATGCATATCCCCCCCCCAAAAAATAAAAAATCGGGGCACCACTAGGTGAGGCAGAAGTCCACGTGAAAAAAAAAGGGGTAACACTCAATGAACATGCAGGTCATGTGTGATGCCCAGTGCCGGATCCTTGATGTTGTGGCTCAGTACCCTGGTTCCTGCCATGACTCATAAATACTACGGAATTCGGGGCTGCATGAGGCATGGGAGTCTGGACGCATCAGAGGCAGCTGGCTCATTAGTAGGTACAACCAGCACATAGGGGACACATGACCATCCAGGCATGTCAGCAAACCACAGCAGTTCACTGATAATGTACCATCATTCCCAACAGGTAACTGTGGATATCCACAACTGCCATGGGTCATGACACCCCTCCGCCACCTGCACACAGCCACAGAACACAAACACAATGACGCACACACAGCGACAAGGGTGGTGATAGAATGCATCTTTGGGATCCTGAAGGCACAGTTCAGATGCCGGGACCAGTCGGGGGGCACCTTCCAGTGCAGCCCTGAGATGGTATGCAAGATGTTCCTCGCGTGCTGCATCCTGCACAACCGTGCGCTGAGGAACAATGTACCACTACCAGACCTGGATGACATGGACCGTGATGGGAATGAACACCAGCAAGACAGGCACAAGAGACAGCCGCAGGCCCAAGCCACCCTATGCCACATGGGACAATGTGCAAAACATGAGCTGATCGACCATCACGTTGCATAAGGCCAGTAAGAGCAGGCAAAGTGCACCGGCAGCAACAGGGAGGCAGAACAGTGACAGCGGAACAACAGTCGGATATGCTGCCCAGTGCTGGGAACATGTGAGGCTGACACTGTAGCCATTCTGTTGTAATAATATTGGGCCCTATGCACGAACGTGCAGAGTGCCTAAGTGCCAGATATCCACAGCACATAGCCACTTCACATCCACTACACCCCTGCATTGGATGTATGAAAGTGGAATGTATCCCATATGCACCTTATTCCCCCAGCTGCATGGACAGCAATGCACCAGGGGCGGGTGGAAGCATGCCAGAGGCAGGCTGGCACTATGCACCATTCACTAAGGCATGTAGTGCTGCACACTGGAAGGGTGTAGGAGGGTGCCAGTTACGCCAGAAGAGACCCTGCCATAATTGCCCTATGCCCTCAGCCCCATGCACACAGGACCCCCTCACAGCCCCGGTGGCTGTATGGCAGCCCCCCACACACAGCAGAAATCTCCAGTGTGTGGTACGCAACTCCTCAACACAGAATAGCCCCATCCCCATAATGCAGAAGCACCACCCACCCCCAACAGATTTCTAGCCCTGTGCTCATAGCGCATATGCATACCCCTGCCCCCCCCCACCCACACAGGTGCCCCGGTCCCAGTACTGAAGAAGAACCCCACACACACATGCACACAGGTGCTCCTGTCTTGTGTTGAATATGAACCCATTGACACACACACAGATGTCCCAGTCTGCACCATCCCGATTCCTGACCCCCGTACCCCAGCTCCCACATTGGTGTTCAGTGGTCCTCCACCCCCCGTGGCACCAACAACACCACCCCCAGCTCCTGTACCTGCACAATGGTGCCACAGCTCCGGACAGCTGGTGGCACAGCCCTACTCACACCACCTTGACCGCTGGCCATCCATCTGATGCTGGGAGCATGCTGCCTATATAGGCAGCGTGCTCCCAACATCAGATGGATGACCAGCAACTGAGGTGATGTGAGGAGGGCTATGCTGCTGGGTCATCTGGGCCATGGCACTGTCATGCAGGTACGGGACTGGTGGGTTGCCGGTGCCATGGGGAGTGAGGGACCACTGAACACCAATGTGGGGGGCGGGGGGTGCTTGGGATCAGTTGTCAGGGTGGAGCTGTGTGTGGCACCTCTGTGCATCTGGGGTTGCATGCTGTACCTGGGGAACAGGCTGCCATGCATCTGGGGGTGGTGGTCTGCTTTGTGCACATGGGCCACGCTGCCCATTGTCGAGGGTGGAGGGATGACTGCAACTGACAGGGACCGGGCATACTTGTGTCGGGAGAGTGGGGTGGTCTGTATTCTGCAAACAGGGGGGAACGGGCTGCCAAATGCCAGGGGGGTGGGAAGTATGGTATGTGCTTACAGGTTGGGCAGCCATGTGGTTGGGCTGGATGTGTGTTCCACCATGTGGGGACCAGGCAGTCATGTGTTGGGGGGGTTGCTTTGGCATTACAGGGATGGGGCAACACTGTGTTGGGGGGTTTGTTTGGCCACACAGGGATGGGGTGAACGTGTGTAGAGGGGACATTAAGGCATGGGGCAGGGAGACATCTGTGCACCAGGCAGGTGCTGCTGGCCACAGTGGTATTGCCATTCAGGCCTGGGTGCCTGCAGGGGCTATTCATGCACCCGGATCCACACCTTACTGTGCAAGTGATCCACTTTGGGACTAAGGACAGGCATTTAATTGGATGCCTGCCTGGGTCTGCCACCCCACCCCTGGCCACCCTGCAGAGTTCTGCATGCTGGTGGGGATAGGGGCATGGACAGGCATCACATGGGTGCATGTGGTAGTGAATACCGCGACCCTGGGCCTGTCCAGGGCCATGGAGCGTAATTCCCACCAATTCGTGCATAGGCCCCAGTTTTTAATACAATCTTTGTATATGTGAAATAGAAGAAAATTAAAGATGTCTTTTCATAGCAAAGAAACAGAAAAGTTATGTGTATATTTCATTCTAATAATCCTGATGGTCTGACCCATAAACTACGTACAGAAAGATCTTATTCAAGTTCATTGATTGACATTCATGTTTCTGGAAATGTGTTAGCTTTGTTTCTCTTGCACTGCATAGTTCATTCTATATTCATAGATGTGCTTCTTGAACTGAAGAACGTGGGAGTTGGATCACAGTCATGTTAATAGGGTGCTGAATGCTGCATCCTAAACAACACTATTGAATCTGCTATTAATTTTTCTCTTGTATGCCATACCTCCATGAAAAACCATGACATTTGAATTTGATTGCTTTTGAAACTCCTGCCACCTCATTACCTCAAAGTTAATTTTCCTTTCTGTTATCTATCAAAATATAAAATATTGTGTTTTTTTTAACATGAAGAATGTAAGTCACTAATAATATTTTTCTACTAATGTTTTATTTTAATGAGATCCCCAATTTTATTTTTTCTGCTTATAATCCACAGCATCTCACAGAGCAGCCTTCACCATCAGGAGCATACATTTATAGCAGCTGGCCTCTCCACAGTCATATAGTCAATGGTAGCCAGTAGGAGATTTATACAGAAAGGGTAGGGCTGCCACTGCCAGATTTCCCTTCCTCTCCAGGAGACTATACAAGTGAAAGCAGCTAAAACTGACACAACTAGGTGAAGGGCTTCTACTTATCTCTGTGAGGTGTCCAGCTCTTACGTCTGCCAACAGCAAAGTGCTTGAGCCTAAATGCTTCACTCAGTTAGTGTCTTGTCAGAGTTGATCAAACGTTGTTACAGAGCTGACATCACAGATAAGTGTGCTATGACTAGAAAGCTGGATCTCTTGAACTACCCTGGAAGATCCCAAATATACCTTGGGCCCCTGTTACTTAACGGAATTTCTCCTGACTCACAGAGTTGTAGCAATTTCAGGGAAAATACTCTTGCTACAATATCCTTTATGCCCCCTCTGTTTATGGCAAGCTGGTGAAGGGCTCTCACACGTGTGACATGGCAGTGCCTAATTATTAACCCAAACTCTGAGAAAGCTACTTGAATAATAAGAATACGTGAATATAATTCTGCTTTTATTCCAAATGTTTAATGTATTCATTTCCCATCATTCTTTCCTGCAGTGGACATTTACATGAACCCAGGATCTGTGGGCTCATCCTTCCGCTTTACCTCTACTGAACCTAGATCTTTTGTTTGTAAGATCATAGATATTTCCATAGCAACAGATTGTGATGTCACATGCAGAAAGTATGACTTCAGCTGAGGAAAAGCAGCATGAGAAGATGTGATATGGTGGGGCAGGGATACACTGTACATACAAACACACTTCCTAGTTTAGAACAACCATACAAAATTCAGGAAAATAATTACAAATAAGCTCAATTGTGTATGGATATATTTTTTAGAAAATTTTCCTGGATCATGCGTTGAGCTGACAAGCTGTCTATCCTTCCCCAGGAGTTCCCAAAACAAACCTGTAGACCCACCACCCACCACCTACCTTACACTATCATGTTTCAAACGATGTTGCAAGTATCTCAAAATAGAAAAAAATGCAATCCATCTTCGTCTAGAAACACTATTGCTCTACTGAAATTGGTGAAACAGTGAGAGCTATAGGTAACCAAAAGGACCATTATAGCCTATGTAATGGAAGACAGACAAAGCATTCGTACTCTAATCTCATGTTGATGGCACCTGTCCAGGAAACAAATGACACAAGTTACTTGTGATCCTTGCACTATTAGGTACAAACAGATTAATTTAACACATTTCAGACACCTTTGCTGTCACCCAGTGTGAACTGTGTTTCTAACTCATTTTGTAAAGTCTCAGTAGTCTAGAAATGCAGCTTATGCTTTGACCTAAGAGATTTTTCATTGCAATTATTAAATACAGTGTTCTGCCATTATGTAAATGTATTCCATTTATGACTGTTTCTGCAAAGAAAAAGCCAATGTTGGACTCTGATGTTCACAATTAAAAGGAAACTGCTGATAGTAAACTGGCAAATGTATGTTTTTTTTTAAATCTGAACAAGTTCTTGAAGATGCAGTATTCTATCATCTCTTAATCTGCCCAGCGTTTGGCGAGCAATGGTGCTGCCAAGCAACCATATTAATGCAATGGATGACAAGAAATGTGACGTCTGCAGCCCTATCCTCAGCTGCAGAGTTATTTTTGTTAGCCAGTTACTATATAATGATGCCTGGCAGTTGAGTGCTTGATTGGCCCACCTGGACACCATGAAATTCCCAGGTGGTCCCATCTCAACACTGAAAACACTGCACATCCCTTCACAGATCTTTAATTTTAGGTTAAGCGTGAATTTCCTGATCACTGCAATTTAATACGCAGTGCAAACATTTACCCTATGTATAAAACTGATATACTGTAATAAGCTAATATGAGCACAAACTTTCCAGGTGGACATCCAGTATCAATTGTTCAGGTTGGACCCAGTGCCAACTTTCCAGGGGGGTACCCAGTATCAACTTTACTGGTAGGAAACCAGTGCCAGCTTTCAAAGGTGGATCACCTAGTGCCAATTTTTTAGAGGGGCCCCTGTAGCAACTATACAGGTAGACACCCAGTACCTACTTCCCAGGTGGGGACCCCACCACCAACTATCCAGCAGGGCCCCTGGCAGCCACTTTCCACGTTGGCTCCCTGCTCTACCATACTCTTCACTCAAGGATTGAGAGGTCATAGAAAATCAGTTGCTTTGCTTATCTAACCCAGCTAACCAAGTCTGTCTTGCACAAACCGTGGTGTAACCTTCTCAGTTCAGAATAAAGGAGAGAAAAAAATTCACAGTCTGAAGCCTGTAAGAACCCAGTGAGGCACCTCTCTGTAATGCCTCCCTCCTTGTGCTGTTTTCCTCTCATTGCACACCTACCATGTGACAGTCACATTTTCTCCCCTTCATTCCTGCATTGCAAAGTACTTGGTGTTCCTCTTTGTATGAAAATAACTATATAGGGTCAAATGCATTCCCTAAAGAAACCACTGTGATGAAATATCTCTTTTAGTGTCTTGTGCTCTCCATCATTAAATTAAGCAACATTAAATACTATACCGGAGTGCCCTGGCATTTCATTTTTGTGAAAAATTAAACTCTGCCATTTAAACATAAATTCAGCAAAGCAGTTCTAATGGATGGCATTTTTAATGTTACAAATTAGTTTAATTTATTCCCACTCCTTTGCCAGATCTAGCCTGGCCAGACTGGATCCACTACTCTTCCACTGCTTCTGTCACTTTGCCCTTGACTACCCTCCATCATCACCTCTTCCACTAAGCCTACCTCATCTTTCAATTCAGATTCAGTTCCTTCCTTGCTACCTCAGCTCCCACCTCTCCAGCCCCTTTCCTTCCTTCCTCCTACTACCTTTAATCCACTAAACTCCAACCATTCTCCCTCCTCATGCTAAGACCCCAGCAGGCAGTCAGCCTTCTCCTTTCATTCCCTCTCTCCATTGATCTAGTCTCCACCTTACTATATGCTTTTCCTGTTCCCCTCTGCTCTGAAATCCCTGCTCCATGTCCACCTCTCTCATACCTGCTTTGGCTTCTAATCCCATTTTGGCCAGCTGTTCTCTCATGCTATACTGTTTTGTACTGTTTGCCTTTTCGCATGTGCTTTGCTTAATGGGTGATCTGTAACGTTGCCCTTTTTGCATCTTTTTTATTTATTTTATTTATTTTTGTGTTTACCTGGTAGGCACACTAGATAATACAATGCCTATTTTCAGGCATGACTCAGGAAAATACAAAGAGTCAAAACAGTTTTACATAATGGTAAAGGTTACAAAACACAAAATGGAAAAGTTACAAAAACAGATAACAGAAAACATTGCAAGACGAAGGCAGGCTGTATCATACAGCTCAGATAAACAAACTCAATACACAAGTTGTAGCAGATTGACAAATATAAGAACATGACAGTGTGTCAGGTACAGGTACAATTATCTATGGATCTGAAGTACTTATGTAGCTCCCTTTTAAAGTGTTAATGGGATTCAGAGAAACTATGGTTAACTAGAAGACATTTCTGGAATTTGGGGACAAAAAAGGAAAAAAAAAGCTTAATCGTCCATATTTGTTAAAGATTTGGATACGGACAGGAGAAATAGGTCACTAGATCTCAGGGGACAATCTTGATTGAATATTTTAGCAGGGCAGCCAGAGAGGCAGGTTTAGCGGGCCTAAGACTTTTTTTCATGGTACAGTCTAGAGCATATTGTCAGCATGAGGATGGAGCTAGCCAACCTAAACAAGAATAGAGTGTGAAATAATGGGCAATCAAGTTGTGGAAAGGGCAAAAATGGCAGATATTTTTATAAGTGATATTCCATTTAGTTAGGCAACCTTTGTTCATTTGAGAGAATAAGACAAACCCATGGATAAAACTTGGTAGCAGAACTCCCTGAGCAATGGAAAGTCTGGCAGCAGGAGTCAAGGCATACCTAATTCAAGAGGCACCTCCTGATGAAGCCTACATGGTGTAGGTGAAACGTAGAGCAATAGGCATTAAAGAAATATGGATAAAGTTTATATTGGAGAAGAATTACAGTGCTGTCCACCGTCATTCTATTGCACCCCCAAATGGCTCTTTCGTGTAGAGACTTTTTTCCATACCTAACTCTATAGGCAAGTCTGACCCTGGTGTTGATAGATTTTCATGCAGTGGCAGTATGTATGGTAAAATCTAGGGCTGGATCAAGGGTGAGGCCTAAGTATTTGAAAGAGCTGACAGTGGTAAGAGGGAGTCATCTATGCAGTAGACTGCTAGGTCATCCGTACACTTTCCCAGATTGGGCACCAACCCAAATAGCATGGAATGAGTCTTGCTAGTGTTGAGGAGAAGCTTATTCTGTGATAGCCAGATCCAAACCTTATAAAAATTGGCATTGAGCTATATGTTAATATCAGCTATGCTCTTGGAGATAGAGCACCGGGGTGGAGCACGATTCCAGAAACCTAGAGATATTATTGATAAAAATCATTAAAAATAATGGGCCCAGTATGGAGCCTTGAGGGAACCCAAGATTAACCATGATAAGATTAGATTTAGATTGGCTCACTTTTACAAATTGTTGTCTATCATCAATATAGCTAGTGAACCAATTCACTGTGGTGGCATAAATAACAAGGGACAGTAATTTGGTCTTGAGAATAATGTGATCCACAAGATAAAAGGCTTTTGTCACATTAATGAACGCTGTGCCTGTGTACCTGCTCCTGTCCATGGCTATCTTGGCTACCTTGGCATTAGTGGTAAACTGGATGAGAGCTGTAGATGTGCTACGAGCCTGTCTGAAACCATGTTGGCAGGTAGATAGCAAGTCGTACTTTTGGAGGTGCTCTGTAGCCTGTGTGACCACTAGTTTCTCAAGTAGTTAGCTAAGAACAGACAAAATTGCTACAGGATGATAGTTTTCCAATAGCACAGGATCACTCTGTTTGAAAACCAGCACAGTTTTGGTAAGAGATACATTAAATATTTGGGTTAGGGGGAGGCAAGATAGGGGGCAGCAATCCTGAGAAGTCTGGGTTTGCACCCATCATAGCCAACACTACTGCAGGGAAAATATTTTTTCAGAAGTTATAACACTTCCTTGTGTGTGACAGCTCTTAAGTAGAATGGAGAGTCAGATCATCTGCATGAGCATTCTTGTCAAGGGTACCTAATGCTGACTTGGAAAATCTGGATACTTTGAAGAACTGGGAGTTAAAAGCATTTGCTATAGTATCAGAGTTGTTACAATTAATACCATTTAGTATCATGTCAGTCACTATGTGATTTACCACTTCCCCATAAACCCCTTGATAGAACCTTCAGCAGGCACCAACAGAGGGTTGCATAAGATCTTTACAGCAGGTATTTTGGCAACATGAATAGCTTGTTTACATTAATTCCTCTGCTTCCTATATTACAGCCAGTCAGCAGGATGTGCTCTAACTTTGTACTAAGTCCAGACCTTATCTTTGATCTTTAGTAATGTCAAGGGTCTCTGTGCAGCCATCTTATGGCCATGTCTCTTACCCCATACCTTACAAGAGAGGTTTATAGGTCCTGCAGTGTGTAGTGTTTGGAGACCAGGTAGTCTAACACTTCATTTACACTGATGGTGAGATATAAAGGTGACAAGTCAGTCTGGAATAGATCAGCAAAATACACCTCCTTAGTTTAGCTTAGTCACAAAGTAATATCTGTTAAGGAAGACAAGCGGGAGGGCATGCTCTCCAGACATAGAACACCAGTGAATGGTCACTGATGACATCAGCTAGACTGCCAGTACCAACAATCCAGTCAGTTCTGTTTGTTAGGACCCAGCCTATTAGGGTACTGTTATTGCCTTTAGTTGCTAGTCTAGTGGGGTCAGTAATACATTGAGAAAAGGTGTAGCTTACTCATCATAAATTAAAGTGATATTGAGTTATTAACAATCCAATCAAAGTTAAAGTCATCTAGTAGTAAGAGTTAATTTTCGCTAATTACTGCAGACAGGTGATTAATAACTTCAGATAATCTAGCCTTGCCACTTTCAGGAGGATTGCATATGTACACTATACATAGCATTTTAGCATTCTCCAGGTCTAGTACGGTGTGTAAGATGTCACACAAGGTTACATTAACCACCTACAAGGCAGACAGCTTCAGCGATTGGCTGTATCACTACAAATACTGAGATGAGCTACTTTAAGACCCTTTAAGCTGAACCATTGAGAAGAGTTAGCACAGTTTTGTGAGTGGTGGGGGGGGGTTGGATTGGTTTCAATAACTCTAAATAAAGTAATACAGAGAAGCAGGTGCCATATTGAGGAAAGGTCAGAGGCCAGTAGCCAGTGGGTCTAGTAAAGACCAACTGAAAGAATACCTGGTTACACATCTCATTATAATTAACAAGTATTTGGACCGAAAGCATCAAGTCAGGTTAGGATTGGTGGCATTGCAGAGGTCTTATTTTGAACTTCTTGTATTGTGTGCAGTATTGTACTACTGTATTGTTTTGAGTCTGCTCCCATGTACCTTCCCCCAGCATGCCACTGGAAAAGAGCAGCATCAGGTCAGCAAGTCCTTCCTGGTAAAAAGTAAAAAAAAAAAACTGGGAGGAAGGAAGGAAGGAATTTACAATTTGCTCAACTGATATTTCAGCAAGAAAGGCACCATCTTATTTTCTTAGAGGTCCTAGGAATACAACAATGACAATTACACAAAAAGTGTGAAGCTCCAGGGTGTGCATCACAGGATTTAATGAATGTCCCAGGGGGCGGAACACACTCGACCTTCAGCCTCATGCCTTACTCCACCCCGGGGCATGCATTATATATGCAATATTGGATGGGGAAGTGTGCTTAATGAGAAATTAATGGTTGCCTGAGGTGTGGGATGCTGCATAAACCCCAAGGGCAAAGCCTGAGGGGTTTATTAAAGCATCCCACACTGAGGGCAACCATTAATTTCTAATTTAAGCACACTTCCCCATCTTTTATTATTTATAATTGCTGGGCAGCAATTTTTTTCAGCCCTGAGTCTGAACACACACACACACACACACACACACACACACACACACACACTCTGCCTCCCCGTTCATCTTTTTTTTTTTAATTAATTTAATTATTGTTACATTTTCTTTTTAGGTTTGTTTCATTTTGGCAGATTTGTGTACTGACATTGCGATCTTGTTACCTGAAGAAGCAAGGTCTGAGCTGTTCTTGGCAGAGCGCGCACGAGGCATTCCCGGCAGCATTTCTCTAGTAGGGCTCTGAAATGCCCTTGTAAGTTGTGAATGGCAGGATCAGCCAGATATAAATAGTTTAAAAGTGAAAAAAAACAGTATTCGCACACATGGTGTGGCGGCTCCTCGCTAAGTGGAACAAAGGAGTCGCCATGTTTGTGACAGTATTTAGCCCGACCATTACAAGCGTGGAGCCAATCAGAATGCGGCTCTTCATTTACTGATGTGGCACGTGTTTGCCGTTATAACCCGTGGGTTATAACATCACATTATAACTAGCTCAGCCCATTGAAAAAATTGCTGGCCAGTTATTATAATCCTATAATGCACACACTGTTATGGTTTGATTCTGTTCCCATGTACCTTTCCCCCAGAATGCCTTTGGAAAAGAGCAGCCTCAGCTCAGCAAGTTTTCAAAGAAAGACAGGAAAGGAGGAAGGGAGGGAGGAAGGAAGGAAGGAAGGAAGGAAGGAAGGAAGGAAGGAAAAAGAATTAAAAAATGTGCTCAATTGATTTAGCAATTAACATGGGTTAAAGGAAACAACAGAGTCTGAATAAACTAAATTAGAGCTGCAAGTTTGCTTCTACCAGATAACTGAATAGTTCACACTTAAAGTGTTTGATTCTTGCAAACTGTGGGAAACCTGTGGCAAAATGTAGGAGTATTTGGTTCAAATAGGTCACATAGCGCAGACTTATGGAACCAGTTGAATGTCATACCATAGTCTGCTCCTGAAATAGTTAACAAGGCAGTGTGAGTGATATCCTCATTTTCATGTCAAACTCAGATTGACACCACAGTGCAGCATCAGAGCTTACTCACACACTCAGGCCCGGATATTCAAACTGCGCCAGGCTGTGGCGCAAGCCTGGGTGCAGCTCAACTTTGTTGCGCAAGGGTGTGGCCTGGGCAATATTCAACGGAGCTGCATTATGGCACAGCAGCTTTGAATATCGCACACTGGCCACCCCCACTGTGCATGGCGCAGTGGCACTGCGCCAGCACAAGTGGCCAGAGTGGAGCATGGAGATGCACAGGCGCAAGTGCCATCGCGCCATAAACAGCACCTGCGATATTCAAAATGGGACATGCAAATGGGGCCATAATTTATGCAAGGTGCACATGGGGCCATTTGCATCTCATTACAGCCCCATTTGCATGCCATTAGCATGCAGGTGCACCGATCCCCGACGACTAGTGCCTGGTGCCCTGTCAGGCAGCAGCCGTCAGGGACCGACACCCCCTGCAGCCTGATCATGGGCATTCCTGTAATATAAAAAAAAAAAAAGTCCTATATCCCTGGTGGTCCAGTGGACCGATCACCGCCCAATCGCGGGCGTAACACATAATAGACCTCTACCACCCTGGTGGACTAGTGTACCCCTCCCACCCGCCCACTGAGCCCCACTGCCCCGCTCCCCATCAGCCGGGTGGTGGCACCACCCATCTGCCACTCACTCGCCGACGATAGCTTGGCGCTGCACCCTACTGGCTCAGGCTGTGAACCAGGCGGCAGCCCCACCGAGCTGTCAGTCAGCGGCAGCAGGCAGGTGGGGTACTGCCGGCTGATGGGGAGAGAGGAGTGGGGCTCAGTGGGCGGTGGAGGGTACACTAGACCACCAGGGTGGTAGGGGTCTGTTATGTGTTACGGATGCCCGCGATCGGGCGGCGATCGGTCCACTGGACCACCAGGGATGTTGGACGGGGGTGGACTATACTGATGCCCACTATTGGGCACATAGAGGTCCACTGGACCACCAGGGATATTGGACGGGGGGATTTTGCTTCAGGATGCCCGCGGTGGGGCATGGGGGGCACTGCCGGCTGCGGCAGGAACTCGGGTGGCCACCCACAGGTGGCAGCTGCCATGTTGTGCCCTGCAATGCAGCAGCTCACCTGTGAGTGGCCATCACTTGTTCCTTTTTTTTTGGCTTAACTTTGTGCAGGTGCAGGTAGGGGTTGCGCATGCATGACTCTGCACATCCCGGGCTGAATATTGGGCAGTGCAGGTTATGCATGGGCACCCTCCCACCTGTGCCCATACATTACTGATGTGTCTGCCGTGATCGGGATTTATGCGGCACACTTTTCCTTTTTGAATATCGCACCGGAGAGCATCAGTGGGTTGCACATGGCGCAACACTGTTGTGCCATGTGCAACCCTTTTGAATATCTTGTCCTCAGTACCAAGCTAATAGGCAGCTTAGGAAGAGCCCTCTATGGAATTTTTTTCAGCAAATCACACAAACAAAAGCCAACAACAGCAGGGCTGCTGCACGGGATATTCTTACTTTAATAGTAAGAGGAAAAGCAAAAAACACAAAAAAGGGTCAGTCTGAGTACAGCACTAAAAAACAGCAGGCCTCTAAGGGGAAGAAGGAGTGTGCTTGGGAAGGGGCTGCAAGGGAATGAGGTGGAGGCAGTCTGACAGTGCCTGATTACCCAACACAACCATTTAATTTTTTTTTTTTTACAAGAATACTTTGATTTGATTTGATTAGTTACCAGAATAGGCTCAATGAGCTGAACAGCCTAGTTTCATGGGTAGCCTGGGGCAACTAGACCAAGAAATTACATGGAGACTATAAGTACAGCATACAAAACACATAACAATTAATTAAAACGTTGACAGGCTGTTAGATGAGACAAATACACTCTGAAATTATGTTTGAAAGACAAAAAAATATATACATTGTTTCAACTCAATCGGAAGTGAATTCCAATATCTTAGCAACTTGAGAAGCAGAGCTCTGGCCCAAGGTAGATCTTATTAAACGTACCACAGAATTGTCACAAACATGGGATCATAAATTATGAGCAAAATCATGTTTAAGTAAAAGGCCAGATAGTAAAGAAGAGACCAAATCTTTATTAATTTCCCAAGCAAGCAAACCAATGTTATATTGTATCTTAAGATCCAATGAGATCCAACCCAGGGCATTATATAAATCTCAATGAAGAGTATGGACATCAACAGTCAAGATGCTAGATTATACAGTTTCCTAACCCAAGAAAGGACCCCATCCAATGCAGACATGGATATTAACACACAATAAATCAATTAAAGGGGCACAGTCAACCATTTTTGCATCATTCAATTTCAAGTTGAAAACATAGATTTTGTTATTGCTTACCTTCTCTAAAATCCATTTGTGTTGCTGGTGGTTAATCTGCCTCCTTTCTTAGTAGAACCGAAGTGCACGGTAATTGTGTAATTATACCCAAGCTTGCTTTATTTCCTGTCCTTGATCTGCTCTCATTGCTCTCTTCCTGAACATTAGGAACACCCCAAGCAGTACAGCCACTGATGATGCAATAGTCTTCTCTGCTTCCACTACATCTTGAGTGGTTAGACTGTGTTGGGTGTGTTCACAACTCCAAGGACTATGCAGTGGGAGTTGCTTAAGGAATGTAAACAAACACATTTTCGTGTGGCAACACCAGTATGGTGAGCAGTCTGTTATTCATTTTTAAAAAAGAAACAAGAAATCAGAATCAAACTACCAGCAACATCGGCACATTGCACAGAATGCAAATAATCACAAAATATGTTTTGGAAACTACGAAGTGTTTGAGGCCTAAACGGGTTGACATTGTCCCTTTAATGGACAAATAGGGTTCTTAAAAGTCAATTTCCTAGTGTTCTGGATCAAATTAGTTCTATTACGGTGCAATACACCTAAGCAGATAGTTGCAGCGTTCACCAAATTATTCACATGTTCTGTAAAGTGCAGGGTACTATCAAGGGTCAAACCTATGTACTGGAAAGAGGATACCTTTTCAAAAGGTTGCTGCTCAACTGAAACAAGGTAGAGTCTGGGGCCAGTGCTACCCAGCCTCCCACCATTGCCAAAATGCATTGCTCATTGCTCTTGTTTTCTTTAAATTTGAGCTTAATCTATTCCGCAAAAAAAATTCAATACAAAACCAAAATCATTTCACAGACATAAACTCTAGTTGGCCAAAGACTGTCTATTTACACATAAAGCAGCATCAACATACAATAGCATTGTTGTACCCTCATAAACTAAAGTGAGGTCATTGACGAATAGGCTAAAAAGTAGTGACCCTAGGATCAAACCCCAGTGAATTCCAATATTCAGATTCCTTGCAGAACAAAAAGCCTTACCAATTTTAACCCTGTTGTCTGTCACAGAATCAGGTTTCCTCCTGGTGGGTTTTACTGCATATCCTCTGGCAAGCCACAAGCCTGAAGGTTTCCCAATAATAAATTGCTATTTACCAGGTGAAAAGATAAGGAATCCAACTGGACTGCAGCACTTTTTGGGTTATGGATTGCATTTTGTTTTCAGACTTAGCAGGGCATAGAGCAGAGACCCTGAGATCTGATTAGGGTGTTACAGGGCAGTGGGCAGCATGTGAGTATGTGCTGCTGGCTGTCCGGCTGTGCCCATGTGCTCACAACAAAAATATATTTTTTTCCTTTTTAAACCAAAATAATAAGGAGGACTGCTGCTTTTTTCAGTAACTGAATTTTATTCCTGTTTTTCTGTGTACATTGTATAGCAAAGGTCTGATGCAAGGCCTATGTACTGCAAGTGGGTAGCCTTCAAGTGCCCAGCCACTGCTAGTTGCCACTTTTGTGGCATCCTATAAAAAATAAAAAAACATTTTCTTCCAGTCTTCACCCTTCTAACTTCCTGGGGTTCTTCCTGTAGCCTTCTGTGTGTCCTTCTGAGCAGTACCAGTGTACTGTGATCTGGACATTGGGCAGCAAGTAGGTGTCAGTTAACAGCCTACCAGTGCCCAGCTGCTGCTACTTGGCACTTTTGTGGTATTCTATCAAAAATTAAAAAAGTACAGACAACATATTTTTTCTTCCAGTCTTCACACTCCCAACATCCTGGAATTCCTCCTATAGCATTGTGTGTCCTCCTGAGCTGTGCTAATGTAGTGTGACTGGGTAGCAGGCAACAAGTGGGTGTCAGCAGACAGACTGCAGGTGCCCATCTGCTACTATGTGGCACATACATTTTAATAAACTGTAAGTTAAAAATATAAAAAAATCAAGTCTTGTGGAGGCCTGGTTTAGGCAATGGAGCAGCAGAGCGGCAGAGAGGGCAAGGAGATAGGGGCATTGTGGAATCATCCAGAAGCAGGAAAGAAAAAACAAAGTGGAGTTGGGTTGGCCGGAGCACCTCAGGCTCTCTGGAAAATGGAAGTGTACAGAAAACTGCCTGAGCACTCCATAAGGTATCATACATTGTGGAAACCAGTAACAGTACCACTGCAAGGGTTGCTACTTGAGTAGTAATTGTAGATAAAAGCAAAAAGAAAGGTGTGCAGTGGATAGTGACACAGGCAGTGGAGGAGAAGCAAAGTGATCTGGGGGAGCCTGGGGCCAGAGACAGAGGCTCCCTCAAGTATTTACCTAATAAAAATGATAGCAGCAGGAGCAGTAGCAGCAGTATTTCTGGGAAGGAGGAGGAGGAGGACAGGGAAAAGGTGAGAGTCAGACTCCAGACAGGAGAATGTATGAGATGAAAAAAAAGACAGTTGTTCTAAAAACAAACAAAAGAATGAGCCTCCAAAATGGCAAGAGGAAAAACAAGCATCTAAAAAAAAACAGCAGAAAAAGACACAGAAAATCCTCATAGTACACCCGAGGCCAGTGGGACACATAGTAGAGGCAGAAGAAGACTCAATCTCTGAACCCAATAAACACGTGGAGGGGAAGGTGGAGGTTGAAGAAGAGAACCATAGCAAACCCCATAACAAACAGCATAGCCTGCCACTAGGAAAGACCAAACCGGTAATGTTAGTGGTGCAGAATTTCTTTTGAGTGGACAAAAATCATGAACACACATAGTGTGTCTTGTACATAAAGACAAGCTGAGTCAGGGTGTGAAGGGAACAAGTCTGGGAACATACCTCTCAACCTCTTCACTCGTAAATCAGGGACAAAGCTTAAAAAAATCAGGGACAAAGACCCAAAATCAGGGACATATCTTAAAAATGTGTACTATTCACTTAGAAAGCTGATGGAATAAGTGGATTAGAATAAGATGCATTTTCTGAAGAAGAACAAGTCTGTAACTTTAATGTTTGGCATTATTTTGTACTTTTAATCCCCACTGTTCTGTCACAAAAACACAAGTTTTACGAGGGGCAGAGGAAAATTCTGAGTCAAAATCAGGGACGTCCCTGAAAATCAGGGACAGTTGAGAGGTATGTCTGGGAACATCTACCATGAAATGGCATTTGCTGAAGTTCCACATCTCTCAGTATGATGAATGGTGTCAGTGCATGGCATCGGCATCATCATCAGTAGCAGCAGTATTAGTGAAGCTGATGTCAGGAATGATGATGATGATGGGTAGAGGAAGAGAACGTTGAAGGTAGAGAGGAAAAGAGGGAAAAGGAGTCATTCAAGTGTCAGCTGAAGCAACTCCATCTCCAACATCTTTGTTCTTGATTCCATTGACTCCCACACATCAGAGAGGCCACAAATCTCCATCAGTTTCCACCCCCAAGGATAGAAAAAATAAGAGCCGACTGTTGGGCTCAGACAAAAAAATAACACTCAAACTGTCTCACATTAAGCCTGAAGAAAGGAGTCAGAATTATAGAGCCAACAGGTCTAAGACCAAAAAGTTAACAAAAGCAATAGTGGAAATGCTAGCCACTGACTTGCTACCATTCTCCTTTGTGAGGAATGCATGTTTTATATCACTAACGCAAGTTGCAGTGCCAAGGCACCAAGGCCCCAGCCATATAGAGGATAATGAATGGGCATCGATGAACAACCACACTATGATGATATTGAATGGTTACCTTGGCAACTTATGTAAACCTCGAGAGCGCAGCTTCAGAGGTTTATTAAAGTTGCCAAGGTTACCACTAGATGCCAGCTTAGCATGGTTTTCATCGATGCCCATTCATTGTCTTTTATAGTGTATGGGCATTGATGTTACCTTGGTTTTGGAAGTGCTGTAGTCGCGAATGAGGCATGGAACATTGGCTGCAATGAACAACCTGGGACATATAAACACAAGAGAGAAAGCAGAAAACATTAATTTTATTACATACAGAAAGGTGGGTAACTGAGATGGGGGGGCAGAGAAAATAAAAATGGTAGTGCTGCCATTATTGCTATGGGTCAGGGGCTTTTAATTACTGTGCCATCTTACAGGATGAAATCATCGACTGTTAGTGCTTGTATGGATTCAAACTGCTTTTTGGCTGTTCAACCATTAGAGGAGACTAGCGGGTGGCTACGCAATCTGATTCCAAGCTGTTGTACCATTGATGTGACGTGCGCCATCGCTGGTATAACAACATGATGACACATCGATGGTACAACAACACTGGTAAAAGATGGAATTTGACTAGTAACAGCGTTCTACCATACACTATATATACTTTTCCACAGTGGCTCTTCTAGATTTGTATCAGTGTGTCTACAAGCTTGTCTCATATGCCCTTTAAACATCATTTGTGCCAGTGTTTCACACCCCCCTTACACATGGACAAGTGGTGAAACCACTGATTTACATGGCAGTGATCACCCATTGGGTCAGTTTGCCCTCTGGCTATTCTTTCTCCCTTCCTGGGTTAAGTGGCAGCACACAACATTCAGCAGCAGAACCATCTTCCTCTCTACCCAATGAAACACAATGTGTCAACAATAATAATAATAATAAATTTTATTTAATATAGCGCCTTTCGAACATCAAGGCGCTGAACAGGTAAGAGAAAATTAAAACAGTACAATAAATATCAGTTAAAAACAGCAAAATTCTGAGTATGCTTTACCTCATAAATAGGTCTTAAGTGCCTGCTTAAAGCACCCAAAGTCCTGCACTCCCGAAGCTGACAGGGCAGAGAGTTCCAAAGGGTAGGGTCCACAAACCCAAAGGCACGGGCCCCCAAAGATTTTAAACTAACCCTCAGAATCTCCAGCAACCCCTCATCAACCCAGTGAAGCTGTCACAGAGGGGTATAAGGAATGAGGAGCTCTTTCAAATAGTGGGGGCCCTGACAGTGTAGGGCTTTGTAGGTTAATAAACCTAGCTTAAAGGTGATCCACCACTGAACAGGCAGCCAGTGCAGATAGTGCAGCACAGGGGAGATATGAGATCTTCTAGAAGCCCCAGTCAACAAACGTACCGCAGCGTTCTGCACTAGCTGCAAGCAGCGGATATCAACCCCAGGAAGCCCTAAGTCAAGGGAGTTGCAATAGTCAAGGTGCGAAGTCACAAAGGTGTGGACCAAAACAGGCAGATCGCTAGGCGGAACAAGGTGCCTGACCCTGGCAATGTTCCTAAGATGGTAAAAGGCCAGCTTGACCACGGCCAACAACTGATGACGAAGGGTCAGCCCGTTGTCAAGCACCACTCCCAGGTCACACACCCATTCAGAGGTAAGTCTCTGTGCCCCCCCAGGATTACACCAGATGGGAAATCAGTCCTCAACCCCTCAGTCCTGTGACCCAGTCCACCACCAAAACCTCAGTCTTTCCTGCGTTCAACTTTAACCCACTAGAACACATCCAATCTTGGAGTTCTGTGAGGCAATCATTTAGCACCGAGATAGCACTAACCTGGTCGGGGGCAAAAGACAGGTAGAGCTGGGTATCATCAGCATAGCAATAAAACCTCAGTCCATACCATCTTACAATGTCTCCGAGGGGCAGCATATACACTGCAAATAACATGGGGGACAGCACTGAGCCCTGAGGAACCCCACAAGACAGAGAGAAAGGCTCAGAAGAAAAAATTCCTGAGACAATTCTCTGAGTTCTACCAGCGAGGAAGGTTGAAAACCATCTGAAAACTGTACCTCACAGCCCACAGATGTACCTCAGGCGCTCGAGCAGAACCCTATGATTCACAGTGTCAAAGGCTGATGACAAGTCAAGGAGTACCAAGATGGAATGATTCCTCCGATCTCTCGCCATCAGGAGATCATTGAGCACCCGAACCAGAGCAGTCTCGGTACTATGCCTCTCATGAAAACTTGATTGGAGAGGTGCGTATAAATTATGGATGACTAAATGGTTCTCCAGTTGAGCTGCCACAGCTTCCTCAATAACCTTTCCCAGAAAAGGAAGGTTAGAGATAGGTCTGTAGTTCACTAGATTGTCCGGGTCTAAAGAAGCTTTTTTCAGGAGGGGTATCACTACCGACGCCTTCAGGGATCTAGGAAACTCACCCAAGTCCAAAGAGCATCAGACGATCCGAGCCAAAACCGGGCTGATAGTATCACTACAACCCAAAATCAGGGAAGTAGGGCCCTGATCTAACCTACAGTATGTGGGACGCATCCCATGGACAATCCTCATAATATCAACAAACTCCAGCAGGTCAAACGTACTCCAAGAAACGCCGGGTTCTGCGACTAAGCACCGACCCATAGCAACTCCCATAGAAGGAGACTGACGAACCTCTTGCCCAATGTTGGCCACCTTATTCACAAGGAACCAAGCAATTTCATCACACTCTTTTGTGAAAAAGTTTGACAGAGCTGCAGACAGACTGGGTTGCACAACCAGTTCACAGTTCGGAAAAGTTGAGCCGGTCGGTTCCATGCAACAGCAATTTCCCTGGACAGGAATTCTGCCTTCTTACGGGAAATTTCTGATTGATAGAGTTTATAATGCTCTAATAAAATAAGATGGTCGGCATCCAAGGCAGAACTCCACCAACGACGTTCTAACCTACGCCCCAACCTCCGCAATTTCCTAAGAGACCCATCAAACCATGGGGTCCAAGGGCAAAGCATAAGGGGGTGAACACAGGCAGGAGCAATCAGATTGAAAGCTGAAGAAATAGCCATATTATAGGCTGAGACCAAAAGCTCAGGGTCTGTGATGGTCTCATCAATTACCAAGAGGTCAATCACCGCTGCCAGGTCTTCAGGGACCACATCTCGCAAAGGGCGGTAACTGACCATCTCCACAGGGGCCGACCTACCCAGGAGAGCAGAAACATTTAACCTAATGGTGCAGAGATCAGACCAACCAACAGGTTCCACCACCAAGTCAGAGGCCTCAATCCCCAGGTTGAAGACCAGATCAAGAGAGTGACCACCATTATGGGTAACTGTGGAAACAACCTGTGTTGAGCCCAGAGATGTCATCACCTGGAGGAAGTGTTGTCCAAAAAAGCGAAGATTCGTCATCAACCCAGGCATTGAAGTCACCTAGAAGTATCAGACTAGCGACTCCAATACCATGTCGACGACGAAGTCTGCTACTTCCTGCAAAAACAGCTTCTCATCACCTGGTGGACAGTAGGATTCCAAGGTAGGATTCCACCTATTACATGATGCAAAAGCTGCAAGAACAATAGAAGGCCATCCACCAGCATGCAGTAGAGCATGATATTAGCAAGGCAGAGGTAAACATCCCAAATCAGAGGCAACTGAAATGGGGGGGGGCGGTAAGTGATGATGCAGCCAATCTAAGATACTTAGCCCCTTGCATTGCCCTAAGTAACCTATTACTTGCTCACTTGAAGTCTCAACATGAGGAGAAGGAGGATCCCATTTGTGTCACTCTGACAGAAAAAAATGAGAGCACACTTCTGGAATCACACTCGTTTCTGAAATGCATGGAGAAGACCACTACATCATGGCCTCTGTCTTGGGCTCTTACTTTAAAGGCACATTTGAGATATTTTTTTTATTGTTGCTGGAGAATGTGGCAAGAATCAGCAGTCTTATAAATCCTGGATTATCTGACTGGTCTCTGCACATGTACAGTAGCACAAAAGCAGTCAGAGCACAACTACAGTACAAAAAGAGGTGGAGAAGAGGGAAGAGGAGAAACCCAAGGTGTTACCACTGCTGCTGCTGCTGAACATCAGGTGAGTCACTCATTCTTGTCTCTATGTCAAGATGCTGCACTCCTCCCAAAAATACATTCATTGATGACAAACCACTGCAGCAACAATGGTCTGACAATGGCTTAAAGAAAAAGCACAGCATGCCATGGTCTGACTGAATGGTGCCTGAGATACTCAATTTTATAAAAGTTAACCTGCTCCTTTGTCCAAGGTTTATGGATGATGAATCTTCTATATTTCCACCTGTATAAACACAGAGGATAATGAGGTGGCTGAGGAGTGCATCTGTGTGCATTAGTTTATCATTTGTGGAATCAGAAACCTACATACACTGTGACAGCGGGTTGCTGCACTGATGCCTTGTGTGTACAATGTTTTATGAGTCTACATAGGCTCGGTATTTCCTGTAGTGAATTTAGCCATAAAACAACAGTGTACAACACATATCCATGGCATAACTGGAAGTCTTGTCCATGTTTGGCACTGTCCCGATGGACACAATTTTTTGGAACCAGTAGCCTTAAATGTGGGCTACTATAGTACCCTGTTATTTGGGGTACTTTATTGGCCCACTGCAATATATGATTTTAAACCCAGACCCCAGTAGTTTTCATTGGTCAAATCAATGCAAACCAGTTCACCAAAAGCCTGGGAGTGGGTCCCAAGATAACAGCCTGGGTAAAGAATTGGCTGGAGAATAGGACACAGAGAGTAATAGTAAATGGAGTCCACTCTGAAGAAAGGGGGGGTTACTAGTGGGGTACCGCAGGGTTCAGTATTAGGACTGGTCCTCTTCAATATCTTTATAAGTGACATTGCAGAGGGACTGGAAGGAAAAGTATGTCTCTTTGCAGATGACACAAAGATCTGCAACAGAGTTGATGCACAAGGTGGGATGGAAAGGATGAGAAGGGACTTGGCAAGGTTAGAGGAATGGTCAAATGTATGGCAGCTTAGATTCAATGCTAAGACGTGCAAGGTAATGCACCTGGGAAACAAAAACCAGGGGAAGAGTACACAATGGGGGTGAGATACTAACAACAACAAAAATGGAAAGGGACCTGGGGATAGTCATATCAGATGACCTAAGCAAGCAATGTGAGAGGGCAGCAAGGAGGGCTGGGGGGATACTGGGATGCATAGGGAGAGGCATCACCAGTAGAAAACAGGAAGTTATTATCCCTCTGTACAGACAGCTGGTGAGACCCCATCTGGAGTACTGCATGCAGTTCTGGAGACCCAATCTCCGCAAAGATATAGACAGGATGGAAGCTGTCCAGAGGAGGGCAACTAAAATGGTGCAGGGTCTGCACCAGAAGACATATGAAGAGAGACTTAAGGAGCTTAATATGTATAGCCTCGAGGAAAGGAGGGAGAGGGGGGACATGATAGAAACTTTCAAGTACCTCAAGGGAATCAACAAAGTCCAAGAGGGTAGCATCTTTCAAAAAGAGGTGTGCAAGAACAAGGGGCACAATTTGAAGATAGAGGGGCGTCAGAGGTAATTTAAGGAAGTATTTTTCACAGAGAGGGTTGTGGATGCATGGAACGGCCTTCCGGAGGAGGTTGTAGAGTCAAAAACAGTGGTGGAATTCAAGCATGCATGGGACAGTCATAAGGCAATTCTAGGGGGTTGGGATAGGAAGAAGTAGGCTGCTGGTTAACTGGGATCTGCAGCTTATCCATTAGGTAGGGAAATGGGCAGACTGGGTGGGCCAAGCGGTCCTTATCTGCCGTCAAATTCTATGTTTCTATGAGAATTTTGGTGAACTGGTTTGGCATCCATGTTCACGGTACTGAATGTTGAGAGGGCCACACACCCCTAAAGTAAATATCACATAATACAGTGGTGCTCAGTGTCAGGTTCATTCCTGTCTAGTCATATCAATCAGAACCTTCAGACACAAACTAGCAAGCACAGACAGAGCCATCACTGCTAATTGCTTAATTGCTATGTGTTTCCTATAATTATATCTAGTCATCACTCAAGGCATCATGACAATAGTGTCACAATATGACTAAACAAGAAGGAACCTGACACCGAGTACCACTGTCTACGAGTAGGTATTTGTGGTACTTATAATATAACTTCATTAAGGTGTAAATTTAACCTATCAGGGGAGATACAGTGCATACCTTTAATTTATTTTTTTGCAGAAGCACCTGAACCAGTTTTCATTGTTTGTGTATTAGGAGTTTCCAGTCCACTAGGGCACATGCCTTTGATGAGCCTATGCAAATATAACCTTTATAGTGACTTCTGTCTACGACAATAAAGAGGTCATTATGGTTTTGAGCCACAACTATATACATAATAGAACTTATACAAAATATTGGTTTAAAATTGAAAACAAATGCTCTATTGCACCGATTCGACAAAAATTTTGATGACTGATGATACATTGACGTATTTATGTTGACCACAAATTGTGGTTGCCATATATTCATCTGGAAACCTGTCTGATTTTTTGGATGCTGTCCTGGTGGGTTTCCAGGTGGAAGTAAAAGAATCCAAGGCACATTTTGCAAGAGTGGTGGTAGGTGTTTGGGGGGCAGCAGGGAACACTAGACATCAGACATTAATAACTTCAGATCATTGGATATTTTCAGGGGTTGTGGGCTGCAGTTAGGGGGTCCAGGTTATAAGGACTAATTTTGGGAGACAGCAGTTAGAGCAGCACTGACAGCTGCTTACTGCCTCTCCAAGTCTGCTAATATTCTGGTGCACCTATATGCAAGGTACTATCACCTACTTTGCAAAGTTGCACCTGCATAATTTAGGGCCAGCTGCAAACGAGTTGGTGACTTGCTAACCATGCCATCCAATATCTGTGGGCCTTCACTGCTTTGTGCCCACAAAGTAGTGTTCGTGAGTTGCTATATATTCTCTAAGGGAGCACTGAGTCAGTTACTGGAGTCACTAGCATTCACTCTTTACACTTCTATCATCTCAGGAGCTGGGCACAACAGACTGGACCACAAACATTCCAAGGCGTTGGCCTTGACAAAGGACATACATGTGTGAAACGGTGAGGGATGACAGGATGATGTCTGCTGTATTTTTATTCAAATAAGTGTTTTAACTTTGTCCAAGTTTGGATTGTTTGTTTGGATCTGTTGAGCCCAGCTTCTGAGACATTATTAGTGCGTTGCTAGCCTGTTTTGTAATCACTAAACACTGTTGAAAATCCTGGCCAATGAGCTGGCATTATAGCCCTTACAGGCCATTAGGAAGACTCCTAATACAATGTTTTCGCATACAGTAGCAGTCTTTCAAGCCAAGGCATTTTCCATCTTCTTGCTGCAAATGTCCAAAAGCCATTCACATATTCAAAGTCCAGAAAAAAATGTTCAGTTGTTTCCAGTGTCCTATACATCGTTGTCTAGGACATAATCTTTCTTCGATTTTCTTATGTTTGTTATTTCCTCTGACCCCCATCACCCACGACAGAAGAGCCAATTTACATCCCATATCTTTCTGGGAATCTGTGGGTTAACTAACTGTGCAAGCACTAGTTACGCTTTGTCTGCCAACAATGCAAGAAAGGCATTACCACAAGTCCATTACCCAGTTTTCAAGAAATAGTCTACTTGTGACCTAGTCAGTTTTTATGCTCTCAGTTTTCTAATGGCAGGGGCCACATACTAAGGGACTTTAACCAGTTTTGTTAACTTTGGTACCATTCCAATCTGGTGTGTGAAAAAGTCAAAAACAGAAAATAGAAACATACAAACATAGACCGTGATGGCAGAAATAAACCAAGGTCCATCCAGTCTGTCCACATTCCCTATAATTCCGGGAACCTTCCCTGGAACCTATTGTTCCTCCAGGGTACTAACCCTTTCTGTCCTATCCCCATTCTCCTCCCTGGTCTTGTCACTGCAGGTGACCACTGTTCCCTTCAATATATCCCATGCCTGCCTGAATCACCTGACTGTGTTTGTACCCACTATCTCAGCTGACAGACTGTTCCAAGGTTCCACCACACTTTTCATAAAGTAGTACTTCCTCATATCCCTACTTGAACCTCCCCCCTTGTCAATTTCCACTTGTGACCACATGACCTCGAGTTGGTATGCAGGGTAAATAATTCCCAAAAGTTTACCTTGTTAATTCCTGTTAAATGTCGAATTGTTAATGACAGGTACAAACACTGTCAGCGCTGAGAACAGGTGAGTCAACATTTCTGAAAACAATGCCAGCATAGCCTGGAAGTGGACAGCACCTGGTTGCAGATTTGTGACCATCATCATTGCCAGGACAGAACCAGATGGCAGAAATGGCATACTGTCTGCAATAGGTATGTCAGCACTAGAGTCAGTCACCAACCTTGGTGTCTCAGAGATGGTTGAGGGGGGTCTGTAGTTGATGCCACCAGAGCAGACGATGATGAAGACTTAACTTCCTTCAATGGAGACCTTGACCTCACTGGTGAAGCATGTTTCTCTCTATGGTTGTGGTGGCTGGAGGGGGTTTCAAACATAATTTTTCTTTCTCTTTGGCTTTTTCTATCATCCTTGCCACCCTTGGTGGCAATTGGGTCACCAACTGCCAGGGTGTCTCCCTTCGTGTGATGGTCAAGTGTGAGGGAGAAGCCAGCTTGGAGCTTCTTGCCTTCGCTTGGGTTTCCATGGCCTTGCGGCAAAAAAAAACACAGCACCCACTAAATGGTCTCACACTAAAAAGTTAAATTAGAAACTATTTATTCCATCACATGAGTCAAACCTATATGCAGCAAAGCCATAACAGCAAACCAGCGCTACTGAATGATGTTACGCTTAGTCATGCTAAGCTTCATCAGATTCTAACAATTACAATACTTCTTGCTCAATGTATACTAAACTCTTTAATTAAAAACATCTGTATGCTACAGTATTTGGTTCACATTAGCACCACCATTTTTCCCAGTGCTCTTGCTCTTGTGCTTTTTTCAGTTTCCATGGCTTTATTGGTTTCTATAGCCTTTTACATCATTTCCTTGTGTCCTGGTTAAATCCTTGGCAGATCATACAGGCCCACACATTGTGGGACAAGTGGAATTTTATTTATTTATTTTTATTTATGACTTTGATAACCGGTGAGTGCACTGATCCCAGGGACCGTTTTCAGGCATGACCCGGGCCATAACACATGGTGCAGGATGACAGTGGATTACAAGGTAACAGTAATACACATGAAACAGATTTGATACAAGCAACGATAGTAAGCACAATTTATAGGTGTGATCCATAGGTCCATTTGAGAACAGTGAATACAAGATTTCAATCTCAGGCATGAGGAGATTTGGTACAAAACAAACAAATCGTAGGCACAGTGTACAATGTGTGACTGCATCATCCAGTGAGCAAGTAATACACAGACTACTCAGTAATATATATATATACAATATGTACAGGCAAGGAAGTCAAATACTACTGTGAAAAATACAATATAACAGTTGTAGGCAGGGGAGTTGACTAGTGTGGGTAGGTGGGTAACCCTTGGGCTGGGGAGTTGACTAGTGTGTGTTGGTGTCAGACCCCTTGCAGCAGCGGCAGGATGAGTTTGCCAGGAACCAGACTTTAATGCGGGACTTGAAAATGGAGTGTGTGTCAATGGAATGGAGTTCAGACGGTAGTTTGTTCCAGTGCAAACCAAGCTCTGCTACCCATGTTGGTGAAACATAGAAACATAGAATTTGACGGCAGATAAGGACTGCTTGGCCCACCCAGTCTGCCCATTTCCCTACCTACTGGATAAGCTGCAGATCCCAGTTAACCAGCAGCCTAGGATACCCTAAGAACAGCTAGAGGGGGAGTACCATTAGAGTAGAGGTTGCGGAGGAGCATTCGGGTTTTCAGAAGTGCAGTTAGGGGAGATTCTGGAGCCGTGCAGATGACATTGTCCACCATGCAGCAGAGGGCTAGGCCAAAGCAACCTTGCAGTGGTAGCCATCCAATGGTATTATAGAGGGTACAGTGGTGGGTGGAGAATGGGGCCAATAAAGCAAAGCAACAGGCACTGTTGTAGGCAGCGGAAAGTTTAGCCATGGCAGTAGCTGAGGTCCTGGCATAAATAGGGGAGTAGTAGTCAAGAATAAGATTATCCTGGACAAAGGCTAGTCTGGCTTCAGGGGTAAGGTATTACCTGAATCTATAGGTCGCACCTAACTTTTGATGGCCCCTTCTGACAAGGGAATTTGCATGCTCAGTGAAGGTGAGGGAGGGAGGGAAGGGTCAAGCAGTACTCTTAAGTATTTGTAGGTGTTGATGTCATCCAGGGCCGGGCTGTCTGGGGAGAGAATGCGTAACGGGGCATGATTTTTAATTTTGACCAGGAAGGGCTTAGATCAGAACAGCATGGATTTAGTTTTTTGGGCATTTACTAAGAGGAGTTTTTTTGAGAACCAGCTGTGGGCTGCAGCATAGTTGTGCAAGAGAACTGAGGAGATTGCAGCTGTGGCTTTGTCACTGTGGAAGAGGACAAGGTCATCGGCATACAGGAGAGAGTGACAGTTGAGGCAGTCGAAGGGAAGCGCATTAATGGATAAGGAGAAAAAGGAGGGGACCCAGGATTGAGCCTTGAGGGACCCCCACAGAGACAGGCAGGGTGGGGGAGCAGGTTTGACCAATACACACGAATTGTGAGCAATCAGTAAGGTAGTTAGTGAACCAGCTTGTGACTTTCTGAGAACAACCAAGGAGACTAAGCTTGGAGGTACGGAGAGCATGGTTAACCATGTCAAAAGCCTTTGAGAGGTTGATGAAGACAGTCCCGGTGGCTTTACCATTATCCATGTTAGAAAGGATGTGGTCAGTCAGAAGGGTGAGGGCAGTGGCGGTGAAATGATTCTTGTGAAAGCCGTGCTGTTGGTTGCATGGGAGGGTGTATTTGCCTATGTACTCAGTGAGCTGATTGTGGACTGCTCTCTCGAGTAGTTTACTGAGATGAGGGAGGATGGATATTGGATGGTAATTGTCAGAGGATTTGGGGTCATCAGATTTAAGAATGGGGATAGCCTTAGCTATCTTCCATGGGTCAGGCATGGAGGAGGTGGAAAGGGCAAGGTTAAAGATGAAGGTGAGTGGCTTGGCAATCGGTGGAGAGATCAGCTTAAAGAAGACTGGAGATAGCCCATCAGATCCGGAGGAGCCGTGGTCAGGTAGACTTTTGAGTAGCTTCACTGTGTCGTGTAGGGAGAGGGCTTTAAAATAGAATGGAGGTAGTTGCGGGTGAGTGGCAGAGCTGGAGGAGGATGGCAGTGTGTCAGGTATTAGGGCTGAGCTTTGAGGTTGGACAGTTGGCAGCTTATTTAGGTACATGGATAAGTTGGTGAACTTACAGTTGAAGACACTGGCCACATCGTGAGGGTCAGTCAGCAGCCCGTCCTGGGAGTTGAGATGTGGTGCAGCTTAGGTGGAGCAGGGGTTTAGGAGGGAGCTGATTGAGTCCCAGAATTTTCTAGGGTCTCCAAGGTTGGCCGTTTGCAGATTGTGGAAGTGGGTCTGTTTCAAAAATTTGGCCTGTTGTTTACATTTGTTCCTCATGCACCTGTAAGCATCCCAGAGGGCAGGAGAGGAGGTTGCTTTGAAAGTGGACCAGGCACAGTCTCTGGCCTTCATAAGAGTTAGGAGGTCTTTAGAGACCCAGCGCGAGCACCCGCCTCTGACCCATCTGGTAGTGACAGGGAAAAAGCAGTCCTGGAGTGTTAGTAGAGTCCAGGTAAATGTGGAAACTGCTGTGGATGCATTGGAAATGGAAAAAAGCATGGACCAGTCCAAGGACTGGGCCTCCTCGAGGAGATTTGTGGAGACTGAGCAGCTGAAATTTCTAAGAGATAGGTATTTGGGTGGGGGGGGGCACTTTAGTTTGGAAGACCAGAGGAGATAGGTCGATGAGTGATTGCTTATAGAGTCAGCCATGGTGTCGCCATGTGATGCTCGGTCCTCCCTGTTTATGAGGAGCCAGTCTAGTAGAGTCTGGGTGGCCGAGCGTGGATTAAGTCTGTTGGGGAGAGTGATTGCCTGCACCAGGTTGTGCTGCTTTAACAGGGATACATAGTCAGGTTGGTGGCAGAACAGCCAGTTTAGATTAATGTCGCCGAGAAGGATAGATTCCCTATGGGGAGTTAGGGAGCTCAGGCCTTGGAGGAGGCTGGTGAGTCCAATGGTTACGGTCACAGGGGGGTTGTAGCAGCAGCCAATACAGAGATTCTTGCAGGATCCCAGGGTCAATTCAGAGAGTAGCCATTCGCTAGGTGAGGAAGGGTCAGAGTGTAGGATAATGCTAGCTGAGAGGGGTTCCCTTGGGAGCAGGGCCACACCGCCACCTTTTATCCTGCCTGGCCTGTCGAGACGTAGGTAGGAGTAGCCAGGTATTTTAAGGGTGTTTTCGATGTGGTGTGGCTTTAGCCATCTTTCAGTGAGTCCTAGAATATGGGGCTTGTGTAGCTCAATCAAAGCCTCAAGGTCAGTGAATTTGGATGGAAAGCTGCAGACAGTGATATGTGCAATTTTAAGACCAGAGGCGTTTGTCCAGATGCTGGAGGAGGGGGTGATATAGGAGTTTGTTGGGCCAGGGTTGCACTCAATGTCCCCAGCAAGGAAGAGTAGTGATAGTAGGAGAATGTAAGGGCAGGAGGGAATAGTAGGAGACCAGGAGAGGTTAGCCAGGTAGTGGCCAAGGAGGCGGTGTTCTCCTTTAGTGAGTAGAATGAGAGAGATGTACCCCAGGGTGGACTTATCCCTAGTAGTGAGTGAAAAGGGTTGAGACCAGAGAGGGGTGGAATGAGAGGAAGAAGAGGCACTGTTGATCACAGACCAACACCTTAGCGCAGAAGTCGGTCATTACCAGCGCACTAGTTCGGGAGATGGCCCATAATATAGGTAGTGCCAGCTTCATCTGCACACACAGTGTGAGCATCATCCTTGTAGATCTTGTAACCACAGGTACAAAACCTAAAAAGACCCAAAGCTGGCAGGAGATTTCTCCATGAGGAGAACAGTAATTTGCTACAGTCATTTTTATAAAGGAGTTTCATAAAGCACATTTATACATACCTCGCTGTTGTCCTGCATTTTGCAGGGCTCACCCACCACTCCAGCTACAATGTTGCTGGGCGCATTTACATACCTGACAGTGTGCATCTTTGCTTTGCTTTATTCAGTATTTCCACCTCGGTCAGGGTTGCAGGCAGGGGTGCCCCATGCCCTTTGCAATAGTTGTATGGAAACAAAAAAAATCACCACTGCCATGAAGTTTCCACCCAGAGGCCCGCTCAAATACACTGCAAGAGAGAGACTGCACCCAATTGGATGGCCCTGTTGCACCCACCAGCATACACCTGTTAGCAACATATTCAAGTAAAAGTCATAACTAGAACTAAACTGATCTGATGTGATTTATGTTGTTTAGAGGCATCTGTACCCCACATTTGTTTAAGGAGCCAGCTTGCATGAGCATTAGAGGATCTGATCCTGCACATTCTCAGAATGGGCAAGTTTTGTGGGATTTTGAGGGGGAAGGGGCTAAGTGAGGCAATGATAGCTGTCCTAAAAAAATGACATGCCACAGGGTGCTGCAGTGCCCACTGGTGCAGGTGAAGCAGTGTGTTTACACTCTTGCAAAAAATGCCTGCACTGGTACATGGTACCACCAAAACTGGCAATGCTCTGTGTCAAAATGAAGCAGCTTGCAATGCTCCAGCAGTTGTTTACACTTCCAGATTTGCCCTGATACAACTCATTTGCACTGCTGGTAGCAATACAGATCTGATAGTGTAAAGACACCTATAGTTTCCCCTGAGCCCTGCTTCTCCCAGTTTGTACTGATGTCCAGTCTGCTCATGGTTTTACTGACATCTCCTTCAGTCTGTTCCAGTTTCTTACTGACAACCCCTTCAGTCTGCTGCTCAATTACAAAAACACCTGGTATCATAGTAGCACATTTCATACCAGGTTGCTGTAGCCCATCGCATTCATTTTTGTTGGAGAGACAGTCCTGGTCTGTGTTTAACTGCAACACAGCTGCTGCAGGGTGTGGTGCCATTGATCACTCTGGCATCATTGACTGACTGAACATTGGGTTGGTGTCAGTTCCAGAAGTCACGCTGCCAAAACCAAGTGGGCTGTGGTCAGAAACCCCTGTCCCTGCTGCATTTCTGACCCAATCTGCTTTTATTAATGCCTCTTTTGGCATTGGTTGAAAGATCTTCACTTCACCCCATCTTATACCAGATGCTTGTTTGATTCATTTCCAGACACTTTGGGGGCCTCTTCTCACAGTTCCCAAGACCTTCTGAGTTGCTGCCATCACTCGGGTACCCTCAGTTTCCTGTTCAGTCTCTCTAGTCCCAGACTCTGTTCTCAGCATAGATGGTGCAATCCTTGCAGAGTTGACCTCCACCAATGAGTTGGCCTCATCCCCAGAAAAGTTACTTTTATTCTGCACACTCTGAGACATACATATACCAGTCTTGGATTTTACCAGCAGTTCTTTCTGTTTCACTAACCTGGCTTTACCCTGTGTCAACATAGTCATTAGAAAGGTAAGCCCATGAACCTGACTTTATCCTATGTCAGCATATTCAGTAGAAAGATACATCTTTATGATATTTGCTCTTCCAGTAATTGTCCTTCAGACATTTCCATCTGTATTTTTATCAAATCTGAATGTACATCATCTTCCTGGGAATCAATTTCCAAGCTAACCCCACATTTCCAGAGGCTGAGAGGGGGTACAATTCCTTAGCCTGCAGCACCTGTCCTGGCTCCTCTCCACTGGGATCCATCATCTTGGCAAACAGGATAACAATGTCCACTGCCAAGAGTGAGGAATTTTCCCTAGAGTCCCGGCTAACATTCCTCTTTCCTTAAAATAATTGTATAAGGCTGTGTATGGTTGTTGATGTGGGAAATGGTTGCCAGTACACATTTATAGCTACTTCAATACTAGTGTCTTACTGCTTGTAAAGCGCTTTGGGATACAATGTGTATGAACACTGCAGTAAAAATGCTAATTATTTTTCTTCACCCTTAACTTCATTTAGCAATGTGCCAGTCGATTACAAGGAAGATGGCTTAATCAGGCTATTAAGGAGAGAATAAAGTGGCACTAACACATGAGTTAATGATCATGTCTACTGCAGAGCCTGTTGTAACTTAGAACAAAACAAGAAAAATTCAGTCCCCTACTTGTAAAGATCAGTGTGTAATGAAAATGCCCCAAAAAGTGTTGTAACATTCCTGTCCACCCTTAGTAGTAACACTCCCATAATTACAGAACACCATGAAATACTTTTGAAATCTTATTTGTAAATTAATGATTTACTTCACTGACAAGTCAGTTATCCCCATGTAGAAGATAAAGATGGTTATCATTCTTTTTTTGGCAACATTTAAACAGCTATCAGCATCAAAAAAGGCAGGCAGAAATGTTTTCTAATTTTTATAAGAAGTCCCTCATTTCTTTTTATTTCTGAAGTGTGTTTCTCATTCTATGTGCTCATTTGATGGTTTCTACCATAGTATTGTGAGTGCTGAGAAAGCCAGCTCTTTACCTGGATGCAGACAGATCTAGTTCTATTCTTTCCACTAATAGTATTGCGAGTGCTGTGAAAAGCAGTTGTTTACCTAGATGCAGACATTTCTAGTTCTATTCTTATCACTTCATTATCAACAGGTGACCTCACTCATTGCTACATCACAAGCCCTTTCCTCCGATTGGTAACATGTGTAAGAAGTTACAAATCAAGCAGCTGGAGGTTGACCTCTTAGATACTAGTGATGTCACAGTCAGCGAGGTCACAATGCTGACGATGTCTAGGGAGGAATAGAACAGACTATGGCAGCCTCCAGGTAGAGCGCTGTTTCCCACATCCCACCTCGTACTGTCAGGTAGAAAATCTTCTAATAAGCAAAACAAAAAAGAAGACAAAATACCTCAGATAGAAGAAGTGATAGCTGACTACTTCTGAAAGTTACTATTAATTCAAGGCAGTACACTAGCTTTTAAAAGCAGCTGTACAACGAAATTGGACCAAACACCCTTCATTTATTTCAATATAAATGATTCTAATCATCCTCCAGATTTATTTGGTGCTAAAAAGTTCACGTTCCACTACAATCTTAGTATTTTAGAAATATTTAAATTAAGATTTTTCTCAAGATAAAAAGATGGCCACCACTTTTGGCTTTGAATTAGAACTGCAGACCGAGCAAGGGTTTGGACTAAGAAAATAAAAACAAAACTTATAGTGTGCAGCATAGGAGGTACCCAGAAAAGTATATCTGATATATTTTTGTTATAGCTACAGTTAGCTTTTTGGATTTTTTTTTACACTACTGCTTCAATTTAGCAGGAGCATAGGTTTTTTTTTTTATGAGAAATTATTCTTTGGTATAATTTCTTTATTTCTCTAGCATCTCTCTATTATCTACCTATCTACAGTTTATCTATCTATCTATCTATCTATCTATCTATCTATCTATCTATCTACAGTAGCTAAGTGTCTAGCTATCTCCTTGTGTGTCTGTTTCTTTTTCACCTAATTGTTTCTTTATAAACATATGGATACCCTGAAGAACTAATAAAAATTTAAAAAAAGAAAATCAAAGACCATCCACTCTGAAAAGCTGCAATCTGTTAAATTAGCCTAGAGAAAAACAACTACTGCAAAATTATGATTTTCTAAATTAAATTGTGTATTGCAACACATTCCAATCAGAAACCAATTAATCACCAGAAGGATAATTATGGGAAAATGAACACTGAAATGGTGTGCTAACATACATTTCAAAAATAAATTCTACTTTTGTTGTACTTCACTGGGGCATAATATATGATAGAAATATTTTTTTTTTGCCATTAAATTTTATTAGATTTTCCGTTACAGAGATACATTCCAGCAACTTCAAATGCAACCAGACAATAGTAGATACACACTCATATTTATACATAAAATAAGCTAAACTCTGTAACATAACCCCCATGACCCTTCCCCCATTCCCCATCCCCCTACCCTCCCTTTAACCCTCCCAGCACAAGTCCAATCATGTAGCATGCCATCAAACAGTAACCATTCTATATCCTCCTATGAAGAATAAATAGCCTGAAAGGGGCCCCAGATCCTATTATACCTAGGAAGCTTGTTCTGGAGGATAGCTATCATTCTCTCAACCCTCAAACTGGCCAATAGTTCTTCCAGCCATTCAGTGTAACTGAGCACGACAGAATCCTTCCAGTGTCTGAGGACAATTTTCTTAAGCGTGGCAGCAATTAGAACTGTATGAAACCTCCTATTTTTGACAGAAATATGAGAGACATCACCCAGCAAACATACTTCGGGGGTAAAGAGGTCCCCTAGCCCCAGTAACAGGTTCAGTCTGTTTTTAATTTCTGCCCACAACGGTGTTACCTTAGGACAACTCCAGAAAATATGCATTAAATCCCCAAGCCCGGCTTGACACCTATAGCATACAGAATTAGGAACAATTTCCAGCCTAGCCAGTTTTTGTGGAGAGTAGTAAATATTGTGAAGAATTTTGAACTGCATCAACCTTAAACGGTCCTGCAGAAAGAACTTATGACAATTTGTCCATAACACTTTCCAATTGAGCGCAGTGTCATGAAAAACTGAGGACCAGTATGAGTTTTGAACCGGATTTAAGGAATACACCCACTCAAATAACACTGCATATATTTTAGAAACAGCATGCGGCAAGCCGGTCACCGGCCCTAACCTGTCATAGAAGCCCAATCTAGGGCTCCGGATTACCCCATTACCCAACTTTGCAGCTAAAAGATGCCTAATCTGATATATCTTAAAAATTGCTGTAGCAGGCATCTCAAACTTATTCAGAATCTCACCAGAGGAGAGTAACTCCCCGTCAGGAGAACAAAAATCTTTCAAACAGCATGTACTAGGTAGGGGCAGCCAAGCTGGGTTAAGGACTTTGTTACCTATTACAAAACGTGGATTACCCCAAATTGGCTGGACCCAGTCACTCAGGTGGTCATACTTCAGAAAGCAACAGAGTTGGGTATGGGCTCTGGCAGAGATCCCAATTGGGGAGCCCCGCAGCTGGGGGGGCAACATTTTTGGAGTGAGATGCAGGAGAGCCTCAGGTTTCAAATCGTACTTCCGAGTCAAGGCCAATTCAATCTGCAGCCAAAGAGGTATATAAGAATAGTTTACCGAAGCTTCTGCTCCCTTCATCCACCTCAAGTACTTGCTGGCGTGAGCTGCCCAAAAGTACAAAATGCAGGAGCCTTAACCCTCCCAGTACTTTGGGAGCTGCCAACTTTTGATAGGCCATACGGGACTTCTTATAACCCCACACGAAATTAGCAATCATATTATGTAGCCTCCTAAACCAAGTAAGTGGTATCCAAATGTTCAACATACTAATAGGGTAAAACAATCTTGGAAAGACGTTCATTTTAACTAAATTAATCCTCCCCCATAAAGAGTTCGGTAACCTCGCCCATCTTTCTAAGTCTAACTCAATGGTACACCTCAAGGACTCTAAATTTAATTGAAATATTTTAGTCCTACTCCTTGATAAATTCAAACCAAGATATTTTATATAATCTGACTTCCAGGACAGACCCAGTTCTACAATGTCCTGCTTAAGAACATTTTTATTAAGGGGAAATACAACTGATTTATCTAGATTTAACCTATAGTTAGCCAAGCTACTAAATACCCGAATAACATCCAGAAGGGCGGGAATGGACACCCTCGGGTTAGACACATAGATCAAAAGATCATCTGCATATGCCATTATTTTCACAGTATAGTCCAGAATTCTAATACCGTCAATTTCCTGCTTACGTACTATTATCCTGATAAGGGGCTCTAGGTATAGGTTAAAGAGGAGAGGGGACAGAGGACATCCTTGTCTGGTACCAACGTATGATAGAAATATTAATAGTGGGTCCTATGGCATTTAGCATGCTACATTAGCAACATCATAATCGTATTTCTGTAAATTGCAGCTCAAAATGTTCAGCAAGAGGCATGCATAAAAGTATAACATTTATACCAGAGGTTACGAGTAAATGAGACAGTCCAAACTCCATTCCCCAGGCTTTGTATGAACTTATTTAAATGCATTGCTTACGTGTACACTTTAGTGACTGAAACATCAATTTCAGCAGCATCAGCACAGCAGGTCTTAACTAGAAGTTCATGTATGGGGATGTGCAAAGATGCCAAAACTTCACTTTGTGACATAATTTGCAATGTTTGTCAAATTTCCAAATGCCAACTTTGCTAAGTTTTTAGCAGGTGAAGTAACACTTTTTCAGGTGACCGTATGCAAATTTGCTGCTACAGTTGCAACTTCGCCTTAACTTTACATGACTTCACCTGAAACACTGCCATTTCCACAGGAAAACTCAGTGCAAAGTGGCAAAATGGCAAACTGGGCAAACTGCAAAGTTATTTCACAATTTCACAGTAACTTCACCAGTGAAGTAAAACTTACAGCATCTCTAGTCACGTAAACAAATTCAAACCGGGTTCGGAAACGGACTCTGGGGCCAGGGGCTGGCAAGGAGAAGGAGAGGATTGAGCATCTGAAGGACTGCTCTCCTCTCCTGGGGAGGGTTGGGGGGTAGCTCCACTCTGTACTGGACCCTGGTGGAGACCAGGGGTACTACACATAGCAGTGCAGGAGGGAACTAGAAAGCCAGAAAAACAGCTTCAGCACCACCGGATGATGGCCTCCATGCTCCATGTTCCCGGCAACCTCCAGAAGCCTCCTCCACCACAACAGCAACCCATACCATGAAAAAATAGTGTGCTGGGGTTCCCTGCCACCCGGTGCCTTCCCCCTCGGAGAAGGGGGACCCACCCAGCGATGGGATACACCGGGACAACTCAGGGGACGGTTATGATGTATGTGTGAGAGGGAGAGCTCCAGAAGAGGACTGCCAGAGCATGGAATACTAGGCAGCCTGAAGGAGAGGTGGATGCTGGAGTGTGAAGGAGGTAAAAAGATCATACAAAAAAAAAATTTGAAGCAGTCTGAATCAGATTTAAAGAGCTCCTGACACAGTTGAGACAACTTTTAAAAAATGTAATATTCAGGCATAAATGTAGGTTACATTTCATATTTTAGTCTGTAATTCTCACCCTTATTTCCTTATTACTAAGTGCATTTGCATGACTATAATATCTCTGTCCTTTTAGCTCTGGCTGCCTGCCTACACCTGACATCATAAGTCTGTTTATGATATCAAACTACATTGCTGTGTAGATAATTATGATGTCATAAACAGGGGATTATAATGTCACTCGTTGAGAAGCAGCAAGAGTAGATATAGTCTAGGGGAGAGGGATCTTGTTTTCATGCAACTGTTTTCAGTAATAAAGAAAATGGGGAATTAGTTACTGAAAATACATTGAAGTAATAAAGAAAATGGGATTGAGCTGAATATAGATCTTACTTTTTTCAATGTTTTCCTAATGCTGTCAGGGCTGTTTAAGTGTAGTAGTTCATGCATTGTTTTGAATTTGGTTACTATGTGCCTGTGACCTGATTGGTAGGGAATTTTACTATTGTTCCTCTTTAAGAGACAGCACATAAAATGCAATCAGATCCAAACTCCAAAGATGCTGTGTGTTTCTATGCAGTGGGAATCAGTCTCTTCATAATCAGTCTAGTACTCCATTCTCATCAATCCAACATCATCTATATCAAAAGGATTATAATCTGAATGAGTGGAATTGGTAACAAAGAAATTGATTCTTCCTGCATGCAAACAGAGCAAAAAGGGACTCCACAAACTGAGGTTAGAACTTGTATCATACCACAGTGGTGGGATCTGTAAATGATTTGCAGAGCAGCAAGTTATGATTTGTGCCTGTTCTTCATGTATAAGATTTGTTATAATAATTTTCAGCATGCATAATGTAGGCATACTGTGTGTCTTGATTGTCTTACAAAATCAGTTGTCTGTGATCAGGAATGGTGGCTATGGGTCTGGTTTATTGTTGCAGCAAACCAACAGCAACTGCCAGCCAAAATATGTTGCCAAAACAGTTTACGGGCAACTCACATTTTTTTCATTGCAGGATGGGGAAACTGGATGCTCACACAGAGCCCTGACCAGTTTCGCACATGTGTGCTTCTTCAGGGTGGCCAGTCCTTCCTGAATGATGTGCTTTTATAGTGTAAAATCCATTGGTATATACAGTATGTCTTGCTCATAAAATCTGCCTCTCCCTTTCTTTTAGACCAAGTGCCTGCCTGCCAATTCTTGGAATGAAGGAGAGGAAGTCTGTGAAGGACTCCTTGTAGATTGAAATATGCAGTCATAATAATATAGTCATTGTATAAATATCGGAGGAAATTCTGTCTTTTTGCTCCGACTCCCCCCGGATTATTGTATCACTGCTTACTGTATGCCACGTAGTTACTGTGCTGTCTGTTTATGCATTGCACAAGCACCAGCACTTTAAGGTCTGATACTGTAGTACCATTTACACTTTATTGCACTGTAAAAGCATGCCATTCAGTGAGGACCCCTGAAGAAGCATGCATGTGGGAAACTGGTTGGGGCTCCACATGAGCAACCAGTTTCTCCACCCTGCACGCATGGGGGAGAAGCTGGCTTGGAGCCTGCTGCATTTCATTGCTCACTCAAATGTGAGTTGCCTATAATTGTTTTTTTCATAAATAAACTGTTTAGGCAATGTATTTTGGCTGGCAGTTGCTGTTTTTGCTACAAGAATGTCTAGTTAAAATGTGCATGGTGTCAGCAGGGTAGCCTTTGTTGTTCCTCCAATGGATCTGGTTTACCCATATTTATCTTCTGCAACTATCATAAGCAAAAATCATTTTAACATTTTTAGACCTCTACCTCTACAGTCATTGGGGGCAAGAGCTTCCATCCTTTTTTGACTTTAAAAAAAAACAGTATAAATTTGCTCCCCACCATGCTGTGGCCACTTGCCATAGTGGCCCTGAATGACAATTCCTACCAAAACGGTATCTAATACCACCAAACACTGGTTCTAAAATTCTCTGCTGCAAACAGAACTGGATTTATTTAAAACATTTTAACACCTTTAACTGTACTGTAAAAATGTCTAGAACAGACATTTCAAAACTCTGACCCCTATGTCGCAACTTCGCCCAAGTAGTTCCCTAGTAACCTAAGAAAGATTAGTTGAACATTACTAAACAATTTCAAATTGTGACACTGTGGACATTCTTGCCAAACCTATAAGAAGAGCCCTAGGTGTGTATGCACACAGAAGTTCTGTAGCCCAAAATCATTTGGTGTCATCATTAAAGGATAATTGCACTTAAAGCAGAACTGCAATGACATTAGTTTTTTTCCTAAAAAGATAGTTTCAGCTACATTTAATTAAATATTAACATACATTTCAAATCTACTCTTGCCTCCAGTGTTGTACATCATGAGGTTTTTTTTTTCACGGTCTTAACCCTTACCAGGTCAACAATGCTATTTGTATGCCACATGTGACGGTGATCTTTTTTTACTTGACAAAAAAAGAAATTAAAACATAAAATACTCACATTTTGGTCAAACTAGACAATTTTGCCCCGTAAATAAAATTGGATGATGCCTGGAATGTTTTTATAGTGAAAAAAAAGGTAGGGGCAAAATGTTCTGCCCAGTTTTCTTGCACTAGTGCTTTAATATGCAAGTTATTTTTTCCTTTAGACTCTGTTTTTTTTTTTGTTTGTTTGTTTGTTTTTTTTTAATACTGGTTCCAGTGTTATTGTTATTCTATTTGTATTGGCCTTTTTGTAAATTCAGTGGGTGTTTCTCATGGACATGCTGATAGCCAATACCATTTTAGAACTGGTTGACACAAGCTATGTCATTCTCAGGCAGAACATTCTGTAGTAAAACACAGATACAGTGTGACAACAATGAAATAAAAAAGGCATTATTTGCCAGCCCGGTGGTGCTGAGGGTTGAGGCACTGGGCGCCACACCTCCCGTCACACTGGCAACCCGGATTGCCAGGGGTTGGTAGGGGAGGATAGGATCGAGCATCCGGAGGACTGCTCTCCTATTCTGGGGAGGGATGTGGGCTTCCACTGCTCTGCAGAGGCCCCTGGGGATGCCCGGAGGCACTGTTAGAGCTGGTGCAATGGAGGGAGGAGTGCAGCGGACATCGGCATATCAGTGGTAGACATCATTGCATGTCTGCACTCCTAGGGAACAAAGGAGGAAAACTAGCAGCATCACTTGCAGCAGCTTAATGGCCACAGCTTCCTGAACCCAGCGCCGGCCTAGGGGTGATCTGACATGCCGGTATTGGATCCTGGCCTGGCACGGAGACTAAAGGGGGTCCCTCTCGTGGGTACAGCAGCATATGCCAGCCAGTGTGTGTGGGACACCCCGTGGGGGTCGGGGGAAGCGTAGTGGTGGCTGGATGTAGGGCAGAGTGGTGGCTGCACAGGAGGGAAAAATAAGGTAGTGATAAAAAAAGGCATTATTTATTTAGTTTTTGACAACCATATAAGTACATTAGGCAATAAAATGCCTACTGTACTGTATATTTAGGATTTGTCTGGGTATTACAGAGTGCACAATACAAGTACTGTCCAACATAATTGTAGCAGATTGGGCTGGCAGTATAGCCTAGAGGTTAGAGTAACAAGCTGTGAATGAGCTTGGTACATCCAGCAAAACTGGGTTTGATTCCACAACCTCCACTTGCATACTGTGAGACCCTAGGCAAGTCACATAACCTCCCCAGTGCTCCCTGGTTGTCTCTGAAAACTGGCACTTGTGCCTAGTGGGCCTTACCCGGTTACTAAAGAATAAAATAAAAAATAGATCAGCAAACAGGTGCACTCCAGGAAATTAAGAAAACGTTCAACATCGTCTACATCATTATGATCTAAAATAGTCTTTACCACCTGCGTTTGAATCAGAAAAAAAATAAATTTACTAAAAAGGCCTGTAAAATGGAACAATAGCAGAATGGGACCCAGTATATGAAACATAGAACTCAATTTTCAAAGGGTGACATGGGGCCTCTGTCAAGCCCTGCATCCCACCCATTTTTGGCACAGCTGCACCAAACTCCTTTGATGCAACTACACCTGAGTTTAGTGCATCAGGCACAGTTGTGACAGTTTCTTCAGTTTATGGCAGCTGATGCCAAAGATTTGGTGCAAGCCCTGTAAAAAGGGTCCCCCAAATGGCGCAAGTTAGACCAGGGAAAAGTTTGTCTAACTTGTGGCATTTGGTGCTTGGGATCGAAAATCCCAATGGCCAGCCAGAAGAAAGCTGCAAGCCCTGTATGCCAAATGATCGGCACAGCAAGAGCTTGCAGCACTCTTAGGCTTTGAAAATTGATCCCATAGTTTCCACAGGAAGAAATAACTTACAGATTCAGAACAGTTCCAGTTCAGTGACCAGCAATATTGTGGGGGATAATCTCTGAGGCACTCCACACTCCTTACACATGGGTTGTATCTACCTGATAGGTTGCTTGATGCACATGAGACTTCAAAGAAGACCGACCCCCTTTCCCTTTGGTGCTGCCGCCTCAGGATAAGTTCTGAATGTGCATCTGTACAGGTTGCAGCACATTACAACAGCTCCCAAGCAGTCAATCAAGAATATCACAGAAAAAGGCTTAATATTTTATAATTGAAGGATTGGCAGCTCAGGATATGCTAGCATAGCACAGCACCTTGTGGTACTGTGTCACGAGAATATAGCGGAAATTTTAGATTCCTGGAAGAGAGTTTCTTACCTACAGTTTTACTACCATCAAACTGTTCCTTTAAACCATTTCACTGCAATACGTCTAGGAATCACAGGATTTAGCCTAGCTCTCAATCTGCAGACAAACAATTGCCATATGCACACTGCAAGGAGAGGTCAATCTAGGGTATTGTGTTACCCTTACTATTCTATCAGATGCCTTGGACTCCCTCCTAGCGAGTCTAAGATGCTTTTTTCCTTATGACTGCAGTTTGCAAGTCTTCTGGGACCCCTGCTAGGGGTCCCAGTTTCAGCCTGCACCCACTACTCTACCTCAGTTGGATTGAGCTAGCAGCTACAGGAGTGATTTCTCACACAAGTTCCAAAATTAAAAGCTCCTTGCAACATCATTTCTGTTTAAAACAACCAAGGAATATGACCAAACATGCCTCTAACTTATCTTGACCCTCCTGTGGTGTGCAATGCCTGTTTACTTTATGTTTGCATTCCCCATTTCATAGTGCTGCCAGTCCTCCTCCACGTCGGTTTCCCTGCCCCAACATGGCATTTGTTCACACCTTCTCCTTCTCTTGTGTATTAGGGGAAGGTGGATGCCATAAACCACAAGCAGCTCATCTCCTTCCTCTTTTGGGAGTTCCCAATGACATGTGCAATGCACGATTTGCCTCTAACGCATACATGATCAGGATTAGCCTCGCACATGCGCAAAACACTCCTAGTGTGTCAGTCTGGCATCCTCAGAGCTCGCGCATGCGTGAGCCAGAGGCTCGATACACACAGTCGTACAGTTTTCCTAACAACTTGTAGAAGACATTTATGCATGTATGACAGCTGCATATTTTCATACTCTGGGGTTCAGGCTACCTTCACATTCTTATATGTACCCTATGTCTTTCACACGATTCAGGGGGGCAGAGTGCAGCATTCTATTTATTTATTATACATTACATATAAATGTTGCACATACTTAATCATGTCCCATATGACCCCTTACTCCACAGACATGGGGAAGATAAAGAGCTGCAGACTCTGCAATGTTCCCATTCCCTCATCACAACTAAGAAGAATTTGCACTTCGTGTGCGGAGGACCCACCTGCCATGGCGCAAGAGACATATGATGAGGAAACAGTTCCAGTCAATAGTGACCTCCTAATGTCTCAGGAGGATACACAGGGGGGAAAATTCCATGCCACAAACATCATTAGACACCAATGCCATTTTATTACAAAATCAACAAGTGTTACAATTACAGCAACAGCTTATGTCAGCCATGTGGGATAAGTTGGCAGAGATCACTGCACCTAGACCTTCCTTTAGCATCACGTCCGCACCTAACAAAGCAAGTGATGTCCCAAATGCTGCTAACCCTTTCACTGTTCACTCCAACTCTGATGCTAACTCAGAGGATGAGGAGGACAAGCAGGTCAACCCAGAATCACTCACCACTAAATGGTGCCTCCCAGAACTGATACCTACATTGGTTCACAATATTATGACTACTGTAGGCTTTCAGACACCTACACCTCAGCCTCAGTCTAAACTATTGCCCTCCCTACAGCCGGCAGTAAAGACGGCTGATACATTTCCCATCTGTGAAGCTACATCTGAGTTAGTCGCCAAAGAATGGGACTCGGCAGATCTGGCACATATACCAGAGAGAAGATCATGGAACAAAATGTACCTGTTACAGGCTGACAAACTAAAACTATGATGCACTCCTCCCTCTGTTGATCCACAGATAGCCTCACTAAATAAAAAGACAGTACTACCCATGGAGTCTGCCTCAGCACTAAGAGACCCAGTAGATAGAAAGCTGGAGGACATTCTAAAGAAAAATTTCGAACTGGCAGGCCTGGGTGCAAGGGCAGCAACCACGGCCATATATGCCACCAGAGTACAACTTGAGTGGCTACAGGATGCACAGAAGGCCTTGACCACTAAATCTTCTGAGGCTCAATTGTTACAGAATGCTATCTTATCCATTAAGTACCTGGCTGATACGGTGGTGGATTCCCTGAAAATAAATGCAAAAGCAGCTACACTGCTTAACAGAACAAGGAGGTTCATATGGATGAAGCTCTGCAATGCAGATAGCGAGTCAAACTCTCTATTACTCAAACTACCCTGCAGAGGCAACCTTCTCTTCGGGGAAGGGCTAGAAAATACCTGAAAGGCAAGGAAGAAGGGAAAAGCTTTGGGGAAGTAAAGAGTTACTAGCTCTCCTTATCTACAGCATGGCAAAATTCTCATTTCCACCCCTTTTGTGACAAACGTAGAGGACAATATGGAAATCGGGGGCAATACTACAGTCCTCCCTATAATCTGTACAATACCTATACTAAATTCAGGTGAAGGGGAGCACCTAACAGAGCTAGGAGCACCTACCAGAACAGGAGAAGGGGCAACGCCAAACATTGACTATCTGCACTACAAGCCATACCAAAATGCTCCTATAGGGGCTTGATTAGCTCTATTCACTCACGAATAGGTCAAGTCCACTCAAGACAGGTGGGTATTAGAAGTAATTCACGAAGGTTACGCGATAGAATTCTCACAGAAACCAAGGCAGGACAGATTAATAGCCTCCCCAGTATCAAGGCACAAGGTGAGCCCATCATAATTGAAAAGAATCCTATCAGATCTGACATTAAACAATGCCATCACAAGGGTGCCACTGAAAGAAGAGGGGTAGGGTGTATACTCAATACTATTCACCGTCCCAAAAAAGACAGGAGACCTTCGACCAGTACGTGATCTAAAATTCCTAAACAAAAGCGTCAAATACAAACCCTTCCAAATTGAAACAATAAAATCCACTTTAAAAGCCCTAAGACCAGGAGACATACTCACATCTATCGATCTAAAGGATGCTTGTCTACACATACCCATAAGACAATCACACCAAATATTCCTAAGATTTCATATCATGGGTCAGCACTACCAATACAAGGTATTGCCATCCGGTCTAGCATCCGCACCAATGGTCTTTCCAAAGGGCTCTATCATGCTCGCCTCAAAACTAAGGGAACAGGGAATTCAGGTCATCCCATTTCTGGATAACTGGCTGATCAGAACAAGGTCAGTACAACAGTCCACAAGAGAAATAGCTATAGCAATACAGTGCCTGGAAAGTCATGGATGGGTCATAAACTCAGAGAAGAGTTAACTGACCATGTGTCGAATACTCAAACAGTTAGGCAATCTCATAGACACTGTAGAGGGAACAGTGAAGCCATCAGAAAAAAGGGTCATGAAACTTTTATCCACGGTATACAGACTGCGAAATACAAAGTACCCATCCCTGGGGATAATCTCTCAAACCCTAGGCCTAATGTCTTCCTGCATCGACACCATTCCTTGGGCAAGATGGCATATGAGATCACTGATTTCATTCCTCATACAGCAGGGCCCAACATACAATTTGGATTTCACAAAAAAAGTGTCAATTCCACCATAGGTTACACAATCGCTACTATGGTGGTTAAACAGAGAAAACGTTCTAAAGGGCATACCACTGGACATACAGACATTCAAATAGATACAGATGCCAGCCTAACAGGCTGGGGTGCAACAACAGGTCAAGAGACAGCTCAAGGAAAGAGGTCTATACAAGAGTCCAAATTGCCCAGAAATATTATTGAAATAAGGGCAGTATTCCGTGCACTACTACACTTCATAGGGCTAGTTAGTGGAAAAAACATCCTCATACGCTTTGACAATCAGGTCACTGTCTCATATATCAACAAGCAGGGAGGAGCAAAGAGCAGAGCCATGAAAAGAGAAGCACAAAAGCTCATTCCTTAGGTACAAAAACATCTGGCAAGCATAATAGCCATACACTTGGCAGACAAGTTGAATACCACCGCAGACTGGTTAAGTCACCAGTTAATATATTCAGGAGAGTGGAAGCTACATTCCAACATATTTGAAGTAATCAACAGATGTTGGGGACCAATAGAAATAGACCTGATGGCCTCCAACAAGAACAATCAGTGCCCCAGATTCTACTTCACTTCCGGGATCACAAATCCCTGGGAGTGGACGCACTCTCGGCAACATGGTCATTCCAGATAGCCTACATCTTTCCGCCAATCCCACTAATATAGCAGGTTCTGAAGAAGATACACAGAACCAAAACACAGGTGATACTGATCACACCTTATTGGTCCAGGAGAGCTTGGTTTACCATGACAGTGGCAACGGCATTAGACCACCAATGGACACTGCCATTCAGGAACAATATTCTCACCCAAGGTCCTGTATGCCACCCAGCTCAAACAATCTCAAACTAACAGCCTGGATCCTAAAATGGAGAGACTGTTAAGAGAAGGCTACCACCCAGTAGTCATTGACATTGTGGCCAACTCAAGGAGAAACTCCACTACTTCAACATATCAGAGGCATTGGAAAGTATATAACAGGTGGTGCACAGAGAACAACACAGCACCCCTAAGGGCTACAGTGCCCAACATCCTTCTCTTTCTTCAGCAAGGTCTGGACAAGGGTCTATCTCCAGTCTCTCTGAGAGTGCAAGTAGTAGCAGTAGGTGCGGCAAGGGGCCCCATCAATGGAAGCACACCGGGCTCACACAGAGACATTATCAGATTCCTTAAGACATCATCTAATTTACATCCCAAGATCAAACAATGGACAGCTCCCTGGGACTTCAACCTGGTATTCAAGGCAATGACAGACAAACCATTTGAACCCTTAGAATCAGTGCCACTCAAATGGCTAATACTTAAAACAATCTTTCTAGTCGCTATATGCTTAGATAGATGCATAAGCGAACTACAGGCGTTATCCTGCAGACCACCATATCTAGTATTCCATGCTGACAAAATCAATTTAAAGGTGATTTCTTCCTTCTTACCTAAGATATGTACACCATTCCACATCAAACAGGATATTGAAATACCTGCATATAGGCCCATCAACGAGGTAGACCAAGACTCTTTACTTCAACTACTGGCCTTGAAGAGAGTAATGACAATTTACATCACAAGGACGGTGGATATACACTGCACTGACAGATTGTTTGTTACTACACACGGTCACAGAAAAGGGCAGGCAGCTACAAGATCAACCATAGCAACTTGGCTCAAGTCTGCCATTACTGAGGCTTATAAGGCCTCAAACCAGACTCCACTAATGATGATCAAGGCCCATTCCACTAGAGCAATAGCCACTTCATGGGCTGAGAGGAACATGGTGACAGTAGAAGAATTATGTGTGGCTGCAACTTGGGCATCACCTCAAACATTCACTAGACACTACAGGGTAGATGTATCCCTGGAAGCAAAAACTAATTTTGGCCATGCAGTATTACTAGCAGCAAAGTCAAACACAACATAATGGCTGACTACCCACCTTACTATCAGGGTACTGCTTTTTAATCGAAACCCATGTGTAAGGAGTGTGGAGTGCCTCAGAGATTCTCCCCCACTATGGTAGTTTACTCACCAGGTAAAGGCGATTGTGAGGATATACATCTCTGAGGCACTCCGCAATCCACCCAGGTAGACAGTCAAAAGATGGACTACTTCCATGAAGCATTAGCAACCGGCATGCTGTACGGGCTGGAACATTTAGAATGTATGAATAGGAAATAAAGGGGGACTCTTAGGGTCCACAAAATTTGGTAAAACGTAACAAATGTCTCTTCTGCATTTCACTTAACATTCTAACATACATATCAGGAAACATTGTGCGGCCTAACTAACAAGTCAAGAGTTATTGATTCCATATTAGGTACAGCTTTGGAAGAATTCAAACTGATCCTGAGGAGGCAGCACCACAGGGATAGCGTGTCAGACTTCTTTGAAGTCACATGTGCATCAAGCAACCTATCAGGTGGATACAACCCATGTGTAAGGTGTGTGGAATGCCTCAGAGATGTATACCCCCACAATCACCTTTACCAGGTGAGTAAACTACCATTATGCAGGAAAGAGTCTGCAACACTCTATATATTCTCTGTGCGTCCATTCTCTCTCGTCAAACTATTCTGGAGAAAGACGTGATAGGATATGTTATGTTTCGCTGAAGAAAGCACTTGGTGTGTACATTTTTAGTGTCAGGTGAATTTAATTACTTTTTTCCCTTGTTGGCACAGCAAGTTAATTTAGTTTCTTCTGTAAATATCACAGCACACAAACAATGAGACCACAGATATTTTGACTGCAAATTGCACCATAAAATAAATGATACCTTGAATGTTGTTCATTTTCCCTGGGACTACCTTGTCCTTATTTGGGAAAGGGCACTTTGCAGAGCAATGAAACATCCCTGTAGGATAATTACACTTTTGGAAGGAAATCCCTTTCCTAATACAATTATTTGGTGTTGATAAAGTTCCCTTATAACCGCAGCACAATCACAACCTGGCCTTGTTTGAAACACTTACCGTGAACACTCATGGAACTTGTTTGCATGCATAACAGGAGAAAATAGCCATACAGACACAACCACGTTATCCATGAACCTCATTGCCTTTTACAACTAGTCAAATCTGCATACAGTGGTTGGCTTCATGTAGTGGTTAGAAATTAGGCCCCTTGTGTTTCATCTACTGGCTTTTAAATAGCATGTGACTAAAAATATTTTTCTTCCTTCAGGGCACGTTTTTATCTTGTGTCAGTTTTTTCTAAACTGGATGTCACCGCCATAGCAACAGATATGGCTAAGTCTTATTTATTATTTGCTGCTAAATTTGATTTATAACTGATTCAGTTAGAGAAAGCGAGTATATTTTATAAAACCACTTAGACAAGGTTAATTTGTAGAGTTGCTATTAGTGTTTAGCTTTTCTTCCACCTGTAAAAGTGAAAATCACAGAAAACACTCATTATGCCAGCTAAACATAAAAAAGGCTATAATCTAATTCTATCCGAGAATATATTTCACAAACAATAAGCTAGGCACAGTGACTCCCCTGCAGCAAAGTGGCATATGCATTATTGCACGTGAATCCCTGCAGACTTTTGAAGATGGCATTGGGATAAGAATAGATGGACTATTAAACTGTCAGCATGAAGACCCAATATGCAAAGACCCAGTGTCAGTGACTCAGACAGTAGTGCTCTTGCTTCTGGGGTCAGAAACACCAGCTAGTCGGGAGTTCAAATCCTGCACCTGGCACTCAGGCTAATACCTTTCACACATGTCATTGCTTCACTAGAGGAATGGTGCACTGTTAGAGGTGCCATCTTTCAAATGAGATGTTAGCCTGGGGTCCCTTCTGCCCATATCAGGTGGCTGCACAGGTGGCTATTAAAGATCCCAAAGTACTATGTGAAAATGTATGGAGGGACAACATTCCCTTACACAGTAACACTGGTTCTAATGCAATAAGGCTATGTGTGGAATATGTGCTCAAAAAGGCTGCTGCTTATATACTGCCTACAGTTCCTGTACTACCACTATGCAATGCATTGCTCTGTAAAGCACATGGGGATGCAGTGTTTATGAACGGTGTTATATTAAACCATATTCCTTTCTATTCTATGCTACATTTGAGTACTTTTAGACAATGGTCTGGATTTTCAGACACTCGCAGTATGATTTTGCTACACTTGCAGTACTTGCAACAAGACTATTAGACCACATAAAACGTGGTCTAACTTAATGTCGCAAATGCCGCAAGATGCAAGTTTAAAAATAACACATGTAGCAAAATTAGTGTGTGTGTCTAAATTTTTTGCCATAAAGTGTCACAGATGTGTCAAACTGGTTAAAAGAGCAAGCAAACATTTTGGCACATTTTCAGTAACTCAGCTACAAAAGGACAACTGCCACAAGTCCTGCATCCAAACCTTTGAAACTCCAGGCCAGTGTTCTCGGCTAGATATTAGAAACGTGCATGATCGATGTTCTCTTGCAATTTGGAGAACACTTCTTTTTGACACAAAAACATCTGCCCAGCATTTTCAGGCACACGGCTAGAATCTATAACTACTGCAAATTTATGTGATGTCCCAGGAAATGCTAGGGAACCATTAATCTGCCCGAGAGTGTTTTACAGTTTCAAGTAGTAATCAAGATGCACATGCCAAATGTTCTGAATCTCTGGTTCCAGGCCCAGGTCTCAGTTTCAGAATGTCTTTTTATAGAAGAAATATTGTTATTATACTTTATTGTAGAGTTACTTTTTAAATGTTCAGCTGCCTTTCCTGAAGGTTTACAATACTGTGTCACCAATGCCTCCATGAACTCTGTACAAAAAATATTTGATTTGTAGTCTGACTAAATAATGGCTTTTGTGTGTTTATGACCTAACATAGTGCTGTCCATCATATCAGACTGTGATATCATAAACATAGAAATTGTGACAAGTTTTGACAATTAGGAATTTCTGGAACACAGACACAGATAAATACTAGTACAGTATATGGACTGTTTATAATCCTAATAATGTGACAAAGTAAATAAATTGGAAACTAATGAGATTCACTACAGTTGTTGTACACATGATTGTTTCAGATTCATATGTATGGATTATTTTCTCCCTTCCACCTTTCTTACCCCAGCTATAATTTCCAGTTTGGTATGGAAGTAACCTGCCCATTAGCCTCACAGAACTACTCTCTAATCACTGATGCAGACCATTGGCACAGATGTCACCCAGCAGGGAAAGCCCCCTCCCCCCCCCAAAGTGGAGCCCCAAGGTGAATCACTCATTAGGCTTACTCAAAGTATACCTTTGTGCTGGGAGGAGCTGGAGATGTGCCTTTGGTGGGTAATGTGGGGTCATGTGTCACCATCATACATGCAAGGAAGATAAACTTTTTTATCCTGTTTTGCCCACCCACCACATCTTCTCATTGTGTGGTCACTCAAGATGTTCATTGCAACCCCTTAAATAAGTTGGGAAGCCTCTAATTAATCATTGAGTATTATCAAGTCAGATGTGGGGCTAAGTACAATGATATTCATGCAGGATGTATCAAAAATATGGTTAAAGTATTGTGGTAAGACAACATGCAGAATTCTCTCCTGGATCTAATACTCCATTTAGATTTCCATTTCCAGAAGCCCAGGCAAAACCCATGCATAGAAATATGAACTCTGATGTCAGAAGGAGACTGATGGCACAACAAATCTGTCCATAGCTTGTATTACTGCACCTCCCCCTGGCCTAGTGCCAGAATGGGTTATTCATGCTGTCCCCCCCTTCCACTTTCTCCCCCTTCCTGGTTCCCCAAGTGAGATTATGAGTCCCCCTGGCCCTGTCACACCCATGTGTGAACCCATGAATGGTCCTTGCTCCAACAGTCCCCTCTGATAATAGGTTTTAAGGGTCCAAAACCCTTTCTGTGAATAAAAACTTCCTCAAATCATTCTTGAATTTACCTCCCACTCATCTCCAGTCATGACCAACTGTAACAGCATCCCTATTTCTAAAAAACTCCTTTTTTTTTGGAACTCTCTTTATGCACCTCACTCACTGACCCTCAGACTCTCTCCAGTGAGGTCACATGGCACAACCTTGTCTCCCCCACCTGAAGTCCCAGCCTTACCATTCAGTGAAGGAGACCTATCTTCGCTCTTCTGACCCCCAGCCCCCTGGATCTAAACCCCCCAGGGCAGGACCCCTAATTCCTACTGGTGACCTTTCTACAATCTAGACAGTCTGCCTTCAGAATGAAGGGAGCACCAGTCGTAAGCTGAAGACCCAGCGTTGGGTGTGGAGGTTGACCCCATGACCCACCATCGTCTACCGAGGGTCCAGGCATTTCTGTGTTTAATGTTTCCCCATGGAGCACATTGTGCAATGATGTCTGCACAGACATGCTGCTGACATTAGCTGCCACTCCACCCCTTACTGCACTGGCTCCTGTAGGACCCCCAACCTCCATCAGGGGCCGCTAAGGAGCCAAGCAGAACCTCCTGCAACCCGCCCCATGAGAGGAGAGCAGTCCTCTGGATGCTCAATTCTATCCCCCCTAGCTGACCTCCGGTGGCCTGGGTCCATTCCCGAACCCAGGTCGCAAGCATGGCACAATGTGTGGCATCCAGCTCCTCAAACCTCAGCACCACCAGGACAGCAACCAAGTTCCTTTTACGTACCTAATCTCCACCCATCATGGGACAATTCTACCATCTCTCTTATGTTTTCCTTTATCTCCTCACAGTCAGTAGTAATTCAGGCCATTTCACTTTTTTATGTATCATCACCTTTCTGCCTCTCTCTCCCTAATAAGCTGTCTCTCCCCTGTCTACCCAACAATATATTTCCATATAGAAAAGAACATAAAATATCATGTTATAGGCTAAGAAAACTTATAACAATACTGCTTCTCTGCTCAGGCAATACTGAATTAAACCTAGGCCCTATCCCCCCATTATCCTCGTCTGATTTTGTATTATCTAAAGGTCTAAAGATGATGTTAATTAATGTGTGCAGCCTACAGAAAAAACTAGATACTGTGAAAACATGGGTCACTCATATTAATCCTAACATTCTGGTAATCACAGAAACGTGGCTAAAGGACTTTACCTCAGACATAGAGATAGCCCTGCTATCATTTAATACCATCCATCTTGATAGACCTATGGGGGGGTGTTCATCTCTGTCAATGCAAAGTTCTCAGCTGTCGAACTGCTTGCTGTTACCAAACACAAAGAATTTGAATTCACTATCCCCAGCTGAAGCACTTAATATAATTGGCTGCTACAGACTGCCAGCAGGGGGCCCTAGCATTACTTCCAGTCCTCTGCAACTTCATCGATTCCAACTCTAATGAGCCAATTATTCTTAGTGACCTTCACTCAATCAATCAATCAATCAATCAAGCCTTTATGTATCCAGGCGAACACCATTGTGCAGGCTCATTTACAAGGTGGAGCTGTGTTACACAAGGTCAAGAATAACACTTTTATGTACAGATAATAAATAGACATAATTATACAGAAATAGAAAAAAAAATACACAGAGCAATAACAAGTACTTCAGGTATATGGTTAACAAAGTTAGGGAGAATGGTATGAGAAGGGGAATTAAAACATTCTGAAATAGCCAGCATATTAAAATATTTTCAAACAGCATGGCATATCATTGGTCAGGACATATACAAACTTAAGGGGCAGATATGGAGTGGAGGGGTACAGGACTGCAGCTATTCTAGAAGGGGTGCTACGGTAGATGGGCTGGAGACATATATGTTAGGAGTCTGGGGGTAAGAATGGTAGTGGATTAGCCGCGGGTTAGGTGGAGATGTAGTGAGCAGGTAAGCAGTAGGCACCCTAGTACACTGCAACTTAAAGAGGGACTCTGGCCAAAAGTGCTACATTGCAGAATTACAATAAGCATACCCCTAATAAATCTCATACCAAACATTAGGTTTCTGTGTTACTTCTTTTTAAAGTTATGGGCTATTTTGTAACCCTGATATCACTACCTGTTCAAAAAAGCCAGTTTCAGTGAGGCGGTGCTGATGATGTCATCTCCTGAACGCACAGTCTAGCCCTCCCTGTCAGCAAGCTTATAGGACCTGTTTCTACAAAGTTAAAAGATCATTCTGCAATGGTTTCAACAACTAAAACAGGCAGCACCATTCTAAAAACAATGCTATAGAATCTACGTATTTCAGGTTTCGTAACAACATTGACAAATTTGTATTTTTGGTGTGGTTCATTTCTCCGAGTTGTAGGATGCTGAGTCAGCATGCCTCCAGGCTACTGATATCATGTAAATTGCTACTCTGCAGTGCCTGTTTGGAAGTTGTATTGCTACAAGTGTTGCAATGTTGGTAACTGCATTGCTGTTTGTCAGTGTCTGCTTTACAATAAGTTTTAACAGGGGCCTTATATGTGTTAATTCCTACCGGGGGTGGAAGTGTTAGCCCTGGTAAAACAATCATTGTTATGTGGAGTACAATACTGGGATGCATAGGGAGAGGCATCACCAGTAGAAAACAGGAAGTTGTTATCCCTCTGTACAGACAGCTAGTGAGACCCCACCTGGAGTACTGTGTGCAGTTCTGGAGACCCAATCTCTGCAAGGACATAGACAGGATGGAAGCTGTCCAGAGGAGGGCAAATAAAATGGTGCAGGGTCTGCACGGAAGACATATGAAGAGAGACTAAAGGAGCTTAATATATATAGCCTCGAGAAAGTAGGGAGGGGGGACATGATGAAACTTTCAAGTACCTCAAGGAAATCAACAAAGTCCAAGAGGGTAGCATCTTTCAAAACAAGAGGTGTGCAAGAACAAGGGGGCACAATTTGAAGATAGAGGGGGGGGCCGTCTCAGAGGTAATGTAAGAAAGTATTTTTTCACAGAGAGGGTTGTGGATGCATGGAACAGCCTTCCGCAGGAGGTTGTGGAGTCAAAAATAGTGGTTGAATTCAAGCATGCATGGAACAGTCATAAGGCAATTCTAGGGGGTGGTGGTAGAAAGAAGTAGGCTGCTGGTTAACTAGGATCTGCAGCTTATCCATTAGGTAGGGAAATGGGCAGACTGGGTGGGCCAAGCAGTCCTTATCTGCCGTCAAATTCTATGTTTCTATGTTTCTAACACAGATGAGCCTGAATATAGCTCAAGTAACAGCCTGTCAATGAGAAAACAGAAAATGAGCTCTGCTCAACTGAGACATCGAGACATGAAACTTTGATGATGAATGAAATATTGATTGATTGATTGAGTGATTAAGCATTGAGCTGGCTACTGCATAAAAACTCTCAGTAAGGTTTCAAAACCGCACTACCTCTCTCACCCCTATTTACAGGGTGATGGAATAATTGATTTAAAGTGACATCCTGAGAAATCACCTCAGTTAAATTATAGGTGTGAATGATCACAGCCTTTCACATCAGAGATATCCAGTCTGCAAATCTCACTTTAGTGTGCTGTGACTTCGCATCCAGCAACCCAGGAGAAAAGGACCACAACAAAAAAGCACCAAAAGCAAAAATATTAATTTGTCAACTTTGTTACAAAAGCTGAAACACACATAGGATTTAAAGCAATGTTCATTGAATGGTGCTGCTTGTTTTACTGAAGAAAACCATTTGCACATAGTTTTCAAACTTTGGAGAAGCCCGTCCTGTAAGCTTGCTGACAGGGAGGGTTAGACTGTGAGTTCAGGAGATGACATCGTCAGCACCTCTTCACTGAAACTGGCTTTTTTGAACAGGCAGAGAATTTAGGGTTGTAAAATGATTTGTAACTTTTTAACAAAGTAACTTAGGGATCTCAATTTTGGCATAAGGCTGATTGGGGCTATGTTGATGCATATTCAGAATGTATTGATGCCAGTAATTTGTGACCATAGTCCCTCTTTACTCTAAACAGGCTTAGACCCAAATCTAGCAGCCTAAAAGATGTGTGTGTGATGAGCTGGGCATCTCCCAGTTAATTTCAGAACCCACTAGACCTAATATAAGCAATCAAACAAGTAGCTCCCTGCTAGACCTTATCCTTACAAATAGGCTCCACAAAATTTCACATACAGCTGTGTTTCACAATGATACAAGTGACCCCAACATTGTTGTATGTACAAGAGGTCTAGAAAAACTTAACTGTCCTGCTCTAAATTCATTATCAAATGAAGCTTTCACAAATTCAAATCAGAGAATTACTTATCTGACCTACAGAACTTGTAGTGGCAGACTTCTACATATCACCTTCAATCAATGAGGCAGCTGTTATTTTCAAAATACCCTTCGTAAACCTAATAAACAAACACACCCCTTTAATAAAATGCATAGTCAAGACAACTTCTTGTCACTGGTTCAATGGCAAACTAAAAAAGCTCTAACCCAGCAGGACAAACTCTGGACTACAGTGCAGTGCACCAAAGATGCATCAAACTGGACAGCATTCAGGGCATCGCACAATGCCTGTAATAAACTTATAGCAACTGCTAAAGCTAATTATTATGTGAATGCTCTTGAAAGAGCAACAGGTAACCCTGTCAAGATATGGCAAACCAATAAATCAGTTGAAGGTCACAGAGTTCCACCTTAAATCCCAATTAAAATTAGCTCCCAAGATTCCACTACTTTTGATCAGCATACAATACTACAATAATTAAATTCTCACTTTGCAACAGCAGGTTTAGCCTCTGACTCCTCTCCAGCCACAAAATTTATGAGCCATTTTAATCCAAAGGCTGTTTCTCCTGACTTACAAAACCAGTGTTCCTTCTGCCTTTCCCCTATAACCTTCAAACAGACAGAGGTTCTGCTCATAAAACTGGACACTAAAAAGAGCGCAGGCACTAATGGAATTGATCCCATGTTCTTAAAATTTGGCTATCATTTCCTGACTGCTCCCATAACCCATCTATTTAATATGTTGATCATTTCTGGTATATTCCCTTCATCTTGGAAAACAGCTCATATACTTCTCCTGTTTAAATCTGGTGATCCATGTGACCTAAATAACTATAGACCCACCTGCCAGTCCTCTCCTAACGTCTACAGAAACTACTCAATATACAACTAAGAGACTATTTTGAAAAATCAAATCTACTCAATCAACTGCAATCCAGTTTTAGGCAAAATCATAACGTGGTTTCTGCCCTTGCAAAAGTGACAAATGATTGACTTACTTCCCTAGACCACAAATACTTAACCAAAGCCATTTTTCTAGATTTAAGTAAAGTCTTTGATATGGTGGACCACGACCTACTGTTACTTAAACTCAAGGAGCACGATCTATGTAACTCCACTATATATAGGATAGTGCATGGAACAGTAGATAGAACAGTTGGCAACAGGGCTATTCTTTCACTGAGTTGGCACTATGACGACGGATTACCTCGAGAGCACAGCTCGAGAGGTAATCCATCATAGTGCCAACAAATAAAGATTAGCCCTGTTATCAACTGTCCCCATGCACTTTCTTAATAGTGTATGGTGGAGACGCCGTTTTTTGGGGGAAAAAATCACTACAGCATGTTTCTGCTTCAAAACATTTTTACTGGGTTACTAGAAGGAAAAAAGAACTTTACGTTTTGAATGTTTTCACGCTTGACATTTTAACTGTTTAAGAACTTAACATTTTGAATGTTTTAATGCTAAACATTAGTACTGCCACCAACATTGCTGCTTTTGCTATGTGTCCTGTCTATGGAGTGAGCCCTAACTGTCAAATGCTGCTCGAGGACACAGTGTGTGACGTACGCAGTGCAGTAGAACAAAAAATCATTCTGCTGCACTGCGAACATCACTACTGTAGGAGAACAACATTTCGACAGCGATGGATTTCGGTGGAGAACGACGTTCCACCATACACTATAAACTGGTCTTCTAGCTATCTCTTAGGAAGACTGCAATACATCAAAGCAGATGGGCTCCATCCCTCTCCTCTACCACTAATACGAGGTGTTCCACAGGGATCCATATCAGGCCCTTTTCTATTTTCAATTTACATCAACACTCAAAGTGACAAATATACATAAAGACAAACTACATTTTTTTTTGCAGATGACACTGTCCTTTACCTATAGAAACCCTCCCTATCAAACATTTGCAGTTTAGGCGGGATGGATGGGAAATTTGCTGGGTGAGGTTTAGGGCTTTTATCTTACTGCGAAGCTTGGAGCTCGCATTGGTGAGCCAATTAAAATTGAAATCCCCGAGGATATGTGGCTTGCCTGCAAGTTTAAATTCAAAGTTGCCTAAAAACAGTCTAAGAGCCTCAAATAGCTCTTTCCTAGTCGCAGACATGTCCCTTCCTGCAAGTTCCCCAAGAAAATATAATTTTTAAAGGCGAGCTGTAGTTCTATCTAGTTCTGAAATTAACTACGGCTCCTCTTCCTGGAGTGTCAAATACACCGCAGGGCTCAAAGGACTCGTGCTAGCGAGTATAGAGTTACTCTTAGAACTTATATTTAAAACAAGAGCACAACAGTGTATCAATACAACAGCACAAGGTATATTTTAAAATAACAGGCAGCTTAATTAGCACAGCAGTGCTTAGAGTTTGGTCATAAACCTAATGCTCGCCGCAGGGCTGTTTTTATAGGACACAGAGTTCCCGGAAGCGATCCTCATGATCACGGGCGAAGTCCTGTTTAATTTAAATTCAAAGTTGCCTAAAAACAGTCTAAGAGCCTCAAATAGTTCTTTCCTAGTCACAAATATGCCCCTTCCTGCAAGTTCCCCAAGAAAATATAGTTTTTAAAGGTGAGCTGTTGTTCTATCTAGTTCTTAAATGAACTACAGCTCCTCTTCCTGGAGTGTCAAATACACCGCAGGGCTCAAAGGACTCACACTAACAAGTATAGAGTTACTCTTAGATCTTTAGCTAAAACAAGAACACAACGGTGTATCAATACAACAGCACAAGATATATTTTAAAATAACAGGCAGCTTAATTAGCACAGCAGTGCTTAGAGTTTGGTCAGACTTGTCAGTTTGTATCATGTGTTGTACTGCCATTATATCTCATCATATTGTTCTGTCCTTAACAGGATCTCTTTGTAAATGAAAGTGCTCAATAGAGTCTTCCTGGTGAAATAAACTTGAACTTGAACTCAAAATGAATATAATAAATAGGGCAGGTAACAAGACTGATCTCTGTGGCACCCCTTGTGAACGCTCACTCCCCAGATTTGACCCCATTAATCACCACTCTCGGCTGCCTTTCCCCTAACCAGTTTCCCCGCTAACTTAGCTAATCCCTTTTCTACACTTCTTATGTCCTCAAACTTTTTGAGCAGTCTCCTATGCTGCGCTGAAGTCAAAATATAGTAAATCCACAGCACAGCCTCTGTCCACCACCCTAGTGACCCAGAAGAAAAACAAAATCAGGTTTGTCTGACACAATCTACTCATCACAATTCCATGCTGCCTGCTGTCCTAATGCATAATAAGGAGAAAATTCAAGAAGCTCTTCAGAGTGAAACATTGGTCTGAGAACAGATGAAACGTTGATTTTATTTAATATCTGAAGAATTATAAACACATTTCCTGTGTGGCTATATTTTGTTTTTTTCTAGATTTAGCTGCAGTGCTACCCAATACCCACCTCAGGAAGCACTAATACAACAAGCACACTAACTCCCTTCTATGTAGTCTGGCAACTTCCTGGACTCCAGCAGCTCTGAGCAAGAGGATAGCTTTGCAGTATGAACCAAGGTCTCCCACCTGCTGGTCCAGCTCACTCTACTGGCTACACTGGGCCTAGCTGCTACCCTTTGGGACCTAAAGAAACAACACATTTAGCCATTGTTAGGCTCCAGATTTTTATTGTAGCAGATACTGTAGCTGTTTTTTTAGCCAGTACGGGAAATCACACAAAATAAGAGGGTGAGTGTCTACATCTATATGATATCATAATTTCTCCCATAAAACACCATAATGATGATGCACTTATGCTAGCTGCTTTAGAAATAGCAGTCTCCTAGTCAATGATATTTCTCAGAACCTCTATGAATACTGCATAAACTCCCCAGCTGCTCAGACAGCACTTATTTAGCACCGAAAGGAAATACTGCAAGGAATCAAGTGAGTGTAATGCCTATTATGGCATTTTCAATAATGCAGCTTCACCAAAAGAGTAAGCCAACCTTTAAATAAATAACTGACTACACTGAATAATTTATGCTTCCTTGTTGACTCTGTGGTAAGCATGTTATTACTAGTGCATAACAGCGTTTGAAGAGAGTTGGGCAATTATGTATGTCTACATAGCTCCTTCCAAGTCTGTAAAATGTGTGTTAAAGGCTTTTCACCCCTAATAAAAACCAGACAACTGTATGAAAATTACAATTTTTGATATGCAAATGTTTTCAAATTAAAGGTCATGGGGCAGTTTCCATTGAAACTTGTTTAATCTTGGTGGTCAAGTCAGTATTTTTTTTAATGGTTCTCTCACAGGAGTTCTAATACTTCAACAGATTATTTTAATAATATTTTCAAAAGCCATTGCATTTCATGACCTCTTTTAAAAGAACTATACTATACTATATGTACTGCATCTGTCATAAGATAAGCAAATTGAGGAAAAAGGTGCCTCTAAAGATTTTTTTCAAGCTGAAAAATGCTTCAGCTGCTGCAGACCTGGAGGCAGCAGTGACCCTCCTTATCCTCATCCATTTTGGATCTGGCTGATCCAGCTATGGCTACCCTGAATTACAGCATCAAAATATTATGCAAAAACATGGCTAACCTGGACAAAAAGGTGGATTTCTTCAATGACCAAGTTGTGAAAGTAGAAAGCAAATGCTGTAAATGCTAAAACTGCTGCCACAGAGACACACAACAAGGCAAGTGGAATGCATAGGACTGTGGCTAAGCTCATGAATAAAAGTGCTTAAACCATGACTTGATCATTTGAAGAACTAATCAAGGGTCACACACATCTAGCTAGCAGGGTTGCCGATGGCTCATGCCTGAAGGGGTTTGTTTCCTAGTTGTTCACTGAACTCATCAATTAGGGCAACAAGGAAGGAGTCCTGCAGATTTGAAAAACTTATCAGATTACATTGCACTGTACATCAAGCCCAAACTCACCACTTCAGATCAACTACAATGGCTCAGTTTAGATCTCTTTGAATCTAACGTTTTACTAGCTATTCCCCCGCCATGATATAACAGTTGCAGGGTGTGACTCTTGTGTGCTTACTTATGTGACACAACCTCTGTAGATTCAATTCCTGTAAGTCTTCCTTGCTACACTTAATGTGTCTTCTTAAAAGCACAATTCATCAATAAAATATTTTGAAAAGCTGTTTAACCTGCATTTACAATAACAGTTATCAAAAAGGAAAACATGCCACCAATTGCCCCATACACAAAGTGACAGTCACTAAGTGGTTGTATCGATCACTTAATGATAGTCCCTTTACTTGTACAGTACCCTTTGTGTTATACAAGGCAAGGTAAATTTATTGATGTGGCACCATATGCCACATGCCGGAGGCTCAGAGGGCCATGCAGGGAAACATATAACAATACAGTACAGTAAAGTCCATAATAAATATTGTAATAAATACAGTATATATATCACAAATTAACTAAAATAGTAGCTTGCTCAACATTTTTGAATGCCCTTAAAGACCTCCACCAAGTGGGCAGAATGGATGGGGGTGGGGGTGGCAGAGAATTTCAGAATAATGGTGTAAAAAGCCCCTATCCCCAAACAACTTGGAGGTAGATGGGAAATGAGTTTTACATTTTTTAACTGCCCTCCCATGTTCCTTTCCATCCAGTTATGTATTCTGACATGCTATGACCAATTTGTGATAAAATAAACAAATAAATAATCTAACTTTGGTGTGCCCTCAGCTCTATACAGAGTTCCACTCTCCTCACCAGCTACTGGTCTTTCATTTCATATGTCTAAGACATTCCATGACATCAATGACACCATGACATGCTATTCATCTGAATGGCCTAGAAAGGTGTTACTGATGTCACAGAATGCTCAGGCAGTATGGAAAGAGAAGGCAGCAATGCCTGAGGCAGACGGATTCAGGGCAGTTTCAAAGGTAACAAAATTAAATTATTTAATTAGGTAGCCAGGACCTAGACCCATTCACCGTAGGGCTGACAATCTCCCTCCAACCCCAGTATGTGATACTGGTGTCACAAACCTGCAACGGGGTAACTAGTGGTTTCACTGGATGACAGACAATGATCCAGGACCAAGGCATGGGAGAGAAGGAATGACATCTGTGGCAAAGGAAAAATGGATATACTTTAGCCTACAAGTGAACCTAAAGGTGATGGTTAGGTGGGTAAGGGAATTCTATAGCTGTAACCCTACTTCCCATGAGTTCAGAGCAGGGCCTAGCATCATGCAAGTGGCACTATGCCATGCCCAGTCCTTCATGGGTTTTGTTATCCATCATGTTTTTGTGACTTTTCGTGGCATGTTTGGTCCAGAATGGCACTCTGAGCTGAAGCTTATTGTAGGTATGTCCCTGGAGCACAGGGAAGGTAATAGACTAGCTTATAGTGACACAGTATGTAAGTGGTTATAGTGGGTTTCAAACCTGGTTCTGCTGGGTCTCCAGATTCACAGCTTTCTCTACAACTGAGGTGCACACATAGACTGCAGGTGCCACACACCCTAAGGAAGCTCTTATGAGTGAAACACTGGGATAGTGCTTTGAAATGTATGTGACTGTAGTTTCAGCCTCTATGCTGTGAAATTGTGCACGTGTGTGCTCAGGAACAAGAATCTATGTCATTTTCTCAGTTAAAGATGTGATGCATATCACTGAGGTTTCCAACCCTTAATCTTTATTAATTTTATTAGATCTAGTTTTGAGCAGTTTCTCAAACTTCAGTGTATTCAGATTCAGAGCTTGGTGCTTTAACACTCTCGGTTATACTGCCTCCCTAAGCAAACCCATTTGGACCCATTAATTTCTGGCAGCCCCATTTATATTGTGACACAGTCACAGGGCATACCCTCCCCCAAACTTGGCACTAACTCCAGTGTTTGTGTAATACAAAAGCAGGTAACAGCAAAGCAGCCTGTTTGCTGCTCGTTTTGATGCTGCCACCAACGACAACTATGTATGGGCCCCTCAAGAATACAGTAGTGAGCAGGTTCAGTTCTGCATCAGTATTAAGCATGCATTGTACTGATGTGTTGGGAGATATAGTATTTTGAACCCTAACTACATTGTATGTCACTGCTTTGCAAATTTAATTACAGCTAATCATTTGCCTATTAAACAGAAAGGCTTACATGAAGAGAAATCCTCATTGTTAAATGACAGCTCAGGTTACAAATCAATGAAATGCCATTCTTGATATCATTCTCTAGTGAGAATGGATCTGATTGCATCACCTGCTTTTCTATTTATACGAACAAGATCAACTGTTCATGAAATAACAGAAGTGATTATCTCTGAGGGTTTTAAGTTGAGAGTTTCAGCTGAATGACTTCCTGGGATCAATAGGTGGCTCAGAGAAGGCAGTTTTCAATGAAAACAGGAAGGCAGGAATCCTTCTCCATGGCAACAAGCACAGTAGTGGCTGTTAGAGCAGCTGAAAAGGAAAGGGCAAAAACCTGACAGGCAGAATCTCTCCAATCTATACCTCACAGACAACGTCAGTCCTGAAATGTATTCCATGACACAAAACAGTTTCTCTCAAAGTATTCGGGCTTTGCAGTATTACCTCTTAATCTACTTTGCTTCTGAACATAAGGCAACAGGTACATGTTACACATACATTCCTAGGTTAAAACATCAAGCATTTACCCATAATCTAGCTAATGAAATCACCAGCAAGTGCACTTTTGACTACATATCTGAAAATGATTGTATATCAAAAATGATCTTCTTTAGTGAATTCATTTAACTGTAAAATGTCAGAGTGGCACTACTTTCCTTATTGGAAAGCAAGAAAATATTTCCGCCTCACCCATCACTGACAAAAATGTAATGATGAGACATGGCTGATAGTTGAATCATTAGAATGAATCAAATCCTATACAGAATATCATATATACAATGCCACATGTCATATATAGAATCATAGGAGCCAGCCCATCAGTGCAGCAGCAGGGTTGCCATTCATGCTACTGGTGGCCTGGGTTTAGGGAGAAGCCAGGGATGTACTGCAGTACCAGCCAGGATGCAATGCAGTAATGCTGCAGTATATCACAGAATGCTGTAGTATGCTGCAGGGAACCGTGTAATGCAATTAAGCAATAAAGCATGACAGGGGGTGTGTTATAGTGGGATAACGGCCCACCTCAGGTGTGTTGATGCACGAGGCATAGCCAAGTGCTTCCACCACCTGAGAAGGGCCGTTAGCCCACCATAACACACCCCCTGGAGTGCCTCACTGTGATTATGAAATGGGTAATTTTTAGTAAATTTGATGCCTTTTTTAAACATTTTACTTTTAGTTGGGCCATTGTGCTAGGATAGCGGCCCAGCTGAAAGCTGCTCTTGGCCAGTCAGGAGCCAGCATTCTTTCTATCCATTTCATAATGACAATGAAGCTCTTTTGTACTGCAGTATTTTGTGACATATCATGTACTGCAAGTTACGGTGTTGCACCGTGCCTGTCTTCACTGTAGGAGGGCAGCCTAGGTAAGAGAATCGAGCATCCCAGAGGATGCGGTCCTCCTCAGGGGAGGATGGATTGCAAACTCTGCTGCTCCACTGCCAGCCAGGTGACCACATAGGACAGTTCCACAGAAGTCATACCAAGTGGAAGGGGGGCACGACTGGCTATGTGGGTGCAGTCACATGGCAGTGTGTGTGTGTCACCAAGCCCTCATCACTGGTGTCAATGGGGATGGGGAGAACAAGAGGAGAACTGCCACAGGCATGCAAGATGCAACTGGGCACTTTTGGTTCCAATGTGCCAACTGTCCTCCACCTCCTGGAACTGAGTTGTTCTGGTGGGGTGTCCATACCAGCTCCCTGCTTTCTCCACCACATAGAGGAAAGTCCAGGGTGAGAGGAGGTGAGGTAAATGGCAGAAAAGGCATGGGTGGGGCTGTGAGACTGCCCATTTGGATATGGGCCATAAAGGTGCAAGAGGGAGAAAGAGAATGTCAAAAACAAAGAATGAACTCATAGGAACATAGAAAATGGTAGATGAAAAAAGACCAGAGGTCCACTGTGTTCACTTTTTGCCGTTTGAGCAGCTGCAGCATTAAATATCATGTGAAATACCTGTAGACAGCGTAAAACAGAAATTGCTACTAGTAAATATTATAGTCTATAGAGAGGAGAAGCACCAGTGGCTGACTCTATTAACTTACACTTCTCATTTTTGTGTTTGCTTGCAAAACATGCAGACATATTGGTATCAGTCTAAACTGTGAGAGGGCTTTTGGGGGAGTGGCCCTCTGCCACCTATCACAGCTTCAGAATACCAAATCTCCCCTAATTCTGCTCTCTCTCTCTCTCTCTCTCTCTCTATGTGTGTCTTGCTCCTCATTTTGTCTTTGAAGTCCTTGTCCAATCACAAGGTTGGAAAATGCAATCTGCAGTGTTTTCTTGTGTAACTCCTACTTCCTGCCTGAAACCTGTCTTATGCTTTTGGTTCCACCACTCTGCTTTAACACTGTGGCACTGCGACATGGTAGTGATTCTGAACTGGGCAGCCTCTTTGGGAACACTCACATTGACAGCACTCCAGACATCAGTTTAAATGAAATGAAAACTGCTTTACTTTTGTTTAACATGCATCAAAACAATAACTTGTATTCAGCTTTACAAAACAGGTTCTTGCAGTTCAGTCTTTGGTTGTCTCCCATTAACAGAAAATGAAACCTCTTTTTTCCCCTTGTTCACTGTCCCCCTTCACTGGGCTCAGATATTACTTGTTAACCCTCCCCCTCAAAAACAGGCAACAAGTAGAGCATGCAGAGCAGTGAAATCTTAATGGGCCAACTTAAAAACAAGAGGGGTGTGCTAAAAATTCCCCCATAGCAATCTGCTGACATAAAAGGGAAGCAAATGCTGACAACTTTGGTTAGAATTCATACCCATGTTCACATGATGAAATAATTCTCAAGGGAAACTGGGTGTTTCTATTAGTCTTACCTAGATACAATTTAACTACTCTATCCAACCAGTTTAACCTTAAGAAGAAAGAACAGTTTGTAATAAAAATGTAATTAAGTGCATCGATATAAGGATTCTTTCTATTAAAATCTCAAATTGAATGGGAGCCAGTTCTTATGGTTCACCCATACCAAATCATAAAGTATACATCTTGCTTATCCTTGTCAGCTGTGTGAGTTTTGGCTCAATGAAACATGGTAACGCTATCTGGTGTTCCTATTTATTACTCTTGAATAAAGGAGAGTTACAAAAAAATTCCCCCACCCCATAGCCTTGTTAAAACTTGTGTTGCAGGGTTTTGAAGCAGTTTACTGGTGAAAGGAGTCTAGTAGTCATAACCTCCATCACAGGCAATGTCAGCTTTTAGTATTTATTTTTGGTCCTATGGGACCAGTGTGCCTGTCAAAGACTACATGCTTGCTGACTGTATCTAGGCTGCCTATTTTGCCATATTCATTAGTTTGTGTTATTTTTTGAATCAAGAATGTTATTTTACTTGGCTTAAGCTTCTGACCCTGTACCTCATCTGATGTTCCGCCCACCCAGTGCCTCTGCACAATTCTAAGGACAAGATAACCCATGTCAGAGCAAGGTGGCACCACATTTATGTGAACTCATGCGTTGTTGAGTTATACATACTTTAAGCACTCTGAGATAAACAAATGGCCTGTAGTAGGCTTTGACCAGGACATGGCAATATGTTTTACACTGAAAATGAGCATGAGAACACTTAAAATTATTGCTATGAAGATCATAACTGTCACTTGAGGCATACATCTTAGTTCCAACACTGATGCACATGCCCAAGTTACAGTTCCTATTCAAACAATAGTTTTAGGTTTATCTCAGAGTGCTTAAAATATGTATAACTTATGCTTGCATAACTTCACATCAGTTCATGGCCACCTTGCTTAGACACACATTTTCTTGTCCTCAGGAATGCACAGAGGTATCATGCAGGCAGAAACTATAGATAAGCTATGCCGTAAGAAGCTTAGAAATACATAGAATTTGATGGCAAATAATGATCGCTTGGCCCACCTAGTCTGCCCAATCTCTACCGAATGGATAAGCTGCAGATCCTAGTTAACAAACAGTCTACTTCCTCCTACCCCCACTAGAAGTGCCTTATGTCTGTCCCATGCATTCTTGAATTCTCCCACTGTTTTTGACTCTACAACCTCCACAGGAAGGCTGTTTCATGCATCTACAACCCTCTCTGTGAAGAAATACTTCCTCACATCACCTCTGAGCCGTCCCCCCTCTATCTTCAAATTGTCTCTGTTCTTGCACATCTCTTTTCTGAAAGATGCTACCCTCTTGGACTTTGTTGATTCCCTTGAGGTATTTGAAAGTTTCTATCATGTCCCCCCTCTCCCTCCTTTCCTCGAGGCTATACATCTTAAGCTCCTTTAGTCTTTCTTCATATGTCTTCTGGTACAGACCCTGCACCATTTTGGTTGCCCTCCTCTGGACAGCCTCCACCCTGTCTATGTCTTTGTGGAGATGGGATCTCCAGAACTGTACACAGTACTCCAGATGTGGTCTTACCAACTGTCTATACACAGGGCCAACAACTTCCTGTTTTCTACTGGTGATGCCTCTCTCTATGCATCCCAGTATCCCCCCAACCCTCCTTACTGCCTTCTCACATTGCTGGCCCACCTTTAGGTCTTCTGATATGACTACCCCAGGTCCCTTTCCATTTTTGTTGTTGTCAGTATCTCACCCCCCATTGTGTAGTTTTCCCCTGGGATTTTGTTTCTCAGGTGCATTACTTTGCACTTCTTTGCGTTGAATCTAAGCTGCCATACATTTGACCATTTCTTCAACCTTGACAAGTCCATTTTCATCCTTTCCACCCCACCTTGCGTATCAACCTTGTTGCAGATCTTTGTGTCATCTGCAAGAAACTTACTTTTCCTTCCAGTCCCTCTGCAATGTCACTTATAAAGACATTAAAAAGGACCAGCCCCAGTACTGAACCCTGCGGTAGCCCACTAGTAACCCCCCTTTCTTCACTGTGGACTCTATTTACTATTACCCTCTGTGTCCTGTTGTCCAGCTAGTGTTTTACACAGGCTACACCCTGGGACCCACTCCCAGGCTGGCTAATTTGTTTATTAATCTTTTGTGAGGGACTGTGTCAAATGCCTTGCTAAAGTCTAGGTAGGCTATGTCCACAACCCCTCCCCGGTCTACTACTTTGGTCACCCAGTCAAAGAAATCAATTAGATTTGTCTGACATGACCTTCATGCTGTGAATCCATGCTGCCTTGGGTCCTGAGCCCCACTGGCCTCTAGGTACTCAACAATTCTTTTCTTCAGAAGTGATTCCATCATTTTCCCTACCACAGAGGTCAAACTGACAGGTCTGTAGTTTCCTGCCTCTGTCTTGCTGCTACTTCTGTGAAGGGGAATCACATCCACCCCCTCCAGTCCTCAGGTACCACACCATTCTCCCGTGATTTATTAGAAAGGGTAGTCAGTACTGTTACTAGTTCTTCCCTTAGTTCTTTTAGAATTCTGGGGTGAATCCCATCAGCCCCATTGCTTTATCCACCTTCAGTTTTAAGAGTTCTTTCAGAACCCTTTCGGCTGTGAAAGGACTAATATCAACCCCTCTATCCAGAGTGCTTCTATTGACTGGATTAGGTACAGTATCTCCCCCTGCTTTTCAAGCTTGGGCTGAGAAAAAATACATTCTGATTGAAAAATAACAATAAACTAATGAATAAGGCAAAATGGGCAGTCTAGATAAAGTCAGTAAGCTTTTAGTCTTTGACAGAAACATTGCTCCCATAGGACCAAACATAAATACTAAAATCTGACAGTACCCCAATGTAAACAGAAAATACAGCACCCAACCTCAGAAAAAGAAAACTGGGTGGCACTTTTTCTGCTTTAGCAGTTTGTTTTAAAAACACAGTAATAAGCATTAATAATATTATATACCTATTTCAACTTTACTTTATCTGAGAAATTAAAATAAGAGACAATGTTAACCCTTAGGCTGCCGACAGAATTAGAATGTATAGGAATTTTGGACTGATATCAGTAAGCCCTGTAAGCGTTAAAAGTATCTATATGTACCAAGTCCTATTGTCATAGTACACAGTCAGAATGTATATGTAATTGTTGCGCTATCTATGCCCAACAACTACACTGCAAATACCAGTAAGCAAAAATAGGTTACACTTTAAGTGTCCGTTCCAATGTAATTAATCATTAATTACATGCAACAGGGTAATTACACTGTAGTTTCATGTTTGTAGCATGCAACTACATTGCAATTGCAATGCAGTTACAGTGTACTTATACTGTAACTACAGTGCAGTTAACTGACATTTAAAATGAAGTTGGCATTGGTCAATGCCTGTTTTGATTAATATTATCAAAAGTGCTGAGGAAATGCTTGAATTTACAGTAAGTGTTCTCAAGATCAATCAGTTTTACATTTATACATGTGATTATACTTTTTATTTGACTGGATACACCTGACAAATTGGGCTTCATTCTAAATATGTTACAGTCTGCATTTTTAAACATCAGCCACTTTTGACTACCTTGCTACCAAGAAGTGTTTATAATCTGCAATTATAATATGACATTAGTGTGGTCTGTTCCTCGGCATGGATCTCTCCTTCAGATATTGTTGCTTCCTCAGAGAAAGAGATGCTCCCCCTTTCCATATAATTTATCTGCAATATAAAATTAATGCTCAGTTCTGTTTTCTATCAGCATAAAACCTGAACAGCTACAAGTCATTGTATTTCATACTACGTTTGCTTCCAGTTAGACTGAGTAATTTCAGTCTAGAGTGCTAAATTATTAAAAAAATGTCATCTTTAACTTAGAGCTTTCCATTAAAAGACATATTGTTGCCATCCTTGGTTGGTATCATTATAAGGCACCAATCTATTTGCAAATGCTAATATGTCTCTTGATTTTTCATTAAAAGTCATCATGCAGTTTTATGAATGGGTGGTATGGATTTATGAATGAGAGAACAAAGGTTTTCACTCTCTTGCAGGCTTGCCTGTCAATCACAAATACAACTGTCCAACAGCTACTGCCTAAAGGCAGTCCTTTTGTTTTCTCCGCTTGGATTCAGGATCAAATCTTTCTTCTTTACAGCTTAAATCAAATGCTCTTTGCTTGCACTGTTGTATATGCATACTTCAGCTGACGCTATAATAATAAAACAATTCCAGATACAATTATTTCAGCTTTTGCAGAAACACTTTGACTCAAGTGGAATTCTTTTGACTTTCATTAAAATACTGTATCTTGACTTGCATTAAATAACAATAAAATACTTTAACCTAACCTGAATATGTGAAACTGATTTTTTGTAAGGTGACACATCAAAATAGAGATTTTATTGACAGATTACATCAAACATAGCATTTCAATATTTTTACATAAAATTGAAAATGTATGGAAGGGTATTTCTATTCATGGTTCAACAAAGCAGTTGTGATTGAAGAATTAAGCATTAATCCTGACTATGGGTTGGATCACCCTCTGTTAATCTAACCCTAGGAGGGTCATGAGACATGAGGAATAGTTGAGCATCTTATGCACCCGGGGTTTGATTAACAAAGGTAACCCACCACTGGTGTGCCTTAATGCTATTATTAAACTAAAATGTTTTTATTTATTTTATTTTTTTAATTAATGTTTCACCAGTTAAATTTGTAGTTGTCCTATTGTACATGTGGGTTTCCAACCATTAACATAACCTTTTTGAATGTTGTAAGCCAATACGAATGCTCAATTTGCAACAATTATTTTATAATTAATATTTTAACTGTAGCTATGATGCTTTTCATCCATGCGCAAAGATAGTGATGCATCATGACATATTGATGCAGTACACAAAAAGACATTTTTGTAGCTATTAGCTGATCTGACATTTGAGAGAATGGATTAAGGGCATTTTTACTGCTGGATTATTTTCACTGCAATATGCAAAGGGTTAATGCACATCTGAAATAGGTTTAGAGATATATTACATAGGCTACTCTAATGGCTTTGCAGTTAATGTGCTTGCTGCCTGACCAGAGGAACAAGGTTTGATTCTTGAGCCCTGACTCAACTTGAATAGCAGCAGGAGGTTAAGAGGCAGTACATGAAGATGCACTCTCTCCTTAGCAGATTTTCTATCACCAATGTGGAAAGTCTGCCCCTTGGTGTGCCAGGAGGATGGCAGTCATTTCACACCGGCACATCCTTATCCCATCCTTCATCTATATGATGTCAGCTATAGAAGGACACAGTTTGGAGAGTATGGAGCTGCCAATGCTGGGGCCCCACCCAAACATTAGGAAGCATAATATTGCAATGTACTTGTTTAGTAGGTGCCTGTACTTATGCAGTTCCTTTATCTTGGTGCCATCTCTATATCCTTTAGGTCTACCAACCAGATGCTGCCAACTAGTGGAGCTAGAGTCCATGCTACAAGGTGGAATTTGCACAAATATAAGTCACCAGCAGACTTAGCAGGTATCTCAAGGAGCTGAATGCCCATGAGTTCCTGGCAAAACAAACATTAGTGGATAAAGGGTTCCAAGCCTGGGTCCAAAGGGTGCCCTTTTGAGCACACACCGAGATGCTAGCAGGTGGGAATGCCATGAAGTGGTGGTTACATTTTTTCAAATCTCAGCTGATGTTTGTTAGCTGACAACCCCTACTCAAAGCACAGTAAGAAGGAATGAGTTGGATAAATATAAAAAAAGCTCAATTGCAGGTATTTGGAGGCAGTATCTGGGAGGGCACACTGGACTTTGTTGATTCATAGTAGCCATAAACTGAAATATGACTAAACTGATTCAGCTAGCCAGGGTTAAGCATGGTACATCTTAAATTTGAAATGAATACAGGTAGATGTGGATGCACCCTTTTAACCTGCATCCCAACCAGCACTTGGGAACATCCATTCAGGATGCACTCTATAATGTAAATGTGAGAGAATGAAGCTGGAGGGAAGTCTGTGCATCAAAGGAAAATTAAACAGTGGGACCTCAGACCAGCAAAGGAAATATATAACTGAATATGGAATAGTACAGGATCTGACCAAAGAAGGTCACCATAAAGTGATGTTTAGGCTTTCTCAAATCACCACTGACATTTGTTACCTAAGAACCCCTGTTTAATATTAATGTGTTGGATAAATATTTCAGTGTTTGATGAATAGACTAAAGTGCTTGTGTATACTTTAACTTTGACTTTGGCCTTTCTCTATTCCTACCCTCAGTAGAGGAGTCAACTGACATTTAGGGAATAGAAGGTCCAGCACTGAGGGTGGGTAGAGTGCTGGAGGAGTAGGAGGCTGGGGAGGAAGGTGGGAAAATGAACCACGCTGAGCATGAATTGCTGTGAGATACTGGCTTATATTTAGAGTGTGGGATGAGCTGTTCCCCCACATTGAAACTCAAGCATCAGCCCTCCCATTTCAATGTTTGGTGAATAAAGTGTTTGTGTATACTTTAACTTTGACTTTGGCTTTTCTCTATTATTGCCCTCAGTAGAGGAGCCAAGCAGTGTTTAGAGAGTAGAAGATGCAGAAGAGAGGGCTTCCTCCAACTCATGGAAAGTGTGAAGAGTAGCACGTAGGAGAGGGAAGAAAAAAACTGTGGAGGAAACCTCTGAGGACCCATGGCTACTGACCTGTCTGTCCCCTAGGCACACTAAGAGGAGATAATCCAAAATGCCTAATTATTTTCCTTTTTTCCAGATAGGAGAAAATGCTGCATGCTGGATCTTCTGTCTTGGTGAAGGAACAGGATGTTGTTTCGGATGCTGATGGTGCTGCTTAGATTGGAAAAACACTTGAGAAAGCATCTGGACTTGGAGTAAGCAGTTATAGGAGAGTTCTTGAATACTTTGAACAAATGGTAGTCATTACTGGATAGAACAGTCTGGGCAAGTTGGTGAGTAAGATGTTGAAGGAGCTGAGGAGTCACCATTCCTTATAATTAGGAATGGAATCTGGACTCATCTGGAATGTCTGATGGTGGATGAAGGTCAAGATGAAGGATGCTTAGTGATTGAAAGGATTAAAGCAGAAAATGATGATTGAATAGACCACTAAATGAGCTTTAGGAAGGTAGATGAGATGGCTTCATGAGCTCATGTTCAAGTAAAATGACTGGGAGCATGTAAATCTTTGGAGAGTTTCAGTGTCTGTCCTCAAATAAATAGGCATGGTGGCAGCAGGTTATGAATGTTAGCTGAGAATGAACTGAGGAGGATTTTCTCTGGATGGTATGTTTTAATTGGTAGATGTAGAAGATGTCATGGTGCCAAATACACAGCTGTGTAGTACACTGCAAGGGAGGAGGAGACTCAGTAGGCAGAGAAGATGCCAGAACTCCTAGTCCTAGGGCATGACTGGATAACACAAATTGGTTATGCATATGGGGAAGAACAATATTAAAGCTACTTATTTAATGAATACCTCAAAGTTGACGGTTACAACAAAAGAAAGAGATCTGGGCGTGACAATATCAGATAACTTAAAATTCAATGCACATACAAACAAAGTAGTTAAAATTGTCATTCTATACTGTGAAATATCTTTAAACATATTAAAAGCAGGAATTCACAGATAATTCTTCCACTATACAATAGCCTTGTACATCCACACCTGGATTGTTGTGCCCCTTTCTGCACTCCAACATTTATAGGGTGTAAAAGTATGATAGAAAGAGTGCAACGCAAGGTCACTAAAAGGATTCATAACATGGCTGCTATAGAATATGATTCAAGATTGAAATCACTCAAGTTATTTTCCTTAGAGTACAGAGCTCTGAGAGGAGATTTGATCTACACCTTCAAGGCCTTTCAAAATGAATACATATTAAATACAAAAGGACTGGAAAGAAAACAAATTAACAACAACACAAGATACCACAATTTTAAGCTTAAATTCTATTTGTGTAAAGTTGCAAAGCATAGCAGATTTTTTACTCAGAGGGTACCTCCAATATGGAATTCACTCCCTGTGAATACTGTCACAAGCATAAATGTATAACAATTTAAGGAAAGACTTGATTCTTTTATGGGAAACAAGAAATATATTTTCCACCATTGATATGATGGTGGTGAGTTCTTAATGGGCTAATTCCACCTGAACTTGTATTAAACCATGAAACTATGAAAAATAAGAAAGATGTCTTCCAAGTGAGGGATAAGTGACTACAGTCCTGAAGTTAGCATCAAGGTATAAAATAGGCTATTTCTTTCATGGGGAATGAGAAGTCAGTCAGAGACTTAAGTTGGAGATGATGAAGTAGCCGTCATGCCCTATGGTGGAATACAATGAAGCTCTGCTCAATGGATGCTGAAAGATGCTGACTGATTGACTAAATGATTAACAAAATCACAGGCTGAAGATGTCCCCAAAAGCACTGGCTGCTAGGGGGAGGAGTAGAAGGAGAGGAATTGATGGTGCAAGTTTGGAACTGCAGAGTTGTAGCACAGGGGAGCAGGGAGTGGAATGCTCAATGAGGAGAATATCCAGAGATTGAGGTGCACTGAGCTGAATCCTGAGAAAGGACATGTATGGTTCTTGAGTAGGTTATAAGACTTCCATGAGGGTAAGCTATAAGCAAGGAACTTGCATGACGAGCAGAAGAATACTAGCAGCTCAGAGCAGGGACAAACCGCTCGCCCTCGGGATGGCCCTGCTTCTCAATTGCTTTGATATCTTGCATGGTGTCCTGGCAGTGGCTACCCATAGCAGAATGGATGGATAACTTGAGGAAAAAATACTGCAGAGAATATGGCTGAAGTCTGTCACTTTCACAATTCCAATCTAGAAGGAGTGCTATGGACGTCAGGCAGTTGTAGAGCATGGAAGCAGGAGTAAGAAAAGGCAGCAGGTACAGCAGGTATTGTTCACCTAAAAGCTGGAGTAGAGTGCAAGGCACACTGCAATGGGAGATATGTTTATCCTGTCTCTTGTATGAATGTCCCTGGTAAAACTGAATATGTGAACTGCAGAGAACAAGGCAGGAATGGAGAAAAACAAGCTCATTAGGAGTAGGAACTCTAGGATGCTCAGAAATACCAGACATTAACTAAGTCATGCAGTCAGCTACACTGAATCTGGAAGTGGTATTCAGAGGTGTGTGAGATGGACATGACATTGGAGATGATGATGACTGATCAGGAGCAGAGGATGAAGGATGTCAAGCTGGAGATGTCCGAGGAGACCCTTAGGACCATCTTGATCCATTGAGGAAGACCATAAAGAGTAGCAGAGGCTTGATGTAGTATAGCTATGAAGATTTTGCAAGGCTGACGCATATCAGTGGAAATCCAAGGGGACCTTTCAGGCAGCTGGAGTCCAAATTAAAGAAAACCAAGAGCAGTGGTAGAGGCTTGAATGAGCATGGATATGTAAACATCAGTGGAGCTTAGTGCATGAAGGAAGTCCAAGGAGAACCTTGAAGACTTTCTTTGAGTCAAAAGGAGTAGTAGTAGAGGCTGAAAGAAACAGACAGGCAGCATTACATATCAAGGCTGAGAGAGGCGGGAAAGGCTATTTGAATAGCCAAAGCCCAGACAGAGCAGAAAATAGTGCAGGGAGTAACAAAGGGAGACAAAACATTTTTTTGTGCATAAGCGAAAGAAAAAAGAGTAAGGGTGGGATAATCAGGCTAAAATCAACTGAAGGACAGATAGTTGAAATGGATGAAGACAAGGTAGAGGCACTGGGTCCAACTAGCACCAACAACAATAGTGTCAGCATGGTGCACGCCTTAAATACAGTGCAATTCTTTTTTTGTGGGGGGCTCTGCCCCTTGCACCCCCAGATGCGGGGGGCACTGCCCCCTCACACCCACCCCATCTTAAGGATTCTCACACTGAGGGGGAGCAGATCATGTGGAAAGTTAAAAAACTGTGGGGCCATTACAGCCCCTTGTAAAAATATTTTAAGTCCCGAGTGTGCTAAAAAGGTCAGAGACCTGGATTAGAATCCTGGTCTTCACTGCTTCTGGTTGAGCTGCTCGATACCCCAGCCCTCCACACCACTGGAGCAGCTTGGCCAGCCTTCTGGCTTGTGGTGCTTTTGTCCTGTCTACAGGACCATGGACAGCAACCAGGGGAGCACTTACAGCATGTGCTGTAAATCCCTAGTCACTGTCCATGTGAGCACTTACCAGACTAGCTCCATATAGTGTGGCACTATTCTGGTAGCACTCAAATGAAGGAATACCCAAGGCAGAAGTGCTAAACAAATTCTTCTGGTCAGTCTTCACCATTGAAGACCAAGGTAGTGGACCTACTATGGGAAAGACAGTGTGCAACAGTAAAACAGCAGACGACTTCCACTTCTCAAGAGAAAGAGTCCTAGAATAGCTTAGCAAACTAAAAGTAGACAAAGTAATGGGACCTGATGGAATGCACCCTAGGATTCTAAAGGAGCTATGGGAAGAAATTGTAATACCGCTCACTGACCTTTTTAATAAGTTACTAGAAAGAGGCACAATACCATTAGACTGGAAAAAGGCTGTGGTGGTACCCTTACATAAAAGTGGAAGCAGGGAAGAGTCTGGGAACTACCGCCCAGTCAGTCTGATCTCAGTGGTAGGCAAACTTATGGAAACTCTGCTGAAAGATAGAATAGTGGATCATCTAAAAGAATCCAGAAAGCCTGACCCCAAGCAACATGGATTTACAGCAGGAAAATCATGCCTAACAAACATGATAGAATTCTTCGACTGGGTGACCAGAACAGTGGATCAGGGAGGGGCGGTGGACGTGGTGTACCTAGACTTCAGCAAAGCCTTCAACACCGTACCCCATATAAGGTTTATGAATAAGCTACAGAATACAGGACTTAGTCAGAAGACAGTCAACTGGATTGCAAACTGGCTCAAGGATAGAACACAGAGGGCATTAGTTAATGGCTGTGTTTTAGTTAATGGAGCTCGGCCAGGGGAGGGCAAGGTGACCAGTGGAGTGCCACAGGGGTCTGCATTAGGCCCCATCCTCTTCAACATTTTCATCAGCAACATCGTTGATGAGCTGGAGGGGAAAGCATGCCTTTTTGCAGACAATACAAAACTCTACAACCGTGTGGACACCCAAAAGGGAATCTTAAAGATGGAAAAGGATCTGAATAGGCTAGAAGGATGGTCCAAAAATTGGCAATTGAAGTTCAATGCCCTAAAATGCAAGGTCTTGCATCTGGGTAAAAGAAACCCCTGGAAGGAATACATGCTGCTAGGACACCTGCTTGAAGTAACAGAGGTGGAGAGGAAGGATGAGCAAGCTATGTAAAAGGGCTGCACAGAAAGCAAATGGCATTCTCGGATACATTGGAAGGGGTATAACTAGCAGAAAGAGAGATGTGATAATGCCACTCTACAGATCACTGGTCAGGCCGCACATGGAATATTGTGTCCAGTTTTGGAGGATGCACCTGAAGAAGGATATCAACAGACTGGAGGTGGTGCATAGAAGGGCTACAAAGATGGTGCAGGGTTTGCACCAGGAGCCATATGAAACTAGACTGGCTGACTTACAACTGTATTCACTTGAACAGAGAAGAGACAAGGGCAACATGATTGAAATGTTTAAGTGTATGAAGGGAATTAACATGGCACCAAAGGAAAACCTGTTTCAGATGAAATCAGAGAGTTGTACAAGAGGCCACAATCTACAACTGGCAGGAGGTAAATTTAGGGGAAACATCAGGAAGTACTTTTTTTCCAAGAGGGTGGCTGGTCCTTAGAATAGCCTACCGAAAGAGATAGCAGACTCAAAATATGTAAGGGAATTCAAACTTGTGTGGGATAAACACTACACGCAAAAAAGGAAGTCTAAGAGGAAGGGGTAGGTATTCTGGGAAGACTAGATGGATCAAAAGGTCCCCTTCTGCTAACAGATTCTTATGTTCTTATGTTCTGTAATAAGCATGGATGTGAACACATTGTTGGAAATTGGTGCATGGAGGAAGAAGTCAAAGAGGAACCCTGGAGACCTTCTTTGATTCAAAAAGTTGAAAATGAGTAGAAATTGAGATGGGCGAGTGCCAATATGCTGCTACATACCCTGGGCAGAGAGGATAGAGCCTTCTATGAGCCTTGGAAGAATAGGGACTATGTATTCCCTGGCAAGTTCATGGGGAAGCTTTTACCTCTGGCAGCAGTGAAGAAGAATGAGCACAGGACTGTCACGGAAGAAATGGCTCCAGTGAGGCCTCATTCAGTTTGGCTTGAAGATTGTGAGGTTATGATTGACACAAAACTTGAGAGCTAGCCCCCAGGCCTGTCAAAGAAGAAACTGCTCCTGCGAGAGGTATGTCAGTTTGGATTGTAGGATATGAGGGTATTATTGATGTGAAACTGGAGAACAATCCTAGGACTGTCATAGAAGAAACTGCTCCAATGAGGGTCGCCCATCCCTGGGGGACAGAGGACCTCTACTTATACTCATCGATCTCCTGAAAGAATGAGTTAGGGAGAGGGTGCCCTGAGGGCTGTTGGTGAGGGCTATGAGAAAAAAAAGAAAAGAAAACTGCTACAGCATAACTGCACATGTTCTGATAGGGTTCAGGCTACTGATAATGTGATGAAACCAAAGGAGAAGAGTAAACGACTTGGTTGTCAACTGCGGCCTTCTGGATATTGTCATTAATGTAGATGTTAAGGCTAGAATTAATTTCCATGACCTTGAGGAGACATGGGAGACATAAGGAAAAATAGTTGAACTCAGTGATTTCATGTTGCCACTACTTTGGCTTCCTCTACGTATGTAGAAGATGGGTGAAGTCATCAAAATTCACTCTGCAAATTTCAATTTGCTGAGCGTGGATTGATCCGCTAAGTGCAAAGTTTCTCCGCAAAGTGTGGAATTTTTTCCATGAAGGGCTGAATTTTGTGGGTGAAATTCTGCATTTTACAGTGACATTCTGCACTTTGCAGTGAAAACTTTGCACTTTGCATGAAAACTTTGCGATACTGGTGAAGTCGAAGTTACTGAGGTCTTGGAAGACTTTGCAAAGCTTCATGAATGTGAATTTTTGGCACTTACTGGCAACTTCGGCAGTGAAATAAAGCTTCACTACATCTCTACTATGTAGTTTATATGCTAGTGCAGATGAGACGATTAGCAGCTCAAGGAACACTATGAGCCCCACCTGGTTGCAGCTGACAATAAATTAAGTAGCATTACATTCCATGGGAAAGGTATTGTCAGAAGCCCAAGAGAGGAAACAATGGCAGATTAATATCAAATCCAGGACAAGGATGGAGAGATTCATTTAGTATGCATTTAAAAAGGTTTACTTATGCATTACTGTCAAGTGGGAATGCAGCCACCAGGATAGCATATGATCGAACAGAGGCGGGTCTATGGGGGTACAGAGCCGCATGGATACTTGTTCACCTTGAGAGGTCAGTGCAATGTGTGGTGACTGGTGTATAGCACTTGACTAATGCTGTATCCATTTTCAGTGTTCACCACCGTTATCCATCATAGTTCATAGCACAATTGCATGAGCATACCAGCACTGATGCTTGGTACCCAGCTTGCATTGGTAACTATGACATAAGCCAGAATTTGCCTATGCTGGACTATGAATTTTCAGAGTCAGGATTTGATTTGTGGTGAAATTTGTATTCCCGCTATAAGCCCTTTCCACCCAGGGACACTTAAATATGAGCCACTGCTCAACGAGCCTCCCTCTATTGCCAGTTAGAAAATGAGCTTTTTATTTGGAGGCATCTGACTGATTGGTACCCATTCCACAAGGGTACATTAACTTTCAATAAATGCCCACCAAATAAAAAGTCCAGCACAGCTGGCCCAAACCCTCTCAGATTTCCTGGTGCCCACCCTGCTTCCTCATTGGCTAAAAGCACCCCAGGAAATTTCAAATTGCTGTTATTGTTTTTCTCTCACTTAGTGAGTGAGCAGACCCCACTTCCCTTACCACAAACAATGGAAGTAACTGCAATCACCTAGTTGTTCAAAGGGTAGAAAAACAGCCTTTCATGCTCTAAGCTTCAAACATAATCAGAGAAGACAAATAAAAACAACTTTTTCTTTTCCCGCTCGTTTATCGAGCAAACGACCATGCTCCCTGCTACAGCACTTCATCACTTCACTGTGCTCTTGTTCTCCCCGACTGTTAAAGAAAATGAAAAAAGCATTGCCACAGCATACAGATCCCCTTCCTAATATGCCGACAGCATACAGATCCACTTCCTCATATCCAGTATCCCTAGACAACAGTACCTAAAGGTTCTTGTCCGCTGACTGATCATTTGTTTAATTTTACGCCTTCTCCGGTTTGGTACCTCGGTGCAGGCTCCTCTTCACACTCCCAGGCCTCATGGAAGGCAGAAAGGACTGAGAACTCAGAAATCAACAACAACAAAAAGAAAAATAGAAATACCTCAGTCTTAGTTGTCACGGCAGGCAGCGAGGACCGGGAAAGTTATAAAAAAATGAAGGCTGAACAATCAGCACCCGACCACGCTCACTTCCAAACCGCACTTCCTTCTCCTGATCACAGCATCTTCTGGCCCCAGTGTTACAAAAAAAAAAAAAAAAAAAGAAGCAGCACAACAGAAAAACATACAGCTTCTCAAATGAAATGAAATTAAGCTAAAAGTGTAGAGGGTGAACAAAACTGTTGCATAACAATGCGGGGGGGTCCAACTAAAAAAAAAACAGTCTGCTGTGGGGGTGGTAACTGCATACAACCGGCTTTCTAACTACAGGGTCTGCAATAGGACAAAAGGCCATCCTTCTAATGAAAGCAGAGGAACTATTTAATTACAATAGTTATTTAAAATTATTTATTAACAATTTTATCAAACTTTTTTTTACAGAGCCCATTTTCTAAATGCAATAATACCCTCCAAGTGAGTGGTACAGGGAAATACTGGCTCTTCCAGGGGCTATAAGGGCCTCCACCTGCAGCATCGGGCCTCATTATGCCCCTGGGTGGTCTGGTATTTCCCAGTACCACCCACCATGTCAAGAATTATTGCTTACTTGTCAAATGAATAATGCAATAAAAGAATAGCAGGCACTTTAGGTTCACTAAATATCTGGCTCTGAAGTGGCATAGGTTCTCACATGATAGTTACCTGTGCATTGCAATAGGTCTGTGGTCAGCATCCCGGTGAGAGGCATTCAATGGACTGAGCAATTGGGTTGTCTGCCTCTTCCAGCTTTGGCCATGCAACCCCCTCGAGTGGCCTGATTAGTTTGTTCATAGCATGACCATCACTATGCCATATAATACAAAAGGTCAGCATTTGACTACAATAAGCAGCTGCAAAATGTAGGAATCATATTAACAGGGAGGTCACGTGATGGCTGCTTGAGGGAAGACGTACCTGCTCCCTGCTCCTGTCCATTACTGCAAATTTCTGCATTCTTTTACAATCTTTGAAGCATTCCTTCTCTACAAATTTATAACTACAGTTGCTGACTATCAGGGCTGCTTACTGTTTAAAGTGTTTCTTGGCTGGCAATATGGAAACAGATATGAAAATGCCCCCACCGTGGCATACTACCCCACCAATACCCAAATGGGAGAAGGCCGCAAAATGGACAAAGCAGTAGGCCATGGCGGCTTCTAGAACTTCAGTTGCATCTACTGCTCTCACCAAAGAAATGTTTATGGCAGAAATGGCTCCTTTACAAAATTCTTTGTTGCTACTTACTGAGGAGTTACAGAAACTTTGTAGTTCCATAGACTCAGTTACATGTTGGGTCGGGGATACTGAAGCACACATTTCATCTCTGCAGAATTGGAGACATCACCAGGACCCTGAGGTTGTAGCCCTGAGAAAGCACCTTCGCAAGACTGAGGACTGGCTCGAGGATTTGGAGGGTTGGTCATGAAGAAATAATCTGGTGGTGATTGGTTTTCCAGAAGGGGAGGAGGGGCCTCAGGCTGTATCATTTATCCAGAAGTTACTCAAGAAAATTGCTGGGCCCTTCCCTAATGGACTGCTGTATGTAGTTAAACGAGCACACCAGTCCCCTTCATCCCATGCTGCCTCCAGGTTCTCCCGCCTGACCCATGATTTGCCACTTAATGAATTTTCCAGATAAACAGCATGTGCTTGCTAAAACTCGGGAGCTTAAGGAGGTGCTTTGGGAGGGGAAGAAGCTCAGGACTGCCCAGGACCTCCCTTATTCAGTGTGGCAAAAGAGAGCTACTCCACATCCTATTATCACTAAGCTGATTGCCACTAGCATAAAATTTTCAGGTTCAATATGCCTTCACTTTATAAGTGCTCCTTGATGGGACCTAGATAGGCTTTGGAAGCCCTGAGGTTACTACTGCTGATTTGGTTCAGCGGCTCCCAGATCTATTTAAATAAATGGACTTGTGCTCCTAGAGCTTCAGCGATCTCTAAACGCTCCTGTGTATGGTAATGGTGCTTGGTTTTGCTTACCTCCCTCCGTTTTTTCATATGCTTCCTCCATTTCCCAGCTAGTGGTGCTCAGGTGAACTTACCGCTACTCCTTATTAAGGGGCCTGGCAAGTTTCCAGTTTTGCATTAGCAGGCTATAGATATTTGTTGTATGAGGGGCTCTGCCATCTGACTGTGTTTGTGCTATTTGATCTCTGCTCCTCCAAGACATTTGAAGACTGTCATTAGGTGCTGCCCATTTTTTTCAACCTGGCCCCTCTTCTTTATTAGCCCCGCAAAGTGGCCCCTGTTTGTATCAGCTTGGGTTGCTGCTAGGCGCCTCCTTCTAATAATGGACTGGTTGGCACGATGGATACTTTACACTTCTGCCTGTTGAAATTGACTAACTTCAGCGGACTTGCTTCTGAGTGTGATGTCCACTGGCTCTGATGTTGAAAAAAAAAAAAAGCAGAGGGCGGAGCTGGACTTTTTCCTTGAATTTCAAAAATCTCTGCCTTTGTCTCCTACAGGACTCCATGGGTCCCTTTGTTTGTTGAGCTATTTGCCATTATTAATATTACTGTTTCTTGTGTGAATGTTTACCAAATAATTTTATTTTGTTGCAGTCTGGTTGTGTTCTATTCCTATTTTGCTCTAGTGGAGTAACCAGTCGTCATTTGGGGAGTATCTGCTCAATATTCAGGGCTAGGGGGTGGGGCATGCTTACACCCATCATTGGCAAGTGCACTTTTGGAGTTGGGTCGGTTGGACCAGGGGTGTTGAGATATTTGTTGTTTTGGGTTTTCATGGGTTGCGGGGGGGTTAGTTACTTGGGGGATGTTTGATGTGTATACTTGGTTTTTCCTACATTCTATTACAGCAGGGGGTTATTACTTTCTCATTATTGCAAGATCTGGGTTCTGGTTCAGTCGGCTTTGCTGTGTTCCTGTTCTGCTGACACTTACTCCCCCCTCACAGTTGATTCTTGGGGAGGGGGGAGGTATGGGATCTGTCTGTTTGCAAGAGGGGGGTTTCAGGGATGTGCTTGGGCTAAGGGTGGGAGATGTGTGTTTGAGGGTGAGGTGGTTTCTATCCCAGAGCACCTTTATGAGGTTTCGTCCTTTTATTTGTTTCCACTCTGGTATTCAAACTCCTGTTTATTTGGTTCATGGGATCCAGTTATAAATTTGTGTCATGGAACATTAAAGGGGCTCATAGTAAGAAAAAGAGATATATGACTTTGGGTCACCTCTACAAATTACATCCAAATGTTATGTTGCAGGAAACCCATTAAAAATAAGCAGATTTACTTTCTTTCCACAGATGCTGGGCGATGCAAGTTTTCGGAGCAGGCATCCATTCAAAGTGGTGTGGTGTGGCGGTATTGTTTGCAAAGGGTATGCAGTTTCAGCTTCTTAATGAGTATTGGGACCCCAAGGGACATTTTATTTTACTGCTCAGTCATTTGGGTATTAGTGAGGTTATTTTAGGTTCAGTGTACGGTCCCATCAGTAACTCCCCCTCATTTTGTGCCGAGCTTGATTCCTGGCTAACCACATTCCCCTATTTACCAATAATTTTGGGTGGTGATTGGAACCTCATGTATCAGGCTGACCTGCACAGATCTGGTTTCACCGGACAAGGCTTATACATAGATACATAGACAGTGTCGGCAGATAAGGGCCTATGGCCCATGTAGTCTGCCCATTTTAGTTTGTAAGTTCACTTTGTTTTCCTAGAAGTCTGTTGCGCCTTAACCCTGACCTCCAGAATTCCTTTATGTCTGTCCCATGCATTCTTAAATCCCGTGATTGTTTCAGCCCCCACCACTTCCTCTGGCAGGAAGTTCCACTTGTCCACCACCCGTTCTGTGAAGAAATTCTTCCTCACGTTTCCTCTGAATCGTCCTCCCTCCAACTTCATCCCATGCCCTCTAGTCCTGGAACATCTTTTTCGCTTAAAAATAGTGTATTCCTGCACCCTGTTCCTCCCTGTAAAATACTTGTATGTCTCTATCATATCTCCTCTCTCCCTCCTCTCCTCCAGTGAGTACATATTCAATTCCTTCAACCTGTCCTCATAGGACTTGTGATGCAATCCATGTACCATCTTTGTTGTCCTCCTCTGAGCCTTCTCTACCCTATTTCCTTATGTAAGTAAGGTCTCCAGAACTGTACACTGTACTCCAGGTGGGGCCTCACTAGTGTCTTGTATAGTGGAATTATGACCTCCCTTTTCCAACTGGTGATGCCTCTGCCTATGCATCCCAGCATCCTATTTGCTTTACCTGCTGCCTTGTCACACTGTTTCCCCTACCTTGAGGTCATCAGAGATGATAACCCCAAGATCCCTTTCCTGCTTGGTGCATGCTATATCCTCACCCCCCAACTGATATATCTCCTGGACAGTGGGGCTTCTGGGATTTTTTGGACCATGAGGGACTTTTGGATCCGTGGATGATGTTACATCCGTGAGAACAGCAATATACCTATTTCTCACCAGTACATGGCACTTCCTCCAGGATTGACTTTTTTTACTCAGAGCTATCTCCCTTAGCAGTTTAGTCTCTTTGGAAATACTCCTAAAAGTTCTTTCAGACCATGCCCCAATTGAGTTAACCCAGTCACTGAATGAGGGGGAGGGGACAGACAGTATCTGGCATCTGAATACTTATCTTCTCTGAGACTCTGCTCTTGTTCAACATTTAAAGGAGTTTTTCTGCACTGTTCTGTCTGCTAATGAGGGGTTGGTATCTAGGCTTGATTGTTTATGGGGAGCACTTAAAGTCACCTTGCATGGGGGGTGCATAAAGCTGGCCTCTGAGTGCCAGAATGTACCCAGGATGAGGACAGGCTTCTGGTGGATGTCAGGCATTTGGAGCGGGCCTTATCATCTGCTTCATTCCCTGAAGTCTGGCAGCAGCCAGCTCATTTAAAATACATTGATCTCTTAGCTGAAAAGGCCGAATTAGCAATTCTGTGCACTAAATTGTGTTATTTGGAATCTGTGGAGAGGGCTGGCAGGCTCTTGGCTTGGCAGCTGAAACAGCTGGACAACCAACGGCTGTTCCATGTTTGAGACCTGATCCTGAGGCTGATATATTAACTAGGCCTCGTGACATCGTGGAGGCTTTTGGGGTTTTCTACAGGAACATCTATGAAGCCCACCCCTCTCTTGTAGATGAAAAGGAACTGATCTCAGCTTATTTTGCTCAGGTCCCTCTCCCTTGTCTCTCAATCTCCCAGCAGGAGTTTTTAGGTGGCCTGATTCAAGTAGCGGAGGTCCAGGTTATGATTAATCAACTTCCCCTGGATAAAGCACCAGGTCTGGATGGTTTCTCTAATAACTTTTATAAGGGTTTTGTGGATGATCTGGCACCCATCCTTACCCAATTATGTAATTTTCTCTTGATGGATGGCCTGCAAGATTACTCCTTTACTTAGTCTTCGATAACTTTCCTCTGGAAACCAGGTAAAAATGAGCTCTTGCCGTCTAGTTATCAGCCAAACTCCCTCCTCAATTCCGATACAAAAATCCTGGCCAAGGTATTGGCTAATAGGCTTAAGTCTGTGTGGAATGTTTTCATATCACCAGTGCAGGTGGATTTTATGGTGGGTCGCCACTCTAGTGACCATGTAAGGAAGCTCCTTCACCTGATCTCTGCATCTGGGGAGAGCAAGATCCTGGTGGCTCTGGTCTCCCTGGACGAAGAGAAAGCCTTTGATAGAGTTTCATGGCCTTTCCTGTTTGAGGTTTTGCACAAATTTGGTATCCCCCCTAATTTCTGTTCCTAGCTTCATGTCTTGTATATTAGATTTACTGCGAGAATACATTGCAATGGCCTCTCCTCTGCTGCCTTCCCACTGGGATGTGGCACAAGGCAGGGCTGCCCCCTTTTCCCTCTTCTTTTTAATCTATACTTGGAACCCCTCCTCTGGCATCTATAAATTTCTCCAGCTATCCAAGGTAGTTCAGTCAGAGGTGAGAGTTATAAACTATCAGCATACATTGATGATTTGCTCCTCCATGTGGCAGACCCACTTTCTTCAATCCCAGTTGTGCTGGCAGAGATCGAGGCATTCTCTAATCTGGCAGGTTACCGGCTTCATCTTGATAGAACCCATGCTATGCTCCTTAATGCCCACATTTGTAAGCAAGATATTATTGCCATGGGACTATCCAGGGAATCCAAGGCTCTCAAATATTTAGGAGTCCTTTTTGCTCTGCCATCTTTCGGACTTGGTTGCTTTTAATTTTCCACCTCTTCTACAATCTATTAAAGCTGATTTAATGAGATGGGCCTCCATCTCTATGACTTTCTGGGGTCGTTTCAATATCCTTAAAATGAATGTCCTCCCCAGACTATTGTACCCAATTGGTAAGTTGGGGGTATGCCTCCCAAAGGCCCGGTTTACTTCTTTACAGTGGCTCCTGAACCACTTTCTCTGGAAGGAGGGGGCAGCCCAGTGAGCCTACTCTAAACTTACTTTTTCTCAGGATAACGGTGGCTTGCACCTTCCCCATTTCTATCTCTATTATCTGGCCCCACACACAGTTAAATTTCTGTGGTGAGGATCTGCCCAGGTGAATCTGAGTCAGAGGGAGTACTCTCCACTCTGGCTCTAGACTGAATCTGCCTTATGTAAGAAAGCAGGTGCTCACTGCACCAGTTTACTTTATGTTAAACTCTCTGATAGTCTAGCTGTCCTGAAGACCCCTCCCGCATTGCAGTCCATTATAGAGAGATCCCAATTGGAGCAATTTCTCAATGTGGATTGGTCCCGTTCTCTTTCCCAGCCCATTCTGGTGAACCCCAATATCAAAATTGGCGGTTGTCAGATTCCTGTTTCTTTTTGCCCTCACCTCAATACTTCCTCTGTCTCTTCTACTGTTGATAATGGAAAGATCCTTCCCCATCAGTGGCTGCAAGATCTCTTCTCTATTACCACCTTTCATACTTTCAAGTATTGGCAACTGGTCGCTGCCTTAATTGCTGTTTTTGGCAGTGCCCCCTGGGTCTCGTCCGATGAGAGTAACATCTCTAGGTTATCTTCTCTGGCCGTCCAACCCCATTTGGTCACCGGTTTATATAAGTTTTTTGCAATCTGTTGACCTACTGCCCTATCCGGTGTCTGCTTTTACTGGCAACAAGTTTTTAATTGGCGTTCAGATCCTAGTCTCTGGCAACATATTTGGCAGAACTTATATAAATTCATTAAGAAAGACAGGTATCGCTGTACGCAGTTTTGTATACTGCATGATCTCTATTATACCCCTCTTAAATTGTTTAGGATAGGAAGGTCAGACTCCCCACTTTGCTCTTGGTGTGGGCAAGCGGAGGGGCATTTATACCACATGTTATGGCAGTGTCCTAAAATAGCCCTTTTTTGGTCCAAAATCAAGGCTTCACAGGACCCTTTGTTGGGCCTTGAGGATGCCTTCACCCCTGAGATTTGCCTGGTAGGGGACTTGCCGCCTCATCTATTTGGTCATGGTAAAGCTCACATAGCATTAATCTCCATGGTGGCAAAAGTTATCATCCTTAGGCATTGGCATGCTGACTGCTCCCAATCCTTCAGAGAGTGGTATGGTGACATTTTGCAGGTTCTCATGGTGGAGAAGCAGATTGTCAGACTAAACCACCACATGGACTTTTACTGGGATAAAGGGGAGCAGTTGCACACCCGTTTGTCTATTCAGCCACTATCTGATTTAGTCCTGAAAGGTGTGACTTTCCCCTTTTTTCCTTTTTTATTTGAATTTGGGCCCTGGTTTTTCCTGCCTAGCTTAACCCGTATGTTAGGTTCTGGTGCTCTGGGAGGGTGGGGTAAGGTTATGGGTGGGGGGTGGGTGAGGGTTTTTTCGGGGGTTGATTATTGGGTGGATGTTTATTTTTGGCGTATTTGTACTACTTCTGTGCTGTTGCCTGTTTGTGGATGTTTCTTAACAGTAACACTTTAATAAAGTTTGAATTATAAAAAAAAAGGAATCAGATTAACAGACACTAGTATACTGGAAAAAGAGTAGTAAATTGTCTGGTGAACTGAACCCAATTGACAGGGACATCCCCAACTGTGCCCCCAAATTGTCCTGCATCCCTCATAAATATTCTGGGTTGTGACTGAACAGTGGGGAATAAAGAACAAAGAAGTCAGATAGTATGGATACAGACTTGTTCAGCATCAGAAAATGCACCTAACACTAATCCCCATAGTCTGACAGCTTTCTGAGTGAAAAGAAACTCATTTAAAGATGTGTCCCATATTCTGGGTCTTGTCCCTGACTGATAAGGCAATAGAGTGAGAGGCAGGGGTGGTTAGATGTGCATAAGGAATGGTAAAACACGCAGATGAAATGCAGCAGATCTGCCTGACTCCTTTGTTTGCTACTAGTCTGGGATAGCTACGGAGCCCTGGTGATGCTCAGGTGTTTAGACAGACTTGCAGTCACTTCATTAAGAAAGTAAAAACACATTTTGTGATGGCTTACTGCATTTCTGACCAGTGTCATACTGCAATAGTAGCACAAAGAACCTCTGAAACCATACATGCTTGGCAGTTCTGATGAAAGCCTTCATTTTTCCAAAGAGGATAACATATGCGGCAAGTCCAAAACTGTAGCAGCTGAGCTGTACCAGACTGATGCAGGCTGTATCACAAACTCAGAAGCATGGGGTTCCAATGAAGTGAAAACACAGCTCTGAAAGAGCAAGCTGGGAGGAGGCATCCCCCAAAAAAGAGATGAGGGAGCAAGGCGAGCGAGGAGAAGATACGTCAAAAAGCGGGAGAGCGGAGAGAGACACATGAGGGGAGAAGAAGTATGAAAAAGGGGGGCAGAGAACCACCAAGGAAGCTACAGCCTTGGCAACAGAGAGAAAGAACAGGGAGGCAGCAAGGGGGGGGAACAAGCAGAGAAGGAGCACAGCCACACGGACCACAAAGCCATCCCAGTGCAATGAATGAAACACGCTGAGCATAGGTTGCTATGAGAGGCTGGCTTATATTTGGAATGTGGGAGGAGCTATTCCCCCACATTGAACCTTGGGCTTTAGCCTGCCCATAAAAAATAAACTTGACTGCAGTCCTTTTTGAGGTCAGTATCAGTGGGGGTCCACTGAACTCTGCCGACAGATATTAGCCACCAACTAGGAGCGCACTAAAATCTGATTAAGCTGACATCGGCTAGCTAGGGTTGAGCAGGTTACATCTTGAATTTTCAAATTCCATTTTGTAACACCTGAAATGACAGTTCTCATTGTGCTTCATGAGTCATGGAGGAACTCTGTCCCCCTGCAATTAATGTTGAAGTTTGATTAATAAACTGTTGGGTGGCAGCACAACAGTGGAGGCACAAAGCATTTGTGTTGTAATACCCCTAACTGTAACTGAGAATTTTGATCCAGAGACTTTAATTTTGTAACCCTGTAAAGCTGCCAGCACACGCCTTGGATTACTCTCCAAGCACAGGCAGCACCTCACCCCAGAGGCCCTAAAGATTGCTGTCCAGAGCTCTGTGGTGTCAATTATTGATTATGGCCTCATTATCTATGGTTCTGCCACGACGTCCGCGCTCCAACATATAACAACTGCTCTTAACAAAGCATGCCAACTCACAACTGGTGCCCACCGCCTCACCCACACCTATGCCCTTTATAAACAATCCAGATAGCTTCAGCTCTCCAACTATATAAAGTATCTCACATGTGCTATGGCGGGAAAAATCAACCTTGGCCTCACACCCCCCGGTGTTACTGCCTTGTTACATCAAAACACCAACCGACAGAACACCAGGAGCTCGACAACCCAGATTCTACAAATTCCTCACTGTCAAACTACGTAGGGCCAACGCTCCATCGCCTATAGGGCTCCTCTATGGACGAATGGTCTGAGCCACACCACCTCCTCTGCCTCAACACTAGGTCTGTTCAAAACCAGACTCCGGGCCCATCTCATTGCCTCTAGCTCCTGTGACTGCCTTTCCTAGATGATGACCTACACAGCTTAAATCCTAACTTATATACTGCTTAACTCCAGGCCCCTGTCCCCAACCCCCCAGCTCCTGAGGCACCACTTCAAATCTTAGGTCTTCATACCACCTCATAAGTCTCTCCTTGCCCCATTATAGCACTTATCCCCCCCAACCCTGCCCCTTTTTCTCTTCTATCACTCCTTCCATTTATTTTTGACAAATGGCTCTGGCTGCATCATCATTCTCCCTCTCTCCTCTCATCCCTGTTTCTCTGCCACCCTGGGGTGCCTAACCCTACCCATTCCTTGTGGGCATATGCATTCTAGCTGTGTTCACCATCTTACTATAGCTGCCTCTGTTAACTACCTACACTTCTCCTCATCATCTGCCCCTTACTCTTCCTATAATTGACCCCTTTCAATAGCACTGTTGTACATGAATCGTTTACTGTTATTTCACTGTTGCTTCCTTGTTGTTTGTTATTTCTGACGTGGAAGCTTTGTAAAAGAGCCTTGGCTCAAAGGTACTTGTAATCCTAGAATAAATAAATAAATAAATAAATAAAATAAAACAGAATGTTCTTAACAATAATTCAAAATATTGTAAAATATTCACTGTTTATAATAGAGTTCAGATTCAGTTTTATATATTTGTTACATGCCTCCTTTGGTGATCAGTTTGAGTGCTCCCCAATAAATACTTTATTTTTATTACCAGTGACCACCTGGTTTAATCAGTGCTTAGCAACTGCATGCAATCATTCCCACCCAGTTCCCAACCACAAACCATCATCCCCAGAAATATAGGCAACTTCATACTTCGTCAAAAAGAAATAAAACCAGGGCTTGAAAAATCAGTGGTCAACTTCAAATTGTCATTGACCATAAAAAGGTATTTTATGGTGCCCCAATTTTTTTGCAATGTATTTATTCAGGATTGCCTGCATTGTAACATCTCATTTTTGTTGGGGTCTTGTTTTTACACAATTTTACAGCTGGGTGACTTGGAGCACTGCAGCATAAGTGACTTGTTCAATGTCCTACAGTTTGTTTGTGGCTCTGGTGCATTCTAAAACTAGATGTCATGGTTCCCAAGTCTGTGGTCTAGCTTCTATAACACACTGCCTCCTACAGACGCAAAGGTGTAGAACAGGACAGAATTTGGTTTTGCATAGCATCTTTCAGCTACAAAACACATAACAGTACTTTTAATTTTTGAAGCACATTCTAGCAGTTTAGTGACTGTGTGCAAGGAAATGTGGCCATTATGTGATCAGTAATATCTAACGCACAGCCAAAGAAAGATGATCAAAAGAAGCTGTATCAGCCTGGACACTAAGCAGCTTCACCTCCAACATAACATTGCCTCCTTCTCAGTAATTATTTATTTAGTTTTTGTTGCTTGGGAAAAGAGGGTTAGACAATGTTCCCTTTTTTGAGCCTCAACCTGGGGAAGTGGGATACAGATGCAAACCAACTGAAATTAAATTTGATTAAGCTATTGCTGGTATTTTACTGGATGGGAAAATTTGGCAAGGACACCATGGGATTTCCCTTACTCTTTTTGAGAAAAGCCATGGGATTGTTAACGTCCACATGAACAACCACCAGAGCAGATAGATGAGACTGCAGTTTTAATGTCTCATCCAAGGGATGACATGCCCCGGCAGTACAACATCCCCTTAGTACTACACTCGGGTGCTAGCATTTATGATATGAGCCTAATCCCAGATTGGGACTAGAACCCACAACCTTCTGACCCAGAGGTGGATATTCTACCAACTATATCAGCTGGGGTGAAGCCAAGTCCTCACATGGGAATTGAACCATCAACTTATACCTCACAGATAAGACTGCAGGTGAGAGTGCAGCCATCTGCACTCGCACACATGAGAAAACAGATGACTGACCCATACTGTGCACTGATACTATAAAGCCTGGCTGGGTGTTATATAAACTAGCTGTAATTGTATGTGTTCTGGGTTTGTGGCTGCCATAATCCACACAGACTCCACTGGGGCTACTCTAGATACAGTTTTGTTCCAACTGGCAGTACTAGAAGCACAGGGTATAGAACTGTAATATAGTGACATGCCAGTGCCGTAAGGAGGCATGTCTCATTTAAGGGACTGGCATGGGATCTAAAACACTGGTTTATTTAAAGAAAACCAATCATGTTGCTTTAAAGACCCTCAGAAAGCTTCATTATATGTGCAACAGCTTAGTCCTTCATTTTTTTTAAATAAGTATGCTTTATTATGACTCATAAAACCAACGACATGACATAAGTACAGTACATATAAGAAAGATACAAAGATTTCACCCCAAAAGTCTATACCCCACTACCCCCCCAATACTATGCCAAAACAGATTTAGTTCAGGAATGGAATTACATTCTTCTTTTTGTCTAATTTAAAAAAAACTTATTTTTGGAAGGAAAGGGATCGTATTTGAGCTTGGAGGACACACTCTCTTCAACTTGCTGGTTTGCCGTATCTGCCACTTGCTCAGATGTTTTGTGATGTCTGTATGGGGAGATCACTGAGGCACACATTATTCAGAGTAATAAGGATGTCATTTAAATACTTTTTAAATTTTTAGAGGATTGTTTGATAAAAATCAAAGCCAATACTTAGACAAAAAAAGCCTTGCACATAACGTAGCATCTTTTATCCATGCCTAGAATCCCCACCACATTCCTAGGACCCTTTTGTAAATATATTTACCCACAAGTCTCAGGATTATGTTGGCATGCCTTGTGAGCAAAAGTAAAGGAATTTGATAAATGCTGACAATACTTTCAGTTATGCAACACCATTGTTTCAGTGCAGCAAGACATCTGTGTAGACAGGACTAATAAGGCATGAGTTAAAATGTGCCTGACATTGTAAGACACTATCCAAGAGTGGTTTGCCTGTGTGTAGGTCCCTGAAAGGAGGCTATGAACAGAGATAACAGAAAGAGGAAATACAGTCTAACTCATGGACATTATCAAAAAACCCCAATAATGGGGAAAACAGGAAAAAACTATAGAGATTTATTATACATGAGAAAAAGACTGAAAACAGAGACACAACGAGAAAGGTTAAAAAGTTTAAAGGAATGGCAAACATATTCAAAACAGATATCCAAGTTCACATGATGTGACTGAAACAGAGAGAACTGATGTGAAGGATAACCAGGGATCCTCTGTGTCAAGTGCACCCCCAAAACATTCAACATTCCCTGAAAACTAAAGGATGTAAAAGGAGGAAAGATAACATTTCTGAAAAAATTATAATTCTGGTGACAGAAGCAACAGCTGGTTTGAAGAAATTCTGTACAGACATGAAGCAGATTAGAGTTACATTAGTACAGTTAGAGCAGTAAGTAGGAGCAGTGGCAGTCAGGGTGGGTTGGGTGGCAGATTGCTCTTAGGACTCAGATAAGGCAATCACATTTATTGCAAAATGTTTGGTTTCTGTATACATTTCTCTAAACTATACACACTTTCAGAAACACAACAGACTTTAACAATATATATCATAGAGAATATCCGTAGAAAATAAAATATGAGAATTATTTATTTATTGAAAATTTTGAAGAATACCTTTGAGCACAAGTACTTTTTTACAAAGGTTCCATGTCAATAAATGAGATTACAAGACAACATAACAAATGCAGTACATGAGTTCCAGTGGAATGAAATCAAACAAGTAAAAATATAGTTGAACAAGTACAAATTAATATGCTAGATCAGTGGCATACAATTTTACAATAAGGCAGGTTAACAGAAGCACTGTAAAACAAGCATAGTAATGGTTCAGTTGATCAGTAAATCATTCAAGCACAATGACCCGGAAATTTTTTTTACTCTTCGAACTATTGGACCCTGGAACAAACTTCCATCTAAGGTGGTTATGAGTGACAAGAATATTTTTAAATATAACCTTGATAAGTTAATCACTTCTGGGTATAATTTATCATATTATCCTTTGGCTTAGTATAACAGCATTATGGGCCTCAGCCTACTAGCTCTTTTCCTTCACCTTAGTATGAACCTTAGTATGGTACATGGTCGCAGAGCCAGAGTCTGACACAGTTCAGAGTATACAACGGGAGGGACTTACTTAGGGTAATTGCAGTTACAGTTGCATTGAATAGTTAGGGATGTTTGTAGTGCTCTCTTAAACTGGTTAAACTTAGATAGATTAAGCAGGCATTAGGCAGCTTGTGCAGCCAGCCTGCAGTCCTAACAGTGAATGAACACTAGCCCAGCTGAGTACGGTGAAAAGGCAGTGCAAGGGCATTCTGAGCCATGCTCCTGGTGTTATAATCATTGGTGACAGGGTGGAAGCTGTGAGTTAGGTAGGCCCAGTAGCACCTTTGTAGCTAACAGACATGTCTGGACCTTAATCCTGGTAGGTAGGGGTAACCAATTTGTTTGGGTGTCGAGAGTACAGCTATGGGTATGCTTGTCTGCCTCAAGCACAAAGCAACAAGCCTTATTACAGATCAAATGTATTCTGATGAGAATTGAGTCACAGGCAGTCGCACAGACAGGAAGGTCATAGCCTAGTGACAGTACTGAACTTGCCACTGTGAGGTGTCTAGCATCAGCAATGATGTTGACCTGGTTACAGTACAAGGTTCCCAATCTTCTGTTTGCCAAGGACACATGGTGGTCAACATGGAAAGCAAAATATAAGGTATTGTCCAGGACCACCCTGAGGCATTTAAACATTCAAGTATATGTCCCAGGTCATTGCAGATGACGGGGTGGGGGTACCTTTATCTTAATTTGTGGGCTTGTAAAGAGCATTGTCTTAGTTTTGTTTGTAATTTAGAACCAGTTTGCTTTGGGAGAACAATTTTTCAAGGGCCTCAAAATTACCCTGCAGGACAGAGGTAAGGCTGCCAAGGCTAGTGTTCTTGGAATAGATAACAGCATCATCTGCACATAGAAGTACATTTGCAAGATGACAGGCATTAGGCATGTGGTTTATGAACAAGCCAAATAGTAGGGGAGCCCAGAATGGACCCATAGGAAAAGACAATGGATACATTCTTAACATCTGCCAAGGAGCCATCTATCTTAACGCAGTGAGTGCAATTAGTGAGATAACTCTAGAGCCAGGTGATTGTGTCTAGTGACAGGCCTAGTCCATGGAATTTGTGGAGAAGTAGTTTATGACTGACCAAATCAAAGACTTTTATCAAGACAGTGTAGATGGCGTTAGCCTTGTATCCATTGTCATGGGCTTCAAGGACAAAACTGGAATACTCCGTTAGTGCTGTATTGGTGCTGTTTTTTTCCCAAAATCAATGCTGTTGGGCCAGCCCAGTGGCAATGAGGATTGAGGTGCTGGACGCTACACCTCGCTTCACATGGGCGACCCGGGTTTGGGAACTCGCCCGGGCCATCGGGGGTTGGTCAGGAGGAAAGTATTGAGCATCTAAAGGACTGCTCTCCTTTCCTGGGAGGGACTTGGGTCTCCATCGCACTGCAGTGGCCCCAGATGGAGATCGGGGGCACTACAGGAGTGGTGCACTTGTGAAGTGAAGTGCAGTGGATGTCGGCACGTAGTGCCTTGACATCATTGCATGTCCGCACTTCAAGGGGTAAAAGCAGGAGGAAAACTGGCAGATGACCAGGTAGCTTGATAGCCACACTTCACCACCCAGGGGGCCTGTCATGGAATCACACTGTGGCAGTGGTTCCCAGCCCGGTGCGGGGGGACTAGGAGGATCCCCTCCATGAGTATGGCGTGCACCAGCCAGTATATGAGTGAGCCTGTGGGCTGAATGGAGGTGAAGGTGGTGGCTGGATGTAGGAAGGTCAGGCTGTAAGGAGTAGAAATAAGAGATATAAAAAAAATCCATGCTGTTGGGGACACTGTATTTCATATTGTTCAAGATAAGACAGAAGTTGATCGGACACTATTCTCTCAAGTTGTAACTAGCGTGGATTTCCACTTTTCGTGGGAACTGGGAGCACAGCAGAGAGAAGCTGAAAATTTTGGAAATAGGGTTAGGAGAGTTCCTCAACTACCAGGGCAAATAGCCTCATATCAATTGAATCACCCCCCGATTCTGGTTTTGCCTAGCACCATTCTTATATAATTAGAGGTGTCCTTTACTGAGACAGGTTTAAAATAGAATTTAAGATATCCTGACTCCAGGTTCAGTGGTTGTGTTTTAACAGGACCAGGACCTCTGCTGGAGGGCAGGGTTGGCTCAGTGGGAATGACAGTACTATGGTCAGTGGATGTAACATTAAGTCCATCAACTATGAGCATTTTTGATGAGGTTAAGTCACTCTTGACAAGGGGTTCTGAGACATTCCCCAGAATCTTTTACCATTTCACCAATTCTGTGTTTTCTGGGCCTTGCTGTAGCTGTATTTGGTCAATCAAATTCTAGTAATGCATTTATTCCTGGCTTCCTTGTGTGTTTGCAGGCAGACTGGGTCCAAGTCTCCCTGGTCAGTGCACACAGATTATCCTTCTCTCTTAGTTATTAATGACCTGAACAAATAGAGAGGCTGAATGTTGGACAACTTATGGAAACCCTTCTGAATCAGATCCTAGATCTATCAGAGCACTGTATGAATATCTATTTATTTATTTATTTATTTATTTCAAAAGTTTCACTAGGAAAGATATACTGAGCTGGCAAGAGGTCATCTCCAGATGTGTTCTGAGGGAGGGGGGGGAACAAAAAGAACAATAATACAATAATACAACAACAGGTGACTAACTATCAAAAATAACAATTGTGCAAAGACAAGGATTGTGAGATGTAAATACATAACTATACAATAAGGTACTAGAGGATAATTGCATTTGCCATTACAATACAATGAAGTGCTGGAAGATAATATTTGCAATATGCAGAGGCAATACGGCGTTAAAGAAAGAAGCAAAGGTTGTCAACTGGGGAGGGTGAAAAGGGGACTGCACTAGTGTAAGTGCAAGGTGAAGGGGGAGCAATGGTAGGATGGTGGTGGGCATCAGCCCAGAAAACAGTATTGGGGCAGCTGCAGGCATGAGTAGTGATGTCACTGAGGAGAGAACAGAGTAAGTGGTGTGAAGTGGCAGAATGGATGGTAAGGGAGAGAGAGAACCCCCATAGTTTGGGGAAATGGAAGTAGAAGGCAGCTTGACCTGCACTGAATTTCCTTGAGGGGAGTGCAAGTGAACAACACCCAGAGTTGCAAAGGGGTAAGAAGTGGGTGGGGGGAGAAAAGGAGGGTAGCAAGGTAGATGGGAGGGAGCCAAGCCAGTATTTAGAAATGAATGAAGCATAATGGGAGAGACATCTGGCCTCAGGGAAGAAGAATTAGAGGGAAGAGTACAGGGAACAGTGGTGGGAGTGGGGAGGACAGTTCACAGTGGCAAAAGGGGTGAAATAGGAGATCCATGGCCTGGCCAGGGTAGACTTGGGAGCATCACTGTATACTCTGTCACCATAGTCAAAGGGTGGGAATATCATCTTTGAGATTATCTCTCAACATGCAGGAAGAGGGATACACCTTTTATTCTTGTAAAGCTCATCAAGTTTAGAGTACAGCTTCTTCTAGGTGGCATCCACATGCGCTGAGAAATCAAATTGCTGGTCTAGTCAGATGCCGAGGTACTTGAATGAGGGCAGAACCTCAATTGCTGCACCATCCAGGGAATATAAGGAGGGGAGAGAATGAGTCTGGCAAGCCTCTGTCTAGTGCTGACAGACACAGAGACCATTTTCATGGCAGTGAGGGGGTGCTTATTTGCCAGGAACCAGCGCAGGATGTTGTAAAGTCCAGGTGCAACCTGGGCATGATGTCAGAGACAGAGGTGCCTTAGGCAATGAGTACCATGTCATCTGCATACATATGGATGGATGCAGAGGAGCAGGTAGGTCATTCAGAAAGATGGAGAAGAGTATTGGACCAAGGACGACCCTTGGGGAATGCCTGACCTGATAGAGATTGGGGGGATGTGTATTCTCCACTACAGTCAGCTTGAGGCCTGCCCTCAAGGTAGGAGTGGAGCCAACTGATTAAGGAGTCAGAGAGACCCACAACCTTAAGCTTGTCCAGGGGGAAGGGGTGGGCAACAGTATCAAAGGACCTGGCAAATTGACAAAAATAGCAGAGCTGACCAAGCCTTGATCCATGCCAGATAGAATGGAGTCAGTAAGCTGGAGGAGGGAGGCGGCAGTGGAGTAGGACTTCCAGAAGCCAGATTGGAAAGGAGTGAAGAAAAAGGATGAATCAAGGAAGTGGGAGAGCTGACACAGCACAAGGTGCTCTTGGATCTCAGCAGCACAGAGAGCAGGGAGATAGGGTGGTAGTTGCCAGGAGAGGTGACATCAGCTGTTTTGGGAGTGGAATGACTGTGGCCTGTTTCTGAGTGTTAGGGATTCAGGCTAAGGAGGTGGAGAGGCTTAGAAGGGGGGTAACAGGTAAAGCAATGTCTGTGGCAGAGAGATGGAGGTGGATCTTTGGACACAGAATGAGTGCACAGATTACTGGGCCCAAAGACGTCCTCTGAAAAAGCACTTCAAAAATCAGTGATTTTGACATGTTTGTACTTTTAGGTAAAACAGAAGCTCTTCGTAGCTTAGAATAAAAACAATGTACAATAAATAAACCACAGGAAAAAAACTTATCTTGATTATTTCACATTCGCATGTCAAATAAAACATACAATCAAAAAACATCCGGTACAGCCAACCTTGGAAATAAAAAGAGTCAATAAGACAGTAGCCGATTCCAATAAAGGCAACAATTAACACACAAAAAAGCAGATTGGAAAAAAAAAAGGTCCACTCACCTAAAACATTAAATTTATTCATGTATTTATGTATTTAAGATTCCAGGAAAAGGAAAAACCAGTGTTTTAGCTAACCATAATCTTAGCTATCACCAAAATTTCAACAAATCTCCTTTATCAGGGTTGCACTGGTTTAAATTATATAAACCTATACAAGCAAGTCTAAATTCTATTCCTTTTCCCCTGGACACCTTAAAATGACCTTGAAGTAATCTTCCTGCCTCTTTTTGTTTTACAAAGCAAGTTCTTTTTAGGAGCCATGCATTACACAGGTGCTGGCACATTTGTTTAAAGTAATGTTGAAGGTTCCCATAGCAAATGGGAGTAGTAACCTATAGGTGTTATAAATCAGTCTCTTACCATTCAAACTGCCAAACAGTGCTGTTTTCCATTAAAAAAAAATCCTTTTATTTTGGTGCTGTGCTTCATTTGCATAACCCACCCCTTTTTTCTCAGTGCTGGAACCTCCAACTCTGACATACCAGGGAAACAAAGTTCTTAAAGGGACACTGTCAGTTTTTTAGTTTTAGATAGTCAGATCAGCTAGGTACTGTACCCACAATGCCTCACTATATAAATTAGTATACAAGGTATTATATTTCTGTGCTCACTGCAGAAATAGGAGACTACATCTTTCAATGTAGAAGTCTTATAGCTAGATACGGTATGCACAATGTATTGTTGTGAAAATAAACATACAAAAGCTGATATTGTTGACACCACTACAGAAACATGGGACAGCATTGCACAGTAAGGAAATTGAAAAACTGCATCTTATTTTACCCACAATGCCTTACTATGTACATTTACATATTAGTGCTCACCATTACCAACATGTGGGACTGTACTTCTGAGTAAGGCACATTAAGTCAATTAACCAGAATTCCTTGTTTCTGTATGTAAAACATTGACATCTCCCTGGTATGACATCACTATGGGGGTGTGGCCACACACAGAAAACTGGAGAACAAAATGCTGATAGAACATAAAAAAATATGACTGTGACAGATTCTTTTACAAAACAAATTGCAGCTTCAACATCTGAAGCATGTCTGGCAATGGCATACTATGTGTAAAATGCATTCAGGGAACTTTCAACATTTACTTTAAGCACAGCATGCCCCCTGCTCTTTCTATTTAGGATTTGCTCCAAAACATTGGTGATAGTTAGCTAAGGTTATGGTTAGTTAATACACTGTTTTTTCTTTTTCCTGGAATCTTAAATACTTGAATAAATATTTTTTAAACTTAAAAAAAGATTACAGTTAGCTAAGGTTATGGTTAGTTAATACACCGGTTTCTCCTTTTCCTGGAATCTTAAATGCATGAATACATTGTTTTAAAGTTTTGGGTCTGTGGGCCTATTTTTCCGATCTTATTTTTTTATGTGTTAAATAAAATATACACCAATTCACAAGGTCCTATTGGAGACAGAACTAAGAGTCATTTATCTCTACCCTGAGAAATTGACTATTCTGGAACTCAGGAACCAAGACATGCTCAACAGCTCAAGTAGCCTTGCAGGCCCTCAATAACATGGAATACAGACAGTAATTGCCAAAGAGGATCCCTTAGAGGCTGAAGTTGTGAAAGATGCTCTGCAATTTGCTACCACAAAGAGAAAAAGCATGAAACATCAGGATGAGAAAAGGGAGAGCTGTCCAACTAGACTAAAGCCCTGCAGTTATTCAAACAAACAGTGTTCCCTATAGACTAAAGAATGAAGCCCTATAGTTTATCAAGATGATTATACCCTCAAAGACATACAGAATAATGTATAAGCAACCCTACACAACAAGGCTGTTTTTCCATTGAGTGGTTGAGATGACAGCATATGAACATTGAATGAAGCTCAGGAAGCCCATTCTGTTATCTGAGTCCTGAGTTGGAAACACAAGACAACTTGTATGTGGTTGCCCATACCTTTTATGTAAAATAGTATATTTATTTTTTTACACAGGAGTTACAGAAGTGTTTCCCCCTCCCAAGTAAAAAAGTGTGCTGTTTGTTCATGAAAATAAAACCTGCTCCATACCCGTCTGCTTATTATCTTACCTGCTACCCAAAGTGGCACCTTTTAAGTTGCAGAAGTTTGTAAATGTAATTCCTATCAAGCAAATGTTCAGTGCCAGGTGACAGTCCTGTGATGTTAAGCACTTCCATTTCAATAATGCTGACTGAAATGGAAGCGCTTATTGGCAGGATAGTTATCCAGCATTGATCTACTCCGTGATCAAATTTACATTTACATGTTTTTACAAGTTAAAAAGTACAACTTTGGACACTGGCTGGTTATCAAAGAGCTGGGTGAGGAGTAGATGAGAAATTTAAAATTGTATGACCTTTGAATGGTACAGAAAAACTCTTTATAGTATATGGTTAGGGCTTATTGTGTATGGAAAAAAAAGGTTTTCCGAATCTTGTTGTAGGACAGTTCAAAGGTCAAAAAGTTATACTATCGTTCTGACGTTACATCAATAGTACAACAACTGTTCTCCCTTGAGCTCCTACCTGATTGGTGGAAACAGGCAGTGATTCAAAATATACATGCTAAAATGGCAGACTCATTTAGCGAGTGGTCCGACGGGCAGACCGTTTGGACACGAACTGCCATAATCGGCTCCGTGTGTCCAAATTATCAATTTGTAGGGTTTTTTTTTTTACAAAGTGTCTGGCACAGTTTTGGTAAAAGAACAGTGGGACCACAGCGAGGAGTGGGAACATGACCGGGACAGAGCCATAACTGCAGTGAGGAGGACCGGTATCTTGGGGGAGCAGGACTCGAGCGATGAACAAGGTATGAACCTTGTGTCCATTTTGAGGGAACCATATACTATAAACAATATTGGATGTGTGACCATCTACAATGAAGTCTGTGTTTCCATCTCAGGAGTTGATGATGCCAGAGACCTCTCAAGGTCTCTATGACATCATCAACTCCCTCGATGGAAACACAGCCTTGTTGTGGATGGTCGCACATCCACTATTCTATATGTAATATGCACAACAAGGATTTTCAGTAGGCTGATGTTGTATACACAATATAAAGAATAATATATGGGTAACCATATACATCAAGGGCAGAGATGACATCATAGACCGTGAGAGCAAAGCTCAAGAGCTTTCTATGAAACAGTACCATCTCACCAAAAATGGAAATGTCAGCTTTGTTTTGTATGGTTACCTTCACATTATTTTGTATAATATATCCTTGTTTTAATTAGTTTGCCTATTTTCTAACTTTGTCTTGAACTGTGGTCAAAGAAACAGAAGATAGCAAACAACAGAATAAGATTAAAAAACATTTAATGTGATTTAAGTAACAGATAAATGATCTGGCAACATTTCAATTAGTTGTGCTTTTAACAAGCAGTTCACTTTGGGTGTTTTCTGTCTTGTTGATATCTTTGTTATGGGGAACCTGTAGTGCAGAAAATCATGAGGAATCTTAATTGACACTCGATTCTATGCTGTTGTACCACAGTTGTGACATCACTTTTCTAGTACAGTAGCATTCTGATATCACTACTGTGATACAACAGTATCTGGAAGTCTATGGATTGTCATACACAACACTTAACCTTATTTTATATTCATTGCAAAACACTGAGTTAATGCACCAATGAATATTCAGGTTAAAGTGACAAAAGCAGGAAAATGTGATGTTAGGGTCTCTAAATGTAACTCCCCATGCCCCCCCCTTCAGCAAAAGGAGAAAACATTAGGGTTTGGGGTCTCAGTAGTCTTGGCAAATCAGTGGTGGGTTCTTCATTGGAGTTGTCAACCATAATGCTGACCCCTCACCCTAGCCTGTAACCCCCTCTGTGAAGCAGAAGGTACAGCTCAAAGCCAGTGTCTCATAGTGGTACAATCTTCCAAGGTAGAGAATTGTCTGCCGCAACACACTGCCAACACAATTTGTTGTAGCATTCTTCACACAGAGTCCAACAGGCCCTGCGGGATGAAAGGAGATAATGTCTGACATTGTTTGCTCAGATAAGAGGGTGCACACTAGGTTGACAACCCCAAGGAAGACCCCACCACAGATTTGCCAAGACTACAGAGACCCAAAACCCTAGTGTTTTTTTCCTTTTGCTGTTTGGGGGGTTGGGGCGGGGAGTTAGGATTGGAAACCCTAACACCACATTTTCCTACCTTTCTCATTTTAACCTGAACCCTAACTTGTGCATTGACATAGTTATTTGCAAATTAATTTCCTTACTTTTTGAGATAGTTGAATTGTATCCTCATTCACACAGTTCCCTTCTGAAGCTGCATGAAGACATCCATTTGTTGTCAGAAGTGCAGTGCCCTGTGCTTCCACAGATGCAGACACATGAGGGCCCTTTGGGCCCTGTACCACATGTTGAGTCTACCTGAGTGCACAAGCACAGTGAAACACCAGTCATGTACTGTGATGGCTCGCAAAAGAAAATTGCTCTGTAAGAAAAGAACATTCTGGAAAAAATGTCCAAAATGTTGTTTTGTAATGTCACCTCCTTGTTTCATGAGATTTTGTGACCTGACAAAAGAAAATGACATCTCAGGAGACATAAATGTGGAAAGAAAAACTAGGTCCAAAATCTTCTTTCATGAGAAGGCATCCTCTTTCATGAGATTTTTGTGAGCTCATGAAAGAAGATGCCTTCTCATGAAAGAAGAATGTGGAAAAAAGCTATGTGCAAAATCCTCTTTTGTGAGAAAGCCTCCTGTTTCATGAGATTTTTGTGAAATCACGGAAGAAAATGCCTTAACACAAAAGAAGAATGCTGAAAAAAACTAACTTCAGAATTCTCTTTCCTGAGATGGTAGTACTATTTTGTAAGGCCCTATTCCTCTTTCATGGGCCTCACAAAAGAAGAAAACTGGCTCATGAAAGAAGACTTGGTAAGGATTTTTGGATGTCCCAAAGACATCTTTTGTGATTGTTTTTAAACAAAGCCCAGAGTCTAGCTAAAGGGATCCTGTTTAGCTAGATTCATGTGTTTGTGTGTCTGCAGGCCATCATTTTTTCAGATTTTGAAAATGTTTAAAAGGAAACAAGATAGCCACCATACTGAAAGATAATTTTTACTGATAAAAGAGGATTTCCACCTCATGAAAGAGGAATGTTCTTTTGTATGGTGAAATTCTTCTTTCATATGAAACATCTATCCAAAAGACCCTGCTGAGCATTGTCAGATCTGAAATTTCAAATTCTTGTAACTTGGGAATGGATTAATATTTTTTCACCAAACTAATGAAAGGCATAATTCTTGGGCAAGCCCTTTCTGCCCTGAAAATTTCAGAAGAAAATTCCAAACCATCTGGGCTGTAGGTGATGACAGAAAAACAAAAAAACTCCCTGATTTTTCCTAAAACCACACTATCTGGATCTCAGAGAGTACTCATTTTACTGGAACAAAACTTAAACAATCAAGAGACCTTGCCCTTCAGACCATGCATGAAAAATTTCATCAAATTTTGTTGAACTAGGGAAAAGTTATTATGGTGCTAAATTAGGGGTTTTACATTAAACAGTCTACTCAACCTTAACTGTAGTGATGCTATTGTGTCCCTATAATAGGGGATATACAATGCACTGACTCAAAATATGCCATTTATCTTCATTTGTGAGGGGGCAGGACCATAACTCATGATTGGCAGAGCAATGAGTAAGTTATGAAAGTCCTGCCCACTAACAACTGATGACAAATTGATTATTTTGAGTCAGGCTATTGTATATTTGATAAATACAACAATGGTTTACAAGTTATAGCTTTTTAATCTGCAGTTTATCTAAAGATTTTGCTGTTTTTCTTTGATTTTAACAGCTTGCTTTAGTGCTGCACTGGGCATTGTGATGTCACCAGCATTGTGAAAGCTGCTCTCTGATTCAGTATTCCACTGTGATAACAGTAACCTTAAAGATATCCATTGTGACAACAGTAACAACAATATTTTTTGATATGTGTCTATTATTGATGTCACTGACTCATATATCATTTTGATGACATCATTTAACCCATGCTCTTGTGCTGTACAAAACTCTGAACCATATTTTACAAAGGCTAACCACATATTGAACTATTAAAGAATCTTACAGCAGAGGAAAAATGAATATCAGCTAAAACTAATGTGAGCACATAGATAAACAAATGGGTGAGATTAATCCATGTTATTGCTCTTTGCAAGTTGGATAAAAAACATAAATATATAAACCATGTTGTGTAAAAAAGACATGCTACAGTCCAAAATATATAAATGTGTTCAACTGATGTTGGCTGTAATTATAGACATTCTAACCTTTTATTTTGTCCACCAGCTTACAACCATTATAGTTAGAACACTCAAACTGATATGTCTGGATAAAGAACCACTGGTTTAATACTGAGGTAAACTAGCTAGTGAACTAGCTGAAGTGTGGAAAATGAAGAGTGTTGAAACTTAGGAAATTTGATAATATTCAGCTCTGAAAATGGTTTGCATATTGTTTTCTCAACTGGTTTATTTTACATATGGAAAAACCTTCATTAAACTCATATCTGCTCTAAACTGCTATACATTATGAAATGGGTAGAAAGAATACTGGCTCCTGATTGATCAAGAGGTACTTTCAGCTGGGCCATTATACCAGCACAACAGCCCAGCTGAAAGTAGCTCAACAAAAATATGTTTAAAAAATACAACCAATTTAGTGAAAAGGATCCATTTCATAATCACAATAAGCCACCACTTCAGGTAGTGCATTGTGGTGAGTTAATGGCCCTTCTTGGGTGGTAGAAGCACTCAGCTTCACCTCGTGCTTCAACCCACCCAAGGTGGGTTGCTATCCCACCATTATGTACCCCCTGTCATATTGTGTTGCTTAATTATAGACTGGGTTTCAAAAATCATGAAACCTGATTAGCTGAGATCCATCTTTACCAGTGCTATTGCCTGAGCACAACAGCACTGGGTAAAGACCCAGCAGCCTCTTTACGCTAAAAGCAATACTAACCACACATCCATGAGTGCCATAAAAAACATGGATGTGACCATTACTCACTAAAAGCCTTCAACTAGGCACTAAAATTAAAACTGCCTTAAATTTAGAAAATAATTAAATGTTATTTGCCCTCATAATTCTCTTCTTATACACACATACATAAATTAAAAAAATGAAGTACTACAATACTTACAATTTTAAATTTCTGGTGCTTCTTTGCTGAGCAAGAAAAATCTCCCTCCTATCCTCACCTGCTTACCAGGGAAATCTCTGCTGTTTAACCTGCTACAGATAAAACAAAAGCCCTGGTTCCATCTGAGGTCTTCTGTTGTGTGAGTGAGAGGGTGAACATTCTGCCAGTAGAACTGAACAGAGATTTGAATTCTTGTATTGCATCCATAGTAAACATTCCATCTCTTGAGTGCAGGAAAGACAGAAAAAACAAGATGAGGAAAATGGAGGGAATACTATAAAGACGAAGGAAAAAAGGTGATGAAAAAAGCAAATGGGGGTAGGTTGAGAAAATAGAGGGTTTAAGGGTCAGTATGTAATTTGCTGTGTATACTATTTGAACCTGAGATGGCACGTCAGTGCTGGAATGTGATGGGACTATTTTGCTGGGGTGGATAAACAATTTAAAAAAATAGTCATACAAATGTTTCTTTAACTTTTGTGCATTTTTTCACCCCTTCAAAAAATCACCCCCTCAAAAACATATTGGACCCATAAGGCTCCTGTATATAGACTGTTGCTGATCACCATTTACTGAAGCTGCATGAACTGAAAAAGAAAAGATATACTGAAGTATAATGCAGAGAATTGCTCATTTTTATATATTGACAGATTCAAACGGTGGGTCTAATTATGAACTGGCAGCAAATAGAAGGTCACATACTATTCAAAGTGAGTTGATTACTGTTTAACGTGGTACTTCTGATTTAAATGTAAAATTACAGAATACATTTTTAAACAAGCACATTTGTTTTTTTTTCCTAAAACAAATGATGTAAATGGATTTATGAAAAATTAAATAGAGAAACCATGATAAGAAAGGGTAAGAGTGAAAATAATTATGCCTTTAAGAGAATATACACCGAACGTTGAGTTGATAACAGCATGGAGAGTCATTGACACTAGTTACTTATTTTTTTACTTTATAATTTTTTATTAAATTTTCATAATTACAATTGCAGTATCTTACATATTATGTAGCCAATTGCAAATGTTCTACAGATCTATGTTCATCAGCAGTATAAATGGATACAGTTCTATTATAGCAACAGTAATTTAACTTATATAGAATAATGTAATGCCTATTCATGTTTGCATAATTAGCTACAGTAGTTGCATTTAATACATATAATTTTGCTTTTTAATCATTTGTCACAGTATAAAAAAAACAGTTCCATATTTACTCATATAATTCAAGTTTACCTGCGGCTAGATGGCTTAACCTCTCATTTCCTACCAGATTATTCATATAGGTTAACCATTCACTTAATGAGGCTACTGCTGGTTCACTCTAGTTTGATTGAAAAGCCTTTTTAGCCCTAATGTTGCTGCCATTGTCTAGCTTTGTCTGTATTTTGTTAATGTATGCATACTTGAGCAGTCACCTGGTATAATTAGTGCAGGGTCAGGGAGTATATCACATATCAGTTTTTCTTTGCAAAAAATAGATACTTTTTCTGAAACTATCTTAACTCCATAGAATGTAAATTAAATTAGCAACCTGTGTATTGCATCTCCAACATTTGCCCACTTGAGAATGTCCTATTTTTCATAACTTTGCTGGAGTATAATAAATAGTGTGCAACATTTTGAATTTAATAAGGTGTCCTCTAATTTCTTTACTGGCATGACACACATTAGTCCATAGTTTGGTTCCATGCATTAAGAGGTACCTCCAAATTAAGTTATTTTTCCCAGTTAATCCTTAACTTGTCCATTAAAATGGGTTGTGCTGAGATAAGTAGTCTATACACCCAGCCCCCCTTTATCTTTAGCCAATTCAATTATTTTATTCCATTCTGTAAGTTTGATTCTATCCTGAACTGAACAGAAAAAGGTCTGTATAGCCTCTCTTATTTGAAAATATTTCCATAAATCAAGGCATCCAACACAGTATTTTGGTCTGAGCTCTGAAAAAGTGAGAATACATTTGTTATATGAGCTTTGAACATCACTTAAATGATTTATAGCCTTTTTTGAACACCCATTTTTTTTTAAGTTTCTTACCCTCATATTTAATGAGAGGGGTACCCCATAAGGGAATCTTTTCTATTGGTGGATACATGTCTTTAACATGCTTCCTTAGGTACCTAATATTTGCAGTTGAAAAGGATAAGGATGGATGTTGCTTTATTCTTTTAGAAATTGACAAGTACATATAGTCTTATGTGACCCAAAGTGGCAAGTTCTCTGCAACCGGGTTTTGCAGTAGTAATGTATTTTGATTAAAGTTGAAAGCTGTATGGTGCATGCTGAAATCAGGGAGACTAAAACCACCTATTTCTTTCATATAAGCTTCCTGAAGCTTGTTGTTGGTCATTCACCCTTCCATAGAAAGTTTGTAATTTTCTTTTTAAATTTAAGAAACCTGGGGTCCAATATTCAGTTGGGCACAAAGCACAGTGCAAATGCTTGTGCTGCACTTTGCAATTGCTCAGGGGTCCTAGGATGGTATATTCAGTCAAGTGCTAACCGACTGAATATAGGTCCATGTCAGGGTAGCACTAAGTCAGGTAGTGCAACCCCGACATGGCTCCCAAAGTTAGCCCTAAGAGTTGATAGAGCCAGAGCACTAACTGCAAATGTCAAAGGTACCGATGCAAATGAGCCCACTGGGCATGCAAGGCACTAAAGGGACATTTGTATGCCAATTATGAGCCAATTTGCATGGGTAGTGGAGGCAGGTAGCACAGCACCATTTCCCCATCCATAATAACTGTAGCTATCCCCTGCTGCTAGTATTCCGCCCTCCCTCCAATCACCAGCCCCAATTAAAAAATCATTGTTCCTAGTTCTAGTTGTCCCCCCTCCCTGTAATCACCAGCCCTCAAGTAAAAATAGTAATCCTGGTGCTAGTGACCCCCCCCAAATGATCACCAGCCCCGAAATACAAAGACCAAAGACTAATCCCTGGTGGCAGTGCCCCCCCTACTGAATGCCAGCCCAAAATTAAACAAAACTCCTCCATGGCATCCAGTGAGCCCCCTGCAGCACCAGCCACCTCTCCAACTCACCTGAGCAATATCTATGGTGCTGTGAGTACATATGGCAACCAGCACAGCCCTTTTCACACCTCCTTGGCTGGCTGCCCTATGTCCAGGCAGGGAGTGCACCTCTTATTTATAGGAGAGGGTGACATCACCCTCTCCTATAAATAAGAGGCAAGCTCAGCTCCTTGCCTGGACATACAGTGGCCAGCCACAGAGGTGTGAGAAGGGTTGTGCCAGTCACTGTATGCACCTGTGGCACCATGAATAATGGTAAGGTGAGTGGAGGGGGGTGGTCAGTGCCATGGGGGGGCACTGGAAACCTGGGAGATTTTTTTTTTATTCTGTGCTTGTGAGGGGGGGGTACTGCCATCAGATATTAGTCATTGTACTTCAGGGCTGGTGAACAAGGGGTACAACTAGCACCAGAGATTATTCATTTTACTCAGGAGCTGGTGATCAGTGGGGACAAGTACCACCAGAAAATATGATTTTTTTTATCAGAGCTGGCAATCAGAGGGTGGGAGACCACTAGCACCAGGAATTACTGTCTTCACAACAGGGCTGGTGATCAGAGCAAGGAGGGAACCTCTAGCACCAGGGATTACCATATTTGCATTGGGGCTGGCAATCAGAGGGAATGGTGGAACACTAGCACCAGGGATTACTATGTTTACTTGTGGGATACTGATTGGGGGGGCCATTAGCACCAGGAATTTGTTTTTTCACTGAGAGAATGGCACAAGGGGGTGCCAGGGACCACAGGGACAGGTGTGCCCCCAGGGGCCAACCGACTAGTTGGCTACATTACCTCCAGAAGCTGCTAGTGTTGTGTGGAGCAAGAGGAGGTGTTCATTGGTGTTATTTGAATGGAGCAAAAGAACTGCACAAAACCCTTTTGCACCACGCATATCCGCTGAACATCAGCCTGTGCCAATATTCCTGTCCTCGCCCAACTGTTTGTATACCCACCTTTTTGATTTGTGTGGGAGCTACCAGTGTTTACCGGTGCAACATAGCCCTTTCAATATTGGGCTCCAGTGCAAAGCGCAGTTTGCACAAACACCAGTTAGCACCTGCGCCCACTTCTGAATATCAGGCTCCAGGTTTTTTCTATTCTAACGCATAAACTGCTTAAGAAGTAAAGGATTTTAGGATACAACATCATCTTAACAGAGTTAAATTTATTCCATAAAGACAGATTTAAAGGCTTCCACTTTTCCAGATCTGAATGAAGTTTTTGACAGGTACTGTTCATATTGCATTTAACAAGTTTCATCAGTTCTGTTTGGATTTCAATGCCAAGATATGTTAAGGACTTATCAGACCATTTTAGATGGTCTGTTATAGTGTCCATAGAATGTTTGGTGCAGTATTTAAGGGGGGCATTATTTTGGTTTATCCCCAGTTTATTTTTAGCCCAGATATCTCAGGAAAGGTTTGAACTACACTTTTAAGCCTGATTATTGAATTAGCAGGAGATTTGACAGTTATTAACAAGTCGTCTGCAAATGTTAACACTTTACTATATTGTTTCCCCACTTTCACTCCATCATTTGTTGCATTTTTGTTGAGTTTTGCAATCATTGCTGGATAGCATGAACAAACAAGTTCAGGGAGTGAGAACAACCCTGTCTTGTTCCTCTTTCAAGTTTAAATTTGTTTAATTTTAGGCCATTTGTCAGGACTGACGCTGATGCTGTATTATGTAACATAGAGATCCAGCCTTAAAACTGACCACTAAAGCAAAATTTATCAAGAATTCTGTAAATATGGCCATTCTATAGAATCCAATGCTCTTTTGCTATCAGCTGACATTAATGCTGCTTAATTATTTGATAAGACTGCAGCACGCATGACAGATATTAGTCTTCTTACATTGCCACTACCTTGGCTCCCCTGTGTAAACCTAGTTTTGTCTTTTCCTATCAACATAAGTATGATGTTTTTAATATGGTCATTTAGGACCTTAGCTATGATTTTATAGTCACTATTAAGTAATAGAATAGACTATGATTTCGACATACTTTCAAGTTTCTATCTTTTTTAGGAAGTAAAATAATTAATGCCTTTTCTAACAAAGGTGTAATTGATCCCTAGTTTGAGATTCTTTCAGCATTTCTAATACATGCGGTGTTACAATAGAAGACAATACTTTGTAGATCTCACTAGGCAGCCCATCTGGTCTGCGAGTTTTCCCATGTGGGAGACAAGCTATTTCTGTTTCTAGTTAAGTAGTTGTTAAGGGTTTATCTAGTTCAGATACCAACTTTTCATCTATCTTAGATCATTCCAACCCTTTGAAAAGGTCTTTAAGTGTTGCTGGTCAAATTTAATTTTGCTAGTATGTAACTGCTTGTAAAACCTTTCAAATTCCTTATTGATTTTTTTCCATAACTATTTCAAGGTGTCCCATTGAGTTTTTACAGGCAAAAATATTCTTATTTTGCATTTTTTAAGGCTACTGGCTAACAGTTTAGTGGGCTTCCCTCCGAGTCCTAGTATTTCTGTTTGGTTTCATTCAAGGCACACTCTATCCAACCTGAATCTAGATTATTAATCTCAAATTGTAGCTTAGAAATACTGTACTCAGGGCCATCGTTTAGTGTTTTTTGCCATGTATGTTTTTAAGCAATGTCTCTGACTTGTTTCTAAGCAGTTTAATTACTTTTGCGATTAACATTTTATTAGTTATTGGTAAAAAAAGTTTCACACAGCCATGACGGTAACAACAAAAACCACCATGAGTATTCAAACAATATACAAAGGAAATTAGCCTGGCCAGGGGGGATTACCCCCTTGGAGTTACAGCTCTAAGAATGGACATCAGAAGCATTAACACAGTCTATGGAGTCTACCAACAACTTAATGGTAATCATAACATAAACAGCGTGCTCTAGCAGTAAACCTGTATCTAATCTATATTTATTAAGCAACAAGTAACCTCCATCTCTTTGCCACAAGGCTACAGGTGACCTTGAGGTCTGTTAGAGTATTAATTTTCAGGCTAACAAATAGGTACAAGACTGGAATCCCAGTAAAGCAATCAAGCAGCTATGACAGGTGCATCAGTTTGTGAGATATGATGGCATGTAGTAGCCTTTTAGGATATTACAATGTGCATAATGTAAATATGGGCCCCAGATAGTCACATAACTCCCTAAAGTATGTAATGCTGCATGGTATACCCTTTCATAACATGCCAACTTTCCTGATTCTTCTATCCATTCGTGCACTGAGGGGGGGAGTAAGGTCCCTCCAGTGGTTTAATATTACCTGTTTTGTGACTAGCAAGGCTTCTTGTAGCCACCTTGTGCTGCTGTGAGAGTCTGTACAGTCATAACAGTCACGGCCCTTACTCACCACACTTGTATAAAGCTGGAGTCCCACACAATGCTTCAGTTTAGTAATCCACACTTTATTTGACAAAGTGAGTAAAATGACCACACTGATCTCAAGAGAACAAACAAACACACCTCTGACATTTCATCTGTATCTCAGGTGAAACGTTAGAGGTGTGTTTGTTTGATTGTGTGGCCGGTAAGAGCCATGACTGTTGTGACTGTGCAGACTGAATTCTGTCACTGAACACCCTGAAAGTCTTAGTGCAGCTCTGCTTTCTGCCTCTGCTGTGAGAATATGCATGTCTAGTGCCCAGTTTGTTAGGATGCCAAACATTATCACTGGGGCTGAGAAGGTAAGGTCTAGCTTAAGTGTCCCCAGGCAGATCTTCTAGGTCTCTGCCCATATTCCTGGAGTTCTTTACATTTCCAGAGTATATGGGTGATGTTCCCCGGGGCTGACTGACATCTCCAACTTGCCTCTGTAGGGGCTATGCCCCATTTATATAGCTTTTGAGGCATTTTATGCCACCTGTGCAAGATCTTAAATTATGTGAACCAATTTCTGGTATCTTTAACCACTTTACTCAAATGCTTCCAGCACTCCTTCCACTCTTGAGGTGTGATCTCTGTGCCTAATTCAGTACCCAACGTCACCCTTAACCTGTCTGTGGTGTCTCCCTCTGGGGCTATTAGATCCTTGTAGATATGTCCAGCCTTCAGGGATGAAGGGTTCTGGAGCTGTTCATGTAGTGTGTCTAATACATTGGGGTTGGGCATTCTGTAGCTAGGGCTCAGGGTTTATGAGAGTGCAAGCCTATTGTTGTACGTACTGCCAATACTGATGTTTTTGCCATGTGAAACTTAGCCTGTGGTTATACAAAGGACTTGAGTTATCTTGTTGACTGATCTGGGATATGCCCCAATGTGGCTATACCCTTGGCTTGCCATTGCAGCTAGGAAACTGGATGTCCACTATTGTAAGGGATGGACTGTTCCAGAGAGGCAAGGCCAGAGAGGCCCCTGGTTCCCAATGGGCCTTCTTTGTGTACATCTTCCATATCCTAGCTGAGTACAATAAGGTAATGTGAGAGGTCAGCTGAGTCAGAGGCTTAGCATACAACACTACATCTAGCAGGGCATTACCTAGAAGGTAGGCTTCATTTTGTGCTCACTTTGCTTGGGTTAACATCATCACCTGGGGGCTGGTTTGGAAGAGTTGCAGGAGTATGTGATCTGCATGCTTCCATAGGAAATTCAGAAGGCTGAGGCCTCCATCTGCCATTGGCTTGGCCAACCTTTTATAGCTTACACACCTGCAATCTTTCCCAAGAAAAAGTCAAGCTCTGTTTACGTAGTTGGCTAAACAGGGTTTGTGGAAACTTGAGGGGAAGATTGTTCAGCAGGTACAGAATTCTTGGTGCTGCCATCATTCTGTATGCATGCATCCTCCCCCAATGGAGATATGCAACCGATTCCATCTGGCTAGGTCTCTCTGTAGCTCTGCCATAAGGGGAGCAATGCTGAGCTTGCCTAAGTCCTGCAACTTCCAAGAGAAGTGGACACAAAGGTACTCAATTGACCCTTCAACTGCCGTAGGTTCCAGGGAAATCCTGGCTGTAGATGTGCTGTTGTCATATGCAGGATCAAGGACTTAGCCACATTCACCTTATAGCCTGATATTATGTCATAGGCTTCCGGAAGGGCTAGGGTTGCCAGGACCGATTGTTCTGGTTGGGATAAGATCAGCAATATGTCATTGGCATATGCTAGTACCTTCTGTTCTCCATTAAGAGGAATGCTATGTATCCTCTCATTTAGTCAGATAGCAGTTTAATTTCTTCTTCACTTTTCCTTTTCTGTTTTTCTGAATACCCTATTATCCTGCCTCTAATACAGCATTTATATGCATCCCAAATTGATTCTTTACTCACATCATCTGTATGGTTATTCCTAAAATAATCCACAGTATCAGTTTGAAATTGTTGTACAAATCTAGCATCTTTTAATAATGAGGTATTACATAGATACATAGACAGTGTCGGCAGATAAGGGCCTATGGCCCACCTAGTCTGCCCATCCATCCCATAGCGCAGTATTGCGCTTCCATCTAGGCAGGACAATTCATGCAGGGCCAATTTCTAGCAAAGTAGATGCTATCAAGTGATCAGAGATTACATCCAAGTGAATTTTAGATTCCTAAACAGTTTTGCAAAGCCCTTGGCTCATTATTAAAGGATTTATTCTACTATACATAGAATGAGCAGGTGAGCAAAAGGTATAATCTTTTTCAGTAGGATTCAACAGCCCCCAAACATCGGCTAAACCTCTTTGCATATTCTTTTGAAGATATCCTAGATCTGTTTTTGTAGTCATCAGGTCCAGACTTACTTTTGTTCAGGAAGACATCAGGTGCAGTATTCATGTCCCCTCCCATAATGATTTCTGTTTTCTTGGCTCCTTCAATTTCTACTGCTAGTTGTTCAAAAAAACAAGGGAGAACTCTCATTTGGAGCATAAACACTTATCATCATGACATCCCTACCATCCAGTAGCCCCTTTAATAATAGCCACCTACCTTCTGTATCTGCTTTTTGATATTTCAGCTCAAATGTAAGATTTTGCAACCCCTCTTTTCTATTTGTTGAAACAACTATAATAGACTGACCCTACACATTTTCTATATAATTTATCTGATTCCAGTGGAGTTAAGTGGGATTGCTGGATGAAGGCAATGTTCACCCTTTTAATTCTTAGTCTGCATGCCCAAAAGGCCTTTGTCAGGGTTTATTGATCAAACGCTAACCAAATTCGATTTTCACCTGCAAGTTCAGCAAACTTTGCAAGGCCTAAACTCTTCTCCCCAAGCTGTGGTGAAAGCCAACAGTTCTATCTCTTCACAGTTCCTTCCATCATGTGGCATGAGGCAGGCTGTACCTTGTCCCCTTTATAGTTTGCCTGGTACATGGATCCCCTGGCGCAATTCTTAAGACAACAAGACTTGATTTCTCTTCAGATTTTAATTCCTGGAACAGAAATATATCCAGGTTCCTATGGAATGTGGGAGGCCACAAGTGGTGTTTAGATACCTCCAATTTCCAAAGATAAGAGGAGGATTGGCCCTCCAAGACTTGCTGTCATATGCCCAAGCAGCAGCCTTACAGCATGCACTTTCATGGACTCACCCATATCCATGCCCTCATTGGTGGGAAATAGAGCTGACAGAGCTACCCACCTCAGTTTTACTGCTATTGTTTAATAAACAATGCCACTCCCCTCCTAGGGTGAGCACCTTCTCTTCAATACAGGGAGTCCTGACATCATGGCATACTGTATTCGAACACCCAGATATGCAGCAAGACAGAACATGGCAAGAAGTTCCAGCATACAATGCGTCCTTTCTCCCAGCCAGAAATGACCCAGCCTTCCATAACTGGATGAGACAGGGCCCTACACACACACCTTTGGTTATTACTCAGCAGGAACAGTAAAAACCTTTGAGGAACTTCGACAAGAACACAGACTGTGAGTACAAGATAGACATTATTTCTTTTAGATATGCCAATAATTCCACTCAGCTTTCAGCTTCCAAATCAAAGAGGATGAGTTTTTGCCCTTGATCCACTTCATAAAATCAATCTTGCATGGTGTGTGGCCTCCACATTTCAGTTCCGGTTGCTACCAGACTTTACTAGCCAGCTCTTCAATGGTTCCTGCCATGCAAACCTGGAAGGCATAACTCTCAGTCACTCTTCAGCACAATGGTCTGAAGTCTGGCAGCAACAACATAAGATCACCTCCTCCTCCTCCTCCTCCTCCTCCTCCTCCTCCTCCTCCCAATGGAGAGAGCTTAGAGAACTGTCGTGAGATTTTTAGGACCCCACATATCACAGCTAAATTTCATACCACCCAGATAATGCATTGCTGGTGCAACTACATGACAGGAGTCACCACTCATACCCACTTCTTCTGGTCCTGCCAAGTGATAACCCATTCTGGACTAAAATATCCAAGGAAATCAAGACCTCAATCCTGACTGTACAAACCTTCACCCCAGAAATGGCCCTTCTTTTATGTTACCCTCCCCACTGCCAGGATAAAAAGGAAATCTACCTGCTAAACATCTTATTGGCTGTGGCAAAAAAGTTAATAACCAGATTATGGCTGAAACCTGACCCCTGACTCCTTCCTTGTGAGAGGTCACCATATGGGACCTATATAAACTGGAGAAACTGGAGGAGATGATAGCCTAACTACACAATTCGCTCCTAAAACTGCAAAATAGGTGGAACATCTATACTACATGTTATGAATAAAAGGGCAGATATAATTCCATAATACCCTATAAAGCTCTTGAACTACACCTCAAACTGTGTTGGAACAGGGCCAGGTGTTATAGAATAAGATGGACCACTACTTTACTCAGCAGAGCACTAATGTAGGTCTCTCTCTCCTGCCCTTGGGCCTGGCCCCTGTTGTTAACACCCCCCAGTGGACAGAGTAAAATTAGGATACCATAATACTCTAGCTCACTGTATATTAATTGAACCACTGAACTGTACTTGTTTATCGAAATACTACTAGTTCTATTGGAATTTCCATCAGTAGTATCCAAAATATTATTCTACATTCTGCTATGATACTTACAAATATATTGCTGTCACAAAAACTAACAAAAATGAAGTTTTAAAATAAGTATTTATATTTCAAATTATACTAACACAGTATATAACCCCCTCATAGATTTAAAACAAAGGTTGACAAATGTAAAGTATGTAAATTGACTAATTTGAATAAACTGATTCTTTCAACATTTAACAAGACAAATTACTGTTCTTGTTCCTGATTTCATACTTTTCAATTAGAGTAATATTATAACAGAGAATATTCACTACCACAAAAACCTGTTTAGTGCAATGTTCTAGTAATAATATAATTGCATAATGAATTTCTATAGCGTGCCACAATAGCATTATCACGAAAATGAATTACTCCAGTAAAGATGTCAAAACATGGATTGTTGACAGTGGTGTATGAATACTGTGGCATGTATTACCATGGTTTTCTGGAATACCATTATATTAAGGCACTTGCTATTTTGTTACAAAAAAGCAAGACCCCTCATGTCAGGGGAGGGGTGGAAAGGACAGTTATTCCTAAAAAATACAGAATAATGAAAGTAATTGTCTTAACAATGCAGTGTGCCATGAACCACAGTTTCAGTGGTATCAGAAATTGCCCACAGTATTAATGCTGTGACTTCTGGTACTGCAAAATATCATGATATTACTATACTGAGACATCCCTATGCATAAGCTGACTGTATGTATCACTAACCTTTGGTTCATGCCATTCTGTAGTCCAACAACTGGAAGTTTCCTTCCCTCTGGAACTTGCTTCCCTCTCCCCTCTGCCTCCCCACCCCCTCTCTCCCTGCCTTTGGTTGCCAGCTAAGGCATCTTCCTTCTCCCTCCTGTCCCTATCAATCCCCCGCTTGACCTTTCATCCTCTCTCTTCTGACTCCCCCCTTTAATCAAGGCTATTTGTGACTCCACCTGAGATCTATTTCTGGACCCCATTAGCACTGTCACCTACCCTGACAGGCACTGTGCACTTTATTTTATTCTCTCATGATTGTCTACATATCATAGCATTAATCTATGCTGTTAATATACTTGGTCACAACATGGCTCCAACATTTGCAATGTTGCCTATGTAACCATATTCGATGCTATGCAATTGTATTCTCTCTCTTTACTCCCCCACCGGTCACATCTGAAATGAGCCTTGGCTTAGTGTGCTTTTCCTGGTTACTAGTTTTAAATAAACAAACAACTTGGGGGGGGGGGTCTAGTTAAAAAAAAAGCAGAACATCAGATATCCTATGATTCAGCAAGGCTCAAATGGAAAAATAAATATTGACAAAGTTTTCAAGAAACCTTTCCCTTGGCTCATTGAAAATGACTATTTAATTATCAACCTCTTGCCCAGACAGCCAGTGATCCTGCAGGTGTACCATTTATCTTTTTATAAGTTCTCATTAATGGATTTTAGTGAAGGTTTGTAAATTGTCCTTGTATGATCTTGCTTAAAATTTTGCAGTCATTGTGGCTGTTTGAATAATTTATAAACTGGAAATCTACTTTTGCATTTGAAGTGGTACATCTGTGGGTAGTGTTTCTGATTTTGGCAATGTGTTCTCAGTTTTGGACAGATGTTCAGACCTGGTGTGTTTTACATTTTTTTTAGTTCGTGGTTGTGATTTATAAAATGGTATGGTTGAAACAATTAACTAGTTAGACGTCAGTAAGTTTCAAACAACCATTTTACAGTGGATACTCACGCAGGCACATGCACCCCCATCATACCACAACCAACAGCCACTCTAGTGGGGCATGCAGCTTAATCTTCCCCTAAGAGGAAAATCTCCATGCTGGTGCACCATCTCCCTCCCTGCTGACCTCTGCTTCTGCTGTCCTGGGCTTTTGGTTTGAACCTGGATCATCAGTGTACCAGAATGGTCCCTCACTGTGTAGTGCCATGGAGGTAGCCTAGAAAGATGTAATTGTTATCAGTCTATGAGCATTCATTGTATAAAACAAAGAGGCTGCTCAGAGTACAGCTACAGTCCCACCGGCAAAAAAAGCAGGCAATGCAGTAAAACAAAAAGCTGGGCACATGTATACACACAAAATGCACTCTACAACTTAGTTAAGTACAGAAAATGTTTCATTACTTACAGGATAAAAGGGTTAGTAAAAAAAAGTAGCATAAGCAGCCCACAAACGAGTACCCCCTTCCCCCACACCACCAACATTTCTTGCAACTGGTGCTTTATCAAGCTTTTACTGCCCTACTGTGATCAAAAGATTTTATAGACAAAGCCAATAAAATATTGATATTTTATGAAACGCATACAGACCACTGACATGCAGTTTAGAGCTCATAAAGGTGCTGAACATACATGGATAACAGTGTAACAGTAGTGAATAAATATCAATACATCATGCAAAAGTGTTATGTGCTAATATTTAGAATAAAAAAGGGGAAGGTAAAAGGAACAACAGGAGGAAAGAGAAAGTAAATAAAGAGGGTTGAAGGAGATGGGAAGAGCACTGGATGACAAGAATGGGAAGAGTGCATGGGCAGTGTATTCCCCCTCACTCCAGTACATTGACTGTGAACATGCAGGCGCAATGCATGCAATAGGGATACACACCTGCAAAGTCAGCAGTCTCCCCACCCACAGCTGTTCTACTTGCTGTTCAACCTGGAAAAATACAGGTGGCCTAGTACAGCAGAACTGGTCTCCCTCCCTTCCTAGAGGAGGCAAGCATCCTGTGGGGCACTCAAACCACCACTGCACCACATCCCCGTACAATATCAGTGATCTGGGCTCATTCCTGAACCTGGGTCACTGGTGCCATGAGCAGCAGCTCCGTCACTGGATCAACAGGCCCGATGCCAGGGACTCTTTATTATTTCTGCATGCTTGTAAATTGATTTAAATCAGATGCCTTGATCTACTTACCTAGTCCAAAGTTGCTCATAATAACTGAAGCAATCACTGATCATTTTATCATTACTGGTTAAGTATAATTATAACCTAAAACCTGTATGTGTACATCTGCATTACACACCCACCCTTACACATGTGCATGCATAATGGAGATTACCTCAGGCACCACCTCAGCTGTTTTGAGGTGTGCGGTAAGCCATTCACACTTCACTGCATTAGGAAACAAAAACAAAAACACAGGAATTATAGATAATAAAATATGGGCAACAGTTCAACTCTTTTTTTTTACCCATCCTCAGTGTGTGATACTTAAGTAAACTATTTGGTTTAAGTGTATCACACATCCTAGATGTGTAAAAAAACTCATTACACACTGTTGCCTATACATTTTTCTATACATTTTCTCTACATAAATAGTTGTCAAGTCTAATTGATTTGATCTGATTTATATATGGTAACCTATAAGGTTCTTGAGATAAGAATCCTGTTTTTAGGGACAGTCAGGGACATACAAAATACATATAAAAACATTGGCATAACATCATATCATGTACAGTTACACGTGTTTGATTAACAAATAAGATCTAAACAGTAATTTAAAATTAGGAAGAGATGGTAATTCAATGCAGGTAAAGGTTGTGTGTGATAAATTTAAAGAGCCCTGAAGAACAAGGATCTCTGTCCATGGGTTAGTGAGGTCTGGTAGTACCACAAAATGATTTGCAGAGGCAGACCTGGTAGGTACTTCTTTTCTAAGTGTCTGGAATTTGAACAGGGTACCAAATCTGGAGAAATGTTATTAAAGAGTGTTCCAGCCTGGTAAAATAACACAGTTCGAGAGATGGCCATTGTAGAAAGGAAAACACGGTGTTCTGGTGGGTATGAGTGGGGCAACTGTGTGACAAAGTAAGCAGTCTCATTGTACAGTACCCTCACTCTTGACTGTGCACCCTCATTTGCAGCAGTATAGAACATTAATCCATAATCTAGTGTAGTAAGGAAAAAGCTTGAAGACAATAGCCTTCTGGTGTCTTGTAGAAAACAGATAATTAAGTCAATTAAGAGCTCCCAGTCTTTGATGTATATTTTTTCTAACTGTAAAATGCAAGGTCCATATGTTAGTGCATTTTCAAGAGTGAAGCCTAAGTAACGAAATTCAGGAACTTGATTAGTTTCCATGCCATTGAAAGATTTGAGGGAGATTTCAAAGGGACACAAGTTTATCTTTCTAGAATTACAAAATAGCACTGTTTTGTCTTAGAAACATTTAAAAGTAGTCTATGATTGATGAACCAGGATTGAACATAATTGAATCCTTGCTGAAGGGAGGTAGCAACAGAAGGACTGTTAGGGCCACTAGTATATAAAACTGCATTGTCTGCATACAAAAGTACATTGACGCTTCTACAAGCAGAGAGTAAAGTGTTCAAAAATAAACAAAACAATAAAGGTCCCAATATGTAACCCTTTGGCACATCAATATCTAATGAAATAAATGGAGAAAACAACTTTTCAATTATTGCGCACTGTGAATGTTCTGACAAAAAATTTAAAAACCAAAAAACAACATCTGACACTCCAAGCAAACTCTAAGAGGCTAACAGTAGGTTGTGAGTAACCATATCGAAGGCATGGTGAGATCCACAAAAACAACAGCAACACTGTGGCCTCTGTCAAGGACCCTGTGATCTGATTGGATGAATCTTATCAAGACCATCATGATGCTGTGAGCAGGCTTTAAGTCATGTTGAGCAGGAGTAAGAATTTAATATTTCTCAAGATAAATAAAAAACTGATCAAAAACAATTTGTTCCATAACCTTTTTTCTAAGGGATTCAAAACTGAGATAGGGTGATACTTACTAAATGTTAAGGGGTCACTAGATTTGAATACAGTATATAGGAACAACTGTTTTTTTTTTCCAAAAAGTAGGGAACTAACCAGTGCACAGAGAATAATTTAATATTTTAGACAAAAGAGAAGCCATAAACTCTGATGCCAGTTTAATAAATCTAAAGTCAGGTTCAGCAGTTCCAACAGTAGGCCTCAAATCCATATTCTTAATATAAGCTAGTACCTCAGAAATAGAAATAATTCCAAATTATAAATAAGGATGCTGAGGTGTTACTGTGGTATGTTGAGTAAGGAAATCAGATTCTGGAGTCATATTGATAGTTAAGTATTTACCAAGACTGCAAAAGTATTGGTTAAATTATATTGCTATCTTAGTAGGCTCAATTGTAATTTCATCATCAATAAGCATAGAGTGAGACCCGCTCTTGCTTTTCACCCATTTGAACATTAAATATGCCCCAACAATATGTGAAACACTTACAAATGAATTACTGCTGTTTCTGAACAAAAAAAATAAAGGTTAGCATTTCTGAAAGCTGCTATACATATATTTCTTTGTTGCTTATAAAGCAAAAGAGAGGCATCAGACCTTGTTTCCCTGCATATCCTGTAGCTCTTGTCCCTTTCTTTGAGTAGCTGAAGGAGATCAGGAGTAATCTAGTCCTTCCTAGCACCACATATACACAGTTTGCTTAAAACAGAACACTTGATGCAGATTACACTGAATACCTTGCCAGACTGGGAAAGAGCCTCATCAATATTAGAGATATTATCCAAAAAATAAAAAGACCAATCTTGCACCTTGACAGCTTCCCAAAAGCATGATGCATTCAACATATTAAGAATTCTTAGTTGGACAAAGACTCTGAAACCGTTTTCCTTTTGGAAGTCCAACAACACAAAAAAATGGGCTATGGTCCCTCTTCTCATCAGGCATACACCCACTCGGGTCACTTTTTTTGGGTGAGTTACAAGAATCCAATCAAGGGTGGAATTTGAACTTTCCTATACTTGATTCTAGTAGGTGAAGTAATCACTTGGGAAACCCATGTTGAAAGTGTTATTGTGCTTTAAGTGAATGCTTTGTAAACCAATTAAAATTAAAGTCACCCACCAGAATCACATCATGATTTTTAGGAAGACTTTCCTTAAAACCAGTGATAAGTTGAAACCCTTCTTCTTGACACTCAGAAGGAATATAAATTACTCCATGTGTAAGAAGCTTACAGTTGATAAGGGATAAGGCCAAATGCAAAACTTCCCACATTTAAAATTATGTTGAAAGTCTGTTGGCATGGTAACCAGGTGTTGCTTAACATAAAAGAGACAGCCTCCACCTCTGTGACCTAAAGTACCCTATCCATTATATGGATATGATTGCCATTGAAAGATATGCTAGCATTTGTATTCTTGTATTTTGTTTCATGTATTATTGCTGTTTTCAAGAACCCTTGTAGGTGAATGTATTCTTCCCTATGACATTCCTACCCCCTTCCCTCCCAGGTTGCAACTGGAAACGAGTGTTCTGACTTTGCTTATTTACCTTGTAAAATATTTTTTTACGTAAAATAAAAATAAGAGCCATGTCTCTATGATGGCTATAATAACCAGCTGAAATTGAGAAATTCAGGCCTCAAAGCAGTTTAGCTTTTCTTAATAGCTAATAATATTAACATGGATAAAAGTAATGGCACTTCTTGACAGAACAGATTCAGCAGTCATAGTGTCTAACATAGGACCCAGGTTGGGATGAACAGAACTAAATAAAACCAGTAAAATAACCATGCATTGAAAGTCATAAAGGTGCATGGCAATCACCATTTTCTTTAATACCCTCTTTTTGTTGAGTTTGAAGGTGACAGAAAACAGTTTTTTACACCTCTATGTACCCTCTTGCTTTTCTTTTAGTGCTATCCAGTAGTCTGATATGTGTTGACCTTTTTATTAAAATAGTAATCTTTTTTTGTGCCTTTGTTACTACACTGAATCCCTCTCTCCTCATAAGTTGCTGTTCCCTCTTTTCATACTGCCAGAACGTTCGTATGACATCCACTCCAGGTTATTCAGATCAGTAGCACAGAACGGTGGTGTATCTGATGTCACGGAATGTCTGAAATGTGAAAAGAGAGAGCAGTAGCTGCTGAGAAGGATGGAACTCTATGTAAATCTGAGGGCACCCCAATGATAGATTATTTAGTTATCAAATATGGGTCAAAGTATATCAGAATGAATCTGAGGGGAGCCTTGCTAGACAGTAAGGAAAAATGGTGGGCTGATTGTTTTTCTTCTCAAGGGGTAATCAGTGGCTGGCAGTAAAGGAGCAAGGACATCACTGTGACATCGGGATCATCTAGCATCTAGAACCTATCAGGAAAGAAGGAAAAGGCACCAAGTCAAACAAAGGATCTGAGGTTCAAAAAACCCTTCTCCTGAACAGCATGACCACAAAAGGAGAAATCTGCTGGAGAGAAAATGGGACCGAAGACCCACTGGAGAGTCAGAAGAACAGCGGGACCGGAGACCCATCTGAGAGTTCGGGGGGGGGTGGCGGAGATATCAGAAGACTGAGTGCTTTTCTTTCTTTTTGGTTTTAATATAATTTTTACTTGCTGAAGTGCCAGAAATAGTGAGGGAGGTAAAGGTAGTAGAGGGCTGTTGATTGTACTGAATATATGACATGATCTGGGCAAACCAGTCAATAACCTGGCTGCAGCATTCTGCACTAGCTGCAGGTGGCAAAGATCCACCCCAATAGCGCCAAGTATAGGGCACTGCAGTAGTCAAGCTGTGATGTCATCAAGGCGTGGACCAGAGATGGCACATTGTCCAGGGGTATCAAGTGCTTAATCCTGGCAATGTTTCTCAGACAGTAAAAAGCCCTCTGGACCATGTCCAACACTGAGATTTAAGTGTCAAGCAACAGTCAGTACAACACCAAGATTACTCACACTGACCCAAGTGAGCAACTGTGAGTCACCAAGCCTAAGCCAAGAGACCTGACCAAATTCCCCATTCCCTCCCGGGCTACCTGGATCCATGACTATTACTTCAGTCTTGTCTGGATTCAACCTCAACCAGTTGGTCCTCATCAAGTCCTGGATCTCAGCGAGACACTGACTGAACACCGAAACTGCCCTCTGCTGCCTTGGAGTAAAAGACAAGTGTAGCTGAGTGTCTTCTGCATAGCAGTGAAAACTCATCAAATGTCTGAATGCATCTAAGCAGCTCTACTACTATTCTAAAAAGATGATACTTCCTTTTGCAACAAAAAGTCATGATCTGCAGTAAATAATGATGCAAATTCAGTTTGCATATTTTTTTTGTCCAACTGGATCTTTTTGTAGCAAGATTCTGATGCTGTTAGACCACCTAATACATGGTCTAACAGTTTGGACACATTTCCATTTTGAAAATAGCAGTAGATGCATCGCAAAAGGATCTTTTCAAAAATTGCTCCCAGTGTGTCCCACAGTTTGTTCTGTCATAATGCACATCAGATTTGTCAGTGATGAAAGGACATCATTTTTAGAAACAGTAGCCTTCCCTGTGGGCCACTGAGCATTCTGCTAGTTTGTGTGCTTCATGTGCCCTGGTACAGAAGAAATACTCTTCCGTCAGTACCTCTTAATTGAGGCAGTACCTCTTAACCCCAAAACAGTGGGGGAAACTAATGGAGACAATTCTAAAGGAAAGGTTGATAACCTTCCTGGATAGAAATTGACTCCAGGATGAAAGACAGTGCAGACTTGCCTAGGGAAGATCATGTCAGACTAATCTAATCACGTTCTTTGATTAGGTCATAAGAGCAGTTAACAGGTGCCATGCTGTGGATGTCCTGTATCTGGACTTCAGCAAGGTCTTCAACTCAGTGCCACACTGAAGGTTATTGGGCAAGCTGAGGAATCTGGGGGCAGAGGAGAACTGGTGGGATGGGTTAGGAACTGGCTGCAGAGTAGACAGCAGAGGGTAGTTATAAGGTGGGAGATCTCCAAGCCAAGACCTGTGACTAGTAGAGTACTGCAGGGTTCAGTGCTAGGCCCTGTCTTATTCAATGTCTTTATCGGGGACATTGCAGAGGGGATGAAGAGTAAGATCAGCCTGTTTGCTGATGACACAAAGATATGTGCAACAATGGACAGTGAAGAAGGAAGGCAGGAACTCAGGGAGGATCTAGCTAAACTTGAGCATGGTCAGATGTGTGGCAGTTGGGATTTAGCATGAAGAAGTACAAAGTCATGCACCTTGGAGCCAGGCTATTGGCTGCAGGGAGTGCAGGTATCAATATTGGAGGAGGAGAAGGACTATGGGGTACTAGTCACAGGGGACATGAGGGTATCAGCACAGTGCAGGAGGGTGGCAGCAAAGACCAATCAGATGTTGGGGTGCATTGCCAGGGGTATCACCTCAAGAAGAGAGGAGGTTATCCTGCCTTTGTACAGATCATTGGTGAGGCCACACGTGGGAGTACTGGTGCCCTCACCTAAAAAAGGACATAAGATTGTTGGAGGGAGTGCAGCATAGGGTGACAAAGATGATCCTGGGACTAGGGGACAAACCCTATGAGGAAAGATTGAGGGAGCTCAACATGTATTCCCTGGAGGACAGAAGGGAGAGGGGGGCATGATAGAGATCTTTAAATACTTAAAAGGCATAAACAGGGTCAAAACAGGAGGATTGTTCTGCTTAAAGGGAGGAAGGGTCACGAGGGGGCACAGTCTGAAGTTGGAAGGGGAAAATTCAGGAGGGAGATGAGGAGGCACTACTTCACAGAGATAGTGGTGACTGGATGGAATGCACTGCTGGAGGAGTTGATTGCACTGAAGACAGTGGACAGTTTTAAAAGGGGATGGGATAGAGTCAAGGGGAAGGTAAATACAGACAAGAACAAAAGGGGGATAGTCTATGGGGAGGGGATGATGGAAAGGGAATGGGGGGCAGCTGTAGCAGAAGTAAAGTACGAGTTGCACACTCAAGCAGACTTGATAGACCTATAGGCCTTTTTCTGCAGATGCTTTCTTATGTTCGTAATGCATAGGTAAACATGCACAACAAGAATAAGCTTTCATCGAGGTGGTTTGATGACATCATAGTGACCACAAGAGTGAAGCTCAAGATGCCTCTTATATCATCACAGCCCTGAGAAGCAAATACAGCTAAGTTGTGCATGGTTGCCAATCTATTATTTTACAAAACAAAAGACATGGTGCACCCACTAGCCCAGGAGGCTACTGTTCACGACGTGCACTGGCAGTATAAAAGACCAGCTGAACTGTGTATTTTCAACTTACTGTATCTTTATTTTATTCTTGCTCAATAGTGTAACAGATAAATACATACAGTCATGAAAGCACATAAGTGAGACACACACACACACCACACACACCAGAGAGAAGATTACATAGAGGATAATGCCTGAGTAACAGTGGTTAACCATGATGTAATCACCACAAGCAATTGCTAGGACAACCAAGTAAACCTCAAGAGTGCAGCTTGAGATGTTTACAGTTGTCATGGCAACTGTAGAGGTGATTACGTCCGTGGTTGACCACCGATACTCAGGCATTGTATTTTATAGTGTAAGGGAAAACTAGTCACTATGGTGAAAACAAATAGTTTTTTCAATGTGCTTTTGTTCTCCTGCTCAGCTATGAATGCCTCCTGTTTTGAATGTTGAGCAACTGAAGTGCTGAAATTAGCTATTGCGATCTATACTGCAGTGGGTCTGTAACTGGCAGAATGGAATGTGTGTGTTTTGAATGAATGTCCAAGCAGCAGATCACCCTTCCTTTCCAAGAATTTTGACAAGTGGTGACATTCTCTCCTGTAATCCCATCCTTTTGACATAGTTAAGCAAGGTTTACAGCATACTGATGTCCTAACGATGGGATTATCAGGTTATAAACTGATTGAAAACAGGGGTTAACAGACACTGTCCATACATTAAAAGGTATTTCGGTCCATGCTCTGAACCCAAACACTGCTGAGGGCAGCAACTAAAACAACTAATGCTTCATCCAGTCTAGGCAAGACTTCCTAAAAGGTCTGAAGAAGAACATCTAGACTGGGTGAAACATCAGTTATCAATATACGCCCCTGCAGTGTTTAGTCTGTATACGGACCGCAGTACCTGTAATTGTCTCTACAGTGTGTGTGTGTGTGTGTGTGTGTGTATGACTGTATGTATTTATCTGTTATACTGTCGAGCTAAAATAAAATGAAGATAAGTTGAAGATGCATAGTTAAGTTGAAAATGCATAGTTCAGCTGGTCTTTTTTACTGCTAGTGCATATAGTGCACGATAGCCCCCTGGGCTAGTGGGTGCAGCATTTCTTTTGTTTTTTATACTTGTAGTTTGATAGTATCACCACTAATATTCTCTGAGGTGGAGTGACTATCTTTCCGTCTTTAACTGCTCATGTATTATTTTGTATAGGAAATGGCTTGAAACATAAAAGTTAAGATATGCTGTTTTTTTTCTTCCCAAGAAATCTTTAGGGTTTTGTTTGTTTTTTGTTGATGAAACAACAGAAATCCACCCTCATCCGGTTGTTTAAAACCCATCCAGCTGAGGGGTGGATTCTGTTTTTCAAAATGATGAAACACCTGAAGATTTTGTGGTAGAAAAAGATGTGAGTTATGTTGGGGGGAAGGGTGAAAGTAGAACAACAAGCGGCATGAGTTTTTATTCTATTATATGACCTTTGAATTGTGGTACAACAGCTTTTTAGTCAGGATGGACAACCATGGACAACAAGGAGTAACTATATACTATAGTGGTTTTCTTAAGTCGAATGAGGGTAAAACTACTTTGCAACTAAGCAGCGGCCAGCTTTAGCTGATTCCACACCATGTTTGCAAGATCCAACACCAGATGGCTCCCACAACTTTGTCAGACTTTTATATACACAATTTCATCCCAAAAAAGAAACAGCTGAAACCTGAAGGACATCTGAAGCAACTGCCCTTTGTGCCACAGACCGATATATCAGTCCAGAATTCCAGTACCTTCTGTCTGCAGCCCAAGGGCTAATGATGCTTTCTGCTGCATGATCAAGCACCTAAGACCCAAACTGAATAAACTGAATTATTCTTTTAAAATATTATAAGGAATGCAACTTGGATCCACTTAAACCAACTGTTCATTCCATAAAAACATCCCCCCAAGATGTGTTTTTAAAAAGCCTCAAAAGAACCTAAGAATTTCTCAAGGAGAGAGAAATGATTGGGGTTAGCATCTCTGGAGAGGCTTCTTTTTCACTCATCAACCACCTACATAACATGTACAGCCAGTTTGCATTTCCTCTAATCTCTGCCGGCTCCAGAAAACAAATCCAGCATGACAGAGTAACTGAAGAAAGTAGCTGCACTATCGAGCATCTTTTAGATTTGTAGAAACAAGCTATTAATGCAGCTTAAGAAATAACAGTACGCTAGATACTTTCAGCTTTCTAGAAACAAAATGTAATTTTCTCATTGGCATATCATTTAGTCACTATTTCTCCCTTCCCTACTCCCCAACAGGTTGCCATGACAACTTATAGTTGAATTTCTATAAATTTCTATTAATAGAAACCTCGTTCAGTGGAGGAAAAAAACTACCAGCCAAAAACACCACGTCCATACCACCCTATTATACTCATTCATAATTAATTTTAGACTTTTCTGTTGCAAGTGTTTAGTGCAGGTTTTAACAGTTTGTTGCCCATATTCAAAGGGAACAATGCTAAAAGGTTACATTAGCCAAATAACAATATATACATTTAGGAAGGTATAATAAATATCAGGTGCCCACTGCCTGTGATCATACATAAATTCTAATATATTATTCCAAATGAGGCTATATACATAGTAAAACTCAAGAATGGTATAGGATGCAGACCAAGAACTGCATGGTTGTTACTAAAGCTATATAATAGACTAATTATAAAGGCATATTTTCATTCCATCATTTTTTAGATCTATCACCACCTCCCTAAGCAAGGTTCTGTAGATTTAGACTGAACTGAATCACACAGTAAGGAGGCTTTGTAGGGGACAGTACAGTGGCACATAATATGGACGCAGTACTAGGGTGGCCACCCTTTACCTGCATTTTTTGCAAATGCACACAAACACATAGGTTTATTTATAGTCCTTATTAATAACCATTTCCCTCAGAAACTTTGACCATAATTGGATTTTGTAAACAGGTTGTGCATTGGCTATATTTTGTATACAAGAATCCATTTCCACTGCCTGCTGTAAATAAAAGACTATTGCCACAGCTTTTATTTTCAGCTGGGTTTTTTTTGTTTGTTTTTCCCCTCAGATTGTTGGAGTGGTTGCACCCATTCAAGTTACACAACAACTTGCAAAAAAGACACAGGTAGAAACATATCTCAAGACAAAGGGCTGAGCCTTGGGGGAGGGGGAAGCCACAATGCCACTGTCTAAAACCCATTCTGTAAAAGTTATTTCCCGGCCCTTTATAATCTTGTTCACACTTGTTTTCAAATGTGCTGTTTAGCTGTGCCCTGTGAACCTGGTAGAAGTGGCAATGAACTGCATGATTAATCTTCCTGCTCTGACCACCAGACATACTGTACCCCCTACCCCCACCCCACATACACCAAAAAACAAGGAGCACAGCAGCACAGCTTTAAAAAAGTTGTGGAAAACTGAGCAAAAATTAGGGACAAATCTTAAACAACTGTAATATCAGTTCATGGAGCTGTTGCAGTATGTGGTTTAGTGAGATGAGAAAAGCACTTTCTAGAAGGTGCACTAGACTGTAACATTAGTGTCTGGCATCATTTTATGCTTCAAATCCCTGCTACATCTTCAATTGACAGAAATCTCAAATCAAGAAGTGACTGAACAACTTAATGAGGCAAAATCAGGGACAATCCAGAAGTATGCTGCCAGAGCAGAGTGTGACTGAGCAGCGGGCGACTGCCAAGGCTGCCTGCCAGCTGCTGAGAGATGGGCTTTCATGCAAGAGCTTTCCATGCCTTTGCACCTCCCTCTCAGCACCAGAAGGTAGCTGCTTTATCCAGCACACAGGCACCTAGCCCAACCAGGAATGTTGCACCTACACCCACAACCCACCCCTACCCAATAAGGGCTACAGTTCCCACCACTGCCACCCCCAGAGCAGGACAACAGTACAACCCATTCAGGGTTGTAGTACCCACCTCCCCCAACATCCTCACACACATAAAATTGTTGCCTCCCATTCAACCCAACCACTTCAGAGATGTGTAGTAGACCCCCCCCCCATCAAGGGGCAGATTTTCAGCAATGCCCCCAGCCAGGAGTGTACTACCCACACACACACACACACACACACACTGAAACCCAGTCAGGTGTGCAGTATCCAGACCTAAGTCTAGCCAAGAGTGCTGTCCCCCCGACCCAACCGTGTCAATGCTACAGTAACCCCACACACATAAACTCACACACACACACACACGCCTACACCTATCAGTTAGGAGTATAGTTGGTGCTCACCCTCAGTCTCCATCCCCGTCTCCATTACAGTACTTACCCTGGCCGCCCGGGACGAGTACGGGTCCTCGAACAGCGCCCACATGCGCGGCTTCCACCGCTTCCAGCGGCTCAGCTTACCCCCGGGCCCCATCACTTCCTCGATGCCCAGTCTCTTGGAAGTCAGCTGCTCGTCGTCGTCGCCGTCCCCTGGATCACCACCGCTTAGCAGGTCGGGCGTCTCGAAGATGTCCAGAGCCTCCTCGGCGTCGCGGTGCTGCCGGTAGGTCATCCAGCAACAGGGCTCCACGTCCGTCTCGTCGATGCCCCAGAAGGCGAGCTCCTCCTCGAAGAGTGGGCCACACACGTCGGCCGGGCAGTGCAGCTTGCCCGTGCGGTAGTAGTTGAGCACATAGGCGAAGACACCCGGATGCCGGTCAAAGAAGTACTCGTTGGTGCGGGGGTTGTATTCGATGCAGCCAGCCGCCTGTGACACTTGTTGGTGATCAGCCCCGCCGCCAAAGGACGAGGAGCAGCTGTCGGACTCGGAGGCGAGCAGAGCCAGCCGGGTCCCCGGGAGGGTCTTCAAGGTGTTGCGGTACGTTTCGTGCCGGGTGCCGCCGACGTTGAGGATTATCCTCTCGTTGTCATCGATCTTGCCCATCTCTCCGGATCAGACATGACTCGCCGCCTGTACCGAGTGCACGGGGAGATACGGAGGTGGTGGGAGGGAGAGCGGCGCTGAGCGCCCGGAGTGCGGGCTTCCTGGGCGGCGAACCAGCTCTGCTCCCTGGTCGCCACCCGCAGCAGGCAGCAGCTCCTCTCGAGTTTACAGGCTCCCTGAATCTGATCCTCAAAGATCCCGGGAAGGATCTCCCAAGTGCTGCTCGCCTCTCCTCTTTGCAAATAATGTAGTCAAGATCTGTGCAAACCTACTTTATAAGTATTATTGTTAATATTTTGGCGGGAGAGTCTCTTCTGAATCATATGTGTGCGTCTTCCTTTTGCAAGGGCTGCTAGATCCAAGCAAGCTGAAGTGAGACGGAATGCCAGCTCGGCTTAGGTCGTCACGATCAAGTCACCTTCCTGTTTTTTTTTTTTTTTTCAGTTTTTCCTTGGGGTCCAATCAACCTTTCTGACTAAAAGTGATCCGCTTCATGCTAACCCCCAAAATATTGAGAACCCTGCGGCAAGCCGGTGTCCTTTTGGAAAGACAGAAAACCCCACGGGAGGGACACACCCAGCAGCGAGCTGTATAATTAATCACAATCCAGAGTCTCTATTCTCCCAACTGGATCCAAAATCAGGTGTCTGCGGCTGGCAAACTCGGGCTAGCACCAGTGCCTGGGACGTGCGGCGTGGTGCAGATTGACTCACGCTGACATTTTGCAGGAATGATGCCACGTTCCTGAGGTGGCGAGGGGAGGAGAACTGTGGGGCTGGCGGGCGATTATTATCATCATAATCATCCTCATCATCATCGTCGCCTCATATCTGGCTCTCGATGCAGCTGCCTCACAAGATGGGGATATGTAGCAACAGAGGCGGCAGCAGCAACCTGCAGCATCAGTTCAAAGAACTTGTTGGATCTGAGGTCCATGCTGTCTGGAGAACGTGTGTGTGTGTGTGTGTCTGCTGTGTGCTGTGTACAGTTAAATGATCACTGACGTTGAGGAACACGACAAATGTTAACAAGGAGATCATGTAGGTAATCGTGTGCCTGATCTACCAGCCATATTCGGTTTTCGAGACTGACTGGTCACTCGCCTTGTGCCCTGGAACCGAACAGTCTTGTAGTTATTCTGCAACTTCTCCCGTCCCTCCTAACCAAGGAGAGCTGTCCCTTCAGCACCACCAACTTGCTTTTAACCTACTGTATACTCATCACAAACGACACCCTTAAAGATATGTATCATTAATGAAAGCACGGTTAAGCCTTGGGACACATTTATTTGCGCTGTTTCCCTGTTTTGTTTTTTTTTTTTTTGGTTTTTGTTTGTTTATTTTTTTTTTTGTTTTGCATCAGTTCCGGGGCCCCGACGGTCTTGGAGGAGTGTGACTCGCCTGTATGGCTGCGCAGAAGGGTCTCTGGCTATAACAGGTGAGCCTCCTGACTGCTCAGTGGTGCCACCTCTGCATCACTGCTGCGCCCCTTCCATCAAAGTGCTTCTGCAAAGGTCAGACTTCAAAAAGCTGAAGTTAAGGATGCTGTAGGTCAGTTACTTATCCTATAACCATCTGATAGTGCTATAGTGCGGGGGCTGTCGAGGCAATAATGAAATAAAAGCTACAACAACATTTATTTCTAAGCAAAGGGCCTTAAAATCCAGAAACAATTAGAAACATACTAAGAGCTTAGAGGTTGACTGTTAGTCTTACTCCTGTTGGTAAGGCAACTGGAAGGTGAAAGCAGCGCAAGTGCAACTTTTAAACGAATGGATTCTGAAAAATAACTAAGCTGAGCAAATGTAGGTGCCAATCTATTTAAAACCGGTTCCTGATTGAATGAAATAAACATTTCAGATAATTCCACGTTTCACTGTTTAATAATTAATGCCTTAGTAATAAAGATAGAAGATGGTGCTCTGGTTGTTGTCATTGCTCAGAGTTTTACTGAATCATTTGAAAACCTGCCTTACACATGTCGTTATTTATATGTAAATGCTATATAACAAAAAATAAAAGGATGTAACTGTAGCTTCTGCAGGCTTACCTCTTTATCCAGGCATTCCAGTGATTTGGAATTTAAAAACGCTTTGACCTGTCGATTATGACTTTTCATTCTGGACAACTGGACAGAAAAAATACTTGCGTGCATACATACATACATACATACAAGACAGGATTTCAGTTTTAAATGCATGTTTTACTTTTGTAGGAGTTGCCTTTTTTATTAGTGTCTGTCAAATTGCCACATAGCGGTTCAGAACAAAAGATGGCTCGAATGTATCCTTTATTGTTGCCAAGCAAAACTGGTGCAAGATTTTAAAACATGATAGCGCTCTCTTTGAAATTCTTTCTGACAATTACTAGTAGGGAAACTATACAGCACTTGCACTTGGCATTTTAAATAAAAAGGCATTACAAGCGTGAAGATGCACGACCTGAAGAATTTATCTTCAGCTGTCAGTGTTAATCTACATGCTGAACAAAAAAGACTGGAATGCAACAGTCAGATGCAAAACGTTATGTGCAGACCGCAAAAGCATGTCCCTAAATTACCTACAATACAAAGTGCTTTTCTTCCAGGGAAGACCTGCTTAGAGGCTGGGGTGGGTGGGGTTATAAAAATGCAGTAGATTAGATACACCATTTCACTCTCATTTAATCTCAGGTTTGCAATATAACACATATAATTGGGAACTAGAAAACATAGTGATTAAGGAGTTATGTATTTCCTATTTTGTTTTCAGAATGACAACATTGCAGGTGGTGCAAGTATATGTGCAGCAATTACAGTAAGGTCTTCCTTAACATATGGCAATAGTGCCAATATATTTGAGCATAACAATTGCGTAGTGCTTTGCATTTATGTTCTTTCATTGTCTTGAGGGCTTGAATTCTGAATCGAGAACCAGGAGAGATTGGAGGTACTCAGATTATTTAGCTTATAGATGACAGAAGGCTGAAGGAAACAGGAATAATGAAGTTCTTAAGAAGAAAAAAAAACGGGTGGGTGTACCATATACAGCTGTTACTGCTGATAACTGCAAGTAGCGCTAGAAGATATGCTCTCAAAGCCAGGAGGATGAAAATGACACAATCAGAAAGATTTACCTCATGCATAGGGTAGTCAGTCTATAGAATAGTCCAACAGTGAAGTAGTGGATGCTAATATTGTTTAGGCTTTCAAAGCAGGATTAGTCAGATTTCTGACAAAACATTGAAGGTTACATGGAATTAGTAGGGGTAACATTCCAGCAGTTAAGTATTAATGTGTGTCCTCAGTCATACTGTGGTATAATCACTTCTGTGCAGTAAAATGGATGGGCAGGATTTACCCAAACTTAAATCCTTTCAACCACCTTGATACTGTGTTTCAATGTTTTATGAGTCCTTTCTTAACTAATGTGCAGGGATCCTTGTGAATAAGGAATGATTCCAGCTACAGTCTGTAACGCCCAAGAGTAAATTACTTGAAGACAAAGATATAGAGACTAAATACCTAGGCCATCCTTCTGAGTTGCACTAAGTGGCACTAAGTTGTCACTGCAACCATTTAAAGCCCCCAGAGACTTTACCAGTCTAGTTGAATTGTGCTCAGTAGGAGCCACAGTACTTTCTTACATGGTCACAGTACCATTTGTGACCATGCAGCACCACCATAAAATGTCCCACGAGCCCTTCCAAAAAGCATGGCATCTCTTGTATGGCTAGTCTCAACCTTCTGCAACTCCACCTGCCTGTATAATGTCTACATGTAAGTGGAACAGGATGGGAGTTGCAGTGCTATGACTGGATAGAGAGTGGGTTAATAAAGGACTTTAGGGGGGCACCATAGAATAGAGGTTTGGATATGGACTTGGGCTAGGGAAGGGGTGACACTGGACACCAAGTAAAATGCAATATCTGGGGAGCAGATCAGCGAATAGGGGAAGTCAGGTCATTGGGCCCTGAAACTGAGGAACCACTGGCCCTCTCAGGCTAATAACATATGACGCCGAGGGAGGAGGTAGACTTCTAGGTAGTATGCCTTTTAGTAATTGGCTGGCAGCATGGCATAGCACCATGTACCTCATGCTAGGCCATGCTGTAACTCAGTCACTCCCACTAAGAAGCAAGTCAGTGTCAACCTCTGGATACATGTTTGCATATCCCCACTATTGCAAGTGGGTCTCCTCCATATGATATGTGACTGTGTATAGAGCAAATGTGTTATGGTACAATGGGTCAACAGAAAACTTCCTGTTTTGTGCTACCACCTGCCGAAACTGAAAATAGGACCGTTAATGCTTATCATATCTGGCAACTATATTCATGTGTAGTTTTTCAATGTACTGTATATGGTAACTTTATTTTAACTCTCTCATATATATGCATTGCACAGTAGTGCATACTGAACTACATAAGTCATTCATTAGGAGTACGCTGATATTATTCACAAGTTACAATGGGCTCTAGTTGAGAAGCCCTTCCTATGTGGAAAGTGTACGGTATATAGTGTACAATTGTGAGTCTCTTTCCAGAAGAGTCAGGATAGACATGTGTGATCTGAGCGGGGTCCTACACTAGTGTAGCAGTTATGGTGGTGGTCATGGCATCCATAAGCATTTTTTCTAATCCGTTCTGTTGGCATCATTTACATCTTTGCCATGTTCACAGTGTTACTGAGCATTGAATGGAGGATAACATTTTACAGTGTTTATGATGCCAGTAGTTACTTTTAGAGGGAAATTTTTCATTCTGAATGATCACAGCCAGCCCCAATATGCTGTCCTCACCCCAAACTAAAGTAAACATGGGAAAGGGTCAGGATCACACACAAGGCCATGTTAAGGCCTCAGATGAATTGCACTTAGTGAAGCTTATTAACTTACGTGACCTGATGACAGATTCTGGGACCAAGATTCAAGGCATCCAGGGTTGTCTAAGAACATAATAACAAGGTGAGGTTGAACTGGTACCACATTATCACCGTGGGACAAACTTTAGGAAAGTAGTCTCATGCATATGCAGGTATGCATGGACCATGCCATGCACCATCAAAATACAAACTTGTATACCAAGGAAGGAAGGAAGATAGCATTAAAAACCATGTTAACAGTAGGCCACTACAGGGTTTTATGAATAAAGCCCCTTGACATTCATTGTCTTACAATATTGTAACCGTATTTGGAGTGCACACATGTAGTCATACAATGACTTACACAGTACATAATTCTGTTAAATTGTACTTTGTAGCCATGTTATTCACCAAAACAATTAATGGCATCTCAAAAAAACACATATCCCATAAGTAATAAGGCCTTCATAATGAATTCAAGCACAATCCGCATGAATAGTCTATGTAATACAATATGAAATATTGTTTTTCATATGCAGTACATTATAAAGAATTAATTCTTAAACTATTGCATTTATAGTGGCATGGTAATAATACTATAGTTAGAGTTAAGTTGGGGGTTCTGTACAAACATAAAATCACCAGGTCCAGTGCACTCACCTCCCTCCAGAGCTACCGTGCACTATGTGTACCGCGTAAAAGTTACCAGCTACTCCCTAGGATCATGAGAAACATTTTATTCATACAGAAAAGTGAGATAAATACATACTTTTTTTGCTGGTACAAAAAGAAACAGGTAGAGTCCAAGCACAATATACCATCCTCAAAGTGCTAGCTTCTTTAGAACATCACTTGGAGTTACCGCAATGAATAAAATGGAACTCATGTTTTGCCCTTATATCACAGGGCTTATGTTTATAGTTTTAAGCAGACAGCACTGCCATGTCTAAGGTGGGTGAGCTACTAGTGTGATTGTATCTTTTTTTGTCTCTGTATGAAACAGAAATCTGCTGCATGTATATCTATATGTCATTGCAAAATTTTTGTTAGCATGCATAGTTAGGGGTAAACAGACAAAAGAAGGGAAATGTGTCTTTTTGGTTCCCGACCCTCATGCCCCAATCCCACCCTGCAGGCAGCAACAGGAAAAACCATTACTATTTGACCTCTGCAGCATCTTCACAATTCAGGTGTGGGGTTTGCCTTGGGGTTGTCAACCCTAATGCTCGGCCCATTCTCATATATTGTACACATCTCAGCTAATTTACTGCTGGAATGGGGTGAGCATTACGGATGACAACTCCAAAGCACACCCCATGCCTGATTTGCAAAGACACAGGAGAGGTAAAATAGAAATACTTTTTCCTGTTGCTGTCTGCAGGGTGGGAGTGGGACATTGGGGTTGGGAACCCTAATGCCACTTTTCCCTACTTTTGTCAGTTTAACCCTAACTACTGCATTAACAAAGCTTTTTGCAATGAATATCCTTACTTTTTGAGATAGTATAATTGTATTCTCATCTGCCTATGAAAGCCCAGGGTCTGGAGAGGTATGTTGTTATGGAAACACAGGGGTCCTAATTAGCAAGGTACATGTGTTGGTGTGTGCACAGGATGTCATTTTTGTGGAGTTAAATTTTTTTTTTTTTCCAAAAAAATGGAAACAAAATGGCCATACAAAAAAACAATTTTTTTCTGCATAAAAAAGGATTACCCCCATACGAAAAAGGATTCTTTTTTTGTATGGACCACATTTTTTTTTCATTCCGGGCAGCAATCCAAAAGACTGTACTGAGCATGCACGGAACCAATATTTTAAAATGTAATAACTTTGGAACAGATTAATATTTTATCACTAAACTAGTGCAAGGCACATCTGTGGGCCAATCCTTTTCTGCCCTCAAAATTTCAGACCAAAACTCTAAACCATCTGGGCACTAGGTGATGACAAAAAACAGCAAAAAATAGCAATTTTTTAAACTTTTTTTGCTATCCACAACTCATACGCATATCTGCCCAGAAAGAAACTTGGCATGTGAAGAGAGCTACCCCCAAGACCACATATGCAAAATTTTGTGCAGATCTATTGAACAGTTGTGAATATACTAAAGTGCAAAATTTAAGGTTTAACATAGAAACCCCTGCTCAGCCCTAACTACAGGGGTGCTACCATGCTACTATAATAAAATAGGTGACCAAATTTACAGACGCCTCATAGAACAAAATAACCACTATGGCTGAAAGCTTGCAATGATATGAAGTTAAAAGTCCTGCTAAATAATGTTCCTTGTTTTTCACTGATTTACTAGTTCTGATGTAATATATTTCATAGTGACAGGGCAGACTAATGAGATATCTATGTTTCTGCATTATTGAGGATGCTTATTTGCCATTCACAGAGCAATTATGATTTAAACATATTAATTGACCAATCATAAATGTGATCTTTGGTGTTGCTGTCCAAAGCAATGTCCACTAATTAAGTGGGAAAGTGGTCAATTTATTTTTTATGCTCCATACAGACCATTGACAGCAATGCAGTACTTTACAGAGTTATTCCTAAGTTCCCACACAATTTAGGATGGACTTTAGCAGTGCACTGCAGTGCTACCTAGGTGCAGAAGGGCATGTATGGGGACAGTCAGTTCCCTGTGCAGCATAGCTTCTTAGTCCATTAATTGTTCACATACAGCTACAGTGCTATGAATGCTTGGTAGCAGGTATTTTATATGCAGTTTTCATGTTCATTAACACACTACAAGATAAGACTGCATTCAGTGTTGCCTGGTACATATTCCCTATGACCCAGATGATTCTTGCACTGACCGATGCATAAGCTGCATTCATGGTATTGCCCTAAATACTATTCACAGTTAGTCCATGAAGTGCTCTGACCTATGAAGCCCTCTAGGAGATCTACTGTACAATTTGTCTCCCATGCTTTTACTGACCAGAGTGTCTCCTTTACTTTGGAATTGACTGTAAATGTAGCCCATTACCCATATCAACTAAGAGATGAAGGAGAGCCTGTACAGTAAGAAGAGGAGGAGGGGTGCTTTATAAGTAATCCGGGGACTCATTGGTCCCATGCACAGGGTTCAGATTGAACTGTGATTGAGCTTAAAACCATTTCAAGGCAATGCTAGCAGAAGTGATTGGTTCAGACAAACAAAAAAGCACAGATCTGTCACACACTGGTGTGCTCCAGCTGCCACTGAGGGAAAAAGCTCCCATACATGAATGGCGCAGTCCAGGATCACAAATCAATCTTGTCATCAGCAGTGAATGAAGCTGTTGTGATGGCTAAGCAGTGTTCTGTGTTGTGGCTCTCCCATGGCCATTTGACACCAGAAGCCCGACAGTCAAAATCCTAACAGTGGGATTTATATTTTTCCTCATGTTTCGGGGGCTTCACTCCCCACACCCCCCTTAATTAATACAACAAACTCTGTGGGGGGGGCAAAATCCCACTGTTGAAATTTTGTATGTCGGGCTTCTGGCATCTGGCTTTCAGGTATCAGGGAAAGTGGTTTCAGTAAAATTTAGTGTTACCCTTGTGGGAGCATTTCATATTTTTGTATTAACTTAGAAAATGCCTTAGTTTATACATGTTCATTGACCAATCATAAACACGATCTTTGGTGTCACTGTCCCATGGAATGTCCATTGATTAATTTGGAACAATTTATTTTTTATACTCCTTACAGACCAGTGACAGCAATGCAATACTTTGCACAGTTATTCCTAAGTTCCCACACAATTTAGGATGGCCTTTAGCAGTGCATTGCTGTGCTACCCATGGTGCAGCAGTGCATGTATTGGGACAGTCACTTCCCTGTATGGCACAGCTACTTAGTCCATTAATGGTTCACCTACAGCTACAGTGTTGTGAATGCTTGGCCACAGGTAGTACTTTATATACAGTTTGCATGTTCATTAGCAAACTACAAGACAAGGTTGAATTCAGTGTTGCCCCATACATATTCTGTATGGCCCGGACTATTCTTGTACCAACCCAAGCACAAACTGCATCCCTGGTAATGCCTTAACTACTGTTTGCAGTTATTTCATGAAGCGCTCTGACTGGAGAAGCTCTCTAAGGGATCTACTATGCAGTTTGTCTCCCATGCTTTTACTGGCCAAAGTGCCTCCTTTACTTTGGAAGTGACTATAAGAGTAGTCCATTACTGATATCAATTGAGAGATAGAGGCGAGCATGTACAGTAAGATGAGGAGGAGGAGTGCTTTATAAGTAATTTGAGGACTCATAGGTCCCATGCATGGGGTTCATATTGAACCATGGTAGAGCTTCAACCATTTCAAGACAATGCTAGCAAATGTGATTGGTTCAGAACATCAAGCAGAGCACAGACATATCACATAGTGGAGCACTCCAGCTGCCACTGTGAGACAAAGCTCCCTTAGACGAAGGGTGCTGTCTGCAATTGCAAATCAACCTTGACATCAGCAGAGAATGAAGTGGGAGGGCACAGTACAAAATCGCAAATTAACCTTGACATCAGCAGAGAATGAAGTTGTGATGGCTAAACAGCGTTCTGTGTTGTGGCTGTCCATGGACCATATGTTGCAGTACACATTGGGGTTTGCAATCCTTGCATGAGCATTTCATGTTTTTGTATTAACTTAGAAAATGCTTGCAAGTACCTTAGCTGTCATAAATGCTGCCGTTATTGTTTCAAACACCCCTAAGGAAACTCAGATTAGCCATATACTTGTGATACAGCCTAAGACATTTAACTGTGTCTTTAATAGTTTCCTTCTCAAACTCAGTTTGAAGGTGATAGTCACTGAAGAGACCTTGTTGTAAGTTTGCACCCCCCCCCCCAAATCAGGAGTGCACAAGTCATCCTCATTCTGTGATTACCTTCCTTGCTCATTCATCACTACACTAACAGCAATGCTGGTCCATGCGGGTAATGTCTTCTCTTATTCACCAGTGATACCAGTTACTGACTGTAGCAGCTGAACTAAACAGAACACAGCCAAGAATTGTGTAACTAACAAACCTCTGCGCAATGCAGTGAGTGGGAGCATGCCTGATCTGACTGACACTACTACTGTACTGCAGATTGTTTTGCCACTAGCCCCCAACACACACACACACACACAATCATCAAGCAAAGGAATTGAGAGGGGGTCGCTAAAAATATATCTATATCTCTAATCAATTTATCTATCTATATTCTTTGGAGAAAAAAAAAACATTTTAATGCATCAGTTAGTGTTGTTATTAAAGTGATAAAAGTGTAGAAATGTGATGTTAGTGTTTTCAACCTCCATAGATTCAGATCCTCATTTGTCTGTGTGAGTGCAGGGCCCTCCCGTTCCTCCATAGATGCAGACGTGCATGTTGCTGTGGAAGCGCAGAGCCCTCTGGGCCATGCACTTGCATTTGTGGCAAAACAGCAACCAAATTGTCAGCATAACCTTCTTATTACCTCATCACATGAACCAGGCACTGACAAGTTTCAAATCCCCACCAAAACAGTATTCCATGCCACTGGAACATCATTCCTTGCCACAAGTATGAAAACACACTTTGGGCAGGGTTTGAAAAGTGATAGATATCACATTCATGAGGTGGTGTAAAAAAAATTTTGTTTTGAAAATCTGAGGTCAAAATATTCAAAATATTTAAAATTACCAAAGTCATGAGTGAGCGTACAAAAATTTCAATGGATGCACATAACTTTGTTATTTTTGCATATGTTGACCCCAGATTTTCACCATAGCCTTTTTATAACCCCACCTCATGAACAAGGGTGGTGAAAATGTTCAACCCCACCCAAAAGGTGATTTTACCAAGTGACAATGAAGTTGCCTTTCAGGTTTGATTTACATAAATCCACCATCACTGGTCATGAGGCAGGGTCTCAAAAAGTCCATGTTGAATGTTTGGGGTCAAAATATGCAAAAGTGAAAAAGTTATACATCAAAGTTAAAAACTTCATTGAAAATACATTAAAGTTAAAGTTTAGAGTTTAATCAATTGGCTACAAGCCATTACAATAATAATCAGACATACATACATAAGAAAATATAACCTTAAAAAAAGAGAATATAGATATAAAATAAATACAGTGCATGTTACAATACCAGTTTTCTAAGAAAACAATTATGGCATATGTTCCTTCAGAGTTCAGACTACATAAATAAAAGGTCAGGGAATTTATGAAATCCTGTCGACAGCAAAAAGAGGACACTGCAGACTCTCCAGCCATTATAATATAAAAGCAGCACAAACAGGAAAAGAAAGACCTGGGAAATGCTACCAAGCAAAAAATAGAACAACAGTACACTACAAAGAGCTACTGCTGTTCGCAGCCTACTGTAACAACCTCTATTAGACCTTAGCTCCCCCTCAGAGTGAGGTGGACATACGTCATTACAGGAGCACCTCAATAGAGGATCAGGGACAGTGTATGAAACTATTCTGGCACAGCCAGCCAACTAGCAGGAACCCAGTTTCATGGCCATAAAGGGAGTCAACTAAAGTGGCCAAACAAAAAGTCTGCCTCCCTAAAAAAAAAATTTAAAAAACTAAGTAGACCTAAATGCTCTACAAGGGCAAAACCCATTTTTATGGCTGTAGGCGGAGCCTACAGCCATCTTGCTGTCTGTAGCTGGAAAAATGGAACACAGTGGAACAAATTTTTGGAGTTTTCAAAGTATACTTCCACAACTATTAATCACTATGCGAGTTGAAATAAAATACTCATACTAAGGTTCATACTAAGGTAGAAATAGGAACAAGAAAGCATGAGCACATAAGTGTTTCTTCCTTATTGACAATACCTCAATAATGCACCATTTACTATGTATCTGTCAAGTCTGGATTTGAACTCTGTTTGGCTCTGGGCAATAATTATGTCAAGGGGAAGATTGTTCCGTAAATTTACAATTTGAAGTATGTAAAAATGTTGCCTAGCAGTAGTTCTAAAATGAGATCCTTGGATTTGTAAGGGATGACCCTGGTCACTTTGTTAGTGTTTTTTTTTAAAAAATGTCAAGTTCACACATTAATTTAGGATCCTGTAATATATCATACAGCAGGAGTAAGTCTCCTCAGGCCCTATGGCTTTCTAAATAAATTTATTTAAAGGAATTAAGCCAGTTATTATAAGATATTTCACCGAAGCCCACTACCATCATTGTAAACCTACGCTGCACTCTCTCTAATCTGTTTTTGTCACTGATTTTATAGGGGTTCCAGATCTGGGAGAAATATTCCAGGCGAGGCTGTACATATGATCGATGTAATGGACTCATGACATTACTTTATCTAGATGTGATATTTTTCTTACTAGACCATGCCACTCTATTGGCTGTACTAATAGCCTTAGTGTCTTGTTGTGTTGAACTCAAGTTGTTCATAATAGATACACCCAGGTCCTTCTCACAGTTGGTATTATCTAGCTTTTGGCCTTCTGCCTAAGTGCATTACTTTACACTTGCTTATATTTAGTAGCATGTCCCATTCATTGGCCCAAAGGACTATTTTATCTAGTTCTTTTTGTAATCTTACAGAATCTTCCATACTTGAGAATGGAGCACATAGTTTTGTGTCATCAGCATAGTTTAAGGTCATACACTCAAGTTGTGATGTCAGGTCTAAAATAAAAATATTGAAAAGCACAGGGCCCAAAACTGAGCCTTGTGGTACTCCACTGTAAATGGGGCCCTCACCAGAAACATACCCATTGATTGTTACACATTCTCACCTATTAGAGAGCTAATTGGCTACCCATTTAATGATATTTGTCTCAATTTTGAGTTTTTCCATTTTCTCTAGTATGGCCCAATATGGAGTCAAGTCGAAGGCCTTCCAGAAGTCTAAATAGATTATATCACATGGAATATTATGATCAAGATATTTACTAATGTGATTGTGAAAAGTCAGCAAATTAGTTGTACAGCTTCTCCCTTTAACAAAACCATGTTGTACTGAATCATACCCCAATATTGAAGAAATAATTTTATCTTTGATAATACTCTCCATTAGTTTCTTGATAACACTAGTCAAACTAATAGGACCATAGTTGTACATAAACTTTCTATCTCCCTTTTTCAACATCGGGACTACATAAGCAAGCTTCCAGTCATTGGGAACTTCAGATTTAGAGAGAGACAGCTCAAAAAGCATTTTAAGTGGTAGTAATAAGTGTTTAGTGATTAACTGAAGGTTACCTGTGGATATTTTGTCTGAACCAGGGGATGATTCTCTTCTAAGGTTATTAATTTTATCCAGAATTTCAGTTTCAGAGATTTGTATGTTTAATTCAGATGGTGATCTGCCCATAACAAAAGTTGTTTTGCCCATTTTATAGACGTTGCAAAAATAATTGTTAAATGCCTTGGCCATTTGTTTGTTTTCAGTTATTGTATCATTCCCAATCTTGATGGGTGCTACCCCAATTTTTTTTCAAGGAGTTAATATATGAATAACATTGCTTAGAGTTGAACTTGTTGGCATTTTTAGCAAGTGTCACTTCCACATTCCTCTTAGCCTGTCTAATTTTAGCCTTACATAACTTTTAATGTTTTTTGTAAGATTCATAAGCACATATGTCCATGACTTAATGTCCCATAATAACAACATAAACCTGGAAAAACTGTTTATATCAGGAGCTGTACGTCATTGAACTTGCCCCAAAATGCCAGCAGTAGGTCCTTATGGGCTCAATGTCATCTCAAATATAAAGGCAAGAGTACCAGACACCTTATAGTTCATCAAGGTAGGATGTTTGTTGCACCATTCAAACTGACTTTGTAATGGCAAAATATCTGGAACAAAAGTTTAACAATGGGATAATCCACTCCATAAACAAGCTGTCCACACTACCAATGACAAAGTAAGACTGTCTGGATGTTCAAAGAATGGATCCAGGAGCAAGTACGCTCCATTAGAAAGCAGATGCTGGTCACTCCCATGAGCAGGCATTTTTTAGAGGTTCACAATTCAGACCCTATTTGTTTAAAATGCATGGGCCTAGAGTGGGTACAGACACCAATGAGAGGCATGGATAAGTAAAATTTACTCCTGGAAAAGGAAAGCTTTTGCATTTATAAAGCTGACACTGTAAAACCAAAAGGTCTCAATAAAAGATGGGATGCACAGTAAAACCAATCCTGAAAAATAAAAGGTAATTGCTCTCTGGGGTCCCATCACCACCACCACCACCACCACCTTCCAGTTACTTATTTGTGTTTTTTAAGCTTTTATATGGCCAAGTTAATGGTATCTGATGTTAATGTATAAGTATGCATTACATTATGTTCTATTTATGTTATTATTATTTATGTTATTTACTTTCTTTTTCAGGACAACTTCTAACTATATTTTCTGGAATACAGGGGCCTGCAATCCTGAAACCTCTCCTTCCTTCACCTTTTATTTCTTTTTCACTCTCATCTGGCAGTATATATGTATTTATTGATCTATTGGGAAATGTTTACATTGAAAAAATAATTTGCTTTACTAGGTATATGATCCCTTATATAGGTGATCACAGTAGCATTAAAAACAAATGTTGCATTTCATTTTCTATTTGGATCTGTAATTTATACACCCAGTATGAAGTATATTCAGTGTTTTGTATACTCAATTGTTTTTTGCCCTCTTTTGCTTTGAGCTTTATTATGCATTATGTATAGGTTAAAAAAATATAAAATGTGCAATCCTGCTCAAATGTGTAATAATGGTTACCTAAAACAACATGAAATTTAATTGATACAAGCATTTAAATGTTATAACAATTCATTATGTGTATATAATAATAATGTTAAATTTTCTTTTTTGTAATTTATTAAGTAATGGTTAATGACTGGTTTCACTTGTTTCAATTAGTGATGTCACTTTGTGGTTTGTACTATTTAAATGCAAACTAGATCCCTGTATGGATAATGCCCCCTTTGAAGGCAGTTTGCCGAGGAGCTAAGGGCTTCTTGCATGGTGGTATTTGACTCAGCCTGTAACTGAAATTCCAGTAATAAATTTTCAAGTTTTGGTATATACTACTGGTGTGAATTTGGTCCTTTTCTTGTTTGCTGTGCACTGTGACTTTGTAAAGATCAATGGAAAATATAGCAGTTTGCCATAAGCATTTTTATTTACATTTGCAATATTTTCCTATATTATTTTCACACTTATTCCACCAACCCTTTACCCTCAAAATCTCCCTCAGTTGGCTGAGGATGCCACAAGCTGTGGCTTCACTCAGGTCATGGCGTAAAGTGCATATAACAATGAGCACACCAAAAATAGATGCACAGCTGCTGCAGTGTTTTGCCTGTTAGGTTTTGACAGTCAGCTGTTTTAGACTGAGTCTATCCAAAATTGTCATATTTCTGCAAAACAAAGCAGTGTTACTGTGTAGGGTCCATGGATGAACTGTTGCAGTTCTGTTTTTCTAAATTTCTCATTCATGTGATCCGGATTACAAATACGATATATTTAAAATCTGTTTCCTAAATCTATGAGGTTAGTTTCCTGAATGTTTGTAATAGTAACAGTATTTCTTAAAGTGAATTATTTTATCTTAACTATGTCTTCCAGAAATGCATTTTTAATTTATTACAGTGTGCAGTATTCATGTCAATCATGCCACATATGTTTTAAACTGCCATTCATTTTGCTGCTTAAAGTGCCATTATCGGGTTCAAATCATATCCCCACTCATCATATCTCGATGCACTTGATTGCTATTAATGTATGAGTACAGCAGATTAATTCATATTTTGAAATTCCTTGGACTTCGATTGCCCCAACTGCAAAATAAGTACAGCCACACTTCTAACACCACCACCCCCACAACACACACACAGACACTCATGCTCGCTCACACAGTACTAGACATTAACCTGACTAGATATTAAAAATACATAACAGGTGCATTTAAATAGTTAACAGAAGTAAATATAGTATAAAATATCAAAAACATCAAAATTGGAACTGCATTTTGAAACACAAAGTGGACCTTGTGAATTGATGCTCATCACAATTCTGCATAGCCCAACTAGTAGTTGTTACTACTGTACTAGAAAAAAACAATTATCTGTATCAATGTTTCAGAATTTGTTTTTATGTGTGATGAGATTACAGCAGTTAAATATTGTAACATACTTACAGCCATAAAGACCTTCAACAAGAGAAGCATGTGAGCCATAGACAAAAAGCTAGAATTAATTACAGTCACACTTTTCAACATGGTTGGCAAGTTTCCAGCTGATCTTGGAAATGTAATCATACATGGATGCTTATGTTTTTCAAAGTCAGTAACTCACGGATGTACTCAATGTGTCTATTTATATCAGAATGACAGTTTTTTTTCTGATGACATAATTTCATAAAATGATCCAATGAAATTTCTACACTCGTGTTCAGTAAAATTTGCATATAGAGAAGTACTGCGTGTGCATAGAATTGGTTACAATTAATTAGTTTACCAGTCCTCTTCCCCCAGATTAAATGTAACATATGGGATGTCAGCTATATGTTCACTATTTGCAGAGTTTCCATAAATTAAGATGTCTAGTCTCCAAACTGTGAACTTCTTTTAAATGCAACCATCAAAAATCATGCAGTGTAACCAGTAATGTTCTACATTACATTATGAGATGCATCTGGTAAGCCATGAGGTCTAATAGTTTGAATAATGAAGTGTGAGCTAAGGGATCCTGGTTCTAATCCCCAATTATTTACTTGCTTGTTGCTTAATAATCATGTGCAAGTCCCATTTTGTGATCCTCTTCTGCTTTATCTCTTGCTGCTGATTTCAATTATACTTAATTTCAAACATGATTTGGACCACACTATTCCCTTCTACCATACCAATTAGAGCAATCAAAACATGCAACTTAATCAAATATGCTTCATGCTGTCTACTCTTGTTTTCTTTTACTTTGCACGGGGATGGTGATCAGTGAGTGGGGAGTGCCCCTAGACACCAAGGAAAAATAAATAATCAAATGGTGATCAGAGGGTGCAGTGCCACTAGACACCAGGGACATAAACAATATGGGGATGGTGATCAGTGGGTGAGGGGCACCACTAGATACCAGGGACAAAATACAGTTTTTTTCCCTTCATGAAAAAGGATTGGCCCCAAATGAAAAAGGATCCCTTTTTTGTTTCAAACAGCTGGGAAGTGAGTCATGAAAAAAGATTTGAAATGTAACAAAAAAACACATTTGTGGGTGATTTTTCCAACACTTCAGTGCAGAGTCCACCTAATAGGGTCCTAATGAGCCAGACAGATGTGTTAGTTTCTCTCCAGGATGTCATTCTTGTTACTTTTGATGTTTTTTAAACAGACAACAAAATGGTGGCAAACGAAAAAGGATTATTCACATATGAAAAAGAATTCCTTTTTCGTTTCATACAGGTATCTTGAAATGCTTACTGAGCATGCTCAGAACAGAAATGTAAAGATTAAATAACTTTGAAAAGGATTAATATTTTGTTCACCAAGCCAGCAAAATACACATCTGTGTGGCAGCCCTTGTCTACCCTGAAAATTTCAGACCAAAATTCCAAACTGTCTGGGTCCAAAGAAAAACAGAAACAGCAGAACACACCCACAAAAATCACTTTTTGCACTATCCACAGCTCAGAAACTGCACATCCAACCATAACAAAACTTAGAAAATCTGGAGAGCTACCATATGGGACCATGCATGCAAAATGTCATACAAATCCGTAGGATAGTTGTCAAGTAATTAAAGTGCAAAATTTGGGGTTTAACATTAACGTGCCTACTCAACACTAACTATAGGAGTGCAACCACACCCCTATAATACATCAAAGAAAGAGAAGACTCAGCTTAGGGGAGGGTTGCATGATAAAAAAATCTTGTCAGGTCCTGGCACTGACACTGCCAGAAACCAAAAACTCAAAAAGTTAGCACTGCCACTCCATCTGTTTGGTGCTCCAGGAGAAGGAGATGTCGGTGAGGGGAAACCATTAAAATTTTTTTTCTTGTACATGGGTTGAATATCAAATACCACCAGAGGGATTTTCTTGCACTGATGTTTAAAACTGCCTCTGGTGTGGAACATATTGCTAGCAGCTTGGACAGGCAGTTCCATGTATACTATATAATATAAAGCCAAATCAGCCAGTAGTATCAGAATTTCAAAACTCACAAAAATGACATCCTGCACACACACCAACACATGTATCTTGCTCATCGTGACCCCATTAGGAAAATTCTATACTTAGTTTGAATTGGAGTTGGAAGAAAACTAAGTCCAAATTCTCTTTAGGTATAAAGCCATCCTTTTTCACATGGACCAATTCTTTTTTCATATGCCCATACAAAAAGATCAGCTGACAAAAAAGGATTTTTAAATCTAAAGAGAAAAGACATTTCTGGGTCACTTATCCATAAACTAAGTACATAATTCACTTAACGGGTCCCACCGGGCAAGATACATATACAAGATGTCATTTGTGTAGGGTTTTAATTTTTTTGTTTTTAATGGAATCAACATGGCGACCATATAAAAAAGATTATTTCCTCTTGAAAAAAGATTGGCCCCATACAATAAAGGATCCTTTTTTGTAAGGGTCAAATTCTTTTTTCATTCTACACAGCTATACAAAAGACTGTACTGAGCATGACCAGAACTAAAATTTTAAAATTGAATAACTTTGGAACGGATTAATATTTTTTCACCAGACCAGTGAATGGAACATCTGTGGGCCAATTCCTTTCTACCCTGAACATTTCAGACCAGATTTTCAAATTATCTGTGCACAAGGCAATGGCAAAAAACTGCAAAAAACAATGATTCCTTACATTTAACACTATCAGCATCTCGGAATCCATACATCCAACCAGAATGAAACTTGGCATCTCAAGAGAACTACTGCCAGGAGACGATGCATGCAAAATTTTGTGCAACTCCATTGACTGGTTACAAAGATATTAAAGTGCAAAATCTGAGGTTTAACATAGAAACCCTTGCTCAATCCTAACTATAGTGGCGCTACCAAACCACTATAATATAGTACCTCAGGGTCTGGCTGGACTGCTATCTTGATTTCTTGACACACATTGATGCTATCCATATTAAACTCTACATCCAGCTTGTACTCTACAGGAACACGCAATATATGCCACTTCCTTCCCATTATGAGACTATATTGAAGATGATCCTCCCTATATTTGACTATGATGATATAGTCTACAGCACTGCTCCCAAATCATTACTTGTCAGACTTGGCCCACTCTTTCATTCTTTCTGCTGTGGACTGCCCCCTTCATGCCACCACTATTGTCTCTCTTCCTCCCTCTCCCTCCCTTGCTTTGAAGCCATGCATCTTTACCACTGTGCCTCCATTATATGTAAATTCTGGTTTGGCACCCTTCCTGCCTACCTTACATCTTTCCTTTCCTCACTTCCTCTTACTTACTTCCTACCCACTCCACAGCACTATTTCTGATACTCTTCATTCCTCCCAGGAAGTCTGCTGGCCAAGCTGCCTACTCCTCTTGATTCCCTACACTCTGATGCTTGCTACCCCTTTCAATCTGCACTGCCCCATCTCCCTTAAGTCTCTTCTTCATAACTCCTCATCTCCCACCTATTACTGTCCCTAACCCCTGACCATGAAGTTCCCAACCCTACACCACTGATTGCCCCTTCCCTGTTCTGTATGTGTGCTCCCCAACCATTATGCCCCTTTGGGGTTGTTTCACTGTACCTATCCAAGCTCAGTGTTTCTATCCATAAGCACTTTGTTGTCCTGCTTTACCCTGCAGTCATTATGACTGTAAATCTGTAATGTGTTATCTTGCTCCTTCATGTACTGTATTACTTACATTGACTATTGTTGATATTTATCTAGTAATGTACTACTCGTTTTTTTATCCTCTATTGTTTAATCATCCTACCCTCCCCACAAATGCATTTAAAAACAAACTGTTATCAGCTCAGCATGCCTTCCCTGGTTAATCTTTTGAAATAAATACAAAATAAATAGCATGACCATTTTTATGGGGTGAGCAAGCAGGAGAGGGTAGTAAGAATGTATAGGGATCTTGGGACACTCAAGGAATGATCAAAAACATGACAGTTAGGATTCAACACCAAAAAGGGGTTAATTATGCACCTAGGGCATAGGACTTCAGGAACTGATTGGGTGAAGTACAGTTAGCCACTAAGAAGGAAAGGGACCTTGGGGTTCTCATATCTGATGACCTGAAAGTGGCAGAGCAGTGTGACAAAGCAGTGGGTAGGGCCAGTGAAAAGATGGGATGCATTGGGAGAAGTATCCCCAGCAGGAGAAGTGAGGTGGTGTTGCCACTGTATCATTCACTGGTCAGACCCCACCTGGAGTATTGTGTTGAGTTCTAAGGTTTGCATCTCAGAAAATACACAGACATGGTGTAGGCAGCCCAAAGGAAGGCAACTAAAATGGTTTGGGAGCACAAAAACCCTAAGAGGAGAGACTGATGAATCTCAACATATACTGTACACTCTGGAAGAAAGGAGTATCAGGGACATGACAGAGACCTATAAGTACCTCATGGGGGTGAGTGAGGTGCAGGAGGGAAGTCTCTGTCAAAGGAGAAAGCACACCAGGACCAGAGGTCATGCAGTGAAGCTACAGGAGGGAGATAAGGAGGGATGTGAGGAAGTACTACTTCACTGAAAGAAAGGTTGATGTCTGAAATAGACTGCCAGTGGCGGTAGTGGAGCAAACGAATGGTCAGGTGATAAATGTGAAAAAGACCAAGACAATGTTATTTGGAGTAGACATATATAGAATAATGCATGGGGAAGTGTGGTTTATGAGGATTTTATGCACACCCTCAGTGTGTGATGCCTCATAAGCCCCAGAGAGTGAAGCCCAAGAGGTGTATCTGGGCATCACACACACCGAGGGTGTACATAAAATCTGAATCATAACACTTACCCATTTTTTTTTATATTTACTGGTTACTATTTAAGAGATTGAAACAGTTTCTGTGAAGAGCATTTATTTTGTTTAAATGGAACAGGAAAAAACTGTATATCAACAGGCTATAAGTGTACAAGAACAAGTACTTTAACTGAACTCATAATATTTTCAGCTTTACTGTGATTGGCTGTACTGGCAGAGAGAAGGTGTAGCTTCTCATGGTCTCCCTGTAGTCCAGAATCCAGCTGGCATGATAATCGGCAGTGGAGGGGTGGCTCATTTGTAAGAACAAGAGCTCTCCTGACCTCCTTGCAAGCACCTGCATGCTTGTTTGCACTGCAGCCACTTGAGATGCATCTTTTAAATTCAAGTTTAGAGGTGAGGGCACTCCACCTGTGAAGTCCTTGCCTTACTCCCAATATGCTGCACTGGAGGGGAGGAGCCACAGCTTGTCAGGGTCACTCAGTGGTTCAGAATCGAGCTGGCATGATGGTCAGCAGTGGGGTGTGGCCCGTATGTGAGAACAAGAGGCCTCCTCACCCTCTTGCAAGCAACTTCATAAATATTACATTTTATTTTCCACTGTGGCCATTTTATTCAGTCAGATCGCTGAGAAGCATTTGAGTCATGCTGGTGGTTTTCAGTGGAGAGCTTGAATGGACTGCCAGCACGAGGACACCTTCTCAATGAACTGCTCAGTGAGACTCACGCCAGTTTTGTGGTGCCCGTGGTTTATAGAACTTTTTAATTCACACTTGTGAATTATGGAGTTTCAGAGGGTCTGCCGGCAGTAGATTATTGCCCTTAACCAGTAAATATAATCTAGGAAAATGCTCAACCTTGACTACAATGACACCTAGCAGTGATTGTATTGAGCAGGTACAATCACTTAAATACTTGGAGGTTTTCTTAGATCCTTTGTTGTCTTTTGCATGCCATGTTGATTTATTATTAAAAGTGTTAATTGTTGTGTTGGCTTTCTCTATCAAAATAGACAATAATTTTACCTCAGAAGTGAAAAAATTGTTAGTTAACAGCTTGATTTTTTCTATTGTTTACTATGGATTAGTAGTTTATTCGGCAGCATGTAATACTACCCTTGAAAAAATAAATGTTGCTATAAATAATGCCTGTAGATTTGCCCTGAATTGTAGAAGAGATACTCATAGATGTTGCTTATATACCACATTTAACTGGCTACCACTTTGCTCTAGAATTGACTATAATCTGGCAACCATGTATAAAAAATCTCTTTTGGCCCATACCCCTGTAGGGGTCCAAAGGCTTTTCAATTATGTCTCTAATAGATTCTTGACCAGGAATATGGCATGTGAGAAGCTTCAATTACCATTCTGTAGAACAAATCTGGGGAAAGGGTCTTTCTCCTTTAGAGCAACTAAGGTTTGGAATTCACTTCCGACTGAGATTTGTCACCCGAGCACTTTAAACATTTTTAAAGTTAATGTATTACAGTGGTTCTTAAATGAGATTATTTGTGATTATAATTGACTGTTTGTATTGTTTGTAATGTATGTATTTGATGTGGACAGCTTTGAAAATTGGCTATTTTAGCTCAAAAGGTTTCTGAAATAAAGAAAAATGACAAATTGAAAATGAAAATGAAAAACACTGGGTGCTCCAAGCATGCATGGGAAAGACATAGGAAATATTAGTAAATAGGCAGTGAGGAGGGAGGCATGCCAGAGACCAGTTGGGGTCTGCAGAAGTAGACTATGCAGGTGCAATATGGGCAGATTGGGTGGGCCAAGTGATCCTTTTCTGCTAACAAATTCTATGTTTCTATAGCTAAGAAAACAAGCATTTACAGCTTCCCTATGAGTTAGAATTGAGGAACCTTTCAGATTTGGTAAAAATTGGACAAGCATCTGAAAAGTAAGAAGGAGGATCAGAGAAATTCCACTCTTAAATGGCTAAGAGTTGAAAGTCAAAACATTCAAGTTTTAAATATCCTTATCCATAGGTCTCTATTTTAAATTTTGTTATGTGAATTTGACATCAATAAGCTATACATGTTTAAACATCCCCTTCTCTGCATACCCAGTACATTTTTCATAAGGATTTTGTGCAAGACAGAGTAACATAGAATTTGACGGCAGATAAGGACTGCTTGGCCCATCTGGTCTGCCCATTTCCCTACCTGATGGATAAGCTGCAGATTCTAGTTAATCAACAGCTTACTTCCTCCTACCCACCACTAGAATTTCCTTATGTCTGTCCCATGCATTCTTGAATTCTCCCACTGTTCCTGACTCCACAACCTCCTCAGGAAGGCTGTTCCATGCATCCACAACCCTCTCTGTGAAAAAATACTTTCTAACATTACCTCTGAGTCACCCCCCCATCTTCAAAGTGTGCAAACATATAGCACAAGAACATTACAATGAACCATACAATGTCAGGCATTGTCCCATTATCATATGAAATACCAATTTGTGTAGCTCATCAGATAATGTGACACAAGGGTGAAAAAAACTGCACAAAAGAAAAAAAAAGAAAAAAGAAAATTGCATCTATGGCAGCCTCCCTGCTGAGGGAAGATGAATCACTCTTGCTACCCCTGCTGGAAAGTCTATGAATGCTTGGAAATATACCCACACACCAAAAACATATTTTGTTATATTTTGAAAATGCTGAAGTTAGGGTTACACAAGCAAAAAGATGGCACAATTAAACCCTATGAACACCAAATGTCGTGATCACCAAGATTCTGAAGTATTTGTACCCCAACATATCATTGCCTTCCTTTTTTAAGCTGCTTAGCATACCCAGCGGGATTAATGGGGTCACAACTGAGTATAAGTCTGACAGAAAGGAAGTGGAAAATTTACACTTCCCTCATAAAGTATACTTATGTGTACCTCTGCTAAACCGTGCCTGCCTGAGGGCATTCCCATCGAGACTGCATTATGCTGTAAGAAGGATGTATTATAGATGTAATTTCTGTGGGTGGGCTGCTGTAACCAGAACTACTTGCAGCTTGTAATAGGCAGCCCAATACCCCCCTGCTCCTCTCGGGGCTACTGAACATCTGGTGTGTTCTCTTAGCTATGAAAAGTTCACATAGACTCTACAGAAGCTGTAGAGGCATGTATATAGTGTAGTGAAAAGGAATACTGAACTGCGAATAATCTATTTGAAAGTTTGTTCTTTTCCCTTGTAATGGTCTGAATTGGGTTAAAATGGGTTAAACTGGCATATCTGGGGAGAAAAGGGAACTTGATGACTTAATGGGAAACTCTTACTTGTTCTGGCTGTAACTACTTCTGTAGGTAACAACATTAAGTAAAAGGGTCGACTGGAAAATCCTAATGATAAAGAGAATGGTGACCTTATCTGTACCTTACCTGTGAGGCAAAGAGATGCAGTGTGTGTTTTGTGAGATAAGTGTATTCTAATATAGTAATCTTGCAGTCCTACATGGGCAATATCTGTGTGATAAGTGTACAGCTGTTCTATTGACAGTGTTTGCAGAAACCCAGAAATGCTCAGCTCTGTGTAGTGCTTGGCAGAAAAGGTGAACTTCAAATTTGAGGAAATTTCATGAAACTTTGTAAATTTCTCAAACTTTTTTTGAAATTCTGACTTTGGAAAAATACCAGTCCTCCGAATGTGTTTGCTGAACTTTCACCCCGTTACACACAAAGTTTTCTAGATGAATTGCAGAATGATACACATTAACTGCAGAATGATTTAATACATCAATCCATAATACAGGAAATCATTCCACAGCTCAGCAATCAGTTCTACAGAATTCCTCCTGCAGTTCAATATAATAATCTACAATTCATGCATGCATTCTGCAATTTTAAGTTGGAATTTCATGAAAGTTGCCAACATGCATTAAAAAATTTCATGAAAGCAAAATTCTGTCTTTTGCAGTAATCCCAACCATGGAATTTTATTTTCACAGAACACTAGTTCTGTGATGTCAGTGGTCAGAGGGAGTTTGAAATAATGAAGTTGAAGCTGAATTGTGAAGGTACCTTTTTAGTAACTTCTAGACAGTAAGAACTCACTATATCTATACATGGAAATAAATAGTAATATGCACTGTGTGTTGTAGAAAATGAGTAGAATAGTATTAAGAATGTTACTGTAAAAGTTACAAGTAATTTGCCCTGTTGGTATAATCGACTTTGTAGGACATAACTGTTTACAGACTAAGCCAGTTTGCAAAATCTAAGAAAACATTTCATTTATCTAGACCCCCAAAACTAAAAAAATCACAGTTTACATTCTGAGTAAACAGCATCTGCAGTTCTCCCTCCACCCCAAAAAACATATATGCTGCCAGCAGTAAGCATAGAACAGACTCTGGGATCTTGTTTTTTCACAATCATCATGGGTCAGAAATGACACTTCTAGATATAGCATTGGTGGTGGGCATGGCTAGCCTTGGCAAATACAATGTAAAATTGGTAAGAGATGCTGTGTCTTGGCTTGGTACCCTGGGTAAATAAACTTTGAAGGAAAATGAGTTAGGTATTATGGGGAAGGGGACACCAAAAAATATTAAGACTATCAGAAAATAACTCCAGATCTGTGTAAGCCAGGCACACCTTTAGGTAGGCAGACTGGATAGACCATATGGGGTCTTTTTCTGCTGTCAGTTTCAAGGTATCTAGCTCATCTAGGCTGGGATATCCTAGGTATATACAGGCTAAACATGAGAAAAAAAAACAACCCACACAAAAGGAGATGTTGCATCTCAGCTGGGTATCCACAGTAAATACAGTTTAAAATGGGAAAAGCAGGACCCCACTGAAAATAAGATATGGTATCTCCACATTAAATAGTTTTGCAGATTCTGAATGATTTGTGTACTTCTCCAGTTCCTGTACCTTTGTGTACATTTGCCACTTACTGTTGCCTTTCCTCTCATGTTAATAACCCCCAACCAAGGTCACAATTAGAAATGAATTCTGGCTCAGTGTGCCCTTCACAGTCAACAAATGAAAAAATAAAGGTGGTTAAAAGCAGGACTGCACTGCTAATAAGATATAGCATCACAGATTGGTTATCATAGGTAAACATAATGTAAAATGTGTTATAGCAGGACCCTACTAAAAATGAGGTGTTGCATCTCAGCTGGGCTTACCTGCATGCATCTTCTCACATAGCAGGTGATGAGGATGGTGTCACATGCCTAAAGCAGAGCCAGCAGGGGAGTTTACAGTGGTTAAATTGAAAATGTTTAGGTGGGGGAATTCTCACATCTAGATTTCTAGGTTGCGGAACTGTCATTTTTTAGGTGGTGGAACTTTCCTATAGTAGTCAATAGAGAAAGATGACAGAGGTGGTGGAACTGTCATACAATGTTTTAAGAGGTGGTAGAACTTAGTTCCTGTGGGCTCCTGCCTAGTTTAACCCCTGGGAGTTTCAAAGGTAGGGCGGGGCTCACCCACCCTTCTGATGGCCCTGATAGATGTCCTGTCAGTCACTCTTTAAGATCACACAATGGGGAGACATAAGGGAGAGCTTACATGGGACAAAATAACCCAGAAGACCCATGCAGATGAGGCTGCCTCATGCCCCCACATCAAAGTAAGGCTCTACCAACTCCTTCAGTGCCTCACCGGCTTGTCCTCAAACTGGGGTTCTCCTTCATGCTTAGGGAAATGTAGTGTCCCACTCACTAGGGACAAACCGTGGGTCATGGTCAGAAGTCTGGCGAGGTTGATGACAAGAGGCTGGTGGCTGTTTGGACCTTCGGCATACTCCTACAGTAGGCAGAAAGGCTTAGGCAGGGGAAAGGAAGCCATGGAAGCTGCAGAGAAATGGCATTCAAAACAGAAAGTATATAAAAAATGGTGAAATCATGACTCCACTGAAAATGAGATGTTACATGTAACCTGGGCTACCCTGCGTGAATGACCTGTAAAAACTGGTAAAGTACAGACCCCACTAAAAACAAAATACAAGATTTTACATCTTAGCTGAGCTATCCTGGGTAAATACGTTGTAAAAATGGGTAAGAGCAGCACCCCACTAAAAATGAGTTGCTGTTTTGCATCTCAGCTGTGCTGGCTATCTGTTATAAGCAAGCAATAACACATGGCAAGGTGTGGATTATCTCCTGATAAAAGCATGCCCAGGTGTGTTATGAGGCATGAGGTGCTTGCGCCGAGTGCCTTATGCACCTGGGCATGCTCTTATCAGGAGATAACCCACACCTAGGAGTGTGTTATTGCACTTATAAAATGGGTCCTTTAGGTAAATATTTAAAAAAAAAAAGAATAAAGAAAACATTATTACTATTTTTTTTAAGATGTTTTTAATACTGGTACTAGGAAAAGTAGTTCCCCTATTACTGTATTGTGCTACTTTTAAGATTGGCTAGCTGGCCAGTAGAGGGCTCGCTTCCCTCCAAAATACATAGTGCTGAGGTTAGTCCCCCAACCCCCACCACCACCATGAGACACACAGAGGTATACAATATGTATTATATTGTTATTGCTGTTTTATTTTCAGGGTATCTTTCTCCATGGGATTTTGCTGTTCAGTGCCAGTTTCAGATGGGGTTCCATGCATCATTTCTTCAACCAGTCTCCTCTCCCTTCCAGACATTCAGAACCATTCTACCCCATGTATTTAATACTTTTGTTGCTTGTTTATGCATTTTCCCCCTTTGCTATTTAGCAAGCTTGCTTTTATTTAGATTTACGGCTGCCAATATTGGGAGTAAGCGTGTCCATTAGCAGCCACTGTAGTTTACAGGTCTCACTCTCCTTCCATTTTTAAACACTTGAGGAATGCACTTGTTTGGTGGGCTTTCCATTTAATGGCTAGGAGGAGGGGAACTCGAGGGGAGGACTGCAGTGCAGTCATGTTTAAATATTATTTTGTTTTGGGATGCAGTTTTTTTCAGTGGGACCTATGGAGGCAGTATGAGAGATGTCATTGTGGTGGCATGCGCATCACTCATTTCATTGAGCCATGGTCAGCTTTAAAAGATAAGTTGCACAGGTCAGAATGTATTGTTTTAATGTTTCTGTAAAGTGATTTGAAGACGCTTAATATTGTGTGTGTGTGTGTGTGTGTGTGTGTGTGTGTGTGTGTGTGTGTGTGTGTGTGTGTGTGTGTGTGTGTGTGTGGATGGGGGTGGGGTGGGGAAAGGCAGTAGAATTATCCAGTTTGGATAGGCAGCCAGAGTTTTAAATGGTGTACGTTAGAAGGATCTCTCTTGTAAGTAGCCCGGACTGGCTGAAGAGGTGCCGGTTGCCACTATATTTGCTGATAAGGATACGGCAAAAGGCACTCTTAGCCAATCAGGAGCCTAAAATATCTTGGTTTCTTGGTGATATGAGGCATAAGAAGGCATTAGCACATCGAGAATGCCCCCCCCCCCACAAGTTTGTGGTACATTGAGGACTTAATTAGTGTTTAATCACAAGTCCAAACCCTTTTTAAACATTTCAGACTTTTCACTGTCAACTAGTTTTTTTAGAAGTTTGTTCCACATTCTGAGTGCCCTTATTGTAAAAAAAGTTCAGTCTTTTGTTAGTTTTGACATTTCCAACCTCTAACTGTTTGGAATGCAGCCTTGGTACTAACTTTGAGGTATGGAAGTGAATACCACATTGTTGTATTAAAATTGGTGATTGAAGAATTTTAAACAAGAATAAAAGGTCTCCTTTCTGTTGCCTTAATGCGAGGGAATGAGGGTCCAATTTGTGAAGTCTGTCAAGATAGTTTAAATGTGCTAGGTGGGGTACCATTTTAGTTGCCCTTTTTTGTATATGTTCAACCCTTTCTATGTCCTTTTTTAGGTAGCGACTCCAGAATGGTGACCCGTAATCAGAGTGTGGTCTGATGTATGTTCAGTAGAGGGGGATTATGCATTCTTCAGTCTTTGTGACGAAGGACTGGTTTATTCTTCTAACTAGTGTATTGTAATTCTTTGCTAATTTATTGCAGTGGTCTGCTGATGACAATTTGTTGTTAACTATGATACTGCGGTCCTTTTCACTATTTGTTGTCTTTAATGTGGTGTTGTTTAGCTGGTAGGTTTGTTTCAGGTTATTTTTTCCTAGGTGAATTACGGTACACTTTTCAGTGTTAAAGTTCATCCAATTTATCTAGACCCAGGTTTCGATTTCGAATAGATCTTTGGTTAATTGATTTGTGTAACTTAATGAGTCTACCCTACCCCCTAACTTCGTGTTGTCTGCAAATTTGGACTGTATATTGTTTAAACTGACTTGCATGTCTGATATAAATATATTAAACAGTGTGGGTCCGAGGACAGAGTCCTGCGGTACCCCACTAGTAACCACCCCATGTCTGACAATGTGCCATTGATTTTTACCTGTTGTGTTCTGTCTGTCAGCCAGGTGACTAGGTTGGTGGGGAGTTTAAGGTGCAAAAGTTTATCAAATAATTTCCCATGTTCCAGCCAGTCAAAGGCCTTACTGTAATCTAGAAGTATGACATCCATTTTATAAATACAGTGAATGAATGGGTAAAAGCAAGACCCTTCTGAAGATGAGCTGGATTATTCTGCATATCTATAGTGTGACAAGCATTTGTCAATGCTGAACGTTGTTTGCTTGTATTTGTTGTTTAGGTGTTTGTTGCTGAAAGTGAATATCAACTGACCTGTTATGAGTCTTTATCAGTAACATTTTGAAAAGGAGCGAACCAGACTTTATTTGAAGAAGAGAATCGTCACCTCTCACCCCGTGTTTGTTCTTGTGAATTATTATTTTCTGACTTATTGGGTGCTCGTGCTGGTGGTACGCAGGTAACGCAGCTGTGCCACTCCTGAAATCAGGCAGGTGGGGTGTAGAGGAGACCTGCAGTGTTTGCATAGCAGGCTCAAAAACTCATCCAGCAATTTCCAGCAACTTCCAAAAACTCATTCTGCATCTGTGTGCATGTCTCAGATCTAAAGACTCACTAATACTGAAGTTTTGAGTAGTCAGTGTGATGCCTGTTAATAAAGCTAGGATTATGGTTGGATTATCTGGAAACTGAAATGCACAAGGGTATTGTGACCAGAAGGATCCATTCTGTACCTCTCAACCTCCAGTTTTGCAAACTGGGGACAGTACTTTTAATTTCAGAGTCTAATGACCCAAATCAGGGATACTTCTTACAAAATGGAACTTTCAGCCTAATAAGATTAATTTATTATATGGTTTAGTGGGAAAGGCATTTTCTGAAGAAGAACTAGACTGCATCATTAATGCATGGCAATATGTTATGCTCCAAATCCTTAATGTTCAGTGACAGATATACTATTAGGAGTGGCCAAGGAAAAATACTGAGGCAAAATCACGGAGGACCCTGAAAAATCAGGGGCAGCTGAGCGATATAGCAGGATTATGGGACACAGGAAGGGAGAGAGGGCAGGGAGCAGGGCAACAGGGTGCACATATTTTGAGTTTCCCATTGAAATACACAGCCAACCTTGCCAGTAAAGATGTTCTGTTTTCAAAATACAAGGATTCCATGAGATTTTTTTTTTTTTACTAGTAGTTATCAAAATAAAAATAAAATAATGAAAAAGTATAGCGAAGAACCAAAAAAAGCCAATAAAATGATTACCAAGACAAATAATGGCCCCATACCTTATCTCCATATTAGGCCATATGGTTTCCAAAAACACATTATGTAAAAGATTATGCATTCCTTAAAGCTATTTTCAGTTTGCCATAAACATTGAGGTATAATATTCATACAAAATTCAGCTAAGTCATTACTGTAGTTTTCTGTATTTTTTAGTAGGGAGGACATTTATAGGAAAACAGGACATCTGTGTCCTAGATTTATATAGATTGGGCTGGCAGTATAGCCTAGAGGTTAGAGGAATGAGGTGTGAACAAGCTTGATACATCCAGCAGGCCAGACCTGCGTTTGATTCTCACAACCTCCACTGCATACTGTGTGACTCTGAGCAAGTCACTTAACCGCCCAGTGCTCCCAGGTCACCCCTGAAAACAGGCACTTGTGCCTAGTGGGCCTTACCCGGTTACCAAAGACTAAAATAAAATAAAAAATAAATATCACTGACCTGCTGTGACAATTCCGTTTGCGATTGGAATCATTTATACAGCAATAGAGTGTGATGTCACAGTGGATGGGATTGGGGAGCAGGATAAGGTGATGGAATCTTATGGACTAAAGGCACTTTAGGTTTATGCTGCACATACGTGGAGCACTGCCGTCTGCATCAGCTCCCACTGCTCCTGCTGCACTGCCTCCAACTCACGTTTACACACTGCAGAGCTGCAGCATTCCAGATTCCTTTCCACTCGGATTCATAACAGGTATAACAGGGCAGAGGGCATAGGGACAGAAACTTGTGGTTATACGGCGCTATCAGGAAACGTTTTTGGTAGATACAATGAAACTGCAGTGAAATGCTTTGGCAGTGAAGAAAGCAAGGCATTAGACTGTTGAGCAGCTGGAAGAAATGTGTTTGTAGACTGCATCAGTAATGTATGGCCATATTTTATGCTCCAAATCCTTAGTGTTTAGTGACAGATATGCCATTAGGACTGCCCAAGGAAAAATACTGAGGCAAAATCATGGAGGTCCCCGAAAAATCGGGCAGTTGAGAGATATGGCAGGATTATGGGACACAAGAAGGGAGAGAGGGCAGGGAGCGGGTGAACAGGGTGCAGGAATGGCGGGGTAGGGGGGACGCAACAGAAGCAGGAAACAAGTGCTCTCTCATTGGAGCGCTTCATTTGTTTCAACTACACAGAGTTTCCACCCATAAACTGTGAACCACTGTCATACATAGTTGTATGATCATTGGTCTGTCAAGGATAAGCCTAATGCAGCTTGACCTGCATTGGCCTAGTCAGTGACACACCTCTGAAATGCCATTCTCTGCAGCAAAATGTTTCTTGTGCAAGCACAAGCAACATAAACATGTGTAAAGGCAGGCTCATGATAAAATGAGAAAAAACATCTCACTTTGCTACTCTGCAAAATGCTGATTGAAACAGGTGAAAGTTGGACCCCAGTGACAACAAGATTTAGTAGTAGTGGTAATAGTCATAACATTGATTTTTAAACAGTTATTGCACACTCGGGCCTACGGCTGTTTTTAGGTGTATCCCTGTAAAACTCATACAATTTCCCACACATCATACAACACAGTTATAATACACACTGAGCATCTGTTATCAGTGCTTCTGAAATATTGTTCCAAACATTAGAATGTTTAAAACAAATTTTCGCAGGTGCAGCTGAGTAGCTTTTGAAGTTGAATGTTAATCAGCACCAGCAGCAAGCAGGAGCTGCTTGGAGCAAAACCGAAAACAGACAACATCCTATCTAGATGAAAATTCATCCAGCCAATATTTCGTCTAGATGAAATGCTGACACAGCAGCAGCTCTGTTTGATGGTTTTTATTTGAAAAAAGATGCTCACCACATAGATTATACAACAAGAACAAGCTTGTTCTCAGACCTTAGAGGGACACTGCCATCACAGTGCACTCGAGCTTCACTCTCATGCTTTATGACGTCACTGTCCTTCCTCAGTGTGAAAATCAACTTGTTCTTCATACCAGAGGTGATTTATTCTCTATGTAATTTACATATACATAACTCTTACAATCAATTTACAAACAGTTACACACATGACTTGTTTCAGCCTTAACTCCTTTTTGAACAGACTGAGTGTTGGTTTCATTCCAGTGGCAACACTTAGGTTGTTCCATGACCTAGATACACTAAAACAGACAGCCATTTCACCATATCTGGTAAGGGTTTGGGGGGCTCTCAATCTATTTACCTTAGACTTTATTGTATCATAGTATGTAGGCATATTCAATTCAAGATGTGAATACTGGTGTAATGGGTTGGTACCATCAGATTTAAACAGTGTGTACGCCACGTTTAGACATTTGGGGCCCATATACAGAAAAATGCACAAGTGCAGCATAAATGTTTATGCTGCACTTGCTCCTGTACTCACCTTGGCTGCTGTGATATTTAGTCTGATAGCAAGCAGCACTATCTGATGGAATATTGGGCCATGTTGGTGCAACGTTGTATGAAACTGCACTGCACTGACACAGACCTAGCCTATACATAACCCACAGGAAATAGGGCTTCCCGAAACAGCATAGCGCCAAGACGCCTGTGGGCTACATGCAGCCCAAACATGAAAATGAACCCACTGGGCATGCGAGGCACTAAGGGTTCATTTGCATGCCCATTATCTGCAGGAGCTGCTTACAGTGAAACTGAAAACAGACAATATCCCATCTAGATGAAATGTCAATATTTCATGCCTCCTCCTTCCATTCTGTCATGCTCCACCCTCTCTCAGTTCCAATCCAACTTGTTTTCTTTTCTCTCTGCCTTTACACCTTGCTCCTGCTGCTGGTGATATCAAACCCCAACCCCAACAGCTCTGTCTATTTCTCATCCTTGCTCTTCCCTTAACCCTGGCTTCTTACCTTGCCCTCTGTGCCTCACCTTTAAACTTAACTGCTATTGGGTAGCGCTCTTGTTTCTGATATCATTAGCTAACAATTATATACTGTAGTGCACTCTCTTGAATGTGTCATGTATTTGTCGCACTACTGTGTAACCTACCTGCTTATTATTTCATAAACCTGTGGTTGTATCTGTCTGTATCATAATCCTGTGGATCATTGAATGCTGTATATCAATTCTTCCATTGTAACTGCCATTGCTATGTTAAAGCACTGTATTGTATAAATACTGCACTTTTGGGTCACCCCTGAAAAAGGGACTGCAATTGTGTCAGTGGGGCCTATTCACGAAGGCCTAGCGCTACACGTGAAATGGGCGTAAATGTGGGCACACAGCTGCGTGCCACACAGCAAAATCAAAATACACAGCATGCACAACACAGGCTGACACATCCCCAGGAGTCCAGGGCAGAGATAAAGAAGGCACACAGCTATGTGCAGGAGTGTGATGGAGCCAGCGCAATATGACAGGAATGCCCCTTGACCCCACCATATAAGGAGATGTGGAACAGCTATGCACCAATGATACACACAGTGCAGAAGAGGGATGTCTGTAGAAGATGGCAGCAACAACTGTGAGCGAGAGGAATGTGCAGGGACAGCCACAATGTGCCCAACCAGCAGTGTCGGTGGACACGGCATGCTTGGGGGTGGTAGCGGAAGGAGGCAGTGGTCCCTGAAATTTACAGGGGCACAGGTGACTATCCACATCAGAGAGATCAGGCAGCACGATGATGTGCTGTTCGGGCAGTGGTCATTAAGCACCCCAGCAGAGGCCAAGGCTTGAATATGACTGGACCTGCAGGTGGCAATCAATGCCACAGGACTGGAGGCATGCACACTGGCAACCATCAAGCACAAGTGGCGTGACCTCTGGTCCCAGGTGAAGAGGTGGCTGAGCAGGGCACACCAGTTGCAGGGCACCACAGGTGGCAGACCACCACCTCCTGACCCACCCCTGACACCCATAGAACAGCAGCTGGTGGACATGATCAGTGACATCCTCATGGACAGCAAGGTGGATGGGGCTGGACAGTATGCCAGGTAAGCATGATGCATGGGTACACAGGGCACAACCACAGAACTGAGGAATGGCAACAGTCACTAACCGCCTGTCACACTCCACCCCACAGTACCCGACAACGACAGTGCTGGAGAGGGATCATCCGGCATGGGAGGAGGAAGAGGCAGTGGAGGCCCGCTGAGTGCAGGCAGTGAAGGTGGGTACTGCCATTAACATGAGGCATATTGCCGCTCACGACGGACACACATGCAAACTAACCAATGTCACCCCATCCCACACACAGGGTTGCAACAGCACAGAACAGTGTCCATGCAGGAGGAGGACACCCAGCAATCTGCTACACCCATGGACCACCATGGTGGAGACAGGGAATGGACCCTGGAGTGGCAGCAGTGGGAGGAGAAGAGCGGCCCCGGCACGTGATGACACACAGAGGCGACAGCTGATGTGGAGATGCAGGAGGGCAGCACTGGTGTAGAACAGCCATCACCAGGACTGGACCGCAGCAGCAAAGACAACACCATCCCCCCAGAGGACAGTTGCACCATGACCACGGGACCCTCAGCACCTGCCACACTGCCCAACACACAGGAGCAGGACACTGAAGCCTCCAAGGGCCCCCCCCACAAGGCACCACAGACAGGGCACCAGCAGCTCCCTCCTAGCCAGCTACTACCCCGACCTCTGCGGGCTGGAGCGGGACCATCTGCAGGTGACAAGGGAGTGTATGGAGGTCGTGCACTGCCTCACGGAGGTCATGGCGGGGTCTGTGCGGGGACAGGAGAGGCTGGCAGAAGGCGTGGCCACAGGTGTGAGGGAGCAAGAGCAGATGGCAAAGGCGTGGCCGCAGGTGCGCACGCCCAGGAACGCCTGGCTGACGAGGTGGCCATGGGTGCAAGGGTACAGAAGCAGATGGCAGATGCCCTGCTGTCCATTGCTGCCTAACAGGGATGGCTCACCATGCCCACTGCAGCTGCACCAGTGGCACCAGCCAGTGCACCCGACCCCTGCCCGTGGAACCACAGGAGTGGCGTGACAGTGCCAGACAGAGCCCTCAACCTGCGGTGGGTGGAGCCAACCAGGAGGCAGGACTGAGCACAGAGACCTGGTGATCATGCCATGTACAGGTGGCACAGAGTGGCACACACACAGCAGACACAGCACACCACATGGCAGAGGAAAGATGGGTGTGCAGACATGGTGGACATCAGCAGAGGCCTGCGAACCAGTGATGTGGTGCGGCTGACATGCGTGTGACCGCCAAGAAAATTATACCCCCAACCACACCCCCTTCAGCACCTCCACACGCCACACACCCTCCCACCACTGCACACACTGTGGTTCTTATTGACACCTCATGAACCCGCACCGTCTGGGGAGGGTGCTAGGAGGACACGCCAGCAGCCTACACTGTGCACTGCATAGGTACACACACCCCCACACATCCACCACACAGCACTCACTCAGTGGTGTGCAATGCCCATGATGGTGTGCCCTCAGTATGGCCCACAGCACAGTAATGGCATGCATCATGAATGGCAGACTGCAGTGCATAATGCACACCAATGGCACCCCATGACCATGGCCACACCATGGCGTGCACATCACACACATGCCAGCTCAGTCTGGTACTCTCATCATTGCCAGCATGCGTGCCACCTTACCTGCCAAATGTGCCATGGGCCATGCAGTGGTGCACGGCCCTCACCACCATGCATCCCGCTGCACAGTTGCCCATAGGCGGCACCATGGTGCCCTCCTCAGGTGATGCCAGTCCATGGGAATGCTACGGTGGTTCCTTGCTATTCTCCTCTGGGTGTACATCTTGTGGATCCAGCACCATATGGCACAGGCGGTGAACACTCTGCACGCCATAGCCAGTGCAAGCATCATTGTGCCACCCATGTGGCACTAGCATCGGAAATGCATCTTCAGCAGCCCTATTATGCATTCCATGATGCTGCGCACCTGCATGTGCACTGCATTGAATGCAACCTCCACGGGGTGCCGTGGCACCAGGTATGGTGTCAGTAGTGTCATTCTCAGGGGGTACCCATTGTCACCTGTGGGAGCAGAGTGGAAAGGAATGGTTAGTGATGCTGGGGCTCACATGCGGCAAACATATCCACACATGGTAATGGGGCCTCACCCAACAGCCAGCAGTAGCCCTCCGGCTGCCAGTCCATATGGCACCACAGGGCACTGTTGTCATACATGTAGGAGTCATGGCACGAACCCAGGTACCATGCCAGGATATTGGTCAGGATGCCTGTTGCATCACAGATGACCTGACAGTTAATGCTGTGGAATCCCTTACAGTTTCAGTAGGCATCCTTGTTGACAGGCAGGGCGAGGATGGGCATAAGTGTGCAGTCGATCGCACCCACCATGTTCGGCATGCCATACATGTCCAGAAATGAACCCTTGATGATCCAGAGCCCTGCAGCATCTGTGGGGAACATGATGTGCCTCTCCTGGTGCCTCACCAGGGCATTGGTCACCTGGTGCAGTGCCCATGACACAGACGCCTGACTCACCCCTGTCATGTCACCCGTTACCCACTGGAATGCACCCATGGCATAGTACTGCAGGGAGCAAAGCACCTTTGTCTCCACCAACATGGCCATGAAGTGCTCAGTGGCTGGTCTGATTGCATCCTTCACAAGGCCACAGATGTACTGTAGTGTGCCGTGATCGACCTGGTAATGCTGTAGGATGTTGATGGGGTGCAGCGTTTGGGTGACGAGGCATGGCCTGAATGACCGGGGATGGCACCGTGGTGTACCTCAATGCTCTACATCTGCCTCCTCGAGGAGGACCATATGTAGTAGCGCCCCAGGCACATCAGAATGCAACCGCATGATCCGCTACTAGCATTCACTCAGTGGCATTGCACATCCACACGTGTGTACCATGCATGCCGTGTGGCATGTCGCACTTGCCCTTATAGGCATGGCATGCACACGTGGAGTGGGTGTGCCTGCCACAGGTTGCCATAATTGCTGTAGAGATGATGGCGGCAGCAGCACCACCCATGAAGGGCGGGGATGTTCATGGCAGGCTCGCCCTGCCACGATGGCTGAACTGAATGGTGGAGACCACCTATCAGGACAGCATACCGGATGAGGAAATATGGGAGGTTACCGAGAAGAGGCAGGTAGCTAGTTCTGTCAGTGGCCATGTGCTTTGTGTGTTTAATGGGCAGGTTGGGCCCTGTGCCATAGGTGTTTGTGTTTATCATTGTCCCTGTTGTGTTTTGCAGGGGACCCATTGTCAGAAGGCAGTGCTGGTTCTGGAGCACCAGGTGGTGACGGGACGGGCACAGCCCATGTGGTCACCCCACAGCAGCAGCTGCCACACAACCTGCCATAGAGACGAGTTGTGGAGCAGCATGGAGGATTTTGTCTACAGGATGACCAGGGGGACCTGTGGGCCATCTATGCCCCCTCAAAGGTAGGTAGCCATTGGCTGTGTGTGTGTGTGTGTGTGTGTGTGTGTGTCTGGCATTGCTGGGGCAGAGGTTGTTGCATGTTGCCGTGGCACTGACGTCGGTCCCCTCTGTCTGCGCTTCTCATTTCAGCGATACTGTGGCCCTGTCAGGCAGGGTGGTGCTACAGAAGAGGGAGTTTATGGACACCCCCCCCAGGAGTTGACCCCCTTCCACAAGCCTGGACCTGCCCTTGGAGGAGGAGCACTCCGACTGAGGAGGAGCACCATACATGATCCTTCACCTCCCCCATGACTGTTGCCCTGTTTTACTGCTTGCACCTGTATTTATTGTGCTGTGACAGAGCCTGATGGTGTGCTTGGTGTGTGTGCCTGCATGTGCGCCACAGTACGTCATGCTGTGCGTCCATGTACAGTGGCGCCTGCTGGCTGGCATGTGCACATTGCTGGGGCTGGCTGTAAGGGCCATGTTGTCACATGTGTGGCAGTGGCACATGGCAGGTGACCAACACGTGTGCTGGTGCAGTCAACATGCATTGCATCGCTGCATGCTTGGCTGGCATGTGTAGCCACAGTTGGCAGTGCCTTGCAACCTGTGGCCCACTTCACTGGCCTCACCCACCATGTGTGCACTACATAGGCTGCTTACGGCTGCTTTCAGAATATATATTGCATACGTGGGGACACGATGCACCTTTCCAACATAACCTGCATCGTGCATGCGCGTACGTTGTCCCATGTACCCAGGAACACCCCTGCGCTGTCCCGTATCCACTATAGCACACATGTTCACGTGGCGGTTCTGCACATGGCACTATGCACGGTTTATGAATACCCCTCGGAGGCAGCCTCTGCATGTTCTGCGCATATCAGCCTACGTGTGGGGCTTATGCACCGTGCATAGTGCCACTTAGCCATCGTGACTATGCCCTAGTGGACTTACCCGGTTGCCAAAACTCAAATAAATAAACTATGAGCTCATTTGCACAGTGTGAAGCAGCCCCTTAGTGCTACTTTCACATCAAAAAAGAAAGCCCTGGTGGTCCAGGGGTTCCCCCCACCCCCTGATCACTCATTTCAACTTGTATAAGTATGCCCTAGTGTCCAGTGGTTCCATCACGACCACCCCAATTGCCTGTTTCAACCTGTCTATGTGTGCCCTGGTGTCTAGAGGCTCCCCCCACCTCCCGATAATTTCTCCAGGCTCCCTTAAATTTACCTTGGTGGCATAGTGGTCCTCCCAACCCCTGATCACTCCTCAGAGCTCTCTTTACAATTCCCTGGTAGTTCAGTGTGTCCCCTCACCCCGATCACTCCATAGAGCAGTTCTTATAATTCCCTGGTGGATTGCATCTGTGTATCATACCTGTTATGAATACTACTATGTTTATAATTTAAAACCAATAAAGAAGTTGAATTGGAAAAAAAAAAGAATTCCCTGGTGGCATAGTGGTCCTGCCATCCCCCCAATCACCTGTTCACACAGTTTATGAGTCCCTGGTGGTCCAGTGGCCCCCTCCAAAAGCCCCTCCTGACGTGCCCACTGACATCCCATCTTTACACATCCCCTCTGACTCTGATGGCTGAGACTCCTCCCAGCTTAATAATGTAACTGGTATAGCCCTCCTCTCACCTCCATGGCAAACCTGTCATATGAGCTGTCATTGGGCATGCATACTGTACAAACAGCTGGGAAAATCATTTATACAGATAAAAAAATTATAGGGGACCAGGATATGGCATTTCAACTGAGTTATCCTAGATAAAAACATTACAAAAATATGAAAAAGCTGGACCACATAAAAAATGAGATACATCCACCCAATTTACTCAGGGCATCTGCTTCCCACCTCTCTCTCATACTGTTATTTACCTTTGTTCTCCTCCCTCTCCTAGTCCTCCTCTCACTCCTCCCCCTCTGCTTCCTCCTCCCCATCCTTTCTTTCTTCATTCTGCCCTTCTCCTCTCCCACCCTCTCTTCCATTGGGCTCCAACACTCCCCATGGCCTCCTTGGTGCAGCTTCCTCCCTCCACCTGGATCCATCTTGATGTATTTAAGGGTCTCAGCCCCTCCTGCCTCCCTCTCTCTAACTCCTCGTCCTCCCTTACCTCCACTTCACTCAAGCATCTCATAGGCTCCCTTAAACTCCTTGTCTCCTTGATATCTAATCTAGCAGGTATACTTGATCTAGCAGGTGACGTTAACCACAACCTTGGTCCTGCCCTGCCTACTGCCTCTCCTGTCCCCAAAAGTTTGAGAGTAGCCCATGTTTACATTCGCTGCCTCCACCTCAAAATTGACTTCCTTCAACTCCTAATAGTGAACCTCAACCATGACAGCTTGGTGATCTCAGAATCTTGGCTCTCCCCAAGATTTCTGATAATGCTATAGCTATCCCAGGCTTCTCAATTTTCCAACAGGATCACTCTAAAAGGGGCAGATTTATACTCAATACCTTTCCTCCTGCATCCAGTTCGAATCTTTGCTGCCCACCTCCCCCCATTCTGCATAAGAGATGCTCTTCCTGAAACTTTCCCTTCCCTTCTCCATCCCCATATTCATTGCTGGAGTCTACTGCTGCCCTGGCATATCACCTCCCTTTGTCATTGCATTTCTCGACACCCTAATCTCCAATGCTTATGCTGGAGAGTTGATCATCCTAGGAGACTTCAACTGTTATTGGCTCTCATCCTCCCATCATAAATGATTCCAAAATATAAAATCTCTCCAGCTTACCTCACTGTGCTCTGATCCCACCAGACTCAACTCCAAAACCCATAACCACTCCCTTCGGGACTGGATCCTCTCCTCCCACCCCCACCGTATCATGCATGGTGATAACCTCCCTCATTGATCATCATATGGTCTACTGTGTGTGTAAGATTCACTGCCCGCAAGACCCTTAAATTCATCCAGATTAATAAATAAATAATAATAAAACTTCATTTGTATGGTGCCTTTCAAAAACCAAGGCACCTTAACAATATTAAAATCACAAGAAGTAAAACAAACATCACAGCAGTACAAAATATCAAGCTGGATTCACCCAATAGTCAGTCACCAAAAGCTTGGTACCATAGGAAAGTTTTTAATGCTTGCTTAGATCTTTCCAGTCCCTGGATCTATCCTTCTTACTTGCTGACCTGATGGCAGCTCAGTGCTCCCATACTAGCTGCCACCAACATTAACACAGCTCTCAAGATTTTTATCTGCACATTCTTGTCAGCCTGGGATCATCTTGCCTCATGTAGAAAACTCGGATCTATGGTTCACACCTTCTATGGATCACGGCTGAGTTGCCAGCCTACCACCATGCACATGACCTTGTCTGGTGAACCCACAAGTCCACTGGCTTCTAACTGATCTTGCTAAATACAAGTCACTTCATCACACCTGTGCAAGAGTTACTAGGCTTGCAAAGGATGACCACTTTGCATCCAAACTCCAGAACAACCTTAACCACACCTCAAAGTTCTGGAAGGCCCCCAGCTCTTGTCCCACCCAATAGAGAGTGTCCCAATGGACTTCACCCCAAAATCTTGTCTCTTTCCACAACAGCAATTGCCCTTCCCATCACCCACCTCTTACATCACTCTGTGTCCCTTGCCTCAGTCCATGATCTTTGAAAGCAGGCCACAGACATCCCCCTTTCCAAAGGCAGTGCCCAAAGGCAGTGACCCCTCCTTCCTTGGCAACTATCTCCCCATCTCCCACTTCCCCTGTCTGGCTAAACTTCAGGAACATTTGATCCCCTCTCAACTCTCCCCTTTCCTTGACAGCTCCACCATCTTCACTCTCTACCAGTCTGGCATCAGGAAATCCCACTCCACCATTACCTTCCTCATTAATCTCACTGACACCATCCTTTCTGGCATGAATAAGGGGGTTAGTCAGCTCTGTTATCTTTGCCAACCTGGCCAAAGCCTTTGACACTGTCGCCCACCCCATCCTCCTTGACAAGCTAAATCCACTGGGCTCTACTCCTCCTCTGTTGAGAGGCTTCTCTCACACCTTGAGGGTAGGACCTAAGCTGTCCATACTGGTGATGCCATCCCCCCTCCTCTCCCTATCTGCTCTGGCATCCTCCATGGATCTGTCCTTGGCTCTGTCTTGTTCTCCATTTTTCTCCTCCTCACCTTCTCCACTGTGTCCATTCATATGTATGCAGACAACACAGTTCTCTATGCCTCTGGTTCCTCTACTTCTGACCTAACAACCCAAATCCAACTGGATCTAAACAACATCCAGTGCTGGTTTGGGGCCAATCTGCTGTCCCTCAATGTCAAAAATATTATCTCCATGACCTCTGCCACTAGGAGAAGACTTGCCAGGCTCTCCCATCCCCCATTCCAGACCCTTGATGGTGCCGTGATTGAGGATGTCTTCTCTAAATACCTCAGGGTATGGTCAGATTGTCATCTTGACTTCTTTACTCTCATGGATGCCATCCACCAGAAACTGCACCCTTAACTTGGGTAACTTTACAGGAACAAAGAAAGTACCCCATTTTCTTCCCATAGGGAGAACATCACAAAGATGATTCTACCCATCTTCGATTACGTTGACATTAGCACTTCTCCCAAGTCCACCCTTGCCAGTCTGGATCCCCTCTTTCACTCCTTCTGCCACTTTGCCCTGGCTTGCCTCCCCAGAACCAACCAATGATCCTGTATTCCTCCTGTCCTTACCATCCCTTGATGCCAGCTGCCTCACTCATTGTTCCACCTTCATATCCAAATTTTGGCTGGGCTCCCTTATCCAACCTTTCCTCCTTCCACTCCTTCCATCATTGCACCTACTGCTTCCTGCACAGCTCTGTCACTCGCTCTCTTATCCTCTTCCCTGTAAAATCCTCTGCTGGTCAAGTTGCTTTCTCCTTATGATTCCCCAAACATTGGAGCCCTCCCCCCATTGCTATTCATAATGCTGTCTCTTCCCTCCTGCCCTGGTTTATTGGTCCTGACATGTCCACCATTGAGCTTACAATCTCTCTATCTATCTATCTATCTATCTATCTATCTATCTATCTCTCTATCTCTGTCTATCTAAGTATGTATGAATCTATCTATCCATCCAATAGATAGATAGATACCATAGACAGGCAGAGATAGATAGACGAACAGACAGACAGACATGAAATATGACATGACAGGGTGCTGGTTGTCAGGGGTTAATTTAGGCCCAGGTGCATAGTGAGGCACAAGGCAATTGCACTGAGTACCTTCAGCATCTAGAAGTGCATCAACCCCTGATAATCAATGACCTGTAGGTGGTGCTATCCCAAGGGCTACTACCCCTGCCTGCTTGGCTAGTAGCAGGTTAAGGGGCCTGGGTAATGAAATGGGGGCCTCCACCCAGAGGTCAGGGTTGTTAGTGGTCAAGCTAACCTGGGCACAGCCCTCCGGGACACTGTAACCCCCTTCTTTCCCTTCTAGTGGCCTGAACAATATACAATAATTACTTTCACAATGACCCTTATTCACCAGGCAATTACCCACACTGTTTGCACTTATCACCAGGGCAGGTTCCTCTAGCTTGACCCTGGGGACCCCCTGTAAAACAAGGTTAAGCACAGCAAATAGCAGCAGTACAATACTTTTGGCACAAACTGGAACCACAGTCAGGTTAAATGCAAATAAAGTTAAATCTGATTTATTCAGGGGACTCGAACAATGGAGAGGTGTAATCAGATTGGTTTGCTTAAAAGATATATTTATCAGACAGTTAAACATGCAGTTCAGAGTCCCTACACAGTCACACACTCTGGGTACCCGGGTAGGAAAACGGTGGGCTAGCCAGGAACGTTGCAGCTGGTTGGGGCCCTGTGATGGAAGAAAGCAACATGCACAACACACACTATTTGTAATCCGGAGCTGAAGGGCTCAGTTCATGAGAGAAAAGGCAGCAAGACAATCAGATGACAACACTTTTAGATTTAACATTTGTTGCAGGGAGCTATCCTGATGTTTACTCACGATACCCAATACTGGACACAGGCAGGATGAAATCAAGACTGCAGGCTGTTGAGCTGGAGTGCAGGGAGAAGCAGGGCCCATACGAATCACCAAGGTGTTGTTCCTGTTCAAGGCGTTGAATAGAGGGCTGATCCCCAGGCCTGTCTCTCGTCGAAGACTTTCTCTGCATAGCAGGTATTCTGGCTAGGCCAGTGTAGCAGGGCCCAGGCAAATGAAAATGGATACGGATTCGGTCTGTGCAGCTGGATACAGCCTCCAGCAAGCAAAACACAGTTCACACACATAGTGGGGAACCAAATCATGACCCACTATAAGCACACAGCACATTCACTTGTAAGGAAATTCCATTGTACCACGCAAATGGCTCTCCAGTCACAATTCCAGAGTCTCTGCACAATCTGTGAGTTCAGAGGTAGCTGGAAGTCCTGACAGGCCAATCGCATTCAGCAAATCTTCAGTCCACTTCAGGTTAATGCCTGGTCACAATTCAGTGGCTTAATTCACTCTCCAAACTCGGATTCAGTCCCAAAAAAAAAAGCACAAGCTCCCTCTCAGGAACAGCAGGCAGGCATGCAGGCCAAACTCAGGGCTTTCCACACTTCTCCCACGTGAATCCACTATGGATTGCTGCTTGAACTATCTCGAGCTGTTACTTCTTCACTTCCCAACTCAGATATAACTGAAACTGCATGAAGTGTGGGGCTTTCCCCAAGGTCTAAAAGGTTCGGTTGGCTGATCTGTCAGTCACAACAAAGGCTCCCCCTCCAGGTTATTTTATTCACTAAAAGCCCAAAACTACAATTCCTACAAGTTTTGGCCCCATCAAGCCCCTGTAGGGAGGCTCCATTTTAGAGTCCCAAATGTACTGATTGGCCCATTCTGCAGTCCAGGGCCAAGATGATGGAAACAAACAGAACTGTCCATACTGCAAAGAAGGCAGGTTAGAACAAACTGCAATATTATTACTACTCTAACAAATGATCAGCAAACAGGTACGTCTTCTAACAGAGCTCCCTCTCAGATTAATTATGACTGCAATCCAGGCAGCTCTTAAAGAAACAGTACACAGAGGCTATACGAGCACTCTCTGACAATACTGTACATTTAAACTGCTAAAACGCAGAACACCATCCTGGCAGTGAGCATTGAGGCAAGCTCAAGGAAGACTTTTTGGGAACCCCCATTTGTAGGAGGGTTACACCCTTCCCTGCCTGGAGAAAACTTGGTGTCTGTGTCAAGTCTGTACCATCATGCATCAGTTAACATAAACTTATTACTTTACTATACGTATTCACTACACTTCATGATACTATATCCATAAGGACAATACGTATGCATGTTTCTTACAGGTAATACTGATTCCACTATGACTAACATACTTGTGACATCACAATACTGATTCATGTTATAACTTCCTGTACATTAAACAATGTAGAAGGGGGTCCTTCCCTATCAGCTAACTTGGGGCTGGATGGGGCAGGGGCACCATACTGAGAAGGAAGAACAATCAACCTGGAATTGGCCTTCAAGTTCAGTTTGGGTAGTGAGCTCTGAGAAATATAAACACCTTTGTGAACCACATTGAGAGGCAAATACACTGGCCTCCCGGGAGAATCATAACTGAAGTGCAATACCGGCTTCACAGCTCAGCCAGTCTTTCTAGGGGGAACAGCCACAGTCTCTGTACTTTCAGCACTAACTTTGGAGCTTTCATCATTTGTGAGGGATGCCTCTGCATGGATGGGAATGTCCAAACTGGGAGCACTGTCAGCTCCTTGCTCTGTAGGCTCTGTTTTCACAACACTTGGCTCATTTAGAGAAGGTTCTGGCATGATTAGGCTTTGTGGCACTGAAGGGGGGCTGTCAGCACTCTCTTGTTGTTGTTCAAGTTCTGGTGTCTCACCAGGGAGACTCCGACCATCATCCCCTTCTTCGGGCAATTCACACAGTTCCTCAAAACACAGAGACTCCGCAACCTCAGATGTGATGCTTTGCACCTCACTTTCAGGGAGCATTGGCTCCAAGGATGAAGCTGGGGGGTTAGGCAAGCCAGAAGGCCCAGTTTCATCCCCACAATTAGTCATAGGGTTACCTTGAAACAGCTGACTCAATTCATAGGCGGAGTAATAGGCATTGTCACACTCACTATCATCAGAGGTGGACTGACAGTCACTATCATTCTGGGCCTGCTATGGGGGAAACCTTAACTCTGTAACTACTTGGGTAGGTTGACTCTGTCTCTTTTTTGCAGCAGCATGAGTCACCGGCCCAGGGAAGGCAATGTCTGCTGGCTCAGCTTCAATAATAACTTGGCCAATAGACAGCAAGTGGTTACGGTGCATGGTCTTGACAGCTTTGGAGTTATTCTCTGGGCGTACCTTGTATACTGGTAGATCATCCAACTTTCCAACTACTACAAGAGGAAGATGGTGCCACCTATCAGCAATTTTGTGCTTGCCATGTAGTCCCAAATTGTGTAACAACACACGGTCTCTGGGCTGTAGCTCTTGAGTCATTACTTTCTTATCGTGCCTCTCTTTGGTGGCGAGATTTCTCTTGGTGGCCATTGTCTTGGCCAGTTGACATGCATGGTTCAATTGAGCTTTCAGTTTCTGTACGTACTGCAGATAGTTTTTGGTTCGGACCCCATCTGGAGAGACCCCAAAGCAGACATCAACTGGCAGTCGGGCCTCCCTCCCGAACATGAGGCGGTAGGGGGAGAACCCAGTAGCATCATTTTTGGTGCAATTGTACGCGTGTACCAAGGTGCTAATCTGCTTGGTCCACTTATGCTTGTCTTTTGGGTGGAGGGTGCCCAACATGTCTAGAAGGGTGCGGTTTAAACGTTCTGGTTGAGGGTCCTCCTTTGGGTGATAGGGGGTGATTCTTGACTTCCGCACCCCCCACAGAGAGAGCATTTCTTTGATTAGCCGACTTTCAAAGTTTCTGCCTTGGTCAGAGTAGATCTGCTGGGGGCACCATAGTAGACAAATAAATTTTCACTAGCACCTTGGCCACGGTAGAGGCCTTTTGATCTTTAGTTGGAAAAGCTTGTGCATACCATGTGAAATTATTCATAACCACTAACACATTGCCAATAGTCCACTGCTCAGGTTCTAAACACAAAATGTCTATGCAGACCAGTTCCATGGGGGTGCTGGTAGTAATATTGACAAGGGGGGCAGCCCTCTGAGGCAGAGCTTTCCTTTGCAGGCAACGACTGCAGGTCTTTACATGGTGCTCAACATCTGCCCCCATCTTGGGACAGTAGAATCGAGATTGTGCCAGGCCGAGACGTCTGTCAATATCGGGGTGTCCGATGTGATTGTGGAGTGACCTCAGTACCAAATCTTTAAAGGCTGTGGGCAGGACCAATTGCTGCTTGTCTGCTCGACCACTGCAATCCACTGTCTCACATCTTTCCCCTCACGCAGGGCATCAAGTGCTGGCTGAATCATAGGATCTTGGGATTGGGCCCACTGGATGCTGTCATTGTCAAATTGAGGTAGTGAGCTAATATCTAGAGCAGAGAAATGGCAATAGGCAGCCGGTATGCAGGTATCAGGAGGGCCCAAGCAATCTACTAAACAGTCCACTGTGTCCGTAGACATCTGTTCATCTCTATCAAACTTTTGGCACAATGCTCGGATGTCAGGTTCAGACAACCTAACCAATCAGTCTTGGAGACTGGCCTTCGTGACAGGGCGTCAGCATCAATATGGTTCAGTCCTGGTCTATATTCGATAGCATAATCATAGCTTGATAAAGCAGAGAGCCACCGGTGCCCAGTGGCATCCAACTTAGCTGAAGTCTGTACATAGGTTAATGGGTAATTGTCGGTCTTCACCAATATCTTTGCCCCATAGATGTACTCATGAAACTGGTCAACAATGGCCCATTTTAGGGCAAGGAACTTCAGCTTGTGCACAGGATAGTTTCATTCTGATGGTGTCAAGCTCCTGCTGGCAAAAGCCACTGGTCTCAAACCATCCTCATGGTCTTGAAACAGAACAGCTCCTAGGCCCTGCAGACTAGCATCTGTATGCAGCACATAGGGCTTGGTAGGGTCAGCACAGATGAGGATGGGGGCATGAGTGAGCTGGTATATGACTTCGTGGAAGGCTGCTTCACATTCAGGTGTCCAGTGGGGCCCAAAAGGTTTACCTGTTCAGAAGTATACTTTCTCGGGTTCTTTGACAGCCCCTTTCTTTCATTTACAGTTGGTGGGGGGGGTAACCCTGGGTGAGATTCAGGAGCGGGCGAATCACCTTGGAATAGTCTTTTATGAACCTGCGATAGTAGCCACAGAACCCCAGAAAATGTTGTAGTTCTTTCAAGTTATGGGGCTGGGGCCAAGTAGTCAGTGACTTGACCTTACTGGGATCAGTCTCTATCCCTTCTGCAGATACTATGTGCCCCACAAACTTCACGGAGGTTTGAAAAAACTGGCACTTGTCAATGGACAGCTTGAGGCCGAAGTCTTCCAATCGGTCTAGGACTTTAAACAGTCGAGTCTTATGCTACTCTAATGTGCGTCTGAACACAATGACATCATCTAGGTACACTAGGCATTCCAGCAAGTTCATATCTCCCACCGCACACTCCATCAGTCACTGAAAGGTGGCCAGGGCACCCGAAATCCCCTGTGGCATTCTCAGGAATTCGTAGAACCCCAAAGGACAGATGATGGCAGTTTTCTCACGGTGCTCCATGGCCATCGAACCTGGTAATATCCACTGCGAAGATCCAATACTATGAACCATTTGCTCCGATTCAAGCAATCCAGGGCATCTTGTACATGGGGCATGGTGTATTGATCTGGGACGGTCTGCTGGTTCAGGGTTCGATAATCAACACACATCCTCACCAACCCATTCTTCTTATGAACAACCACAATGGGAGAGGCATATGGGCTTCCTTGATTCCTGTATCACGCCAGCAGTGAGCATTTCCAGCAGGTGTCTCCTCACATCATCTATGTCCACTGGGGCGAGGCACTGGGATCACTCTCGAAATGGCCAGTCATTATGCAGGCATATATGATGCTCTGCACCCTGGACACACCCCATGTCCCATTCTTTTAACGAAAACACTTGGTATCTCTGGGCTAGTTTCTTGCTAATCCTAGCCTTCCATTCAGCTGGCAGCGGGGAATCACCAAAGTCAAATAAGTCTGGGGTCACTCTCTCCTTTTGGCCAGAGTACTTCTTATTGGGTAATATTGCAGTGTCTGCACAGTGTACCATAGCTAGAGTGCACCCTCTGTTCATTCAGACCTCCCAATCTGACACAGTTCGAATCTGGATCATCAATCATCGTGCATAGGCATGGACATGGGCAGGCAAGATGCTGGATTTAACCAATAATCCTTCTGGCAACCTTCCATCACCTGGTGCATCCAACATTAATATTTTGTTCTTTACGTTTCTCTTTAGGCTGACTTCTCCATGGATTGTGCACTGGGCGTTGGGAGCCAATTCCAAGGAGTCAGGTTCCTTTTTCCACACTATCCCCACTGGCTCATCTGGGTCCTCTTCATCGGGTTTCTGTTGTAAGTCATATGCCCTTTTCAGTAAGGCTGGAATTCTTAGGGCCTGTCCAGTCAGTTGCCCTTGTTTCTCATGGCAGAGTTGTGCTAGTTTCCCAAACATGTGGGCATTTATTCCATTTAACAGGGGAACCCCATCATACAGTCCGGTGAGGGGGACACACTAGGGACAGTGTCTCTACTTGCTCTTCTACACCAGTTACAGTTGCAGGAAAAGACAACCAGAGGTGGACATATCCTAGGTAGGGATAAGACTTGTCGGTCAGCCCCCATACATGTAGCCCTTCCAGGGATTGTAATGGCACATCAGATAAGTGTTTGTCATACCAGTCCTGAAATACAATGGTCACTTGAGACCCACTGTCAAGCACAGCCCAAGTAGGAATACCACTCACAGCCACAGCAGTCTTCATTGAAGGGCCCACTATTTTGGACCGGTCTGGAGGGACAAGAACAGGGGCCTGGACAGATGATTTAGCCACAGAGGGGTTTAAGTTAGGATGGCCGAAGCCTTCACTGTGGTCATTTCATGCACCCCTTGACCACTGTCTCATTTTCTGAAGCTCTCCTTGAAGCCGGTTCATCACTTTCTCTAAGTCCCTCTGAGACCGGCAATCCCTCTTCATATGGCCATCCTTCCCACAATTGTGACAAATGACAGTCTCTCGGAGGATCCTTAAGGAGAACATAGGAGGGGATGCTGGAGCATCGATGGGAGATTGTGATCTGACTTCTGCTGATAGTGTACCATGTCTCAAAAGTTCCTTTAGGGTGGCAGTCAATTCCTTGAGCTCAGCCGAGAAGCCACCCTCAGTAGAAGATGCCTGAGGGTGCACCCCCACCCCATAACAGTCACGTCCTGACAGGGGCCAGGGTCTCTGTCAGCAGGGGATACCTCAGCAAATGCACCTGGTTGTACTTTTCTGACTTCATTCAGCAACTTCTCCCCCCACCATTTAGCCCATGGCGGGACACTCGTAGTGGTCTCCATTTCAGAAGGGCCTTCTGGTGCCATGACCACTTGGGCTGCACTCACCCCATAATTATAATCTTCCTCTTCACCTTCTACCTCCCGGAGTTCTTTTATCAAGTCACAGTAGTCAGGTGGGTTACCTCTCCTATCCTGGAGCCTTAACTGGATGATCTGCAGTTTAGAATGATTGGCATGTTGCAGTATGTGCCCCAATCTCACACGGTTCAAATCACTGGCAGCTACTCCACCTTTCCAGTAAGTTTTCTGCAGAGCTCTTTATAGGCGAGTAACATACACAAACAAATTTTCCCCCTTCCATTGTTTGCTACCTTGGAATTTCCACATCAAAGTCTCCCCTGACTCAATGCTCCCAAAATTGCCTTCAAGTACAGATAGGTACTTCTGAGCAGATGCATCAGGGTTCGTGGACCTCAAAAATTTAATGGCTTCAAGGGCAGGGCCCCTCAAACTTTCTATGATTCTTTTCTGCTTCTCAGCCTCTGCACACTGCCACTCGGATACCAAGGGGGCAACATAGTCGATCCATGTCTCTCAGTCATTCTCCCCCTGGGGGGTTGGGAGGGTGCCCAAGAAGATTCTCAGCCTTCAATAAGAGTCATGACTAATGGCGGGTACAGACATAGGGGTCAGCATTGGCACGGGCACAGAAGGCAAGGCAGTAACAGGTGCTGGAGTGGGAAGGGGTGTTGGGGAAGGAACACCACAGGTGGCAGGAATAGTTTCTTAAAGTCCTCTATGGTTTTCCCTTCTTCCAGCAACAAATTAGCAAATTTCTCCTCAAAAGTCTCAGATAATGGTGGGAGCTCATCCTCCCAGGGTCTTTACTGTCTTTTGTTATCACTCTCCAGGCTGCTAGGACCCCTTCTGAGGCAAGAGTCTGTGGCACTTTAGAGCTGTCCACGAGGTTACTACACTCTACCAAGGCTATGAAAGTTTGGGCAATCAAATCAGCCTGTCGACCCACCACCACAAGGTTTTTTTAAACATTCAACTTTGGAGAGTGCTCCCTCTACGGAGTCCTTACTGGTACCCAAGGGAATATCCAGTATAAGCAGAGCATTTTTGGGGGTCGATCTCCTGCCCAGTATACCACCCCACCAATGGTGTGCCACCATTTCTACTGGGGTAGCCATTAATCTTTAACAATAATTTGTCATATTTGGCCACTAGGAGGCACAAAATCCCAGCGGTGAGTCTCCAAGATGTAACCCCTAGGTGGCACTATCCCAAGGGCTACAACCTCTACCTGCTTGGCTAGTAGCAGGTTAAGGGGCCTGGGTAATGAAACGAGTGCCTCCACCCAGAGGTCAGGGATGTTAGTGGTCAAGCTAACCTGGGCACAGCCCTCCGGGACACTGTAACCCCCCTCTTTCCCTTCTAGTGGCCTGAACAATATACAGTAATTACTTTTACAATGACCCTTATTCACCAGGCAATTGCCCACACTGTTTGCACTTACCACCAGGGCTGGTTCCTCTAGCTTTACCCTGGGGACCCCCTGTAAAACAAGGTTAAGCACAGCAAATAGCATCAGTACAATACTTTTGGCACAAACTGGAGCCACAGTCAGGTTAAATGCAGACAAAGTTAAATCTGATTTATTCAGGGGACTTGAATAAGGGAGGGGCATAATCAGGTTGATTTGCTTAAAAGCTATATTTATCAGACAGTTATGCATGTAGTTCAGAGTCCCTACACAGTCACACACTCTGGATACCCAGGTAGGAAAATGGTGGGCTAGCCAGGAACGTTGCAGCTGTTTGGGGCCCTGTGATGGAAGAAAGCAACATGCACAACACACACTATTTGTAATTTGGAGCCGGAGGACTCAGTTCATGAAAGAAAAGGCAACAAGACAATCAGATGACAACACTTTTAGATTTAGCTGTTGTTGCAGGGAGCTACCCTGATGTTTACTCACGACACCCAATACTGGACACAGACAGGATGCAATCGAGACTGCAGGCTGTTGAGCTGCAATTCCCAGAGAAGCAGGGCCCACACGAATCACTGAGGCGTTGTTCCTGTTCAAGGTGTTGAGCAGGGGGCTGATCCCCAGGCTGGTCTCTCGTCGATGACTTTCTCTGCGTAGCAAGTATTCTGGCTGGGCCAGTGTAGCAGGGCCCAGGCAAATGAAAAATGGATACGGATTAGGTCCGTGGAGCTGGATACAGCCTCTAGCAAGCAAAACACAGTTCACACACATAATGGGGAACCAAATCATGACCCACTATAAGCACACAGCACATTCACATGTAAGGAAATTCCACTGTACCAGGCAAATGGCTCTCTGATCGCAATTACAGAGTATCTGCACAATCTGGGAGTTCAGAGGTAGCTGGAAGTACTGACAGGCTGATCGCATATTCGCATTCAGCAACTCTTCAGTCTTCCAGGTTAATGCCTGGTCACAATTCAGTGGCTTAATTCGCTCTCCAAATTCAGATTCAGTCTGAAAAAAAAGGCACAAGCTCCCTCTCAGGAACAGCAGGCAGGCATGCAGGCCAAACTCAGGCATTTCCACAGTTCTCCCACGTGAATTCACTATGGATTGCTGCTTGAACTATCTTGAACTGTTACTTCTTCACTTCCCAACTCAGATCTAACTGAAACTGCAAGCAGTGTGGGACTTTCCCCAAGATCTAAAAGGTTTGGTTGGCTAATCTGTCTGTCAGTCACAACAAGGGCTCCTCCTCCAGGTTATTTTAGGTGCCAAAAGCCCAAAACTACAATTCCTAAAAGTTTTAGCCCCACCAAGCCCCTGTAGGCAGGTTCCATTTTAGAGTCCCAAATGTACTGATTGGCCCATTCTGCAGTCCAGGACCAAGATGATGGAAACAAACACAACTGTCCATGCTGCAAATAAGGCAGGTTAGAACAAACTGCAATATTATTACTACTCTAACAAATGATCAGCAAACAAGTACATCTTCGAACAGAGCTCCCTCTCAGATTAATTATGGCTGCAATCCAGGCAGCTCTTAAAGAGACAGTACACAGAGGCTATACAGGCACTCTCTGGTAATACATTTAAACTGCTAAAACGCAGAACACCAGCCTGGCAGTGAGCATTTAGGCAAGCTCAAGGAAGACTTTTTGGGAACCCCCTTTTGTAGGAGGCTTACAGTGGCAAATCCGCATACAAGGAAGATTATCCAATAGGAAAAACCATTGTAACATTAAGGATGCTAAATAATGATAGCACTTCTTGAGTGCGGTGCATCGCTTAGTAAAGTGCAGAGTACACCCGAAGGATAGAAAAATCCAGGCAGCTGAGTATCAGGGAGAGAGGTAGCCAGATAAAGCTTTGTCAGGGGTGAAGTGGGGGGGGCAAGAGAGTGGAGGGAGGAGTAGGCGGGGAGAGGGGTGGTAGATGAGGTGGAGAGGGAGAATGGCAAGTGCTTTAAATTCAGGTCAGACTAGAATTAGATCTTCTGTAGAATGCGCACAAGGTCCTGTGGTGCTCACCAGTATCTCACAGTCAAACAGTAGTAAGAGCTGTGGCATACATACCCCTATATATGCTATTGGAGTGTGTGTGCCACAGCTTTTACTACTGTCACACTAGAATTATGTAGAGCATCCACAGACATTTGTAAGGGTTAGGTGGGAATGGAGACCAGATTTGAAGTGGCCGACCTTATTATACTTGATTAGGGCAGTAGGTAGGTCATTGATCCACATAGGACCCTGGTAAGAGGGATCTCGGGACTAGCGGCCAATAGCGTAAATACTTTAAAGTAACCCCCCATTCCCTGCACCTATAGTGTTGATGGTAGTTGAGCAATTTTGAATAGACAGGAGGTAGAGCTGGGGGTAAGCCCTAACATAGATTCCTTAACCAGCAGGCAAGTCTGGTATTGTGCCCTGAGGTGGAGAGGGAGTCATCCTGTCTCACTGTATAGGACACATGTGTGGGTCAGACAGTCAGCCCCCAGGACCAAACAGCTGGCCTTGTTGAGTAGTGTTTTAACCCTTTTCAGAGCAGTAACAGTGTCGGCCCCATAGATCACAAGGCCGTAGTCTATGGTAGATAAGACTGAGCAACACATGACAAGCTTTAAGGTGTTTGGGGCCATGGAGCATTGGTGGTGATAGAGGACACCCAGTTTAGCATTAACAGTTTGGTGACATGGTCGACATGAGTTGAGACAGTGAGGGTGTCATCTAGGTGTACACCTAGATAACTAAAGGTGCAGACTTGTTCCAATGTGTCTCTTTTATGGCTCAGCACCTGCAGCAGTCCAACCTTCTTCCTGTTCTGTGGTACAGTGAAAAGCATGCTCCTTGTCTTTTTATAGTTGAGCATTAGCTTATTCATGGTAAACCATGATTCAAGCCTGTGGAAGTTAGCTAGCTTGCAGCTAGGAGGTGATTGTGGACTGTTTCTTGCCAGATACAGAGATGACAGCATCATCAGCATAGAGCACAATGTGTGCTGGGCAGACACAGGATAATGGATTAATGAAGAGGCTGAAGAGGAGTGGTCCTAGGATTGACCCTTGGGGCACTCTGAGACTCACCTCCCTGGTTCCAAGAGCTTTCCATTGATTTTGACACATTATGAATCATGACAGCGGTAACTGTCAAACCAGGCAATAGTGTCAGTGGACAGGCCTGTAGATAGCAGACAGTTTAGGAGAAGCTGGTGGTTGACTGTGTCAAATGCCTTAGTGAGGTCTATAAATATAGACACCACTGCTAGACCATTATCTAAGGCATCATAGAGCTGAGAGGTGTAGTCAACCAAAGCGGTAAGGTTGGAGTGATCTTTCCGGAATCCATGTTGCTGTGCACAGAGTAGGTTGTGCTTTACCAGGTACTCTGTAAGCTGATCAGAGACCACTCATTCAAGGACTTTAAAGAATGGGGGGAGAATAGAGATGGGCATGTAGTTGGATAGGTTGGTTGCATCACCAGCTTTAAAGACGGGGGTGACAAGTGCTTCCTTCCATTTGTCAGGGAACATACCCAATCTTAGTGAGGTGTTAGATACTTTCATGAGTGGATTGGCAAGCTCGTTTAAAGTGAGGGCTATTAACTTCGTGTCAATGAGGTCACTCTCCCTCCTAGTCTTCCCTAATACCCGTTTGACATATCTTATGATTTCAGCTCTTGTAATCTGCTTGAAATAGAATTGTGGGATGCTGCTATTTGGTGGGGAGGGTGGATTCATATTGGGAGCTGGTTGGATGGCAAGGGGGTGAGGTAGTCACTGGGTAGTACAGCACTCAGGTCTGTGAATGCCAGGTTGAATGCATTTGCAATATATCTGGACTCTTGCAGTGTCCCAGACACTGTGATAATCAAGTCTGGTGGTGTTCTGAAGGCTTTTCCTGTAAGTGATTTTACAGAGTTCCAGAACTCCCTACCACTTCCCCAGCTCCTGCATAGGAGATCATTGTAGTAAGAAGTTGTGGCTGGGTGAATGAACTTCATGCATTTGTTTCTGGTAGTATTTTAAGCAATGAGGTCTGCCTGTGACCCAGTTGCCTTGGCCTTGTGACACAGGTTGTCCCTATGTTGCATGAGCTCAATGAGGGAGCCTGAGAGCCATGGGTTAGTAGACCCTCTTACTTTTTTGGACTTGTATGGTGCAAAGATGTCACAGGCTTTAGTAAATGCTGTAAGGAAGTAATTAAGGGCTAGGATCCCATCCTTGGCTCTGTCGAGTGGTGACCAGTCAGTCAGACTCAGGTATTGCTTGAAGGCTTCCAATTGCCCAGGTCTCAGACAACAATTTCTTGAGACCTGGGGAGCACTCTTAGTGAACCTATTTGTTTACTTGAACAGTACTGGGGAATGGTCACTGAGCGAGTCCGGTAGGACAGAGACCTCAGAGATGTGTTCCGGGCAGGTAGAAAGAAGCCAGTCAATTAGTGTACTTGTGCCCATCCGGTAATTATGTCTGGTGGCTTGCGATACCAACTGTGTGAGGTATAGGCCTAATATCTGGTCTCAGATTTCTGAGGCATCTTTGGACTCCCAGTTAATGTTGAAGTCTCCAACAATAACCTGTTCCCAGCATTGCCTAGATTGTTCCAGGTTGCTTAAGACTTGCTGGAGGCCAGTGGTGTGCTTACCAGGAGGTATATAAACGGTGGAGAGTAGTAGTACTCTGTTTTTCTGACTGAGGGTCAGCTTTATGTTTAATATTTGCACCTCCTTTGTGTGCATATTGCTATACAATACTTGGCATATATATATATATATATATATATATATATATATACATATATATATATATATATATATATAGGAGAAATACAAATCAATATTCTGATTGTAATAAACACATCACATGACCGTGCATATATCAGAGCATGACCCCACACTGCACTTTTACCTCCCCTCCAAAAATTTTGCCATTTTATAAGATAGATAATCCACTCTAGGGAGTGTGGGCATGCTCTGATATATGCACGCCTTGGGTGGATGATGCACACCAAGGCGAATATCAGAGCGTGACCACACACCTCAGAGTGGGTTATATACAACATATGTTTTGAGATAAATAGCAGGATAAAAAGTAATATATCAGCTGGGTCATGGAGATATCAGTGATATCTCCACATGTAAAGATACCACTGATATCTCCATGTTGTCTACATCATACCTAATATCTCCACATTTGTATGAACAGCACTTTCACTTTCCATGCTGTTCTTTACATGACCGAGCACTATGAAAATTGCCAGAGTCTTGCCACACATATTAAATAATGTGGTCTATATTTAAATTATTTAAAAATGATACATTTTGTCCTAAACTGTATTAGATATATTTAAAAGAAGGTCACTCTGAAACTTATTTGGTTGATCCTGCCTGCCATATTCACAGTCACTTTGAAAGCAGCCATGTCACAGTTTTAAATGGGGCACTCTGTATTTAAACAGGGTTTTTTTCTAATTTTAGTGAGCTCTGTTTGTTAAAAAGAAGCTGCTGACTGTAGAGAGCCAAGAGTGAGCGAGTCGGTGGCTTCAGGAAAGTAGACACAAGCCCGAACAGCTGCGTGAGCATGCATTGCTATACCAATGGCTGTTTGGGCTTGCGTCTACTTTCCTGAAGCCACCAACTCACTCGCTCTCGGCTATCTACAGTCTGCAGCTTCTTTTTAACAAACAGAGCTCACTAAAATTAGAAAAAAACCCTGTTTAAATACAGAGTGCCCCATTTAAAACTGTGACACGGCTGCTTTCACAGTGACTCTGAACATGGCAGGCAGGATCAACCAGATAAGTTGGGGGGGCAGTTTGAAAATGCCAGAATCAACCAGATAAGAATTTAAATTAAAAAATCGGTATATTGCCTTGGAAGAGGATTATAGGGGGCTGTGTTGGTAGGGCCATAAATCACCTGAATGTAGGGCATTGTTCTTAGGGAACGTTCTGGGGCAGGTTGTGCCTCTGTGTAAGGGATTGTGCTGAATGGTGGTTAATGTGGGGAGGGCACTTGTGAGATATCATGATATCATGAGAGTTAGGACCAACAACCCCAATGCACACCTTGATGCCAGTTGGGGGGGCGGGGTGGAGGGGCAAGAGGGGTTTTCAACCCTAACACTGAATGTCCTTACTTTTGTCGCTGTGGAACAACTCTAACTGATGCATTAAATGGAGTGTTTTGCCATGAATTTCCCTTCTTTTTGAGAATGAGGAGTATAAATAGTTATTGGAATATGGTGGTGGGAGCGCGGGGCCCACCATGTGATTTGTTTTGTCACATAGCAATGGTAACTGCAACACAAACACAATCAGAAATAGTAACACACATGGTGACACAAACATAAATGGTAACATAAACAGTAATAGAAATGCAAACGCAAACTGACGCCAAAGCAAAAAGTTACACAAACAGAGATGCAAATGCAAGCTCATGCGGAAACGCAGCTGGTAATGAGCACAGTCACAGTACTGCAATTGGAAATGCAAATGGTAACAGTAACAGCAACAATAACAACAAAGCAAACAGAAACACAAACTGAAGCGCATGAGGAAATGCAAACCGTAATGTGTACAGTCATGGTACCACAATTGGAAATGCAAATGGTAACAATAACAGCAACCATAACACCAAAGGAAACAGAAACGGAAATGCAAACTCAACCACGTACGGAAACACAAATGGTAATGTGCATGGTCACGGCAATGCAATTGGAAATGCAAATGGTAATGGTAAGGTCAACAATAATACCAAAGGAAAGAGAAACAAAAACAGAAACGCAAGCGCGTATGGAAATGCAAACCGTAATGTGCACAGTGACGGTAATGCAATTGGAAACACAAATGGTAACAGTAACAGCAACGATGATACCAAATGAAAGACAAATGCAAATGGAAGGGTGGCCACAAATGCAAATGAAAATGTGCACAGTGATGCAAATGAAAACGCAAAGGGTAACGCACACAGTGGCGTACATGGGAACGGGAAGGCAAACGGGTACGGAAACGCAAGTGGAAAAGCTAAGGGTAACAGTAACGGAAGCGCAAACCCTGGTTTTCCCCAACAGTTGCATAAAGAAACACAGTGGGCTGGATATTCAAACTGCGCCAGGCTGTGGCGCAAGCTTGGGCGCAGCTCAACTTGTTTGCGAAGGGGTGTGGCCTGGGCGATATTCAATGTAGCTGCGCCATGGCACAGCAGCTTTGAATATCGCACCCTGGCCACCCCCAGTGTGCATGGCACAGTGGCACTGCACCAGCGCAAGTGGCCAGAGTGGAGCATGGAGATGCGTTAGCGCAAGTGCCATTGCGCCATTCACAGCACCAGCAATATTCAAAAGTTGACATGCAAATGGAGCCATAATTTATGCAAGGTGCACATGGGGCCATTTGCATGTCATTATGGCCCCATTTGCATGCAGGGTGCGCCGATCCCCGACGACTTGCGCATGGCGCCCTGCCAGGCAGTAGCCGTCGGGGACTGACGCCCCCTGCAGCCCGATCGCGGGCATCTGTCCAAAAAGAGAAAACCGTCCTATATCCCTGGTGGTCCAGTGGACCTGTCTGTGCCCGATCGTGGGCATCTGTATTATTAAACATATTCCAATACTCCTGGTGGTCCAGTGGACAGCTTTCTGCCCGATCATGGGCATCTGTACACAAAGAAGCACCAATATCCCTGGTGGTCTGAGTGGTACCCCCTCCCCACCCGCCCACTGAGGCCCACCACCCGCTCCCCCAGTCAGCCGGTGGGCGGCAGCACCCACCTGCCTGCTGCCTGCCACCCACCAACTGATAGCTCGGTAGGCTGCACACCATAGTTCTGGCGTGAGCCAATGGGTGTGCAGCCATACAACAACATTCCAGATATGTGATCATTCACATATCTGGAATGTGTAGAGTATGGGGCTGCATGCCCATTGGCTCACGCCAGAACAAATAGGCTTGCAGCCCCACCGAAGTTGTCATAGCGAGGGCAGCAGGTGGTGGTGCTGCCACCCGCCAGCTGACTGGGGGAGGGGGTGGTGGGGCTCAGTGGGTGGGTGAGGGGGCACCACCAGACCATCAGAGAATATCCTTTCTTTGTGTACAGATGCCCATGATTGGGCAGAAAGTGGTCCACTGGACCACCAGGATATTGGAATATGTTTAATAACACAGATGCCCAATGATCAAGCACAGAGAGTCCACTGGACCACCAGGATATAGGGATGAAGTTCGCTTACACATGCCCCGATCGGGCATGGGGGCGCCACCGGGTGCATCCTACAGACACCACAGGTGGCAGCTGCCGTGTTGCTCCTGCAATGCGGCAGGCTCACCTGTGGGTGGCCATCAGTTGTTCCTTTTTTGGCTAACTTTGCTAGCGCAGGTAGGGGTTGTGCATGCATGGCTCTGCACATCCCAGGCTGAATATCGGGCTGTGCAGGTTATGCATGGGCACGCCCCCCCACCTGTGCCTGCATACATTACTGATGCACTCGGCGCATCAGGATTTGTGCCTAACGCACTTTTCCTTTAAATATCGCGTACAGGGACATCAGTGGTTGCGATGGTGCAGCACTGTTGTGCCATGTGCAACCCTTTTGAATATCTGACCCAGTGGGTACAAAGAATGTATGCATAATAATGGGGCTCGGAGCAGAAAATGAGGAGTTTGAATACTAAATTGCTTACATCTCAGGAACAGTACGACGTATAAAAAAAAACTTTTGTATCAATTATGACTTTCCTGGCTAGTTTTGTATTTAGCCCCCTAGCAGGAGACTGAGCATTTTCCGACGAAAACCCCATATCTCACACTGTTTCTGAGATACAGGCCCCGAAAGGCTTGGCCGACACTGTAATGTTATCCTATGGGAAAAAATGTGAAATTCAGAGTGCCGTAACTTTGCCGCCCTGTAATATTTTTTCACCAAACCACAAAAAGACACATCTGTGGGATGTTGGCTTTCTTCTCTCCAAATTTCAGCCCAAAAGACCAAATTGTTTTTTTGCAGCAGGGTGGCACAGAATTCCTGTAATGCAGCAGACGCCGTAATGTTAGTCTATGGGAAAAAATGTGAAATTCAGAGTGCCGTAACTTTGTCGTCCTGTAATATTTTTTCACCAAATAACCAAAAGGCACATCTGTTGCATGTTGGCTATCTTCCCTCCAAATTTCAGCCCAAAAGACCAAACCGTTATTTTGCAGCAAGGTGGCAAAGAATCTCTGTTATTTTCCCCATAGTGTCGAATAGTAGTGTCGCAGATCACGACACTTTCACAAAAAAAATCAAGAAAGTGTCATAGGTACAACACTATTTTGCCACACTACATTTCCCAAAAATTTCAAAAACATATTTCTGGGGTGTTTAACCCCAAAATATAGACATACCTAGCATCCTCAGGGTCCGACTAGGTAAACACAAAAAGAACTGTGTGCCTAGAGGGTTCTAATTTTAAATGCCAAGCATTTCTGTGATCACTAACTGAAAACAAAATGGTGGATCTGTGACACTACTGGGGTCATTTGTGACACTAAAATCTGCATTTGCGACACTGTTGAACTTTTTTTTTAACTTTTCCCATTGACTAGAATGGGAAACTTGTTTTTTGAATGACGTTTGAACCATTCAATATTTTTTCATGAAATCTTCAAAAGGCACATCGGGGACCCTGGCCACATGTTCCCTGAAATTTTCAGACTGGTCGCACAAAGTGTGAAACCCATAGGCGCGAGCAAAGAATGAGCAAAAAAAGTAAATGCGCTACAGAATGTTGCTTAATAACTCTGCCACCGTATATCCGACCAGTGCAAAACTTAGCAGATCCCAAGACCTATGCTACTGCTCAGGGCCTGCCAAATTTCAGGCACATCTGTCAAATGGTGGCAAAGTTCTTAAGGTGCAAAATTTCACCATTTAACCTTAAATGGGGTACTCAACCCTAACTATAGTTTTTTTATTTATTCACAATTCGGATTTACAACCTTTGAGTCAAAGACTCATTTACAAAGGCACCTCATTGCAGGGAGGGGAGACAACATATTGGTGGAGCAAAACAGTAGGGAACAATACAGGTGAGATACAAAAGAGCATACAAAGCAAAGCAATTTCAGTGAATAATACAGGTGAGATACAGAAGAGCACACAAAGATAAGCAATTTCAGTGACACAGTGGAGCATGCAGGTTACAGCGCGTGGTGTACAGACTACAAGTAAGTTGTTCTAAATAAACTAGTACGTATGTAATACTATAAGAACCCTAGAGGTACTAGGTGGTGGTTACCTGGGGGGGAGGTCTATGTCTGCGGATTGGCTCAGGCGGTGCTCTCGGTAAGGTCCTATTATGGGCATTTACAGCTCCGAGTGTCAGTGAGGTGTTTGCGTAGGGCAATTTTGAAGGGGCTGATTTTTGAGATGTTAGTGATGTGACTGGGGAGGAAATTATACCAGGAGGGTGCTCTGTAGTGGAAAGACCTTTGGGCGAGCGTGGTCCTAGCTCTCGGCACCTGGAAGGTGGCTTTGGTTGTATTTCGGGTGACAACTGAGCGGGTGGCCCATTGAAGGGTTGTAGTGACTCCTGGGGGGGGGGGAGAGCCCAAGTAGAGTCTTTTTGGCCAGTATACAGGTGTGGTATTGCAGGCGATCTTCAAAGGTGAGTAGGTTCAAGGTGGAGTAAAGCTGACATGTGTGTTCTGCTGGGAGCACCAGTCAGGAGCCTGAAGGCTTTGTTGATAGAGGTCTGGACTTTGGTGAGGGCAGTGGGGTCAGCAGCTGCATAGATAGGGAGTCCATAATCAACCAAAGACAGGATGGAGGAGGTGATAGCCAGCCATAGGGCATACTCAGGGAGGCAGTCTTTGTGGCAGTAGAGGAGTCCAATCTGGGCATTCATGGCAGAGGACAGTGAGTTAAGATGGGCATGGTAGGAGAGAGCTGAGTCAAAGGTGATGCCCAGGTATTTGTATGTTAATACCTGCTCAAGGGGGTGTAGGGTGCTGGGGATGATGTGAAGGGGAGCATTTCTGGAGTTACTTTGGCGGTGTGCAAAAATCATAGATTTCATCTTCTTGTGGTTCAGAACCAGACAATGGTCAAGGAACCATTTTTCAGCTTGACTGAAGGTGAGTTGCAACGAGCTCTGGAGGGTGAGTGGGTCGGGGTGGGAGGCGACGAGGACCGCATCGTCAGCTTATAGAAGCATTTTGCCCAAGCAGGAGCTGGGGAGAGTGTTTAGAGAGAGACTGAACAATGTGGGGTTCAGGATGGAGCCTTGAGGGACCCCAGAGTGTACAGGTAAGACAGTTGATAGGATACCACTGATTTTGACCCATTGGGATCTGTCATGGGGGTAGCTGGAGAACCAGGCCAGGGAGCCAGATGAGAAACCAAGCTGATGGAGGGAGTCAAGCAACAGAGGGTGACACACAGTGTCAAAGGCCTTGGATAGGTCAATGAACACTGCCCCGGTTATCTCCCCAGAGTCAAGTGCAGAGTGTATTAGGTGGAAGAACTCCAATAGGGCTGAAGTGGTGCTGTGACCTGAGTGGAAGCCATGCTGCTCTGAGCATAATATGTTGTACTTATATAGATAATCCATGAGTTGGGTGGATACTATTTTCTCCAGGACTTTAGAGAGGGGGAGGATGCAGATTGGTCTGTAGTTGTTTGGTAATGTGCGGTCTCCATTTTTATGGATGGGGTAATTTTAGCCAATTTCCATGCACTTGGGAATTGGCCGAGGCATATATGCAATAGCTGTGGATAAAATATCCATTACATAAATCCTGATATTTGAGTTACTGTGTACATAAATTTTGTTTATGTACATACTTACTATGTCATCACTCATTGATGTATTGATGTACACAGTTGTTATGTCATCAACTGATTTATCCACACAGTTGTTATATCAATAGATGCAGCACAAGCACTCGGAACTAATTTAGAATGTTCGGCCACACTAGCAGTACTAATCATATTCAAATGTGAATAACTTTAAAACAAAAAATGATAGCATGGTACTGTGATCATGAAAGTTGTTCAGCTCAAAAATATCTGCAAAATGAGTGGTATTTCATTTATAGATACCTTTTAGATTTTTTATAATTAGCAAAAAAACAGCAGAAAATTCTATTTGTTTTCATTTTTCAACAAACAAATGTGAATAACTTAACAAAATGAAAAATGATAGCATGGTACTGTGAGCACAAAGTTTGTCCAGCACAAATATATCTACAAAATGAGTGGTGTTTCATTTATAGATACCTTTTATTTTTTCTTATTATTAGAAAAAAAAGCAGAAAATTAGGGGTTTTGTTTTGCACTTTTTCGACAAACAAATATAAATAACTTTAAAATGAAAAATGATAGCATAATACGTTGAGCACAAACGTTCAGCACAAAAACATCTACAAAATGAGAGGTGTTTCCTTCACAGATACCGTTTAGATTTTTTATAATCAGCAAGAAATGGAAGAAAATTCAATTTGTATTCACTTTTTTGACGAACAAATACCCCCCCAAAATGCAAAAACAAAAGAATTGTGCATCAAACTTTTTCATTATGCACTGTTCATAATGTAAAGTTGGAGTATCCATAGCAACCACTTAGCAACCACTATGCTAAGTGGAACTACACTGGGAAAACCACAAAAAGTCCATGTAAGTTTAAATTAAAAATTTAATAAGCAATTTAAAACAAAACTCCTTGCACTATCCCAAAGGATCCCTATTGCATAAATTAAATACATAACAGGGACCTTGTGGAATAGAGTACATGATTTATTTTCATTCGAGCTGTTTGACCTTGGGCACATAACTCATGGCTTACACCACTCGTGAGGTTACCCAAGGTCAAACAGCTGTTGTGAAAATAAATCATGTATTCCAGAGGTCCCTGTTATGTATCAGATATGTGTATGTATATATATATATATATATATATATATATATATATATATATATGGATATGACATGGCCTGACTGAAGATATCATATTTATCTTCACAAGAGGCCAATTATATCTTTTTTTCTTTTCAATTCTTTTTCCCTCCTGGTTGCGGTCCTGGGAGCCTCTCAGGCATCCAACCGAGTACTGCCCTGCCTGAAGTCCCCCCAACCAAACCTTCCTCTCTCCTCCACCCTGCCTCACAGCTGACACCCCGGCTTGACCCCTCCGGGGTGGGGCCACCCCTCCTACACCGGGCGCACTTGCACACATAGACTCCAGCTGCAGGCATGGGCCCCTGGTGGAGGGACCTTGAAGGTCGGCCTGGTCGGACCCGGCAGTGGGCATGGGGGTTGGTGCCATTGCCTACCCCCAGGACTGGGTTTTTCCATGTTCTGCAGTTAACCCCCATGCATGGGCATGCCCCGATGCTTAGGTGCACAGCAACCCTGCCTGCATTGGCCATGGTAGTATGTGCTGCCTGGCTTGCTGCAGTGCCCCCTGGTCTCCACCGGGGGTTCCTGGCTCACCGGGCCAACCCATCCCCTTAGTCCGGGGAGGAGAGCTCCATACAGGTGCTCAGTCCTCAACCCTCCCCTGCTGACCCCCCAGTGCCTGAGTCTGTTCCCGAACCCTGGTCACCGGCGTAGCGTGAGATGTGGCGTCCAGTGCCTCAACCATCAGCACCACCGGGCCGGCCCTCTTGAGATATTTTGATTTCTTTGGCCTCAAGTGAAGATAAATATGATCTCTTCAGTCAGGCCATGTCATGTTCTGTTTATACAACATATGTTTAGAGCCACATGCAACGCAACCCCTCAAAGACAATCCACAACACCCCCCACACCAACACGAGATGGCATATGTCATTTGAAACATATATATCTGTATATATAGATATATATAGATATATTTGGTTGATTCTGCCAGTTTAAAATTATCTAAAGAAAGTTATCTGGCTGATCCTGCCATTATTTTTACATAAATATTACTTTAAAAATGTATATGATTGATCCTGTCACTCTGAGGTTTGGTAGCCCAAACAGTAGTTTCACTTTCCCCCTTAATTATCCCCCACCAACATAACAGATGACATAATTATCTGGTTGAGTCTGCCAGTTTAAAGTTATTTAAAATAAGTTATCCAGTTGATACTGCCATTATTTTTATGTAAAAATTAATTTAAAAACTTATCTGGTTGATCCTACCACTGTGACATTCGGGAATCATATTACTTTCACTTTCCCCCTGAAAAGTAGCGTGACCGAGTGGTAGGAACACCGACCCATTAGGAGATCACAGTCCTTCAAAGTAAAGCAGTCTGTATCACATTCATACCTCTCAACCTACTGCCTCATAAATCAGGGACAAGGCTTAAAAAAATCAGGGACAAAGGCCTAAAATCAGGGACACATTTTTTAAATTGGTGCTATCCTCTCAGGAAGCTGGCAGAATAAGGGACTCAGTGTATAATACATTTTCTGAAGAATAAGAAGTCTGCAACTGTATTGCCTGATATAATTTTATTCTTACAATCATCACTGTTTAGTCAGGGGAACACAGATTTTAGGAGGGACAGAGTAAAATTTTGAGGTGAAATCAGGGACATCCCTGAAAATCAGGGACACTTGAGAGGTATGATCACATTAGTTAGAAAAACTGTGCACTTTGTAATGTTAACTTCATTTCTTTACAAGAAGCTGCTGACTGTACCGAGAAGAAAGCAAGTGAGTCTGCAGCTTTAGAACAGCTAAAGCAACGAACACTTTACTGTACCAAGTCATCTTCTTTCCATATGGAATGGGGTGAGAGTTAAGCCCAATGACCTCAAGCCACACCCCGTCATCTGTTAGTGTGTGGTGGGTGGGGGGTGGTAGAGTTGGTAACCCCAACATCGGATTTCCAAACTTTTGATGCTGCAATGTCAACACTAACTGATGTATTAATGGAGTTTTTTGCAATGAATGTATTGGTTGTGCCACTATATTTAGTGTTCAATGGTCACTTTTATGTTAAACCCAAAGTTTTGCATGTTAATAACTTTGCAACCATTTGACCGATTTGCATGAAATTTTGCATGTACCATCAGGGACCAAAGATCTCTTGATTGGCAATTTTCATTCCAGCTGAATGTGTGGTTGCAGAGATGCAGAGTGTCAAAAAAATTGAAAATTACCATTTTTGTGCAAATCCTTTGTCACGGTGCTTCTCAGAAATGACTGGGGGTTTGGTCTGAAATTTGTAGGGTATATGAGGTTTGGGTGGCAGATTGGCCTTTTGAAGGTTTGGTGAAAAAATATTACTCCATTCAAAGGTTATTCAAGTTTAAAGTTTCCCATTATTTCCTATGGGAAACGTTAGCTGGCAGCCTTGACTAAACATTTTTTTGCCACAAAATGCAGTTTTTTTGCTGCAGATGTGGGAAGTTTTGCCAAGCTACTGCCATCTTGTTTTCAGTTAGTGAGGCAAACAAATTCAAATATTTCAAAAAATACTTTGACTTTGTAAACACCAATAGTCGTGTTTACCTAATCAGGCCCGAGGAATCAGATACTGGGATCAGTTTGCCACAAAACTGCCCAGAAATATGCTAATTTTGTCAGCAGATGTATTTGTGCCACAAATTGCTGCAGTTGTTTCACCAAACAAGGAGATTTGAGCTGCAAATTGTGGCTAAATGAGTCACTGTTTCACGAAACACTCATCCTATTTTCACAGAACTGCCACAATTTGAGGCACAACTACAGCCACCAACAAAAAAAAAAACATTTCTGGGCAGTTGTCCAGTACACAGACCCCAGAATCAGATTCCTTAGCTCTCGATTAGGTGAACACCTCTTCATGTTTTCCTAAATCAAATATTTTTAACATTTTAAATGTCCAATGGGAAGGGTGCTGAGGTATGATAATACTTCACATAAAACAAAAATATGCATTCCGCTCAGCTCTGTGCTACTGTACCTTACCCTGTATCTACACACCAGGGACCCCCATCCCCGGTGGCAGTATATTTATTTAATTTATGTTAATTTCATTTATTTAGCTATGTGGGATGCTGGGAAGCCCACCCCCAGTGTCCCAATATAGTGTAATAATGTATTTGATATGATCCAACACCATGATTCCCATCCCTGGTGTTGGATACCCCCCTCTGCAGCCCATTATTTTATTTTTTGCTGACATCAGGGTCCCAACCCCCATGCTGGCACTCAGAATTCACCCCTCCACAGAGTGAGACATTGGGGAGCTCATCCCCAGTGTTATGACATACATGACTTCCAAATGCACACCTGCAAAACAGAAAACCATCCCCCAATGTGTTTTTTTTTAACCTGGAATAAAGAAAACGGTCTCTCATCATCTCCCCATCCCCTCCTCCATCCCGACCCTCCCGCTGACCACCCACCCCCTCACACACCCTCTTTCCTATACTTACCACCGCAGGTCATCAGTTGTCATTTTCTGTTGACCGGGACACGTCTGCACTCTTCAAAGCTGAACCACGAACTGAAGAATCAAGGTATGTGCTATAGAATGTATTTCAATGGCATTTTGAACTTATGTTGATATCTTAGCCATTTTTAAGTATTTTTTCACCAGATTTCAACATGGGCTTTTTGGGACCTCACCTCATGAACACTGCACCTCATGAACACTGTCACTGTTGTTTCATTAATTAGGCTTGGAAGGTGATTTTGGAGTTGCTGTGTAAAATCACCATTCAGGACCAATTAATGAAATGACAGTGCCAGTGTTCATGAGGTGGGGTCCCAAAAAGCCCATGTTGAAAATTTGGTGCAAAACTTCCCAAAATGGCAGAGTTATGCATGTTTGTTGAAATTTTTCTACACACGTATCATAACTTTGGTAATTTTAAATATATTGACTCCAAATTTTCAGCATAGCCATTTTTTCACACCACATCACGAACAGTATAACTGTCATTTTTTACATCCTGCCCAAAACATGTTTTCGCTCCTGTGGTGTGGAATGGCATTTTGACACATATTTTAAAATTTTCACATCTGGGGTTTGTGAGGTGGATCATAAGAAGACTATGTTGAAAATTTGGGGTTCATATATGAAAAAAATGCCAAAGTTATGACTAGTTGTTCCAGTTTTCCTACGCCCACGTGTAACTTCGGAAATGTTAAATATTTTTACCCCAGATTTTCAATATAGCCTTCTTATTACCCCATCTCATGTATGTCACAACTTTCAGTTTTTGAATCCTGCTCAAAATGTGTTTTTGCACCTGTGGCATGGCATGGAATGGCATTGCAGTTGTGCACAATTACATTTTGGCGTGGGTTCAAAAGTTTTCTGTACCGGGGTACATGAGATGGGGTAATAAAATGGCTATGCTGACAATTAGGTCACTGTTGTTATACAAATGGAAGTGCAGGGCCCAGAGGTACCTGTGCTTCCTTGGCTACATACATATACATATACATATACATATACATATACATATACATGGAAGGATGGAAGTGCAGAGCCCTCCACAGACAAATAAGGATATGATTATACTATCTCAAAAAGAAAGGAACTTCATTGCAAAAAACTTCATTAATGCATCAGTTAGGGTTCATATTACAGTGATCGGGCTGCGAGCGGTCCACTGGACCACCAGGGATATTGGACAGTTTTTAATTTAATATATGCCTGCGATTGGGCTGCAAGCGGTCCACTGGACCACCAGGGATATTGGACAGCTTTTAATTTAATATATGCCCATGATCGGGCTTCCAGCAGTCCACTGGACCACCAGGGATATTGGACGTGTATTTTTTCTTAAGCCGTGATGTCGGGCTGCAAGCTCACTGGACCACCAGGGATACTGGGCGTGTATTTTTTTATGTAAGCCCATGATCGGGCTGCAAGTGGTCCACTGGACCACCAGGGATATGGGACATTTATTTACTTCTACGTACACCCGTGATCGGGCATGGGGGGCACCGCCACATAGGTGCAGCCAGAGCTCGGGTGACCACCCACGGGTGGCAGCTGCTGTGTTGCACCCTGCAATATGGCAGCTCACCTGTGGGTGGCCAGCCGTTGTTCCCTTTTTTTGGGGCTCACCTGTGCACAGCGCAAGTAGGGGTTGAGCATGCATGGGCTCAACACATCCCGGGCTGAATATCGGGATGTGAGGAGTATGCATGGGCATGCCCCCCTAACTGCGCTGCATACATTACTGATGCGCTCCGGCACATTGGGATTTGTGCCAGGCACAATCCCCGTTTGAATATCGTGCGCGGGCGCATCAGTGGGTTGCATGGTGCAACAGTGTTCGCCATGTGCAACCCTTCTGAATATCCGGGCCAGATTGTCAAAAAATGTGAACATTGCCATTTTTATGCAAATTCTTAGTCACACTGTTTCTCAGAAACTGTGTGGAGTTGTGGTCTGAAATATGCAGGGGTATACAGGTCTTGAGGCACATGTGCATTTTGAAGGTCTGGTGAAACAATATGAATCTGTTCAAAGTTATTAAAGTTTCAATTTTACAATTATTTCCTACGGGAAAAATTAGATGCGTCATAAGAAACTACTTTTTTGTTGCCGCAAAAACAGTATTTGGTGTTGTAAATGCAGAATGTAGTGCCAAGATTCCACAATCTTGTTTTCAGTTAGCGAGGCAAACAAAAATGTATATACTTCAAAAATTACTGAGAGATTGTAAACACCAACAGTTGTGTTTACCTAATCAGGATCCGAGGAATCAGATTCTGGGGTCAGTTTGTCAAAAAAAGGGCCCGAATTAGGTTAATTTTATCTGCAGAGTTTTTACTGCTGCAAATTGCGACACTAGTTTTGCAAAATAAGGGGGGATGCCACAAATTGAGGCAAACGTACTCAGTGTTTTGTGAAACACCGCTCCTTTTGCCATCATTTGTGACACAACTTGTTTTTGATATGCCTTTTTACATAGATACTGTCGGCAGATAAGGGTCGCCAGGCCCATCCAGTCTGTCTGTTTATGCTACCTGATGAAGCAGACAGTGGCCTTATCTGGTCACTGGCTTTAGCATTTTGTCCCATCCCTAATATTCCATTATTCCTTTCCCATGCATGTTTGAAGCCTGCCACCGTATGGGCAGCAACCACTTACTGGGGAAGGCTATTCCACCCATCCACCACCCACTCTGTAAAAAAGAACCTTCTGACATTACTCTTATGCGGCCACCCACCAGTCTCATATCATGCCCTCTTGTTCTGGCATTACATTTTCTTTGTCATTTGATAACAAACAAAAAAGGTTTGGACTTTTGGGCTGACATTTTCAGGGTACAAAGGGCTTTGCTCACAGATGTACCTTTTGCTGCTTTGGTGAGAAAATTTAATCACTCCATAGTTATAAGAATTTGAAGTTTTGTCATTTCCCATAGGATAAGTCAAGAGTGGTAGCAGGGAGGAGGCGGGGAACTACAGACCAGTCAGTCTTACCTCAGTAGTGGGCAAGATTATGGAGGCACTCCTTAAGGAAAGGATAGTGCAACACCTGGAATCCATAGGGGCACAGGATCCAAGACAGCATGGGTTTACAAAAGGAAGGTCTTGTCAAACTAATCTCATAGATTTCTTTGACTGGGTAACCAGAGTGGTGGACCAGGGGAGCAGTTAATGTCGCCTACCTTGACTTCAGCAAAGCTTTGACACTGTTCACATAGAAGATTGATAAATAAGCTGGGTAGGCTCAGGGTGGGTCAGAAGTTGGTCAACTGGGTGGCAAACTGGTTGACGGGCAGAAAACAGAGAGTGGTGGTAAATGGTATACAGTCAGAAGAGATGCAAGTCAGAAGTGGGGTACCTCAGGGATCAGTCCTGGGGCCAGTCCTCTTCAACATCTTCATTAGTGACCTTGCAGATGGATTAGAGGGTAAGGCTTGTCTGTTTGCAGATGACACCAAGATCTGCAACAGAGGAGATGATCCAGATGGGGTGGGCAGAATGAGAAGAGATCTGGATAAACTAGCAAAATGGTCAGAAGAGTGGCAACTGGGATTTAATGCAAAGAAGTGCAAAATCGTGCACATAGGAGAGAACCCTGAAGCCACCTATAGGCTGGGAGGGAGTTGCTAGCAGTCACAAAGGAAGAAAGAGACTTGGGCATCATCATCACTGATGACCTGAAATCATCAAGCAGACCTCTAAAGCAGTAGGTATGGCTAGGGGTGTTAGGGTGTATTAGTAGGGTATCACAAGTCATAAGAGGGAGGTAATAATCCTCTTTACAAGACACTGGTTAGGCCCCATCTGGAGTACTGTGTGCAGTATTGGAGGCCACACCTTCACAAGGACATTAACAAATTGAGGCAGTCCAGGGAAGGGCAACCAAAATGGTTCAGGGACTGCATCAGAAGACATATGAGGACAGATTAACAGAGCTCAATATGTATACCTTGAGCAAAGGAGGGAGAGGTGATATGATCGAGGCATTCAAACACCTTAAGGGCATTGACAAGGTGAAAGAGTCTAACATGTTTAAATATAAGAAAATAGCAGGACAAGAGGACACAGCATGAGATTAGAGGGGGCTGATTAAAGGGAATGTGAGGAAATTCTTTTCACAGAAAGGGTGGTGGATGCATGGAATGGCTTACCACAAGAAGTGGTGGCTATGAATACAGTGCAGGGCTTCAAACAGGAATGGGATAGGCATAAGGGACCAATACAAATGACTATGAATAGATAGGCCACTGACAGAGCAAAGGCCGATGGCACATTTATAAGGTAGAAAAATAAATGGGCAGACTGGATGGGCCTTGCGGTCCTTATCTGCCGTCAACTTCTATGTTTCTATGTTCTATGTTTCTATAACATTGTAATGGTTGAGGCATGTTTCAGCAGCTATATCTCAAATAGGCTTGGAAATATGGAGTCGCAGCTTACTACACCTTTAGTAGACTATTTTGCATTATTCCAGGCCTTGTTTAAAGCTGCAGGTGAATTGTAATGAGTGGGGCTAAGGTGACTGTGATACTGTGGCATGCATTCACAACATGTGAGCTGTACAGCATTGCCTACAATTATGTGTATGCTATATGGTGAATACCCCCACAGAAAACAGATCCTTCACCCTTTAGTATGCCCCTGGGAGGTGGAATGATGGACATGCAGGGCCCAGAGGGCCCTGCACTCCCATAAACAAATAAGGCTATGATTATACTTTATCAAAAATTAAGGAAATTCTTGGCAAAATACTTTGTTAATGTATCAGTAGGGTTCCCATGCCCACCCTATAGACAGCCCTATGGCTTACCCCATTCTCCTATACTGTACACATCTCAGCTTATTTACTTATGGAATGGGGTGAGTATTAGGGCTGATGACTCCAAGGCACACCCCCAATGCCTGTCAGTGCCTGGGGGTTGGGGTGGGGTGTTAGGGTTGGAAACCCTAACACCACATTTGCCAGCGTTTGATGGTGGGAACCCTAACTGATGCATTAACAATGTTTTTTGTCATAAAATGGAAGCCATGACCATGGCCCTGCACAATAAAACTCTGGCCCCAATGAATAAATGGACTACCTGGTTCCATTTGGTTTCCTTGCACAGACCTGACTAGATCCCATAGGAGGTTGTGAGGGGGGAATTAGCAAGGTCAGCCCACTTTAATTAATTAATTGATCCCGATTGATTCAAAGTCATGAATACAAATACACTGGAGAACTCAGTCCTTATTAAATGTCATTGATCTAACCACCTGACTTTTCCCTACAGTTATTAGATTGTGTTACATTTCTAAAAACTGTTATGCATTGATATTATGTATGATAAGGAACATTGTAATTTCTTATATTGCACTGGTAGATGTGATCTATAGCCAAGTGTTATTTGTAAACTTCTTATAGCATTCTATGCCCTGTCAAAAACCTTAATTGAGTTTAAAAAAATGTTTTTTGTCAAGAATATATATTGTACTGGCGCTGTAGTAGCAGTATAGTTAGGGTTCAGGGCTCACTGTATGTTAAACCCAAACTTTTTCACCTAAAGAACTTCACAATGGTTCAATGGATTTGCATGACATTTTGCAAGTATAATCTCTTGGGGTAGGTCTCTTGACATGGTAAATTTTTGTTTGAATCCATTGTGTGGTTTCTGAGATACAGAGTGTTAAAACTCCCTAAATGTATGTGTTTTTTACTGTTTCTTTGTCCACCTGTATCTCAGAAACTCTTTTAAACTGTGGTCTGAAATTTTCAGAGTAGAAAGCATTTGCCTTACAGATGTGCCTTTTTTTAGTCTGGTAAAAAATATTAATTTGTTCTAAAGTTATTAAATTTTGAAGTTCTCATTATTTTCAATGGTAAAAAACAGATGTTCAGCACAAAAATAGAAATAGTGTTGCAGGAGCTAATCCATTTGTGCAAAGGGGTCATCCTGTTTCGCTTGTGGGAAATCCTTTTTCTATCTGCTGCCATTTTGTTTTTTCAGTTAGTGAGAGAAAGAAATAAAGAAAACATAAAAAATGAATAGATTTTAAAAAACAAACATCAGAACCTAGCTAAATGGGACGAGTTTAGCTATATTCTGATGTTTGTTTTTTAAAATTATGCCTAGAAACACCTTTTCTGAGTACCCAAAAGCCCAGGTGCCCAGCTTAGTGAGAGGAACATTTCCCCAGGTTCTCTCTTCGAGAACAGTGGAAATTTTTTGACTTCTGTAGTCACAGCTGAACTTGTGCTGCCAGCTACAATGAGAGGAGTGAGTCTCCCTTTTCCCTGGTATCTAGTGGCACCCCCACCCACTGATCACTGTCCCTGAGTAAGCCCCATTCATTGGTAGTCCCAGTGGCCCCTTGTTCCCGATCCCCGATGTCCCCATTATTTAAAAAAAAAATGTTCATTGGTGGTTCAGTGACCCCCCTCCTTGATCCCAGGTTTCCCTGTTAATATAAATATTAAGACAGATCCATTCATTGGTGTCCCAGTGCCCCCCACCCAATCCTCCATGTCCTCATTAATGCAAATATTGACAAAGCTACATTCATTGTTGGCCCAGTGGTCCCAATCCTGGATCCCCAATGTCCCCTTTAGTATAACTATTCACAAAGCCCTCTTTATTGGTGGTCCAGCAGCCCCCTTCCCAATCCCTAATGTCCCTGTTATTATAAATATTAAAACAGTGTTTTCATTAGTGGTCCAGTGGCCCCCCTCCCTCTCCCCAAAGCCCAATGTCACCCATTATGGTCAATCCATTATTGCCCATGTCTGGTGGTCTAGTGGCCCCCCACCCCAGCAGGTAGTGCCCACCACCCTGATCCCCCAATCCCAAAACACAGTTGGCTGCCAGCACAGCCCACCTCTCACCTCCACAGTCAGCCACTGACTGAAAAGTCACTGAGTGCATTCTGTAAAGTGTACATCACTCATTGAATCAAAGAGTACTGTACACTCTACAGAATGTGCTCAGTGACACTTCAGTTGGCATCCGGCAGCAGAATTGAGAGGTGGGCAGTGCTAGTCGCTGGCACTGTTTTGGGATTGGGGGGAGTGAGGTGGTGGGTACTACCTGTTGCGGTGGGAGAAGGGGCCACTAGACCACCAGGCAAGGGCGATTAATGAATTAAGACTATAGCAGACAATATGGGGCAGCGGGGAGGGGGCCACTAATAATGGGGACATCTGGGATCAGGGAGAGAGCCACTGGACCACAAATGGATGGGGGTTTCTGAACAGTTATATTAACAGGGGCATCAGGGATTGGGGAGGGGGGCCACTGGGCCACCCATGAACCAGGTTTGTGAATATTTTTATGAACTGGGACATCAGGAAGGGGGGCCACTGCACAACCAATGAAAAGAGGTTTATCAATATTTAAAATAATGGGGACATCAGGGAGGGGGGGCCGCTGAACCACCAATGAATGGGGCTTTGTGAATGGATCCGAAAATTGTGGAAATGTTTTAGGGCAAAAGAGGATCCTTTTGTGCAATTTGTGGAAAAGGATTTTCTTTTATTGCAAATTGTGAAAAAGCATTTGCAAAGCAGGATTCTATTGCACAATTTATGGGAAAGTATTTTCTTTTACTGCAAATTGCGCAAAAGGATTTGTGAGGTGGGATCCTTTGGCACAATTTGCAAAAAGGGATTTTCTTTTGCTGCAAATTGCAAAATAGGATTTGTGAAGCAGGATTCTTTTTCACAATTTGTGGAAAATTAATTTTTATGTAGGTATTATGGAGTAATGGGAGCGGAGGGCCCAGCATTCCTACAGGGAAGTAAAGATGCAACTAAAAGCTGTCTACAGTTATGGGTGGATGGGAACGCAGGGCTCTGTGCTCCCACAAGCAAATAAGGTTACAATTATAGTTTCTCAAAAAGTAAAGAAATTAGATGCAAAAATTTTGTTAATGCATCCGTTAGGGTTAAAGCAAAAAAAGTAAAGAAATGTGGTGCTAGGGTTTCCAACCCTAACACCCCAACCCAACCCTGCACACACCAACAGGCATCGTGGGTGTACCTTGGGGTCATCAGCCTTAATGCTCAACCCATTCTCCTATACTGTACCCATCTCTGCTTATTTACTAATGGAATGGGGTGAGCACTGTGACTGATGACCCTAAGCAAGACACCCTGACACCTGCTGGTGTGTGCAGGGTGGGGTGGGGTGTTAGGTTGAAACCTAACATCACACTTCCCTACTTTGTCGCTTTCACCCTAACTGATGCATAAATTAAGTTTTTTGCAATACATATATATTCATTGCAAAAAAACTCTGTTAATGCATCAGCCATAAGGCAATTCTAGTGGGGGTAGGAGGAAGAAGGCTGTTGGTGAACTAGGATCTGCAGCTTATTCATTAGGTAGGGAAATGGGCAGACTAGATGGGCCAAGCGGTCCTTATCTGCCATCAAATTCTATGTTTCTATGTTTCTAGTTAGGGTTGATTCCACACCAACAAAAGTCTGGAAATTCGATGTTAGGGTTACCAACCCTACCCATCCACCCCTCACCCCCACCCTCCACAGACCAACAGGCTTTGGTGTGTGCCTTGGGGTCATCGGTCCTAACTCTCACACCAATTCATTTGTAAGGAAACTGAGATGGTACAGCATAGGAGAATGGGGTGAAAGTTAGGCCTGATGACCCCAAGGCTCACACCGATGCCTGTTGGTCTGTGGAGGGTGGGGGTGGGGGGTAGGGTTGGTAACCCTAATATCGAATTTCCAGACTTTTGATGGTGTGGAATCAACCCTAACTGATACATTAATGGAGTTTTTTACAATTAATTTCCCTTCTTTTTGAGAAAGTGAAATGTTACTCATATGGTATCCATAGGTGGGAGAGCAGGCCCATCGGTGTAGAGACATAGCACAGGAGGGCCCTGTGCTCCCAGTTTTGCATAATAGGATGCATATTTTGGAGCACAGGCCCTCTGGGCCCTGCACTCCAAGCCAACCATAAGTATGGCAGCTTAGATTCAATGTAAAGAAGTGCAAAGTAATGCACCTGGGAAACAAAAACCCAGGGGAAGAGTACACAATGGGGGGTGAGATACTGACAACAACAAAAATGGAAAAGGGCCTGGGGGTAGTCATATCAGATGACCTAAAGGAGGGCCAGCAATGTGAGAAGGCAGTAAGGAGGGCTGGGGGGATACTGGGATGCATAGGGAGAGGCATTACCAGTGGAAAACAGGAAGTTGTTAGTCCTCTGTACAGACAGTTGGTAAGACCACATCTGGAGTACTGTGAACAGTTCTGGAGACCTCATCTCCGCAAAGACATAGACAGGGTGGAGGCTGTCCAGAGGAGGGTAACCAAAATGATGCAGGGTCTGCATCAGAAGACATATGAAGAAAGACTTAAGGAACTAAAGATGTATAGCCTCGATGAAAGGAGGGAGAGGAGGGACATGATAGAAACTTTCAAATACCTCAAGGGAATCAACAAAGTCCAAGGTATTGTGTGGCATTCTGAATAAATTTTGGGCACTTAAATACATTTCCAGAGAGCAGCATCCTTTATTATATTTGGTGGTGAATGCTTGACTTTTTTCTAAAGTGATAAAGTCCAAGAGGGTAGCATCTTTCAGAAAAAGAGATGTGCAAAAACAAGGGGGCACAATTTGAAGATAGAGGGGGAAGGCTCAGAGGTAATGTAAGGAAATATTTCTTCACAGAGAGAGTTGTGGAAACAAGGAACAGTCTTCCTGAACAGATCATAGAGTCAAAAACAGTGGGGAAATTCAAGAATGCATGGGACAGATATAAGGCAATTCTAGTGGGGGGTAGGAGGAAGTAGGCTGTTGGTTTACTAGGATCTGCAGCTTACCCATTAGGTAGGGAAATGGGCAGACTAGGTGGGCCAAGCAGTCCTTATCTGCTGTCAAATTCTATGTTTCTATGTTTCTAAGTGTAGAGACATAGCGCCTGAGGACCCTGTGCTCCAAGTATTGCAAGATAGCATCCATGGGTGGAAGCATGGGCCCTCTGGTCCCTGCGCTCCCACCTACCTATAAGTACAGAGACATAGCACAGGAAGGCCCTTTGTTTTTAGTTTTGCATAATCATATCCATAGGTGGGAGAGCTGGACCTCTGGGCCCTGCGCTCCAACCCACCCATGAGTGTAGAGGCATAGCGTAGGAGTGCCCAATGCTCCCAGTTTAGCATAAATACTATGCATGGGTGGGAGCATGAGCCCTCTGGGCCCTGCGCTCCCACCTACCCATAAGTACAAACAGATAGCGTAGGCCTAGAGTCATTCCAAGCACCCCTCATAATGCTTATTTGGCAATATCTCAGTAACCATAGCAATAGTGGAAAAAAATATTTTGCAGTTGTATTCATCACCTAGCCACCTCCATGCATGCTTAGTACCTAAGGGTGTACTAAGCTGTGCTTAGTGAAAAATCTGTATCTTGAACCGTTTTTGAGATATAGGCGCCAAAAGGTGCTCCGGCCACCACAGTGTTATCCTATGGGAAAATTCACAAATTCAGAGTGCTGTAACTCTGGAACCAGTGTAAATTGTATCACCAAACCAGAAAAAGGCACATCTGTGGTACTAGGGCTTGCCACCCTGCAACTTTCAGCCCAAAAGTCCAAACCATGTAGTGGCAGTGAGGTGGCAAAGAAACTGTGGGTTTGACGGATGCTACAGTGTTATCCTATGGGACAAATTCACAATTTTGGAGTACTGTAACTATGGAAATGATGTAAATTGTTTCACCAAACCACCAAAAGGCACATCTGTGATGAAAGGGCTTGCTACCCTGCAAATTTCAGCCCAAAAGCCCAAACCGTGTAGTGGCATTGAGGTGGCAAAGAAATTATATTTTTTGGGGTAGTAGTATCGCAAATTGTGACACTTTCAGCAAATTTGCGAAAGAACAGTGCAAAACCTTCGCAAATTTTGCAAAATTGTCGCACCATTCTTTTACAATTTGCAAAAGTACAGCAGGGCAAATCATGGAAAACATATTTCCGGGGCTTATTTTCCAAAACTAATGGCAGCATTGTGTTCCTCTGGCCCCAGTTAGGTAAACACAAGTGTCAGTGTTTACCATGGGGCGCTAACATTTGAATTACAGCAGTTTTTCTCCACCACTAACTGAAAACAGGATGGCGGCAGCACGACAGTGCAGAGGGCATTTGCCACAGAAAAAGGTGCTTTCGCTGGCGAATCTGTCACTGTCACATGGAACATATTTTTTCCCCATAGGATATAATGGGAAACTTTAAACTTTAATAACTTTTGAATGGATTAATATTTTTTCACCAAATCTTCAAAAGGCACATCCTTGACCCAGTCTAAATATATACTGAAAACGTCAGATCAGCTGGACAAAGCATTCGGGCTGTGGAGACAAGCAAAGAATTCATAAAAGTTGAGGATTTTTCACACTTTATGATACTCCACAACCGCAAATCTGTCAGGAACAGACATTTCCAGATCCAGAGATCAATGGTACAAGAACATGCATGCCAAATTTCAGGTGAATTGGACAAACGGTTGCAAAGTTATTAGAATGCAAAATATTGGGTTTAACATAGACGTGGCCGTGCAACCCTAACTACTGTATACCTGCCCTTCTGGGCAGGTATAATATATATGTGTGTATATACATATATATATATATATATATATATATGTACATACATGTGTATATATATATATATATATATATATATATATGTATGTATATATATATATATATATATATATATATATATATATAAACCCCAAATTTTGCACCTTAATAACTTTGCAACCATTCAACAGACTTGCACAAAATTAGGTTTTTGTGCAGTGCATAGTGAAAAAAGTATGTGTTTCACTTTTTTCGGCAATTTTCCCTGAATTTTCCTCATCACCCTACACCCACATCATTTGGAATTTTAGCCTGACATTTTTAGGATAGAAAAAGCTTGCCCTAAGGAACAAGCCTGCACTGGTGTGGTGAAAAAATATTAATCCAATCCAAAGTTATTCAATTTTAAAATTCAGGTTCTGAGCATGCTCAGTTCAGTCTTTTGAATAGATGCACAGCTGTGAACAAGGATTTTGGCTCACAAATGGGTATTTTAACAGTTCACGAATGGGGATTCATTAAATCCCCGTTCATGAGAAAAAAAACCTTGTTCATGAGCCACCATCTTGTTTTCACTTTTTAGCCCAAAACAAAATGTTGTTACTTGCCCCACAGTTGTATTCTATGGAAACAAATGTATGAGTTTTGTTCAGGGCGACACCCTCTATGAAACCAGGTGTTTGCTTTCCATCAGTTTATTAAAAAAGGGCTGTTTTTTTATTTGAAAATCCCCGTTCACGACTCGCTTCCAATCCCCGTTCGTGAGATGTCCAAATCCCCTTTCCTGAGACGATCCCTGTTTGTGAGCTGTCAAAATCCCTGTTTGTGAGATAAGGACCAGATGGCCCTATCTCACAAATAGAGATCAGCTGATGAATGGGGATTTTGACACCTCACAAACAGGGATTCGGCTGATGAATGGGGATTTTGACACTTCATGAACAGGGATTATACAAACAAGATCCCCGTTCCTGAGGTGTCAAAATACCTGTTCGTCAGCCGATCCCCGTTCATGAGGTGTCAAAATCCCCATTCGTGAGATGAAGATCAGATGGTCAGATATGGCCATCTGGTTGTGAGATGAAGGCCAGATGGTCAGATAGGGCCATCTGGTCCTCATCCCACCTCACTGTCATGAATGAGGATCAGCTGATGAATGGGGATCCCAAGCAAAAAACGGCCCCAGCACTTATTCTTTAAATGCAGAGCCCTGGGGGACCACACAGCTAACCGGAGCTGGCTGGGACAGGGCCTTGTTGAACATTGTGTACTGCTGCCTGCCTGAGAGGTAGTTATTGAACCAGGCAAGGGCAGTGGGGAGAAACCAAGGGACCGGAGAGAGGAGCACAGTAGAGCGTGGTCAACCCAGTCAAAGGCTTTCAAGAGATCCATGAAGATGGCCCCAGTCAGTTTGCCTTGATCAGCAGCAGTCCTGATAGCGGAGGTAACAGATGCTAAGGCAGTGGAGGTGCTGTGCCCTTTTCTAAACCCATGCTGAGCTGGGGAGAGTAGGTTGTGGGTCTGTAGATAGAGGTTGAGCTGTGAGGTGACAGCCTTTTCCAGAAGTTTGCTGATCGCTGACAGGATTGCTATAGAGCGGTAGTTCATTGTGTCTTTTGGGTCACCTTGTTTGGGGACAGGAATGACTTAGGCCATCTCCCAGATGTCCGGGACTATGCCCGAGGTTAGTGATGCATTGAAGACGTGGGTGATGGGTCGGGCTAGAAGGAAAGCACTTAGCCTAAGTAGTTTGGGCTCAAGGCTGTCATGCCCAGCACCGGTATGGGGGGAGAGGCCGGCAAGGAGCTTCTGTGTCTCCATGACAGAGATGACTCTGAGGTAGAAGGGGGGTTGGGGGATTTTCCACTGGGTGGGGGGGGCCCGATCCTTAGGGTCATGTGTCTGGTTGGGGAGAGCTGGTGGGTTAGAGAACAGGAAGTTAAACTCATTGGCAATTTTGAGGTGGTTCCTGCAGTTTACCCCGCCAATGTGCATATCAGTGACCTGAGCTCTGGCGGTCCCCCCAGCAGCATTCTTAATGTTCTGCCAGAAACTCCTCAGGTTTCTGGCCATGGAGAGTAGGGCAGATTGACAAAACTCACTTTTTGCAGAGTGGATGGCTCTTTTGCAGGAGTTCCTCAGCTGCTTGTACTCAAGGAGGTCAGTACTGGAGATGGAGTTCTTGTATCTCGCCCAGCATTTATCCCTTTGTTTCATTAGAGAAAAAAGGCCTCCGTGGAGCCACTTAGTGACAGTACCCCTCACCCTCCTTTTTGTAAGAGGAGCATGTTTGTTTTGCAGTGGGGTGAAGACAGTCAGGAAGTTGTCAAGGGCCCTAGAGGGGTCAATTGTGGCAGTGACCTGGGACCAGTCTGCATGTCACAGGTCAGCAAGGTAGCCTCAGTGTTGAGTTTGGAGAGGTGCAGTCGCTGTGCAAAATCAACTTTCAGGATGGAGTAACAAAATCATAGCACCACTGTTCATGAGGGGAGGTCCCAAAAAGCCCATGTTGAAAATAAGGTGAAAAAATTTCAACAAATGTCCACATTACGAGCGTGCGTTGAGCAGTTTCTACGCGCTCTCATAACTTTGTCAATTTTTCATGTTTTCACTCCAGATTTTCAATATTACCATTTTTTCACACCACCTTATGAATAGTACAGCTGTAATTTTTTAAATCCTGCCAAAAATGTTTTTCCACACCTGTGGTGCAAAACAGCGTTACAGTTGCGCAGAATTACATTTTGACAGGGATTTGAAAGTTTTCTTTACTGGGTACATGCAGTGAGGTGATCAGAAGGTTATGTTGAACATTTGGGGTGAAAATTATTTAAGATGGCACAGTTATGACTATTTGTTGCAATTTCTCTACACCTGCTCGTAACTTAATGTATGGAAACACAGGGGCCAGAGACCCCTATGCTTCCACAGCTACATACATATGTGCATCTATGGAGGGATAGGAGTGCAGGGTCTGAAGGACCCTGTGCTCCCACTGTGACAGATGGATACTGTTGTACTAACTGGATGGAGGGACTTTATGCTCCCACAGTAAAATAAAGATACTAATATGCTAGCTCAAAAAGTGAGGATATAAATAGCGAAAAACTTTATTAATGCATCAGTTAGGGTTGAAGTGGCAAAAGTATGGAAATTGGCATTAGGGATGAGCCCTAACCCCCACCTACCACCCACCCTCATCCTCCACACACCAACAGGCATGGGTGTGCCATGGGGTCATTAGGCCCAATTCTCACCCTTTCTCCTATACTGTACCATCTCAGCCTGTGTATACATGGAATGGGGTAAGAGTTGGGTCTAATGACCCCATGGCACACCCAGATGCCTGTTGATGTGTGAAAGATGGGGATGGGGTGGTAGGGTGGGGTGGTCAGAGCTCAACCCTACAGCCTCATTTCCATACTTTTGTCGCTAGAACACTAACTGATGCATTAACAAAGTCTTTTGCTATATATTTCATATATATATATATATATATATATATATATATATATATATATATATATATATACACACACTGGCCCAGTAGGGCCTGTATAGTTAGGGTTGCACAGCCACATATATGTTAAACCCAAAATTTTGCACTTTGATAACTTTGCAGCCATTTGTCTGGGTTACATGAACTTTTGCATGCACAGTGTGGTACCATAGATCTCTGGATCTGGAAAGTTTCATTCTGGTCAGATTTTCAGTTGCAGAGCTGCGGAGCATGAAAAAATGTGAAAAATCCTCAACTTTTTCAAATTCTTTGCTCATCTCTACACACCAGACTGTTCATCTGCTCTGAAATTTTCAGGGTATATGGGGACTGGGTCAAGAAAGTACCTTTTGAAGGTTTGGTGAAAAAATATTAATCCATTCAAAAGTTATTAAAGTTTAAAGTTTCCCATTATAGCCTATTGGAAAAATGTACGTGCACCACGAAAGCTTTTAAAAGCTTTCGTGAAAGCAAAGTTTGTTTTTGAGCTGTTTTTTTTTCAAGCTGCCACTATCTTGTTTGCAGTTAGGGGTAGACAAAAACGGCCAAAATTCAAAAATTACTGCCCATAGGCAAACACTATCAGTTACGTTTACCTAATCGTGGGCTGTGGAACTCATTGGGGGCATCAGATTTTCAATCTGACCCCCCCCCCCGAAATGCCTTTTCAATGAGCAGGACCCTTGTATATCACAAACTGTGAAAGAAATGGATGCGACACTTTCGTGAAAGTGTCTTGGTTTACTTGGTTTAAAAGGACAAAAGAAAGCTATTGCCCATCGAGATTGTCCCCCGCCACCATGGTGGGAAAAGTTATACCCAGGAGTAATTAGACTCCATCCAAAAATCCAAACCTTTTTTAAATGATAAAGTCGAACTACTTTCCACCAAATGTTGCAGATGTATGTTCCAAACTCTGGGGGCTCTCACCATGTAGTAATTTAATCTTTTGTTCAATATGGATTTAGCCACATCAATTTGTTTATTATGGAAATGAGGGGATATCCTTCTGCTGGAAAATTTTAATCCACATTGATGCATTAAATCCTGGGAGTCGTGAATTTTATATAGTAGAAGCAGATCACCTCTAGCACGTCTTAATTCGAGCGAATGTAACCCAGTTTTCTACAGTCTACTCCAATAGTCCATCTTGGACAAATATGGAACCATTTTAGTCACTCTTTTCTGGATTTTTTCTAATCTATTAATATCTTGCCCCAAATAAGGGCTCCAGAACTGAGAACCATAATCAGAGTATGGCCTCACATATGCTCTAAACAAAGGAATAATACATTCCTGAGTCCTTGACACAAAGGATCTTTGAATTTGGGTAAGCATCGCATTAGATATATTAGCTATCCTAGTACAACGGTCGGTTGAAGACAATTTATTATTAACTAGTATTCCAAGGTCTCGCTCTACTAATGATACCTGAAGGGGAGAATTATTTAAGAAATAAGTCTGTTTGGGATTATTCCTTCCAAAATGCAATACATGACACTTATCTGGGCTGAGTAACATCCTATTTGAATCTGCCCATTTTTCAATAATTTTTAGATTATTACTAATGGATTCCCTATTTAGTGATGTAAATACAGGCCCTCCTAATTTGGTGTCGTCAGCAAATTTTGAGAGGCAATTGTCTGAGTTAACCTGTACATCGCTTATGAAGATATTGAACAGAGTAGGTCCAAGAATCGAGCCCTGCAGAACCCCACTAGTCACACTATGAGCTTCTGAAAGTGAGCCATTTATTCTAACCTGCTGTTCTCTGTTATGTAACCAACCAGATACTCAATTAATTATATACTGTGAAAAGCCCAGTTTAACCATTTTATCAAGCAGTAAATCATGGGGAACCTTGTCAAAAGCTCTACTATAGTCAAGGAGAACCACATCCATAGGGATACCATTGTCTAGTCCCATACTAATACAATTATAGAAGGCCACCAAACTGGTGGTACAAAAGTACCCTTGTCTAAATCCATGCTGAGTCTGGTCATTTAAGTTTTTTATGTTTGTTTCATTTTCTAACATTTTTTTGACAATTTTCTATGTTAATTTACTTATGACCGAGGTTAAACTTATTGGGCAATAATTTTCAGGCTGGGAATGATTACCTTTCTTGAATATTGGTATAACTATAGCTATTGCCCAATTGTGAGGAATAACACCTTCACATAAAGATTTATTAAAAATAAGGGTCAAAGGCTTAGTTATAGCTTCAGCTGTTTCTAATAAAAAAGTGGGATTAATATTATCTGTTCCTGGGCTAGAAATTCGTTGAGGGAACGAATCGCCTTGAGGGCGTCATCTTCAGTAATAATATGAAGGGAAGAATTATTAACTGTTTGCCTAAAAAATTTAGGGACTACTTTTTTAGTAAAAACTGAACAGAACTGATTATTAAATGTACTGGCAACATCCCTATCAGTAGAAATGATAGAATTATTTACACATAGAGGACCCATATATCTATTATTCATTTTCTTATTATTAAGATAGGAAAATAATTATTTGTAGCTATCTTTAGAGTAAGCCAAACGAAACTCCAATTTCTTTTTAGATTGTAAAATAGCCTGTTTTAAAAGTTTTAAGATTTTCCTATATTTAGTAAGTAGTTGCTCTGTAGTATCTCCCTCACTTTTTTAACATGAGAAAAATGCTTTTGTTTTATTTTAATTAAATTTTTAATAGTTTTATTAAACCATAAAGGAATTTTCCCATTCTTGTTATATTTTTTTTAATTGGAACAAATAAGTCCTCCAAATAGTAGATTGATGATTTCAAATCTTCCCAGGATTTCTCAAGAGATAGAGGGGATACAATTCCATCTCAGGAAATAGAATTTAAATGATCATTAAAAATATTAAAGTTTGCTTTATTATAATTTTTAAATTCAGAGTGGTTCAATATTTGCTGAAAAAATAATAATGAAAAAGAAATTGAGCTATGATCACTAGTACCCAGAGGGGCACCAACTTGAATATCAGATATTGAGCTCCCTATATTAGTAATGATTAAGTCTAATATGTTCTCTCCACGTGTGGGTTCACTTATGAGTTGTTCAAGGTCCATATCCACTATAAGAGTGATTAGATCCTTTTCAGCCAGCGTACTACCAGATAAGGAAGTCCAAATTATAGAGGGCATATTAAAATCACCCAGGACATGAATATTGCCTTTAGAGGCCATATCTGAAATTTCTTTATGTAAAAGTAGGGTGTAATCCAAGTTAGATGTTGGCAGCCTATAACATGTCCCAACCAAAAGTTGGGGTTGTCCCTTAAACTGAATATTCACCCATATGGATTCAGTATTACTAAAAAGGGGATTTTGAAATGAGGCTATATCTTCCCTGACATAGAGGCAAACCCCTCCCCCAATCTGGCCTTGTTGATCCTTGTAAAATAGTTTATATCCTGGAAGGTTCAGATTCCACGTTGTGTCAGGATCCCACCAGGTTTCAGTAATAGAAATAAGTCCATAATTAGCTGTGAGACACTTAGCCTCAAGTTCTGCCATTTTAACCAAATTTAAAGATCTTGCATTGAAAGAAAGGACATCGCACACAGAAGAATCACTATTAACCCTTTTTAGAGGACAGGACAAATTCCCATCCTCTCCCCCAGTTCTTAGTTTAAAAGTGTGTTAATAGCTGAATTGACACTTCTACCCAATAAAGTACTTCCCCTATGACTGAGATGGAGTCCATCCCAGCAGAACAAAGAATTTTTCAAATAGAAGGTTTCCCAATGTGCTAGGCATAAGTTGCCCTGCTGGAGACACCAACATCTTAGCCAGTCATTAAAGGCTTTGATCTTAGTATTGATAGCATTAGTAGCTCTAGGTACAGGGAGAATCTCAGAAAAGCATACAAGGCTGTCTTTCTCTACCAGCACGTTATTAAGTGTGATGATGTCATGTTTAAGCTCTTCAAGACTTGTTCTATTTACACCATTAGTTTCAGCATGTATTACAAACGGGGTTTTCTGCAGTCCCTGCTAGTATTTCTTTAACTACAGAAGTAATGTCTGAAACTCTGGCCCCTCTTAAACTTGAGTAGGTATGACTAAATTTGTCCACGTTGCAAATAGGATGATCCAAATGCTTAATAATGGAGTCACCTATAACATATATTTGTCTCGGAGGAGAAAGGGGTTCTACCTTAGTAGGATGGGGTGGTGGTGGTGTCCCAAGTTCTACAGCTAAGTCCCCTGAAAGAGACTGAGAATTTTTAGGCTTCAAGAATACCTTACTAGCATTAAATACTAATCTTTTAGGATGAGAACTGGAAACTGAAAGACTCTCCTGAGTGACAGGGGGAGAGTCTTCATAAGGAAAGACAACAGTTTCATGCTTGAGAACATCAAATGTGTTAAACACCGATAATGTTGGTTCATTGTTACATATTTTCCCTCCCCTATGTTTAGTTTTACCTCTAGTAACTACTGCCCATTGTTCTAATTCTTCTGAGGGCAAAATGGATGTTGGAGAAATACTGGAAAAATTAATCTTAGAACTGGGTGAAACTACAGGGGATACTGTGTCGCACTCGTTTCTTTTGCAGTTTGCGAAATTGCCACAATTTGGGCAGCACTTCAATGGCTATTCTCCCCATTGCTGATGGGGGTGCCCAATCCCCCTGTTGGCAGCATGTATCCCCCTCACAAACTGATGCAGCACACTGGGAGCCCAACCCAGTGTGCCAAAAAGTATACAATTTTTTTTTTCACCTGTCAAATAAAGAAAACCGTCCCCTGACATCTTTTAGATTCAATGCAGAATCCTGCATTGAACCTGCATCAAAAGTATATCATACTGACTGAGAATGGGGTGCCCAATCCCCCTGTCAGCACACTGGGAGCCCACCCCAGTGTGCCCAGATACTTTTTATATTTTCATATTTCTGACACCGGAATGCCCACTCCTGATGTCGGATGCCCCTACCCCCCCAAGTCCACTTTCTTTGCCTGATGGGGGTGCCTGATCCTCCTGTCAACAGCATGTATCCCCCCAAAAAAAACAGTGTGCCAAGAAACATACATTTTTTGCATTTGTTAAATAAAGAAAACCATCCCATGATGTCTTTTTTCTGTAAAAAAGAAAACAGTCCCTCATCGTCCCCCCAGTCCCCTCTCCCCCATCTCCACCCTGCCACTGAGCACCCACTTCCCCACACCCCCTTACCCATACTTACCTCCAGAGGTCAGGAGCAGTGATCTTCTCTGGACCAGGGACACGTCTGCACTCTTCAAAGCCATACTGCGATCTGAGGAATCAAGGTAAGCTGTATAATGGAAGTCAATGGGGAGGTTCATCTTATGTTGATATTTTGGCCAGTTTAAAGAATTTTGGCCCCAAACTTTCAACATGGGGTTCTTGGGACCCAACCTCATGAACACTGTCACTGTCATTTCGTTACTCTGTCCCGAAAGGTGATTTTGTGGTTGCTGTGTGGAATCACCTTTTGGGACCAATTAATGAAATGACAGTGCCACTGTTCATAAGGTGGGGTTCCAAAAAGCCCATGTTGAAAATTTGGTGCAAAAATTCCAAACATTACTGCGTTATGAGTGTGCATTGTGCAGTTTCTACACACGTTCGCAACTTTGCCAATTTTTTATATTTTTACTCCAGATTTTCAACATTACCAATTTCTAATACCTCCTTATGAACAGTATAGATGTAATTTTTTATGTCCATTCCAAAATGTGTTTTCGCACCTGTTATGCAGAATGGCGCGGTCACTGTGCGAAATCAACTTTTGGGATGGATTAACAAAATCCAGTGCCACTGTTCATGAGGGGTGGTCCCAAAAAGCCCATGTTGAAAAGTTGGTGAAAAGAATCCAAAAAATTACCATGTTATGAGCGTGCGTTAAGCAGTTTCTACGCACGCTCGTAACTTCACAAATTTTATATATTTTCACTCCAGATTTTCATCATTGACATTTTTTCCCACCTCCTCATGACCAGTGCAGTTGTAATTTTTAATATCCTACCCAAAATGTGTTTTCACAAGTGTGGCACTGAATAGCACGGTAGCTGTGTGAAATCAACTTTCGAGATAGATTAATGAAATGACTGTGCCACTGTTCATGAGGTGGGGTCCCCAAAAGGACATGTTGAAAATCTGGTTAAAAAATCCAAACAATTCAGCATGTTACGAGTATCCGTTGCACAGTTTCTTGCAAAATTTACCATAGGATAACATTGCAGTGTCCATGGTGTCTTTCGACACTAGTAGCTCAAAAACAGTTCAGGATACGGATTTTTCGCTACTTGCAGCATAGTCCACCTTTGGTGGACTAAGCACACGTGGAGGTTTCAAAGTCATGAATACAAATGTAGTGGATTTTTTTTCATAGTTGCTATAGTTACTGAGGTAATGGAGCTTACCACTAAAAGGCAGGCCAGGTTGTCCAGTGATCCCTACCAGGAATAAGTGTATAGGAGAGGAAGAGGGAGGGGGGAGGGAACAGAGGGATAGAGGGAGAGTGGCCTGATCACTTCACCAGGCAAGAAAGGGTAATATGACAAGGGCAAGCCAGAGCCCCAGGTATTGGCTGGGGGGGGCGGAGCCCAAAAGGGGGTCCTGACCAGGGTCCATTAGGGGTATAATAGGCCAGGGCTCAGGCAGGATGACCTCTTTTGCTGGGAATTTTTGGTTTGGTAGAGCTCGCAAGCTGCTTGAGGCCTGATGGAACCACGGGGCAGAGGTGGGCCCATAGCGAGTGGTCTGAGTTCAGCTGTAATTTAAAAAAAAAAAAAGGAAGAAGAGAAAAGCCGAAAGCTTGGCGGGCAGTAGTTTGCAAGTGAGATCCAGAATACTCATGTGCCTGCAGTAAACAGGCTGATGCTGGACGTTTACATCACACGAACCAAGTGGGGCCCATTACGGGCAGTTTGTGGTATGCCATGAGTTTTTTCTCAGATGGAAGCTTGGGGTGCGAGACACAAAGGGGGAGGATGCAGTGGCAATGCCAGCAGTGTGTAGCTGATTGTGATTCACGATCGAACTCATGGCGTGGTTTTGTTGGGATTTTCTCCATAGCGAAGCTGCAGAGACGAGGGAGGTTTGCTTTGGTCGCTAGGCATGCTGGGGTAGGGTGCAGGGCACAGCAAGGGTTTTTTTGTTTGTTTTGTGGCTATGTGTGAGGGTAACAGATGACTGTGTGGTGTATGGTGGAGGCCCCTTCCAGGCCTTGGATGGTAGCAGGTAGGCCGAAGAGGCCACATGGTCCAGTGCGGCCTGGTGGTTGGGCTGCGGCGTTCCCCAGTACAGTGGTCGGAGGAAGGCCTGATGGCACGGGTTATCGCAGAGCCACATGGTGCAGTGGGGCCTTGCTGCAGTGTTGCACCATGAGGTTTTGTTTGTTTGTTTTGGGAATGTCCGCAGCCAAGTGGGGATTAGCAAAGAGCAGGGTTGTAATTGGACATTGGAAGGATGGTGCAGTTGAGAGGCGGTGGGTCACCAGGGATCAGCTAGCAGTGAGGGGCATTGTTGGGGGCCTGCTGGAATGGGGCCCAAGGGAGGGGCATGCAAATAGTGAGAGGCGTTTTGGGGCACAGCAAACAGAGGCCAAAAGCAGTGAAAAAAAAAAGAGGGGGACAAAAGAAAGGAAGAAATTAAGTGCATAAGATGGACGTCTCCAGCCTTCTCGGGGTAAATGGAGGGGTACAGTGGGAATGAAGCTTGGTTTGCTCCAACAAGGGCATGACAGCAGGTGGGCAGTGTCGGAGCCTAGTTGGGCAGGCCTAGAACAGGTGGCAATGGGGTCTCACTCACGAGAATGGCAGCAAGGTGCTTGCAGGAGTGGGACCATGAGGTGGGGGGCACCCCCTTTTCTTGGTAGAATGAGGGGTGAGGGACCACTAAGGCAAGCGAGGAGGCAATGCTTCAGCAGCCAGAAAAGGCTACAGCAGTGTCGCTCCATGCAATTGGGGTCAAAGTTTTTCCTTTTGTGGTACTGGCTACCAGGAGGGTATGCAGGGCATGACCCACAGCAGGCAAGGGGCACACCTCGGGGGCAGGCTAGCACAAGAGTAATGCCAAGGAGGAAAGAAGGGGGCCTTGGGCGGAGAAGCCAGAGCCTCGCTTGGATGGTACAGGCTGCCGGTAACAGGCCCATGGGGGCCCCAGGGGGCTGAAAAAATAAATAAATAAATATATATATAATAAACAATGGTTTGAATAAAAGGAACAAGGAGAAGGGCAACAGCAGTGCTCATGGGATGAAGGAGCATCGGACATGCGGATGGGGTGCCCAGAGCTGGGCTCAGGCTCATGCTCCAGAGCACGGGCAGGGCAGCGGGGCAGCCACTACACCTTGGCAAGAAGGGGGTAGAGTTGTTGGTGCAAGTCTACACATATAACTTTTCACCCCTCCCCCCAGATTGCAAGGTCAGAGGATCAGGCATGGCACCAAAGCGAGCCCAGGTGACCAGCAAGAAGATGCTACAGGAGGTGTCAGACCTGATGGGCCAGATGTCGGAGCTACTAGTGGCAGCAAAGAAGAGAGAGGCACAGGAGGAGGTGCAGAGGAAATGCAAGGACCTGGAGGAGTGCCTGAATAGGGGTGGAGGGGGCAAGAAATCCAGGCAAGAGGCTCCGCGCACAGCACCGATACTGGTGCCCCTGCCCGTACCAGAGCCAGACAATGGTAACCTGGATGGCGGTAAGGATGATGTGGATCTCATGGATGAGAACAGTTTAAAAGATTACCTCAAAGGGCTGCTGGGCAGCATAGGGGACAAAGGAATTGAGAGGATGGAGCAGGCAGTGCAGGCAATAAAGGGCAAGGGGGCTGTGCCAGAGAAAGGGGGGAAGGGCAACAGCAAACAGGAAGTTGTACGAAGACCACCCCCAGAGTGTTCAATTGGGGAACACGTGCTGATCTCAATTAAAGAGAAAATTTGGAAAGGGGAGTATATCGACATCTTCAGGCTCATGGATGAGGACACAGCCACGAAGCATGAGCAGAAGGAGTTGGTGGGAAAATCAGAAATGGTGGTGGCATTGGCAGTGGTAGGCCACAAGATGAAGGAAATGAAGTAGAAGGGGAAGACCATAGAGAATTGGCAAGGCAGGTTCATAATATATAGTGCACTGATGCTGGAGAAGCAGCCGGAACTCGCAATCCCCCTGCTGACATACACGTCAATTATTAGGGAGGCATACAAGGCAAAGGTCAGGTACAGGTGGCTCAAGTATGATGAGGCTTTCCGGAAGTAAATGGCAGCAAAAGGGGACCTGAGATGGTATTGCACCCACTCGGAATTGTGGGTGAGGACCCTCTCTGGGGAAGGAGGGGCAGTTGGAGACCAAGCAAGGTGGAACAATCCGAGCACAGGGGCAAAGGCATGTTGGGGATATAACGCCACCTGCACATGGGACAACTGTAAGTTCCAGCATGTCTGCTCAAAATGTGGGGGAGCGCACCCGGCCTCCAGCTGCTGGCAGAGTGGTGACGGGGGGTGCAGAATAGGGGGCACTTCCACAAGCAGTCCTTTCGGGGTACCAAGGGGATGCAGAGCAGGGGTCATGGGGGCAGCCACAGAGGGCAGCATAGTGCTCCCGGGGGATGGCAGTAGCAAGTCATGGGTGGATGGGCAATGGGGATACATGCTGGCGTGGACTCCCATTACCCTAGCAGCAGTGGAGGAGTGGACCGTGGAATACCCGAATAAAGGGGCAGGTGAGCTGCTTCGGGAGGGTTTCCAGATGGGTTTCCCACTGGGGTTTCAAGGGGTGCAGGAAAGAATGTGGGCTAAGAATTTGGGGTCAGTAAAGGGGAAGCAAGTGATAGTGGGGGCCAAGATAGAGAAGGAAATCATGTCAGGCCAAGTGGAGGGTCCATTAGAGTGCCCCCCATGTACACGTTTCTGGATTTCCCCATTGGGTGTGGTACCTAAGAAAGCAGAAGAGGAATTCCACCTGATTTATCGTTTATCATACCCGGAAGGCTCCTCGATGAATGATGGCATTCCAGACCACCTTAGGGCGGTGTCGTACACCTCGTTGGATGAGGCCATAGCACTGATTAAGGTGACTGGGGGGGCATGGCTGGTTAAGACGGACATTGAGTCAGCATTTCAGCTCTTGCCTGTCAGGCCTGTGGATTGAGACCTCCTGGGTTTCCAGTTCCAAGGGCACATATATTTTGAAAAATCCATGCCCAAGGGGTGTTGGTGGCCTGCTCCACCTTTGAGAGGTTCAGCACCTGGATACAGTGGTTGTTCAGGGCCAGGTATGGGCACAAGAGGGTGGTACATTACTTGGATGACTTCCTCCTTATCGGGGAAATAAGAGCGGAAGCACGGAAAATGTTGGGGGATTTTGAGAACATGTGCCAGCGGATAGGGATTCTGCTGGCACAAGGAAAAACAGAAGGGCCCGCACGGAGGTTGGAATTCTTGGGCATAGCAGTGGACACAGAGGAAGGTTGTTTTCGGCTGCCCACAGACAAAGTAGCACAGCTAAGAGGTTTATTGGCCCAGGTAGGGGGGAGGAGGAGGGTGCCGCTGGTACAAATGCAGCAACTGCTGGGGCACCTTAATTTCGCCTGCAAGGCCATCAGCCCAGGCAGAGCTTTTACAAGACAACTGGGGAGGGCCATGGGGAAAGCAAAATGGCCACACCACTGGGTGGATGTACCTAAAGGGATGAGGGAAGACTTTGGGGTGTGGGAGGAGTTTCTTGGCAGCTATAATGGGGTGACATTCTGGCAAGACGAGTGAGAACAGAACACGGATATGGAACTGTTCACGATGCCTCAGGAGCTCTGGGAATGGGGGCATACTTTCAAGGGGAATGGATGTCAGAAGCATGGACAGCAGCATGGGCAGGAAGGGGGACACAGAAGGACATCACTTTCCTGGAGACTTCCCTGTATGGGTGGCCCTGGAAGTATGGGGAGAGAGGATGAAGGGGAAGCGCATCTTGTTTTGGTGCGATAACAAAGGGGTAGTAGAAGTGATCAATAAGCAGGAGGGGAGGACAGAGATGGTGGGCAGGCTGCTCAGATGTATGGTCTTACTGGGACTGGGACTAAACCTGTCATTCTAAGCCCAGCATATTGAGGGTTTGAGGAATGAGGTGGCTGACAGTCTCTCCCATTTGCAACTCAACAGGTTTCAGAAACTGAAACCACAGGTGGCACTACACAGGACCAGGATCCCGGACCGGTTATGGGAGGTTGAAGGAGCACAGCCAGGGCACTGTACTGAGGCTCCTGGGCAGAGAACACACTGAGGGCCTACTAAGCAGGGTGGGCAAAGTTCCAGGGCTTCCAGGGGAAGCACGGGTGGGACAAGGATGAACCGGCCCGGGACGAGCAGGTAAGAAAGTTCATGGTGGAGCTATGGGAGGAAGGGCTGGCCCACAACACAGTGGTTGTGCACTTAGCTGGCATCAGCTGGGTATGCCAGGACATGGGGCTGGCCCGATGTGGGGGCCAGTAGGATCATAAAATGCATGATGTCAGGATGGCGTAGGGGGCAAGGGGTCAGGGTGGAAGGAAGGCAACCCTTAAGGGGAGAATTACTGGTAAGGGTCTTGGAGGCCACCTTAAAGGTATGCACATCAGCCCAGGAAGGGGTGCTATTCTGGGCTGTATTTGCAGTAATGGCCGCAGGGGCATTCCAGGTGGGGGAAGTGGTGGCCCCAAGGAAAACGGCCTCCGGTAAAGGCATTGCAGCATGAAGATGTCCTGTGGAGGCATGACAGGGTGATCATAATCCTGACCAGGTCCAAGATGGACCAGGGAGGGAGGGAGACACAAGTGTCACTGGTGAGGAAACCAGAGTCGGCCAGCTGCGCCATGAGTGCGCTGGAGGAGTACGGGAGTGCTCGGGGAAGGGCAGTGGTAATGCTGTTCTGGCATGGGGATGGCTCCCCAGTCACAGGTTTCCAGGTAGCTGCAGTCCTCAAGAGGGTGCTGGCATTTTTGGGTGAGGATCCCAGCAAATTTGCCCCACATTCATTCAGGATTGGGGCAGCCACAGAGGCAGCAGAGAGAGGGGCTGCGGTGGCACAGTTACAAAGGGTGGGGCGCTGGAGGTCCAGCAGCTATAAGAGATACATGAGAAAATAACAGCAACTCACACTGTTTATTTTGTTTTCATGGCAGATTCCAAGAGGAAAATCTGGATAGTGGGGCATTCTTTTGTGTACTGGGCTGAGAGGTTTGTGGTGGCCACCTCCAGAGGAGCAGATCTGAGATATAACACTGAGCATACATGAGTGTTATGGAAAGGCATTAGAAAGACAAAGTGAGCACAGCTCATGCCTCTGATGGAGGAATAGAAATTGGAATGGGGCACCCTGGATTGCATTGTGATACACCTGGGGGGGTGATGATTTAGGGAGCCTGCCATGGGGGTATTGGTTCAGAACATCATGGGAGACTTAGAGAGATTAAAGGGGTGGTGGCCAAGGGTGATGATCGGCTGGTCTGATATCACCTCCTGGAGGGTATGGAGAGGGGTGCAGGATGTCAGGCTGATTGAAAAGGTCAGGAAATGCCTGAGCAGGAGGGCAGCCAGGGTGGTAATAGAGATGGGGGAGTTCACCTGCAGCATAGGGACATTTCCTTTGACCAACCTGCAGTGTTCAGGTCGCACGGCGTCCACCTATCAGAGTTTGGGATGTGCCTGTTCCTATGACCTATTGGGGAGCTAGTGAACCAGATGGCCGGGAAAGGGCTTAGATACTAGCCCGCAAGGGGGGAGCCCCTCCGTCCATCGCAAGCTGTTGGAGGGGCAGTGGAAGGAAGGAAAAGGGGGGAACAGGGGAGAGAAAGAGGGGAGGGGTAAGATACATGGGCTGGGGACAAAGAACACAGACATGGTGGTAAAGCAGGGAAGGGGATAGGTCCAGATTCAGAAGTGTCCAGGCCTGGAGGGTGAAAGCCCAAGGAAGTGGAATGGCCTGGTTCTGGTGTGGAGCAAGGGGTCGGATTCACAGTGTCCAGGCCCTGAAAGTAAGATGGAAGAAATGACCAGAAGAAGGACAGAGACTGGAGCCAGGAAAATTTGGAAAGAAGGTTGATGTAAATTGAATTGTGAATTCAGAGTTATGTGGTTTGTAAATATAGTCCTTTGTTCCATGAATAAATTTGCCAATGAGCAACCAACAAGTAAACTGTTGTGGTGTCCATCATTCTTGGGGGGATTCATGGGACAATGGGGCTTGCCATTAAAAGGCAGGCCAGGTTGTCCAGTGATCCCTACCAGGAATAAGTGCATAGGAGAGGAAGGGGGGAGAGAACAGAGGGATAGAGGGGGAGGGGCCTGATGACATCACCAGGCAGGAAAGGGTAATATGACAAGGGCAAGCCAGAGCCCCATGGATTGGCTGTGGGTGGAGCCCAAAAGGGGGTCCTGATCAGGGGCCATTAGGGGTATAATAGACCAGGCTCAGGCAGGACAATCTCTTTGCTGGAATTTTCCCACCTCCCACCCTTATTAAGGAAGGTGATGGGGGCAGGCATGGTGCAAAGGAAAGGAATGGAGGACAGGTCAAGCCCCAGGGGCCCTGGGCATAGGGCCAGGCATGGTGGTTGCTGCAGGAGGCAGCACTGGGCCAGGGGCTAGGTCAGAGCCCCTAGCAGGGAGAGGCAGGTATACCCATGGGGGGGTGAAGGAAGGAAAAGGGGGGAGCAGGGGGTAGAAAGGGGGCAGGGGGTAGGATACATGGGCTGGGAACAAAGAACCCAGACATGGTGGTAAAGTGGGGAGGGGGTTAGGTCCAGGTGCCAGATTAAGAAGTGTCCAGGCCAGGAGGGCAAAAGCCCGGGGAAATGGAACGGCCTGGTTCTGGTGTGGAGGAGGGGGCTGGATTCACAGTGTCCAGGCCCTGAAAGCAAGATGGAAGAAATGACTAGAAGAAGGACAGAGGCCGGAGCCAGGAAAATTTGGAAAGAAGGTGGTTGTAAATTGAATTGTGAATTCAAAGTTATATGGTTTGTAAATATAGTCCTTTGTGCCATGAATAAATTTGCCAACGAGCAACCAACAAGTAAATTGGTGTGGTGTCTATCATTCCTGGGGGGGATTCAGGGGACAATGGCAAATAAGTGTTCCAAGGGTTCATTTTCATGACTCTAGGCCTGCGTTATGTCCCCATACCTATTTGTAAGTGGGAGCGCTCCCACAGAAGCATACCATTACACACAAATTGGAAGCGTTAGGGGAGCACAGGGCCTGGAGGGCGCTGCACTTCCACAACTACATACCACTTCCATTATACTTTCTCAAAAAGAAGGAAAATTCTTTGCAAAAAACTCCATTAATGCATCAGTTAGGGTTGATAGCTCAGTGACAAAAATTTGGAAATTTGATGTTTGGGTTACCACACGCCACCCACCCCCCACTCTCTACATACCAACAGATGTCGGGGTGTGCCATGGGGTTGTCAGGCCTAACTTTGCAATGTGGGGGGTCCTGATTACAAAATTACAGAATTTAAGTCAGATTTCAAGGACTATCATGTTACTGCCAAACCTGACCAATATTGTGGTGCCCCTCACCTTGGCTGTGCATCACTCACACTTATGCCAAACCTAACCCAAGCCTGACACATGAAAAAAATTGCTGTTTTTCATTCTTGCAGTCTGTACTATACTATACTGTACCTTACCGTCCTTATCCTAATAGACAAGACATTGTTCTACAGGAGAAGAACTGTAAAAAAGAGACCCTGGGAATCCACTGAGGACAGTAGTACCTCCACACAAGTCAAAAGCTGCTGGGAAGGAGAGTAATGGCACAGTAGTTAGAATATGCCCTGTTGCTCCAAAAGTGAAAACTCATAAAGTGCCAAAAAATTTGAAAGTGCCAATACCAAAGGTAATGAAAATTACACTTCATCAATTGCATGCCTCCCTCCCTTCCTGTGTCTGGTAACATGCATGAGGAATTGGCCACAGTGGGCAGTACAGGTCCACCATCCCGGTCTGAGACTGGGGTCCCATCGTTGTGCTGCCTCCCCCCTGGCTTCCACTCTGTATGGTCTGTGTCTCATGTCTGCAACTCTGCTTACACTTCCGTGTGTGTGCATATGTTAGCAGCATGTATGTTGCAGTGCAGTTCACAATATATGGTGGGGTCAAGAGGCATGTCTGCCTCCAGCGGTCCCTTCCATACTCTGATCCACTCTCCCCTGCATGCCCTTGCGCATCACTGTGTCTGCAAATGCCTATTGGTGAATGCAGTGAGATTTGTACACCTCCACAAGGTGCACATCACCACATCCTCCATTACATTACATTCTGGCATATGTGGCTGTGTTTGTGAATAGAGCCCATTACTAGTAAAAGTTACTTTAACAGTTAGACATTTAGATAAATCTGTCACCAGTTCTTCTACTAATACATTTACTTTAGTTGATTCCATAGTTAGGAGGTCACCTGTAGATCTACCACGCTTACTGATTTGTTTACCTTGTTTTTCATGTGCTATAAATCTGTCCAATTATATAGCTGTTGGAGTTATCATTCCAGGTCTCTTGGAACATACTCAAATGGAAATTTTTAATGTATTTTTGCCAACTATAATTATTAATTTAGTTTCTTAATTCACTGATATTCCAGGATAATATCTGCAAAGAGTTATGTCTGGAAGACATTCTATCTTTTTCTGCCTGTCATGCCTCAGTACTTAAGTCCAAGGTACCAAATGTGTTTACTGTTACTATTGCTTCACAATATTCTACTAATCATTCTTTGGGCTCACTGTTAGATTCACTTTCAAAAATGTAACTAGTGTTTTATTTTCCCCCCATTTTCATCTTCCTCTAATACAGTACTTATGCTCCCCTGTACCATTAAGTTCAAATTCTGTTTCCTTATTTTTATAAATGTGATTGTTTCTGCTTACGTTTGCTCTTCTGGTGAATTACTCCTTTCCTGTTGTTATTATTGTTAACCACTTCTGTATCCTCAAAGAATACTGTGTCATTAATAAAGATATTATTAATATGGAGCTACTTACACTCCTCCAATATCTGTTTTCTTAATTGGCACATTGCCAGTACCAGACATATCTTGCGTTTAGCTGGCATAATCCTTTACTGGGACACACATATTAAATCCTCCCATTTAACAGCCTTTTGCATTATTGACTTTAACATATAAGCAAGCAATAAGACATGACGAGGTGTGGGTTATGGCCTAATAAGAGCATGCCCCAGGTGTGTTAGGAGGCACAAGGCGCTTGCACTGAGTGCCTTTAGCACCTGAGAAGTGCTCTTATCAGGCCATACCCACACCTCAGAGTGTCTTATTGCACTTATAAAATGGGTCCCCCCCCCAGTAAATATTAAGAAAAAAAAAGAGAATGTCCGAAAATGTTAAAAAACTATCTTTTTCATGCTGGTAGTAGGAAAAATCTTTCTCTATTACTGTCCTGTCCTGTATTTGACAATGGGTAGCTGAGCAGAAAAGGGCTCCCCCCCAAAAAAAAAATAATGCTGAGGTTTGCTCCCTCCCCCCAGACAGACATACACTATTTTAATATTACTGCCACTTTTTTCTCATTTCTCTGTGGTCATCATGCTTCTAGAGGGACCAAGCATGTCCCTTTGTGGTCACTGTAGCTCACAGCAGCTTTGTCTTTCTCTGTGTCTCTCTATTTTGAAGCAACCACTACCCTCATACCTTGTTCCCCACACACACCTCCACTTTTTTAGTTTTGTTTTACTGAGATGTAGAGACAGATAGAGATTTATGGCTCTGGGGATATCCAGAGAGAGAGAGAGAGAGAGCAATCATTACATTGCTGCCAAATTCTCGCAGTCACACAGTGTCCATGAGACAACAGTAAACTGCCACTTTATCCCTGCAGCGTTGTACCTCTGTAGATCTTTCCTACTTATAAAGTAAAAAAAAAATACCTTTTCATCTCAGCTACTCCGTCTAGACCAGACGCCAGTCAAACTGTGCAAACTGCTCCTTAACTCTACAAACATTGCTATCTGTGCTTCACTGTCCTGATGTGCCCATCTCTCTCTCTCTCTCTCTCTCTCTCTCTCTCTCTCTCTCTCTCTCTCTCTCTCTCTCTCTGTGCACAACTCACAAAAACAAAACTAAAACAATTAAAAAGGAGGCATGTGGGGGGCACAGTTTGAGGGTAGTCAACAACAAGCTGACACAAATTTTTGAGATGGTGGCACACTGATACCATTGTGTTGTGGGGCTCAGGTTGGCACAATTAGTGCTGGCTGCATGGTTATGCTCTGATAAAGACACAGCTGAAAACCTGTTTCAGCCATTCAGGATTCAGCAAATTTTGTACCCATTTTATAATAAATTGTAATCTTCAGTAAAAAGAACCGATACCATTCTTGTTTTTGATATACTGTACCCTTAATGTAGATCATTAGCAATTGTATTTCCTTCTTACTAACTACCCTTGTTTCCTCTTTTCTTTTTCCTTTGCACTTATTCATATACAGTACTTCCTCTATTGACTCCAATTATGAAACTCTTGTCTCACCTTTCTGTTTCTGACACCGAGTTTGGACACCCTTCTATTTCTTTGTTTGCGTGTCTTTTATTAATGCCTTTGTTGTTTTTTTCTGAGCTATTTCTCTCTTTTTCTGGATCACCTTTAAGATCTTTTCTTGCTCTTTCCTTATATCTTTAGTTATTTCCTCGGTAGTCCTCCCCTTTCTCAGTTCCCCTTCACTTTTCTCCTTCCCTCCGTTTCCTTTATTAGCTTTCTTCTGCTCTATATGTTCTGGTTAGATCTTCTGTATTTTATTCAAAGCTAGAATGTGTTTCTGCTTTTTTAGAGCATCCAGTGTATCCTTAGGCAGATCATCATTCCGTGAAATGGCTCTTTTATGTCTATTAATTCACTCTGTACTGTTCCTTGATTTTGTCCTAGCAGTTTAATACATATTGACTGTGTCTTTCTGTTCACCTGGCTCATGTCCTCCTCCCAGGACCAGAGATTAGGGATAGACAACCAATCTGAGGTGAATCTAGTTTGCATTTTTCAATGTAAAGGGCATTAAATTGTTCAAAGTCTTACAAACAAATGAATACAACCTACTGTATGGACATACAGCTGTAGCCAAAGACGCTGAAATTCCCTGTCTACCTGCAGTACCACTGTGTGCAACCAGAGACATAATCTCTTTTTTTTTTCAGTTCTCTTTATGTTCCTTCCTCTCTGACCCTTTAGATCTCTCTTGGGTGTGGTCACTCAGACAGGCTGGTTCCCGCTCTGCCTGAGGTTCTCTCCGGGCCAAGTCTCCGTCTCTGGGACCCCTCCTCCACAGCTATTGATCTCCCCAGACCCCTCCCCGGCTCTGAGCCCCACAAGGTGGGACCGCCTACTCCTCTGACACTCTATCTAGAATCTGGATGGGGCAGTCAGAGTCTAGAGGAGAGCCAGAGACCAGCTGGAAGTAACCTGGCATTGAGCGTGGGTGCCATCCACTGGACCCACCATCGCCTACCCAGGTGACAGGGCCTCTTTCCATGTTCTGGTGTTCCTAGGGGAGTGGATGTGCACTGATGTCTGGCATACAATGGGTGCATTCCCGCACCTGTGCACAGGATGTTTGCTGACACCCCCCCTTCCCCTTGTACATGCTGCCACTAGGTGCAATGCTCTTGGTCTCCACTAGGAGCCACTAGAACAGCGCCATGCACCTCCCACCATGCCCAGGAGAGGAAAGCCATCCTCCAGATGCTTGATCCTGCTCCTTCCTTGCCAACCCCTGGTGACCCAAGTCCATTCCTGAACCTGGGTCACCAGCATGGCGCAAGGTGTGTCATCTAGGACCTCAACCCTCAGCACCACTGGGCCGGCTCAGAGAGAATCTCTTTAGATACTGTATCTTGCAAAACATCAGGAAATATCTAAATGTATCTATGACTGCAGCTGTATTTCCCTTTAATTTCAATGACTGAATTTGTTTTTTTTCCTGAATAACATCAATAATCTTTTGAATCTCACACAGCTTATGATTTTTCACCTTACCTGAGTCTCCCTTGCCTTCTCTTTGTCTCTGTCTCCCACATTTTATTGGGAGAAATGGGGCAGTTCTATTAAGGGTACTTGTCTTTTTTTCCTCCATATGCTGTTATTCACAAGATTTTATTAATTAGAGTATACAGTTATCTTTATTTTTTTTATCTGGCTGAGAACGGTAGCACGTCAAGTCCTCAAGAGGGAAGCTGATGTGGTCAGAAACAGCGCAGACAAAGCTGCGAAAGTCAAAACCATGCATCCAGAATGCAGCCGGGGAAGGAAAAAGAAGTAAGTTACAAGATCTCATGGGAGTGGTAGTCCAAGGTGGCATGGTGTTGTAACAGTAAATAGTAAATCTTCATTTCCCCAAATCCACGCCAGTATTCTAGATGCGCAGTTTTGAGTTTTGCTGCTTTGTCTGCGCTGTTTGTGCCATGCTGGATTTCCTCTCGATGACTTGATGTGGAGCCACTGAGAATTATCTTTAGAAGAAGACATCAATGGCAACTCATTGTCACTGACAAATCTTTTCCTTCTAAAGTAGTTCCGATAGGTGTGCATGGCCTTTCAGTAAATTCAGTAATTTATTTATTGTTTTCACCTTATTTTTCTTAGTCTTTGCCTTCTTAGCTATTGTATTTTTTCCTTTTTCCATCTCGTTTTGTACTTGTAACATCCCTCCACTGGCCCCCTTGTTCAACTAGCAGGGCTGCTCTTCTCACACATGGAACCAACGAGAGGGATGGCGGTGGTCACTATGAACAGTTCTGTTTACCAATACTTCTACTTCATAGCCTGCCATCCTCGGACAGGCAAACCAAGTGTGGCAACTACCCGGCTCACAACTGGGGGGCGCCATTTACCATGGCCATCAACCTGGGTGCCTGGGAGAAAATGTTTGCTCAGTATTATGCTAGGTTTGCACTTCTGGTCAGGGGCACCCAAGTAAATCCAGACACAGTGGAAGCAATAACAGTACTGTCCAAACCAGGTTGAGATTCTAGAGTGTGGCTTTTATTTACATACACAGGGAATAATCACAAAGCAAAGATGGACCCCCACAGGGCTACTCCCACTGGTAATGCAGATTACTGAGGTACAGGGCACACACACAGTGAACCCTCAGGTTCTGAATGGAACTTGGCACACATGGCCCAAACTGGTACACTTCCCTTGACTTGTCACCCTCGACCAGTACTAAGAGACTTTCCCATATTTCATGAGGAATTCTTGGTGGCTCCCTCGACCACCAAACGAGCACACTCAGGCTCACAGAAAATCCAAAATCCCACATCTGGGTATTTTCTTCAGGCATTGGCCAAGTGCGCTGAGAGAAAATAAAGGTGCACAAACTGAACCCGAAGAGGTAAACATGGTTACTCCAGATGGGGGGTCTCCCACCTTTTGCTTCCACATTTATATTCGGCCATTCATCTGGTTAATAACACCTTTCTGAGAAAAACTCCTGTAGATGCTATCTTGAAATGTCTTTCACTTTTAACATTCTACTTCTCACACCTCTGAGGTGTCATGAAATTAAAAGTTCTGTAATTGGCAATGTCTTTACACTAGACCCCCACTTTAGCAGATGCTTTTAAATCAGACATGAACTAAAAGTTCTGTATTTAAGTCTCTCTCTGGACCCCATAGTAGGCAGACACTTTTAACTGAAACAGTCCTAAAAGTTCTGTACTTGGCTACTCTCTCTCTGGACCCCATAGTAGACAGATACTTTTAACAGAAACAGTCTTGGTGACAGTGTCCCTTTGTCAGAGAAAAACTCACCAGAGGAATGCAGGTGCCCCAGGGCTTTTCCCACACCAAAAGTCTTGGATACTCACAGAACAAATGGATCTCAGGCAGCTGCAACACAATCCAGGCTGGACCAGGTGATTGTCCCTGAATCCTGGAATCCCCCCCCATCCGTCCAGGGATGGGGCACTGGAAACCCCTCTAGGAATGGTCTCTGCCACTTCACTCACTGGTCTTCTGTGTTCTTCTTCTAGGGTGAGAACACACTACCCAATCTCCAGAGGTAGCTCTCTGTCAGAGCTAAAACAAAGGAGCTGCCTTCTGCAGCACTCCTCACTCTACAGACTCTCTCTCGAACTGCTCACTCCATCCCAACATTCTACTGCTAACCCCTGCAGCTAGCATTCCATTGTGGCTTATGCTGCTGCAAAAATTCTAAGGTGACATCATCACTCCAGCTCAGCTGAGACTGAAAACAGAGTGTGACAGTGTGAAACCCATTTAACTGGCATCTCACAAGCTGCCTCTCCCTGCCTGCCACTGATTCTAAGTGGGATTCTAGTAACCTCTGGGAACAAGGGGGTTACATACTGATATATTCCAATGGAGAAAAATGATCCATTATCAAGAGATAAACTACTATTGGTTATCTACAGAGGAAATGAAAAACAAGTAAAGAAAATCACCCAATTAACATCACATAACAAAGTAATGAAAAAAGCAGCAAAGTTCTGGCATAAATTATCTGCCCAACAATCAAAAGATGCTTCAACAAGCCAGCCCAGTGGTATGGTGGGTTGAGGCATCTGTGCCTCCCTTCAGCAATGCCTACAACTCAGGGTTGGAAATGGACTCAGGTTGCTCAGGGCCTGGTGGGGGAGAAAGGATTGAGCATCTGCAGATAGCTCTTCTTCCTCAGGGAGGAGGATCACATGGTGCACTATGTGCCTGACACCCAGCAGTAGCTGGGTGTCAGCTCATGTGTGCCACTACTTTGGGAAAGGGATCCCACGTTCAAAGGTGTAGGCATCTCTGCAGAAGCAGAGCTTGACTGCAACACCCATTGCACATCCATGCACCTGGGGAGAAAATCGGTGGAAAAAACCTTGCTGTGGTGACATGACAACCACCCCCTCGCAGGCCCTACACCTGGTGGTTGGAGACACCCACAGCCCTGTGAAAGGGGGCACCAGTGAGGGTGAGTCCTGGGGAGCCAAGGTGATAGGGGTTGGGAGGTCAGTCAGAGAATGAAAACTGGGGATGAAGTGGGAGAGTATAAATTAAAAAAAGACACTTCAATGTTCCTTGATTTTCTATTAAAAAGAAGTCCAATACTGTGTAGTTCTGTACTTCAGACAATGTAACTTCCTTAAAAGATATTACCAGCACAAATGTTTGCCTAAGACTTTTTTCTTCTGGACATTTTGATCCTAGAATATGGACCTTGAACTGTTCGTCAATAGTGAGCTCCATATAATTTCTGTGACAATTATTTAAGTAGTAATGACCCAAGAGATGGTCATTTCTGAGGTGCAGTCGAGGGCCACCTCCACCCAGCCAGTTATTAATCAAAAGGAAATGAGCAGCTATGAGGCCATTATTGTGATTACAAGTCTAATTACAATAAAGACTTTTTTGTTTTATATTTAAAATCTTTTTTGTGGTGCCGTTTCTGTGGTAGCACATGTGTGCCGCTTGGTGTGGGATTCATGAATATTCATTTGATATATGCTGATTATTTATTTATTTTATTTACTTATTGAATTGTTTCACCAGGAAAGGTACACTGAGCAACTTAATGCTTGTTTCATGGCATGTTCTGGGGGAAGGGGGAGTGGGATGTACAGCATTTAAATGTATACAATAGCATTACAGAGACATGAAACATTAAACACATGATAGTCAATGCATACAGCATTTAACTGTATACAATAATATTACAGAGACATGAAACATTAAATATATGATAGTCAATGCATACAATATTATTACAGTGGCATAATACAGGGAATACATGATGACTCACTCACAGCAGGGAGGGTAGCATGAGTAACAAGACACACATAGTAAGTGCTAGGCAGATAAGGGCAATAGGTGTAAGTGAGGAAGACGAGTTGTGGAGAGAGGGAGAACAAATAGGCAAGGAGAGGGTCAAGAACATGTACAGTTAGTAGTTAGGTAGTTGAGCAGAGACGAAGTTCAGCTTAGGGAGCTCAGGGAGGAGGAGTGGCGGATTTGTGGAGAGAGAGACAGCATTCCACAGCTTAGGTAGCTGGTATGAAAAAGCTTTTTTTGTTTTGACCCGAGGATGTAGATCTGCTGGGGATAGAAATGGTGCGCAAGTCACCAGATCTCAGGGAATAATGGGAGGGTGGAGGGGTACTAAATTAGGAGGAGAGGTAGGAGGGGAGAGATCCAAGCCAGAATTTAGAGATGAACTTGGCACCATGTAGCGCACGCTAATCAGAGGTAGCAGAAGATGCATAACCAAAATCTGTACCACATTATTAATTTGAGTGATTGTCGTTTGTGTTATGGGATTCTGTGGTAAAAGGTTTGTGTCAGATTTTGTGCAGAATTCACCACTTGACAACACCGTAAAAGTAAACACTGTGGGTAGTGGGAAGAGCTGTGCCACCATCACGCTAGTCACTTCTAAGAGGTTTCAGACCAGCACGGCAGCCAATCAGCGCGCTACCTGAGAACATGAATAATTAATTAGACTTATAATTATAGAAACATACTCCAATAGTAGGAGTCCATTAATTGAAGCGTGAAACAGGGGCAACAATTTGTGCTAAAAGGCCTTGATATTCAGCAGAGTCATTTTTCGCTAAAACATAATTAACACTTTGACATCTTAAAATGCTTCAAAAATAGAATAGTTAGGGGCTGATCCAATTATCTTCGATGATGATTTGTTTGTTTCTCTATGCTTGTTGCTTTTGTATCTTCAAAAGGACATGTTTAAGTACAAAGGATTTTCCAGGGGTAATGTGTTTGTCACAGTAACAAAAGTATTTACTACAGAATGAAACCCAGCTCTGAAGGTCAGTGGTTCAGTCATATCCATTTCTTTTCTTTTGGGGGGGGGGGGCATTAATCCTCAGTTTATATGTCTGAGAAGGAATGAGTTTCACTATATGTCTCAGATGTATTTTTTGAAAATGTCGACATCTGACTTAGATTTTTTCCAAGTGTTGACATTTTCATTTTTTTATAGAGTTGTCTATGCCCTTATCTGTTTACACATTATTTGAGCTGGTACTGGCTTGAGGCAAGTAATTTATTGTGGACTGTTTTACAGGAGGCTGAACTGTTGAATCCACTTCAGTGTGCTGCTTGACTTGTATGTGTAGTTCCTGTATCTCAACAGTGAAAATGGAGCCCATGTTGTCTTTTTCAGGATAATGCTAAGTAATTTTGGTTAAACTAGACTTAATTTTCATTTTGTAACTTTTTCTTATTTATGAAGTAGTAGTATTTTGCTTTCTAGTCATGATGCTAAAAAAATAACTTTCTTTGCCCAGGGCCCCAGACCTGTAGCAGACCCACTGGGCACAGCTCTAGTCCTGTAGCTTGGCCTTGGGTCACGAGGCTAGGAGATGGGGAAGGAGTAGGTGTTAAACCCTATTACCTCATTGCCCTTCTTTTGTGGCTTTGTAACCCTAACATATGTATTAACATTATCTTATTTATTTATGTAAGTATTTATTTTTTACAATGAATATATACATAAGCAGAGGGGATGGTTGAATAACCTGTTTAATGTTAACCCACAAATTTGCACCTTAGTAACATTGGATTCATTTGATGAAATAGCCCAGAATTTGGCATGCATAGTCAGACTGTCAGAGTCTCAAAAGGTGAAAAGTTTTGTGACAGCATCTTGTACTGCTTTTGTGATACAGAGTGCCCAAAAAAACACAACATTGGCACATTTTTCCTTATACTTAACATGTTTGTACTGGCTACACAGTACTGAATTGCTGCTCAAAACTTTCAGCATACTGTACATGTGTTCTGTGCTGAGGTACTGCATTTCGAAGATTTGGTGAAAAAATATTAAACGGTTCCTGAGTTATAAGGATTTAAAAAATAGATGCCCCATATGAACCAGAAATTTGGGTTCACGAGAGTGTTTTTTGGTTCACAAATCTGATGTATCACGAACCAAAAATGGACCTCACAAATCACGCTTTTGTTTTTTTTGTGGTTCACAACAGCTGCCTTCTTGTTTCTTTTTTTCTTTTGCAACTGAAGTTGGAAAACACTTGTAAAGGGATAGTTTTAGCAAAAGTAAAACATCCCTGATGAGCAACTATAGACCAATTTCAATACTTCCATCTCTCTCCAAAGCACTCGAAAAAATAGTATCAGACCAGATAACTGAACACCTTACTAAACAGAACCTTCTCTGCCAGGAACAACATGGTTTCCGGACTGGCCATAGCACTGTCACAGCACTAACGGAACTCACCTCGTTCATACACGAGGCCCTTGACCAAGGCTCAATCGCTGGTGCAATCTATGTGGACCTGTCCAAGGCTTTTGACACTGTCAATCATGAACTCCTGCTTAGTGTCCTTCCAAAGCTAAATGTGGCCGCTGAGGCTACGGCCTGGTTCAAGGATTACCTCTCAGGCCGGTCTCAACAAGTCAGAATAAATGCCTCCATCTCCTCCTGCAAAACAGTCTGCTCGGGGGTTCCACAGGGATCTATACTTGGACCACTTCTTTTCACCCTCTTTTTAAACTCTCTCCCCAAGGCATGCAGTGGTCGTCTTCTACTCTATGCTGATGACGCGGTCCTGTTCTGGAAACACCCACATCCTAGTACCCTCCAACTGCCCTACAGGGCTTCTTCTGGGAACTTGAAACATGGTTCACTGAACACCACCTGATCATCAACTATAGCAAAACTAAGGCTATGATCTTTGCGCACTGCCAAAGCCCTCGCAGTCAGGCTGCACACCTAATCAAAAACACTCAGGGCGCCTTTCTTGAGCAAGTTAATAGTTTTAAATATCTGGGCATCACATTAGACACCTCCCTCTCCTACCACAGTCACGTTCAACTCCTCGCTTCCACTATCAATGCCAGAGTAGGTATCCTCTACAGACTGAAACACTGCTTACCCGCACAGGCCATGCAGCTTGCAGTCTCCTCCTCAATCCTCTCCCTAATTGACTACGGGATTGTGGTCTATGGCTCAGCAGAACCCACCACACTACGTTACATTAACATTGCCATGAATAAAGCCTGCCGTCTAGTCACTGGCAGCGACAGACTTACCCATACCTGTGAGCTCTATGCTCTAGCTGGTTGGCTTAACTTCCAACAAAGGCTAAAGTACCACACCTGCATCTTCGCAAAAAAGATACATCTCCAGCAAGCCCCCGCCGGCCTTCTCCCCATTGTCAGTGCTGCCCACATCAGACACAATACAAGGCTCACTGCCAACCCCTCATTTCTTATCCCCCACTGTAGAACATCCCTTGGATAAAGATCCTTCTACTACTGTTCCCAACTTTGGCTCAATACGTTACCTCCGCCGCTCTCTCTGACCCATAGCATCTACCATTTCAAAGCAGGCCTCAAAGCTCAACTTCATGAATCGGCCTTATGTGACTGTGGCTAACCCTGCCCAATGCTTGTTTTTCCCATACCCTCCTTCCTCTGACACAGGGTCTCTCTAGATCCCACGAATAAGCATTGCCTTCATGTCTTTTCTATTGCCTTTGTGTCTTTTCTGTTCAAGTGATCTACAGACTGCTGCCTACGTCTGTCACCAGTTTTATCTAATTTAATGCCTGGACTCTGTCTCCAGTACTGTATTGTCAATAGTGCGTGTCTGTATGTTTATTCCTGTACTTGTTTACTCTCCACCCCCTGTATCTGATGTGGAGCCTTTACAAAAGAGTCTGTGACTCAAAGGATTGTAATTCCGATTCTATTCAATAAATAAATAAATAAATAAAATAAAATAAATGTTTTCCCTAGGCAAAGTTTTATAGTCTGTTTATGAGGAAATTTGTTAACATTTTATATTTCACACATTCACAATCTTCCCCAAGTGATTTCTGGTTCAAACCACTTTGTTAGGTTCAAACTAAAAATGTTCTTGTCTGTGAACCAGAAAAAGTGGTTTGAACTACTAATTCTAGTTCGCGAACCAGAAAAACTGGCTCTAACTTGCAAATAGTAAAAGTACATACAAATGATGTGTTTTTTAGAAAAACAAACACCTGAACCTAGCTAAATGGGACCCATTTCATTAGATTCTGGTGCTTGTCTTTTAAGGTTGCCAGAAATACCATTTTAGGTCACCCAAAATCCAGGATGCCCAGCTTAGTGAAAGGAGCTGTTCACCCGAGTTCTCTGTATGACAACAGTGGGACTTTCTTGACTTCTACAGCACAGATGGAACTCATGCTGTGGGTTATAGCGATAGCAGTGAGCCACCATTCCCCTGGTACTAGTGGCATCCCCCCATTGCCGTCCCTTTATGTATGTAATATTGTCCCATATTTATTTAATGTTTCCCTGCTATCTAGTGACACCCACCACCCTCTGATTGCTGTCCCCATCATGCCTTTGGTTTTTCCTGGTGTCTGATGGCACCCTTTCACCCTCTGACTGCCATCACCATAATTTGTCTTTCTTTGGTGTCTAGTGTCACCCTCCCCCACCCTCCGACTGACATCCCCTGTAATGTTATCTTTCCCTGGTGTCTAGTGGCACCCCCCCACTCTCTGATTGCCATCCCCATAATTTATTTGTCTTTTTCTGGTGTCTAGTGGCACTCCCCAACCCCTGACTGCCATCCCTGTAATGGTGTTGTCTTTCCTTGGTATCTAATGGCACCACCACACTCCAGTCACAATCTCCTTAAAGAATTTACATTTCCCTGGTGTCTTGTGCAGGGCCGCAGTAATGGGGGGAAAAGTGGGGATGTTGTCCAGGGTCCCGAGCTCAGGAGGGGCCCACCTTAGGAGCTGACATTACCTCTGGCATTAGCTGGTTTGGGAAACAGGGGCCCATTTCAAGTGAATTGTCTGGGGCCCCAAAATTCATAGCTGCAGCCCTGGTCTTGTGGCACCCCCCACTGTCCAATCATTGTCCCCATAAAGATTTCATCTTTCCCTGGTGTTTAGTGACACTCCCCACCTTCTGATTGCTGTCTCTGACTGAAATAAAGAAAACCATCCCTCAATGTTTTTTTATTAAACCTGCAAAAAAGAAAACTGTCCCTTGTCAATCTGAACCCCCACCCCACCTCACACTCAGCTCCCACCACCCCACACCCCCAGTACACCCCCAGTACACCCACACACACTTCATTCACCTGAACAGGTCATAGGGTGAAAATCCACACTCCGATCGAAGACACAGCTTGCTGCTGGAACCGTCGACTGCAATATGAGAATCTAAGGTAAATGCGGTTCAGTGTATTTCAATGGGGTTTTGAACACTGATGCATAACGTTTTCATTTTGACCCTAAATTTTCAAAATGTCCTTTTTGAGACCGTACCTCATGACCAATGATGGTGGAATTATGCAAATCAAGCCCAAAAGGTGAATTTGTGGTCGCTTGGCAAAATCCCCTTTTGGGCAGGACTTGAACATTTCCACTGCCCTTGTTCATGGGGTGGAGTCCTAAGAAGGCTATGTTGAAAATTTGGGGTCAGAATTTGTAAAGATGTCAAAGTTACGCACATACATTGAAATTTTACTACGCTTGCTCGTAACTTTGGTAATTGTAAATATTTTGACCCCAAATTTTCAACAATGCTGTTTTTTACACCACTTCATGAATATGACAGCAGTCACTTTACAAATCCTTGCCAAAATGTGTTTTCACACCTGTGACATGCAATGACATTTTAATGCTGCAGAATGATGTTTCAGTGGGAATTTAAACATTTTCTCTACTGGGTTCATGAGGTGAGGTGAGGTGATAAGGAGGCTATGCTGACAATTTGGTTGCTGTTTTGGCACAGATGCAAGCACAGGGCCCAGAGGACCCTGCCCTTCCACAGCAATATACATGTAGGCATCTATGGAGGGATGCGACTGCAGGGCCCTGCATTCCACAGGCAAATGAGGATGCGATTATACTATCTCAAAAAATAATTAAATTCTTTGCAAAAAAATGCATTAATGCAACAGTTAGAGTTCAGATTAAACTGCGAAAAGTCAGGAAATGTGTTGTTATGATTTCAAACCCTAACACTCCTGCCCCACCCCTGAGGCAAATGAGGGCGGAGTCTTCCTTGGCATTGTCAACCCTAAGGTCACACCATTCTATACACTCATGCAACATACACACCTGTCTCCATCACATATTAGGTTTTCTGTCACTGCAGTGGGGTGAGTATTAGGGTTGACAATGCCAGGGAAGACTCCACCCCTCATTTGCCTCAGGGGTGGGGCAGGGATGGCATATGTGACCTATCTATAGCCTCCCAATTTACATTAGCATGATCCTTGAGAAAAGCATTACCATCCAGCTTAGAGTTGTTCCTAACTGTTGTGATCCTGGTGGAGATTTGGTAAGATAGTTACTCCATATGCAGTAGATATGGGAGTAGTTGTTTAAGGAGTCAAAAAGAATCCCAGCTGCTGTGAGTCTGTCTGCTCTGCTGACCAGAATCCAGTCTAAGAGGGTGTGGTTCCCAGATTTAACATTTAGATGAATGGGCTCCCCAATTATTTGGGAAAGGTGAGTTTCAGCAAGAGAGACTTTAAAACTACAGGGTCCACCAATGGACCAGTTTGGGTTAAAGTCATCCAATAATTTTTTATCCCTGTGGGCTACTTCACCAAGGCAGGTGATAAAAATATTCAAAGGCTGGGTTGGCCATAGAAAGGGTATTGTAGACGCTCTCAACAACTAGTGGCTTCATATTTCCCAATGATATAGTCACCATAATGCATTCAACAGTTGAACTGGTCAAGGATGTCAGAACGTGTTTAGATACTCTTTGTGGGGATCTGATATATAGGAGAACATCACCTGCTTTTTTGTTCATCTGATCCTTCCTGTAGACTGTGTACCCAGGAACATCAACTTCATGAGGAAGGATACTGGGTTTCAACCAGATTTCAGTAACTGCAAGAATGTCAGGACTGTAAAAGGACATTCAGGCTTCCAGATCAGGAAGTTTGGACCTGAGGTTGCTAATATTTATACAATCTATCTTTAAACCTTTTGTATTGTACCAGGAGAAGCAGATCTGAGGTTACCGAGGCCAAGATTAGACTTTATGTCCCCACCAGAGAAAAGAAGATTACCAACAGGGCTAGTTATTAAGCTTGCAACTGGGATGTAGCCTCTTTTCAACAACCTCAAGTAATGGTAAAAAAGCAAATAAAGGTGCCTTTGAGATATAGACCATACAGAGTGAGGGACTGAGGTGAATAGGCCATGGGAGAGCCAACATACACAAAAGGCTTGTTGTAAAAATCATGTTGCATGGGAGTGGAAAAGAGCAGAGTAGCCACTAAACATTCTGAATGAATACAAATGTAGAAGCACACCATTGCAGTGGACAGTCCCTTACAGGACATAATAATTGGGGAAGGGGGGCAATAGGGATACAGGAAGAGCAGTGCACTCACAGACACGGATACCCTATTTATGTAAAATAGAGTCACAGATAAAAAATGAGAAACTGTACCTAGGGGCAACAGAAATTGAGTTAGCCACTAGAATGCACAATGCAGAAATTTTTAAACTACTAAGGTCTAAAGATAGTGCATGCATGGACCAAATGAAACAAAATAGTTGTGACTAACTTTTTGAAGTCAATCATGAATGAAAATCTAACAAAACTGATGTGTTTGCATCTGCCAGCTGCCAGAATGCAGAAGCCCTTAACACAATGTTGTTTTTTAATTCATGACTGACTTACAAAGTAAATCATGAATAAAAAGAAATAGTGCCACATCCAGGTGTGAGATACCTTCCAAACACATTTCAAACACTGGTAGCCCAATACTGGTGTTGGGTGCTGCTTGCAAACCCCAATCAAACACCTTTCTGATACTGTCTGCTCAATCATGGAGTTAAGTACTGCTTACAAGTTACAACCTCCTCCCTAGTTTAAAAGCAACCACCAACACTCACCCACCCAATGGCAATAATCTCATCATCCTCTCCCAACACTGCCACCCAAGCACATACATTATATTAGTCCCACTGGTCTCACAGTGAGTGACCGGAACAGCCCTCTCTCCACCTCAGCCAGTTGCCATCTTCTTCTTTGCCATCATCCACCAAATGTGAACCTGTAGAAAAAAATACAGGAACAAGCCCACATCCACACCTACTGTCTAACCCCAATGCCATCCTTCTCCCCCAACCACTATGTTAAACAAACCACCACTCTCACCCATCTTGTAGCACCCATGTCTCCCTCCTCCCCCCCATGGCCTGCTCAGCACATTTGAATATGATGGTCTCACAGGGGGCAATCAGCAGAGCACGCCTTTCACCTCGACTGGTCACTGTCATCTTCTCTGTCTTTCATGGCCAACTGTAAGCCTTTAAAAATATATTAAATAAAAACAGAACATTGCACCCTGACCCACCCATTGACACCCAACCCACCCTCCTTCAACTACACCATGGCCCAAGTATATAAAATTTATTGCTCCAACAGAGAGCAATCAGCACATCCCTCACTCCAACTTGTCTAGTCACCATTTCCTTCTCTGCAATCCTCTGATGACAGTGAACCTGTGAAAAAAAACACTGTCACCCACCGTGTAGTACCCAAGCCACTCTCCTCCCAATCCCCGATGTTAAACAAACTCCTCCACCCTCATCCATGTCAAAATAACTCCCTGCCTTCACCCACCATCTAGCACCCATGCCACCTGCCTCTCCCCCCATGGCAACCCTGGTACCTACAAATGTGATGGACCCACAATGGGCGACCAGCACAGCCCTTCCTATGCCTTGGCCAGTTGCCATCTTTTGCTCAGATCCATGCCACCCAGCACCAACTACAAGAAAAAACGCTTAAAAAAGTAAAGTCTGAAAAGAATTAAGCAAAAAAGGGTGAATTTGGTGTACCCAAAAATGAATTTCAGTGCTAAATTCAAAACCACACTTAAGTGACCACTAGAGATGGTCGAAGTTGCTGAAATTCACTTTGTAAAGTAATTCATGAAGTTCTCAAAATTTGCAGAGTATAAATTTCAAAGTTTGCACTTAATGAAGTGCAGATAATAGGCAAAGTGGGCAAAAGTTGCCTGTGAAGTGGCTGAAATTCACCTACATGGTGAAACGGTGAATTTCAGCAAAGTCAAAGTTGCTGAGGGCAACAGAAACTCCACAAAGCTTTGTGAAGGTGAATTTCAGCCACTTTGTGGCAACTTCACTAGTGAAGTTTAACCTCGCTACATCTCTAGTGATCATGTGGGGGGGTAAGCACATCATCCCTTACATTTCGTAAAATAAAACTGAAAAATTTTAACGTTATGGGTGACTGAAAAAATCCTCAAAAAATTGTAAGGCACAAACTGTGCATGCTCAAGGTCTTAGAATTATTTTAACTGTTTTTTTTTTCTGTCACATGTAATTTTAACATTTTTTAAAGTTTTTAAGCCCCATATTTGGGAATAGGCTACTTAACCACCCAAGTGGCCCCCCCATAATCACCCAAATGGCAACTTTCACCCCTACCAAATGTGTCTTTCACTTTGCATAGGGCCCACAGGTCCCTGTGCAAGATCCTACAAGTCAGGTACGCTACCCTAAAGGTCTCTTGCTTTGCACAGAACCTGCAAGGCTCTACACAAATGAAACTACAGGTCTGGCACTTTACCCAATGGGTTTGCTGCTTTGCATCCCCAGCAGGTCTTCTGCTTTATGTAGGAGCCACAAGGACCAGCATGAAGCAAGTTACAGGTTTAGCACTGAATCCGATGGATCTGTTGCTTTACATAGGACCCACAGGGTCCTGTGCAAAGCAAGGTACAGGTCCATCTCCATGCCCAATGGGTATGAATCATCTGTTGTTTCATGAGAAGCAAGTTATGCCTCACCTGATGCTTTGCCCAATACAAACAAAGTTATGACTCATCTATTGATTTGTGCAGGGACATGCACAAAGAATGGTATATGTCTGGCATTATGCTTTCTCAAAAAGTAAGAACATTCCTTACAAAATGACATTAATGCATACATTAGGGTTACAAAGCCACAAAATAAGGAAAATGTGACATCAGAGTTTTCAACCCTAATGCCCACCCCTCCTTCACCCCCACCCTTGTGACCCATAGCAAAGCTACAGGTCTATGGCCATGTCCCATGAGTCTGTTGCTTCAAACTACAGGTCTGGGTTCCATACTTAATGTGTCTAGAACCAAATGCCATGAGTTTAAACTAATGGTCTGGGGTTGTGCTCCACAGGTCTGCTGCTTTGTTTAGAGCCCACATGGCCCTGTGTGAAGCAAGATACTGATTAGGTGCTGTGCCTCATAGGTCTGCTGCTCCACTCATGGCCCTCAGATTTCTTCATAAACCAAGATACAGGTCTGGGACTGTGCTCCATGGGTCTGCTGCTTTGTGTAGGGCCCACAGGTCCAGGCATGAAGCCAGCTGCAGGTCTGGGGCTATTATCTGTGGGTGTGCTGCTTCACATGGGGCCTGCAAGGCCTTGTATGAAACAAGCTACACATTCAGAGCTGTGCCACATGGGTCTGCTGCTTCACATAGGGCCTAGAGAGCCCTGTACAAAGCAAGCTACTAATCCAGGGTTGTATCCCAGGGTTCTCCTGCTTCACTTACAGTACAGCCCACAGGTTTGAGGCCACTGACCACCAGTCTGCTCCTTTGACCCTACAAAGCAAGGTAGAGGTCTGGGACAATTCCTAACAAGTCTGCTTCTTTGCTGATGGCTTCTGTAGCAAAATTGTCTCTACTGGACTGGCAATGCTCAAGGTAAAATTCAAGATTCAGAAACCAAAACCAGGCACCAACTGTAATGAAGGACTGCAAGCTGAACCAAGTCAAAATTCCAATTGAGTGAATAAAAGTTATCAACAGATGACCCCCTGAAGAACAACCTGATGTTTCACTCAGTTGCTATGTGCTTAGCTAGGTTGTAGTGCTCCCGGTGCCACCCCTTTTATAGCATCAGATATGAAGAAAAAAACATGCAAATTTCATACAGTGGTGAAATAAGTGAAACAGTACAAAACAACAAGCGCCTATATTTTAAAAACAACAAAATGCTTATGTATTAAATACGGAACACAACCTGATAGCTGCTATATTGTTTTACCAAACAGTTAATCTGGAAAGATTAAATGTAAGTATTAGATAATGAGTTGGACACCTTACAACAGATAAATACAATGCATACAAGTTCTTGTCATGGTGCTCCAACATTGATGATTATACTATTTTTTTATATTTATAGTTATTATGTTTATATGTATTTGTAGACCTTTCCTAGGTAATGGCTGCAGTAAACAGGCCCTGGTCCATGCCTTCCAGAATGGAGTCAGTGATCTGGAGAAGAGAGGAGTTGGTGGAATGGTTTTTGTGGAAACTGGACTTGAAAGGGGTGAGGAAAGAAGAGGAGTCAAGGTAGGTGGATAGCTGGGAAAGAACATGTTCTTTTCAGCACCTTAGCCAGGGCAGGGAGGAGAAAGATGGGCCAGTAATTACGTGGGGAGTCACCCCCTTTGAGGAGGGGAAATACTTTATCCTGCTTCCAGGACTGGGAGTTGAACCCAAGCTGGAAAGAAAGATTGAAAAGGGAGGAAAGGTTGACAATGGCGGCACGAAGTATCCAGCCCATCTGGATGTGCCCCTTATAGGGATTAAGGGAGAGTAAGACAGCAAGGGTTGTCTTTGAGAAGACTGGATGAAGGAAAAAGATTCTTAGGTAGAGAGTTGGGGCAGGGTGAGTTGCAAAGAGACAGGGCAGGCAGGAGGGAGAGAAGGAAGAGGAGAAAGAAATAGGGAGTTGGCACAGGATGTGAAGAAATTCCTAAAAAGGTGTTAGCCACCTCAGTTGGGTCAGAGACAGGTGGATTCCTTAGTTTGAGGATGGAGAGGTAGACTAGGTAGAGGGGTCAGGATGGGCATGAATAACATTCAAGAACCTATCAAGGGATTTAAGGTGAAAAGCTGTAGGTAAAGAAAATTAATGTGGCCTCCCTGGTGGCCTCTGTTGGTATTACATAGGTGTTTATATCTCAACACATCCTCAGGAGAGCCTGAGACTTTGTGGAGGTTCCAGACAGAATCACAAGCTTTGAGCAGGTCAGTGACCTCTGCAGAGACCCAGAGAAGATGGAGCCCACAGATACAAGACCAACTGAAATGGGTATTTTTCCCCACGTTGTGATGAATTTGGACATGAAAGAAATTAGAGAAACATCTGTATTAGTGGATGACATGGGTGCTGACCAGTCAGTGGCCAAAGATCATCTAACAGGGAAGGGAGGTCAAGAGCCCTGAGTAACCTAGACCAGGTAAACTTTGGTGAGGCCTTAGTGTGGCAGATCTTAATGGTCACTGAAAACATCTGGTGGGGTGCCAACAGAAAGAATGTGGTAGAGGTGTACAGGGGGAGGAAGGGGAAATTGTTTAACCAGGAAAGGCACACTAAGCCAGAGCTTGTTTCCAGGTGAGACCTGGGAGCACAAGGAAGTTAAGTGACTTGCTCAGGGTCACACAGTATGCAAGTAGGGGCTGATGGGATTCAAACCCAGGTCTGCAGCTCAGTGCCCTTAACCACTATGCTATACTGCCTCAGCCAATGAGGGACTAATTCATGGCACTAGGGGTGAGTTGGGTTGACACTATAAAGAGCTGCATAAGATTGAGGGACTCAATTTGGCAAATGGTATTTTTAGCCAAAGAGGAAAACTAATTTACATTTAGATCTCCAAGGACTATGATCATGATGAATTGCTAAAAATAGAATTAAGGAAGCTAAAAAAGGTCTGAAAACCAGGATAGCAGAAGAAGGTTCAGATATTTCCAACACCCTTCTTTTAGTACACAAAAGGAAAGAGGAAGCTAAGGGAAGGGACTGGATCACTAAGGACAAGGGAAGGGGAGAGGAACTTATGTATGAACCAGCAGCAATGGCTGACATGCTGAATGAATACTTCACTTTGGCGCTCACCAAAGGTCCCCAAGAGGGGGTAATGTGCTCATTGGGCGATCCAATGGTATGAAGGGTAACCACGATGCAACCTGTGGGCATCACGCCCACCTTAATAGCTGACTACCTGTTAAAGATTAAGCCAGATAAATCCCAAAGGGCAATGGGATGCGCCCAAGGATCATTTTCCTACCCTTACATGCCTGCACACTATATAGAAGATTACATTGAATGGACCTAGGTTTAAAACAGAAAAAATGGGCATTAACTTTGGGATTATGTTTGCACAGTTTTATTCCGCTTACTTACCAAAGTGCTGTATACTGTGCAAAACATGACTGGTACAAAAACACTGCACACCACGGATGTTAAACACCCCATTCCCCATTTGGTGACTACTTGCCTTCCTCAGGGGTAGGACTTATCCAGTGGTGTCTGCAATTTTATCCTTACAGTTTTAGCATATTCTTGGATATTTGTGGATCATCAACATTTGTCAGGTCCAAGAAATTTGACAATGCTGGCTGCTTAATTCAATGTAATTTAAAGCAACTGACCACCTTTTAAACCAAAGCCAACACAGTATGTGCTCAAAGTGAAAGCGAAAAAAGAAAATTAAACAAAAACAGAAACAGTTTAAAAAAAGTCTAAAATCCACAATTACACAGAGAGCAAATCAGTCAATCAATATTATAAATGTCTTCAAAGAACACAAATCCACCCGTCATAAAAACTGTTCAGAGTTGGTTTGACATTAACACAGTTAAACAAAGAGATAACAAGAGCTTCAGGTAGAAAAATACTTTTAAAGAAATTATTTTCACTGATTTCCTATCCATAATGTGAAATGACAAGAAAAAGAGGCAAGCAGTTAGTCAATGAAGATATGGGATCAAATCAAAAGTTTTATTGAATCCAGCTGGGGATAGGCTGTAAAGGTGGGAAAACACCATGATATTTCTTGAAGTCAATTAAATATGCTCCCCCCCTCCCATCCAATGTTTTGTGAACATATTCTTATGCCACAAGTCTTGAACATTTGAGACTGCTACCATGGCACTCCTCATAGTGTAATCCTAGTGTACTGGATTTGAGCCAACTACACATGGCCCAAATATGCTGCTGGAGTAAGACCTTTAGCAGCCTATTGGTCCTGCACTCAACCTAGGGCAAGAATGCCAAGCTGCACCCACAATATGCTCAGTGAAACAGCTAGCAAATTGTATCACTTCCACAAGTTGTTCCTGTCCCAAGACAGAAATATATCTTCCCTGCTCATCATATTTGCATGCAAAGCACCTTTTAGGTGATGCCATCTGCTATATCTCATGTGCAAATGTACCAGAGATAAGGTACCAGACTTCATACAGATCCTGGTTGAGTCAGCAGAATGATCAGGGGTATCAAGGATAAAAGCTCTGAAGAGAAACTGGAGGCCCTTCTCCAAGGAGAAAAGGAGGCTGAGGGGACTCATGATCTCAATCTTCATATACTGAAGGGTTCCAACAAGGTCAAACAGATACAAATATTTGATTTGGTGTGCTCCAAGCCTCCAACATAACATTAGGAGGCCCTTTTTCTCCCATAGGGTGGGAAACCTATGGGTAAAGTCTACCAGCAGAGACAGTGGACATGAAGACAGTACAAGTCTTCAAGGTGAGTCTGGACAAATGTCTGCTTACCAAGGGAATCACAGGTTGTTTTTGGTAGTGAGGTGGGTGGGAAATCTTGATGAATTAGTACATCTTTTCACAGCATTATTTTTGATCCCTGCTTATGAACGGGGTGAGGGGGGGACATAATGGACCTATTGTACCTCCAAGATATGATTGACACAGTATCCTTTCCATCCTTAAATTATAATGTTACTATGTTACCATGCCAGTAACACAGTGACTAGTTTTTCAGAGAGGTGGGAGAGGAGGTGAGGGACAAAAGGATGGCCCTCAGGAAATACAAAAGGGGGACAAACTGGGGAAAATCTGGAGAAATATCAAAGGAAGTTAAAAGAAGCCAGATGTATGGTTAGGAGAGCAAAGGCAGATAATAAATTAAGAATAGTGGAAAGGATAGGCTGCTCAATGGCCTATTGGGCAGCACTGGTGTTCCGACACTAGTGACCCAAGTTCCAGAGTGAGCTTGGGAAGCCAGCTGGGTGGCACAGGGGCTGGGGAGGCACTGCTGTGTGGCAGTGCTCCCATCCAGGGAAGTGATATAATTGGGTCACGCCCCAGTAGAGACCTCTGCTGTGGTGCAGGGTGCTTGCTTCTTCAGCAGGAGCACACCAGTGTGGGGAAGGTCTGACAGAGGCAAGGCCTGATGTATGGGAGGTGGACAGGGCTAAGGGCAGAAAATGGAGAAAACACACCCTGCCAGCAGAATGATGCTCCCCAGCCTGTTGCTGGCCACACACAACTGACTGTGCCCTGCTTCCATCTGAATAGGGGCTCAGTGGGGGGATGGCCATCCCTTCTCTGGCCCTGCTATGGGGGATCATGGGGGGATCACAGGAGCCAGGTAAGACCAGGGATGGTGGATGATGGGCATGGCAAACAAAAAGAGGCATAAAAATCAAGATAAAAAAAAGAAACCTGTATCTGGCCTCCCACCAAGAACGGTTATTACAATGTTCTTGTGGAATCAAAATAAAGATAAAGTTATGACTGAAGTGTACAAGAAAAAAAGTAAGCCCATTCAAGGAGCCTACATCCCTATTTATAATGACTATCCAATTTAAATCATAAAAGAAAGACAACAGTATTACACATTAAGAAAGCTGACGTGGGATCACAAACAGAGATCTTCGGATCTTTGTCCTCCCATTTAAAGGTAATCCTAAATGGGCAGACTAATTTAAAATAATGTGAAAAATGCAGAAGATCAAAAAAAGAGAATGCCTCAGTGGTTTTATGGATAAAACTGGTTTTGATGCAATGTTCATTTAACGGTGATGGGAAATGTTTTTTTCACCTCTTATTGTCTACCCAGTATTCTGATATGTTGTGACCTTTCTTTGCTAAATTAGTAATCTAATTGTGCTGCCTTTTAACTACCCTGAATCCTTCTTTCCTCAGCAGTTGCTGCCCTCTGTTTTCATACTGCTTGAACATTCCATGACATCAATAACACCATTCTAGGCCATTCAGATGACTAGCATGGAATGGGAGTTAATGATGTCATGGAATGTCTTAGAAATAAGAAATGAAAGAGCAGTAGCTGGTGAGGCGAGTGGAACTCCATGTAGATTTGAGGGCACCCCAAAAGAAGATTATTTATTTCTTAAAAAAAATCATCAAAGCATATCAGAATACATAACTGGCATGGGAAGAAAGATGGAAGAGCAGTTAACTATGGAAAATTATTTCCTATCTTCTTTAAGAAGTATATACAGTGCAAAGTTAAACTGAGTTAAAGGAAGGACTAATACTATAGGAGTTTTTATGTTGTTAGGAGGCACTAAGAGGCACTGATGGCATTTAGCTATTCTTTTGTTTTTCTAGAGTTCAGCAAGGGGGAGTCTCTCTCCAACATACAAAGTACTAAAGCATTAGTGCTTAGGGGCATGAGCACTGTCAGATTAGATAGAGTTTTCCATCATGTATGCAAAAAGATATATTTTGACATAGGTATTTTTGGAATGCCACCTTAAAGAATGTGCAGATATGTGAGGGAAGTGGAAAGGTGGATTTTGTTTATGTTTTAATTTAAGGGGATTTATCAACTTTCACAATGTTATTGAAAATTAGTTACTTTCATGTTGATGAACTTTATTAATCATGCAGAATATCTCACAACTATAGAGAAGCCAGATCTGCATTCTGGAACATTCATGGAATTAATATCCCTATCAAAAGAGCACAAATGTTAAGCAATGCAGCTAGAAATGGTACAAAAATGTTAGCTCTCCAAGAAACTCATCTTCAAGACACAGAAATAAAAAAACGAAGAAAACATGGGTGGGATAAATTCTTTATTCAATGGGCTGATTACACAACAGGGAGTTGTGATATTGGTACATAAAAATACAGATGTTAAGAAGACTAATAAATAGAAAGACACCAAGAGTCTCATTACATGGGTCAAAGGCCAGTTAGAAATTATTCTAGGTTTGATCTATGACCCTTTTAATAATTATAGGAATTTTATTCAGGAAATTAATTCAGTGATCATTCAACTAAACTCTAATAATATTATTATAACAGGAGATTGGAATGGAGTGCTGAACCCAGAAAAAGACAGGACTTCCCTGTTAAACCTGAGGATGTTAGAAAAAAAATATTCTTGTGGAACAGCATGACAATACAGACCCTTGGAATTTAAAACATCTGTTGAAAAATGACTTTACTTATTTGTCTAAGCAATACAGAACAGTGCCTGAACTAGACTTGTTGTTAGTATCATAAAGGTAAGTTACTGACTGTAATAACTGTATTATTACTACTACTACTACTACTATAGGTATGTCAGATCTTTCAATTATTTTAATGTATAGCACCCCATCTAGGAACCTAACCAAATAAACATTTTGGTGATACTATTCCATTCACAAGAATTTAGAGAAAGAATAGGGCAAGTTTTAAGAAACTTTTTGGAATTTAATAGGTTTAGAAATAAAAAAGTAAGCAAATCTTGGATGCCTTCAAGGTGATTCTTAGGGGTGCCACTATTAGTTTTGAAATACAACATAGGAATAGGAAAAATAGTAAGATATAATACAGGAATCTGACTGGCAAATTAAAGTGGGGAATATGCATTACTTTAATGACTGGGAAAAAAAATAATAATGAAAAATAACCTGCTGAGTAAAGAAGTTAAAAGGAACTCCAAAAAAATTAAAAACATCACTTTATTATCCAAGTGACAAATCTGAGAAACGTCTAACACATATAATAAAGAAAAAACATGATAAACATATAATCCTTCAAATTAAGAATATAACTAGAGAAATCATAATGGATCCTAGTAAAACAGAAAATGAGTTCCTGGGACTTTCTCTGAAATTTACCAGCAATCTAAGGAATAAGACATCTCAAAGATACTAAACTATCTTGATAAATAAGATATGCTAAAATACCTGATGGTTGATACTGAATTTAAAGACTCTGACATTATAAAAATAAATAAAGACTTAACTAAGGTAAAATCTCCTAGTCGTGATGGTTTAACTATTGATTTTTTCTGTACTTTTCGTTTCATTTTTATTTTATACTGGAAACATGTGGGCAAATTGCCTGTTTTCACAAGTGTCCAGTTGTCAGGTTGTGACAGAGGTGGATATATACACTTTGTACAGACACATGGCTATAAATATACAAAAAAAGACAAAAACATACAAAGCAGGGATATTAGGCACCAGCACAGTTACATAGATTGAAAGACTATTTCACACATTGTGAGGAAAAGGAAAACGACTAATATACAGCAGCTACAATATTAACGGCAAGTCTATACGATATGTACAAATATACATAAGTAAATCTAATGGGAAAGGGTGGGAAAAACCAGACAAAAGCTTAGAAGGGGAGGGAGGCAAGGAAGCAGTGAGGTGGACATGGATTAGAGAAAGATGTTAAGAGAAAAAAGAGGGAAGATACTAGCAGAAATTGTAAGAGCTGTTTGTCAGGTGCCCTTCGGGTTTGCCCTGGACAGTAGTAAAGAAACTGATATATTGCCTAGGGCAGTTGCAAGGTGGTTTATTGAGGAGGTGCTCCTTCAGTTTAACTTTAAAAGTACTGAGGGAAGGGCTGGTAACAAGGTTAGGCAGGAGAGTGTTAAAAAGCTTGGTACCTCAGTAGGTAAGCAATCTCTGCCCCAATGAGGTGTTGCAGTAAGGGCCCACAAAGGGGATGTGGCAGTGTTCCTAGTGAGACAGGTGGGGCAAGCCTTCTTGAAAATAGAGGAGACACTATGAGGAAGATGATTGTTGAGGATTTTGTAGAGAAATGTGAAAGCCTTCCATGTGAACCTGTCCACTAGGGAGAATCAATATACTGTCTTGTTGAGAGCATAGCTGTAGCTATGATGGGAAAGCCCAGTCACACATTTGTTGTTATTGTATGCCATTTTGTGCTTATTGAATATGACAGAATTACTTTGAGGGGAGTAGATGAGGGAACCATAGTCTAGGAGAGGTAGCAGTAAGCTGGAAGCCAGCCTACTTCTTATTTCTGGGAAGAGGAATTGCCTGATCCTGTAAAGGATCCCAAGTCTCTGGTGGATTTTGTTAATTAATTGGGTTCTGTGTTGGCCGAAGGAGATGTGCTCGTCTAGTGTTAGGCCAAGGTATTTAAATTCAGAACCCACTCAATGATCATGCCATCATTCAAGACAAATTATTTCCATGGTTCATTGAGCTGGCTGTGAGATTGCAGAGGAGTCAGGAACTACAGAGTCTTTGGACACAGGCAAATATTGTTCTTATACTAAAACAAGATAAGGCATCCCTCATCCCAAAAAACTATAGGCTGGTCGTTCTCCTGAGTTCAGACCACAAAAATATTGCAAAACCTATTAACAGACTCTGTACCTTAGAAGTACAAGCCTAACTACAGTCAATTTTAGAGCTTGTAGAAAATGACTGCGAACCAATTTTAGCTGTGGCATTTGATGAGAGTAAGGCCTTTGATCTTATCCACTGGACTTATTTACTGTATTAGGAGGTAGGGTATAGATAAAAAAAAGTCTTGTTATTCAAAACCTGTATTAATCACCAAATTCATTTTTCAGAATTAATGGAATATTACAACCCCAAAACTATGAAATGGGGTAAGGCAGGGAAGCCCCTTATCCACCATATTATGTTTGCACTGGAGCCTGTGATGTTACATATAATACATATGTTACAATAATGAGCATATTAAATCAATCAATATTGAGAATCAGTGTATAAAACTGAATTTCTACGCAGATAATATTTTAGTTATTACATCTGACCCCTTTTTTCTCTATTATATTTGATGGACGAGATCAAGACCTTCTTGAGCATATCAGGCTTAACATTGAAGAAAACAAGCTTGGTTGCAATGTTTTAACATAAGAATGAGGGAATAGACACAGAATCTTGGGTATACAAACTAAAAATGAAATGAAATATCTAGAAGTGATTTAAGTGCTGATAAAAATAATATCCTTAACATATTTCCTTGTACTTAGAAAATACAGAGCTATCTTGAAAAATAGGAAGAACTAAATATTTATTTGGTGAATGATCCAAAATTATTAAAATGATGATTTTGCCAATAATTATCTTTTTAATAGAATCTATTATGAGAGCTTGGGAAAAAATCTAGTTCAATAAAATAAAAAGAATTTTCAGAAATTTCTATGGTGCAGAGGTAGGCCTAGAATTGCCTGGAATGTCCTTTGCATACCAAGGACATTTGGTGCTATAGGGTGCCATAATCCATGGCATTATATGCAGGCTCTGTGACTCAAGTAGCTTGGTGGTGGGCCACATCGGAAATGAATACAAGTAATAAGGAACATATAAAGACTATTGTAGACATTAATAATGAGAAAATACAACTCTCAGATATGTTGTATCATTCACAAAGATAAGTTAATTAAAGATTGGCTATATTAAACAGATAGGAGCAGTGGTTAGAAGTCGGTCAGCTCATTTTGATACAAATAATTTACCATGGCTTTTTATCCATATAAACAGCAATTATGCTGCATAAAAATATGGATTACCTGATAGGGTACTCAACAAACCCACAGTCAAACCAAATAACTTGAGGAATATCCAATATTGGATATTTGCTTCATATCTTTTACAGACCTTAAAAACAAAATAATGTAAATTTTATAGAATATAATTTATAAGGAAGAATGTTTAGGGATATAATGGACATTGGTAACAAAGGGAGGGATGCTGGAAAAGTAATGAAAATAAATATAGATATTGTAAATAGAATGAATAAAGCAAATTTAACATATTTTATACATATTTTTATGATAATCATACGTCAGTAAGAAAATCATATTGCATAAAATGGAAGCAAGAATTAAAATTATCAGTAACTGATTATCAATGGCAATAAATGCTGTATATCTACTAAAAAGCAGTACAACTATTCTAGAAATAAGTTGAACCAGCTAAACATTTTAGGACAAGCCTACTTAACACCTACCAGTATGCATGCTATGATATGAAATGCAAACCAACTATTTTGTGGTAGCATGGGTGTACTGATAAAGCTGACTTAGTCCATTGTCACTGGAATTGCTCAAAAAATGTAAATGGTGGGAAACCAGAGCCAAGGAAATTAATAAATTACTACAAATAAATGATTGGTTCTCTCCTCAAATATTTTGTTAAATGTTTTGACTGGACTTAATTTAGATAAATCCTGATGCAAAGTGGAGGACTAAGCCTCAGTGACTGCAAATGGACTTATTCTTGAAATTGAAGCACATGTTCTTTAGATGATTTCAATAGAAATAAAGGGCTACATCAATGCCAGGATATACTGCTGACAGAAAGATTAACAACTATATAAATTCATCAGATGATTATAAGAATATTACATGGAATTATAAGGATATTACATGGAAAGAATTATTTATGATTATTTCCCCAAAACGTCAGATAACTTATTATGTATTAAAGGAATCATGGACTACTTTTCCTTCCCACCACTCTTTTCTTATTGTTATTCAGGGTTTTATATATTTTTATTTTGTTTTTGTTTTTTTATTTTTTTGACTAGAGCTAGGTAATATTTCATATATTAATGGAACCATCTTACAGTTTAAGATATACTAAAATTATTTATGTTAGATTGTGGTAAAGCTTATTTAATTATGGATTTATGTACATGGATTATGAAATAATGGAATCTTGCCAAGAACAGGCTTTACAAAAATACAATGTTGATGCTTTACATTTAATTTTGTACACTATAGCAGAGGAAGGATATGTAATGTATGTATAATATGATGCCTGTTTTGCTATAGAGTTATATTATTTACAAATGTAATACTGCTAATTCTTTAAAAAAAAGCTCAATAAAAATTAAAAAATAAGATATGAAAAGAAGAGCTGAAGGGATTAAAAATGGGAAAAAAGAGTTTGTTAGATGCATTAGAAAAAATGAAGTCAAATGGGGGAGTATCAGTTTGAAGAAGGAGACTGGTGGTGATAGTGATGGGCAGAAAGCAGCTCTAATGAACAGCTACTTCTGCTCTGTATTTATGGTAGATGAAGGGGCACCTCTGCCAGAATGTGTCTTGAAGGCATCCACAATTAGTCCACGCCACACTGGGGGTCTTCCTCAAGTGGTCATGAGGGTTGAGGCTATCTGCTGCTCCTGCCCACCCCCCACTGACTGTAGGACCAGCACACCAACTCTCAACCTACCTCTCCAGTCAGACTGGACCAGCTCTAGCACTCTGTTACAGCCAATCAGGCTGCATCTTGCATGAGGGTGCAGCTCTCCACAAGAAGGCACCAGATTTAAATCTCACTGTGGTCAGCACTGCTTCAGTCCATGACATGCCAGGGGATCTGCTCCAAGGGATCATGAGGATCAGAGCTGTCTGTTGCACCTGCCATCCCCCACAATCCCTGAAACAGCACACCAGCTCCCACTTTCCAAGATGGACCTGACCAGACCCAACACTACTACAGCAAATCAGGCTGTGACTCATACAAAGTGACAGTGCTCCATCAGAAGGTGCCAGATTCAAATCTCACTGCATTCAGTGCTGCTACAGTCCACACCATGCTGGGGGATCTGCTCCAAGGGGTCATGAGGACTGGAGCTGTGTGTAGTTCCCATCCCCCCCAACAGCTGGAGCAGCACACCAGTTCCCATCTTCCCAGCTGGATCAGACTGGATGCACCACTCTTCTACAGTGAATCGGGCAACGACTCGCATGAGGGGGCAGCACGCCAACTTTTATCAGCCATCTTCAACTAGCGGGCCTCCACACTGTGGTCCACAGTGCTAAAGACCTCAGCACAAAGGACAGTGTTGATGGCATCTGCCATAGATGTCAGCCATAGAGGTAGGCACTGGCCAAACATGCTGACCCTCCCCAGAGAACCCATCCATACATAGTCCAGTTACTGCTTTTTTATCTTATTTCTTAGGCTAGGCTGTGTTACTGTCCAAATGTAGTCACTTCCCATCTAGGTGATCAATAACTTGCTGTCCCTTACTTTGATGTGGTAGTTGTTCTCCTTCTGGGTAACTCCCAAGGTATTGTTTGTAACAGTCTGTATTTTTCTCTAACTAAAGTTGCTCCCTATCTGGGTGAACTCTATTCTTGGTCAGTGTCTAGCTGTGGTTTTAATTCTACACTGTCACTGTTCTATATCTGGGTAATCACTAGGTATTGCTTACACTACCTGTTATCTGTTTACTTGTTGTTCCTCCCAGTTTGGGAGACCTCTAAGCTGTGCTTTGGGGTCTATCTGTATTTATATCCTGGTGCTGCACCCTATCTGTGTAGCTCCCATTTGCAGTTCCCTTTTTACTTGTGACACTGTCGGGGTGATCCCTAACACATTATACGTTCTGGGTGTTGTACACTGCTGTACTGCTACCACCACCTTTAGTATCCTCAGTCATTGAGGTTTGAAAGGGACTGGCCATTGCATTAGTATGAATCTATCTATTTTGTTTCTTTTGACTGCTTGGTGAGTGCTTTGCCCACTCCACCATTCAGGCAGTATGACATTTATAGTAATCCCTCTATATCCACTGGTACTCCTATAGCTCATTCACCTCAACATCTGGTACAGTATGGTTTCTGCCACAAAGGGCACTTTTACTTGCTCTCGGACCATTACCTGGGATCATTGAATAAAGGCTGTGTCCCAGTTGATAGCTTGTTAAATAGGGCCCTAGTGTTAATTCTCCCATATGGCACTCTGAGCATTGGCATTCCAGCATCAGGTCATTACAGCACCAAATGTTGGGTTTGCAGCCCCCTCCTCAAGGTCTTTCCCACCCTTGGAGTTGGCATCATTAGAAAGGGGTATGTGGGGTGAGCATGGGGGGCCCCCGCTTAAATAGATGATGGTAACCTATGCACGTGGTGCCGTAATGATGGCGCACACTGCCGCCGGTGTTCTACATAGGTGGAACTGTAAATTCTCCTTCCCTCCATGGGGGACCCAGAGCCTTATTTGAGTCCCTCCAATTCTAGGTCTACTTCCCATACCAATCCCTCTTGGTACAACACTAATGGCATAAAGATATGTTATATTAATGTTAGTAGTCTTATGTCCATACTCACTGACCTAGAAGCCTGGATGCCTCTTTACGGCCCTGATCTTCTTGCTACTACCATAATAATAATAATACTAACTTTATTTTTAAAGCATCTTTCAGACTATCATGGCGCTTTACATATCAAAACCATAACATACAATACCAATTTCAAACATATAAATAAAATAATTTAATTAAAACATCACATATTAAAACAAACAATAAAATCATCCATACAATCAACAAAATATTTACAATCAGATTCCATTAATCTTGCAAATAAGCCAAGTACCACAGGTAAGTTTTTAAATCTTTCTTAAATACCTCCACAGAGGTGCACTCCCTTAACCGGCATGGTAGAGAATTCCAAAGAGTGGATGCAGCAGAAGAAAATGCTCTACTACCAGAAGATTTTAAACTCACTCTTGGAATCTCTAACAACCCCTCGTCAGCCAAGTGGAGTGATCAGCCGGGGCAATAAGGCACCAGAAGTTCTGTCAGATAGGTCGGACCCTGATCATGAAGGGCTTTGAAAGTCAATAAAATGACTTTAAAGGTGATCCGCCACTGTATAGGAAGCCAGTGCAGTTCGAGCAGTACCGAAGTAATGTGACTGGATCTCCTTGTCTCAGTCAAAACCCAGGCTGCAGTGTTCTGCACCAGCTGTAGGTGATGGATTTCAACCCCAGAAAGCCCAAAGTAAAGAGCATTGCAGTAGTCCAAGCGTGAGGACATGAAAGCGTGGACCAACGTTGGTAAAGAGTCAGACGGAACAAGGTGACACACCCTGGCAATATTCCTAAGATGGTAAAAGGAAGTCCTGACAATGGCCGACACTTGAGATTGAAGGATCAACCTGTTGTCTAGGACAATCCCAAGGTTGCACACTTGTTCAGAGGTCGGAAGTGACACGCCGCCAAGAAAAATTCCAGAGGGCATGCCATCATGCGACCTAGCTATCTGATCACCCGGGTCCACCACTAATACTTCTGTCTTCTCTGAGTTCAACTTTAACCAACTAGAATCCATCCACCCTTGGATTTCTTCCAGACAGTTATTAAACACTGAGAGTGCTCTATCCTGGTCAGGTGCAAAAGACAGGTATAGCTGGGTATCATCTGCATAGCAGTGAAACCTCAGCCCATACCGTCTTATAATGTCTCCGAGGGGCAGCATATACACTGCGAATAACATGGGTGACAGCACTGAACCCAGAGGCACCCCACACAACAAAGGAGTTGGGCCAGAGGAATGAACCCCCGACACAACTCTTTGTGATCTCCCAGTAGGGAATTAAGTGAACCATTTTAAAACAGTTTCCTACATTCCACAGATTAGCCTAAGGCATGCTAACAACACCAGGTGATCCACAGTGTCAAAAGCTGATGAGAGATCAAGAATGGAGACTAGAATGGAGCATCTCTTCTGATCCCTCGCCCTCAGAAGATGATTAAGCACCCAAACCAGTGCAGTCTTGGTGCTGTGTCTTTTACGAAAACCAGTTTGGAAGGATTCATAGACATTATGGATGGTTAAATGGTCTTCCAATTGGGCTGCCACTACCTTCTCAATAACCTTCCCAATAAACGGAAGGTTAGAGATAGGTCTGTAGTTTGAAAAACAGTCTGGGTCCAAAGTTGCTTTCTTCAAAGAGAGGTGTCACCACTGCCTCTTTCAGGGAGTTAGGAAACTCACCTGACTCTAAGGAGCACCAGACTATTTGCACCACAACTGGACCAATGGCCTCAGAACAACTCAATATTAGGGGAGTTGGTCCAGGGTCCAAACTACAGCTCATGGGCTGCACACCTGGTTGAAACCTTCTATTCTTCCTCATGAAGTGGATATCCCTGGGTATTCAGTCTACAAGAGAGACTGATTGGCCAGGAAAGAAGGCAGTATTCTTCTACTGTATATGTCAGGTCCACATTAATAGTATTTGAGCTTGCACTGCAATTTTTGGATAACTCGGGCCTTTGAGTGCATCACGGTGAGATTACTACTAGGAAATACAAAGTTCTTAGTTGTTGACTGTGTCTACAATCAACTATCTATGACAAACCTGCATTTGATGATTGTATTTCCTGCTCTGGTGAATCAGACCATGGGGAGAAAATTGTACAATGAGATTTTAACCAGAATTGGTCCAGTAGTGGTCCCTGTAATTTTAAAGGAGGACTGCCCTGAAACTGTATGTCAGTTTTCCAAGAAGAAGCTGTTTTTTTGTTTTTTTTTATGTAATGGTTCAAATTTGGTAATTGTACTTTCAGGACCTATTAGTAAACTCAGTGAGTTTTTCTGATTTATACTATGGTGTTAAGTGCCATTTAAAACTGTATGATGAAACATAGAAACAGAGAAACATAGAATTTGATGGCAGATAAGGATCGCCTGGCCCACCTAGTCTGCCCATTTTGCTACCTAACAGATAAGCTGCAGATCCTAGTTAATCAACAGCTTACTTCCTCTTACCCGCCACTAGGATTGCCTTATGCCTGTCCCATGCATTCTTGAAGTCCCCCACTGTTCTTGACTCCACAACCTCCTCAGGGAGGCTGTTCCATGCATCCACAACCCTCTCAGTGAAAAAATACTTCCTCACATTACCCCTGAGCCGTCCCCCCTCTATCTTCAAATTGTACCCCCTTGTTCTCGCACATCTCTTTTTCTGGAAGATGCTACCCTTCTGGACTTTGTTAATTCCCTTGAGGTACTTGAAAGTTTCTATCATGTCCCCTCTCTCCCTTCTTTCCTCAAGAGTATACATATTATGCTCCTTTAGCCTTTCTTCGTATGTGTCCTGGTGCAGACCCAGCACCATTTTGGTTGCCCTCCTCTGGACAGCCTCCACTCTGTCTATGTCTTTGTGGAGATGGGGTCTCCAGAACTGCACACAGTACTCCAGATGGGGTCTCACCAACTGTCTGTACAGAGGGATAACAACTTCCTGTTTTCTAATATTGATGCCTCTTCCTATGCATCCCAGTATCCCCCCAGCCTTCCTTACTGCCTTCTCACATTGGTTGCCCACCTTTAGGTCATCTGATATAATTATCCCCAGGTCCCTTTCTATTTTTACTGTTGTCAGTATCTTACCCTCCATTATGTACGCTTCCCCTGGGTTTTTGTTTCCCATGTGCATTACCTTGCACTTCTTTGCATTGAATCTGAGCTGCCATACATCTGACCATTCCTCCAACCTTGCCAAGTCCCTTCTCATCCTTTCCACTCCATCTTGTGTATCAACCCTGTTGCAGATGTTTGTGTCATCTGCAAAGAGACATACTTTTCCTTCCAGTTCCTCTGCAATGTCACTTATAAAGACATTAAAAAGGACCAGTCCCAGTACTGAACCCTCGGCACCCATAGTAACCCTCCTTTCTTCACTGTGTACTCCATTTACTACTACCCTTTACGTCCTGTTGTCTCAGCCAATTTTTATCCAGGCTACCCCTTGGGACCCACTCCAAGGCTGGCTATCTTGTGTATTAATCTTTGTGTGGGACTGTATCAAATGCCTTGCTAAAATCTAGGTAGGCCATGTCCACAGCCCCTTCCTGGTCTACTACTTTGGTCACCCAGTCAAAGAAATCTATTAGATTCTTCTGACACGACCTTCCCATCGTGAATCCATGCTGCCTTGGGTCCCAGCTCACTGGCCTCTAGGTACTCAACAATTCTTTCCTTGAAAGTGATTCCATCACTTTCCTACCACTGAGGTCAAACTAACTGGTCTGTAGTTTCCTGCCTCTGTCTTGCTCCCACTTTTGTGAAGAGGAATCACATCTACCTCCTCCAGTCCTCGGTACCACCATCCTCCCATGATTTGTTAAAGAGAGTGGTCGGCGGTGTCACTAGTTCTACCCTTAGTTCTTTTTAGAATTCTTGGGTGAATCCCATCAGGCCCCATTGCTTTGTCCACCTTCAATTTTATTAGTTCTTTCAGAACTCTTTCTTCTGTAAATGGACTGGTATCGACCCCCATCTTCAGAGTGTTTCTCTCTGCTTTGGTTTAGGTAACTCCCTCCTGTTCTTTTGTGAATACTGAGCAGAAATATTCACTCAGTATCCCTGCTTTTTCACTGTCACCTCTACCCACATTCCCTCCCTTTATTAAGCTTCAGTATCCCTCCTTTGGTCTTTCTTCACTCCCTAATGTACCTATAAAGGGTCTTATCCCCTTCTAACAGAATTGGCTATCCTTCCTCGGTTTGGGCCTTTGCTATTCTGACTGCCTTCCCAGCCTCTTTCTGCTTTAACTGATAAAGTTCTCTGTCCTGCTCCTTCTGTGTTTCCTTATATTTCCTGAATGCTGTCCTTTTCTCCTTAACCTTCCCTGCCACCTCTTTTGTAAACCATAGCGGTTTTTTCCTTCGTTGTATTTTATTGATTTGCTTTACACAAAGGCTTGTTGCCTCTGTGATGGCTGTTTTGATCACTCCCCATTGTTCCTCCACCCCTCCTTCTTGCCTGTTTGCTAGTGCTTTTCTGAGGCACTCTCTCATTTTCCCAAAGTCAGCCCTCCTAAAGTCTAGTACTCTTGCTTTTGTATGGCTTGATTGTATGGCTGTGTTTATCGTGAACCACACTGTTTGGTGGCGCTTGTTCCCAGATGGCTACCCACTTCTAAATCTGAGATTCTTTCTCCATCCCCATTTGAAAGTACCAGGTCTAAGATTGCTCCCTTCCGAGTGAGTTCCAATACTAGCTGTCTGAGGCATGCTGTAGGGCATCAAGAATGACCCTGCTCTTGGATGTGCCAGCAGCAAAGGTGCTCCAGTTAACATCTGGCATATTCGGGTCCCCCATCAACAATATATCCCCTTTTTCTGCCATTCTAAGAAAGCCTTCTATCATTTCTTGTCCATTCCTCCCCTGAGATGGGGGTCTGTATACAACCCCCATGCGGCTTGTGGTGCCATTTCCTGTTCCAGGGTGACCCAAAGTGCCTCATCTGCTCTCTGTTTACTCTTTAGTTCTGTTGCTTTGATCCCTTCCTTTAAATAGAGAGCTACTCCTTCTCCTCTTTTACCCTCCCTGTCCCTCCTGTAGATTGTGTATCCTGGTATGTTGACATTCCAGTCATGGTTCTCTGTGTATCATGTTTCTGTGACTGCCACAATATCCAGGCAACCCTCTTCCATCAAGGCCACTAGTTCAGGGAGCTTGTTACACAGACTACGGGCATTGGTACTCATCACCCTCCACTTTTTGTTTGCCTTACCCCTTTTAGCCCCATTTCTGTCCTTACTGCCTTTGCCTTTTTTTACATTTTAAATCTGTTCTGCTCCCTAACAACTTTACACCTTGGTGTTTACCTCACTAATCACCATGTTTTGTGGGGGAGGCTTGGATTTCCCTGCTCCTTTTCAGTGCCTCCCCCCTTGGCTAGTTTAAATGCTTGCCAATGAAGCATTTAAACCTCTCACCTAGGATCCTGGTTCCCCTGGACAGATGCAGACCATCGCACCAGTATAGGTCTGCATCCCTCCAGGTGGCTCCCCAGTCCCAAATGAAGCCAAAACCCTGAGCTCCACACCAGTTTTTCAACCACTCATTGAACTCCCTGGTGAGAAGTGCCCTAGCATCTCCCTTGCCATAGACAGTCAGCACCTCCGAGAAGGTTACCGTATGCGCTACTTGTCTAAGGCCCCTTCCCAACTCTACAAACTCCTCTTGCACTGCTCTGATCCCATTCCTAGCCAGGAAATTTGTCCCTAGGTGGACAATGACATCCAGCTCCCTCCCTCGTGCAGCTCCTCCCACAATCCTGAGGATTTGCTTCCTGTTCCTCCAAGCCGTGGCGCCAGGAAGGCACCTTACCTCCCTCTCCCCTTCCTCCCCCATTTCTACCTCCCTAATGATTGAGTCCCCCACCAGGAGTTGTTTCCTTCCCCTGTGGGGTCCCATGCCACCCTCCTGTGGGTCTCCTTTGTGAAGGTTCCCAGCATCCTCCTTGGTCTCCACTGCAGGTGCCTCCATAGAGGAACCACTATCCACCAGAAGAGCAAATGAATTGTGGAGAGGTACAGCTGGAGGGATGCAACTCTGTTCCACCACCCTCTCCCTCCTTGAGCCCACCCTGGTCCAGCCGCTCCTCTTTCTTGGCAACCTCTGAGGTAGTGGCATTGGCCCTGGTGGTCCCTGGGTGGGGGAGGAGGTATCATGAATCCTAGCCAGGTTATTATTAGGAAGTTAACACTCATTCCATCCTGGGCAACCATATTGGGTCGGATTAAGCAATGGATAATTCAGACACCATATGGCACTACTGGAAGTAATTTTAATGTCTGTAACAACCACAGAGTTCTATAACAGAACAGGAATGCATTGTGCCAACAACAAAAGAGCAGAATAAGGACATAAAGTACATCATACAGTTCTTAAACAGATCATCACTAAGTTCACTAAGTTTGTAGGAGCAGAAAAGGCATGTAGCCCATAAGTAGCTCCTTTAAGACAAGGTGTAATAGTTCAAATTCCCAGCTGATGCAATATATTTATCTTAATTGGATTTGACATTATCTTTGCTTGTACTAGAAATTACAGTGCCTTCAGAAAGTATTCACCCCCCTTAGATTTTGTCACATTTTGTTGTGTTACTACCAAAATTTGTAATGCATTGAAATGATTTTTCCCCCTTGATTCACACAGCATACTCAACAATTTAAAGGGGCCAAAATATTTTTATTGTGTAACAAAAATTTATGAAGCATTAAAAACTGAAATATCTTGTTTACTTAAGTATTCACTACCCTGAGTCAATACTTTGTAGAAACACCTTTGGCAGCAATTACAGCTTTGTGTCTTCATGGGTATGTCTGTATCAGCTTTGCACATCTGGTTTTGGGGATTTTCACCCATTTTTCCTGCAGATTTGCTCAAGCTCTGTCAAGTTGGATGGGGAGCGTCAGTGAACTGCAATCTTTAAGTATTTTCACAGATTCTCAATGGGATTCAAGTCTGGGCTTTGGCTGGGCCACTCAAGGACATTCACCTTCTTGTTCTGAAGCCACTCCAGTGTTGCTTTGGCTGTATGCTTGGGGTCGTTGTCCTGTTGGAACGTAAATCTTCGCCCCAGTCCAAGGTCTATTGCAGACTGATGCAGGTTCTCCTCAAAGATGTGCATGTATTTGGCTCCAGTCATTGTTCCCTCTATCCTGACAAGTGCCCCAGTCCCTGCCACTGAAATGCATCCCCATAACATGACACTGCCACCACCATGCTTCATGGTAGGGATGGTGTTACACGGGTGATGAGCTGTGTTCAGTTTGCGCCAGGCATAGCACTTTGCATTCAGGCCAAAGAGTTCACTTTTTGTTTCATCAGACCAGAGAATCTTTTGCCACATGGTCTCAGAGTCTGCCACTTGCCTTCTTGCAAACTCCAGGCATGCTATTATGAGGCCTTTTCTCAGGGGTGACTTCCATCTAGCCACTCTCCCATAGAGGCTACATCTGTGAAGTGCTGTAGAGATTGTTGTCCTCTGGACAGGTTCTCCCATCTCAGCCATGGAACTCTGTAGTTCTGTCAGTGTGCTCATTGGATTCTTGGTCACTTTCCTGACCACGGTCTTTCTTGCCCGGTTGCTCAGTTTGGGAGGACGGCCTGCTCTAGGAAGAGTCTGGGTGGTTCCGTAATCTATCCATTTCCTAATGATGGACTTGACTGTGCTCCTGGGAACTTTCAACACCCTAGAAATGTTTTTATACCCCTCCCCAGATCTATGCCTCCTCACAATTCTATCACGGAGTTCTATGGACAGTTCTTTGGTCTTCATGGTAGAGTTTCTTCTCTGACATACACTGTCAACAGTGGGACCTTATACAGACAAGTGTATTTCCTCTGAAATCATGTCAACCATTTGAACTGACCCCAGGTGGACTCCATTCAAGTTTTACAGTGATCTCACAAGGAAATTGGATGCACCTGAGCTCAGTTTGGAGTGTCATAGCAAAGGGGGTGAATACTTATCAAATCAAGACATTTCAGGTTTTTATTTTAAATTACATGCGCAAAAAATTCCAGAAGTTTCATTTCACTTTGACATTATAAAGTAATTTGTGTAGATACGTGACAAAAAAATCCCATATAAATGTATCTTAATTTGAGTTTGCAATATCACAAAATGTGACAAAATCCAAGGGGGGTGAATACTTTCTGAAGGCACTGTACATCCAATGGAAGTCTATTCCAGAGACTTGTCACTCTCATGGTATAGAAATATTTCCTTTTACTGGTTTTAAATGTGTTGAATTTGATTTGTAGTGGGTGACCCCTCATGCCATGATGGTCTTCTTTATATACAATGTTCATTTCCATCATTAACAGAGGGTCATTTAGGATATTATAATAAAGTAACATATCACCCCTTAGTCTTCTTAATTCTAGACTATGAAGGCCTAGATTACTTAGTCTTTCACTATAAGTGAGATGTTTCAGTGATGCTATGGATTTGGTATATCGTCATTGTACCTTTTCAAGTTTAATTAACTTTGTTTTAGTATTGGGGCACCATATTTGGCTACATAAATGCATTAATGGCCTAACAATATGATAACTACAAGGGTAGCCGTACTTCAGCATGTTTACTTTTTATGTTTCTTTTTATTGCTACATTAGTTCTATTGGTCTTTGAGATAACTGAGCTACAATGTTCCTTAAATGAAAGTTTATTGTCGATTATTATGCCCAGATCTTCTTCTGAGGTTCTGTTTTGCAGCACCTTATCATTGAGAGTATAAGCGTGCATATGATTTTTCCTACCCATGTGTGAGGCACAACACTTGTCAGAATTTAATTTTATGCCCCATTTATGTGTCCATGCACAGATGGTATCAATGTCCATTTGTAGATCCACTATTTCTTCAGTGGTGCTATATGGACCACATAGTTTGGTATCATCTTCATATTTCATAGTAATATTTCTGACATTATTGTCCAGATTTGCGATAAATATTTGGAATATGATGGGTCCCATAACTGATTCCTGTGGAACATCACTAGTTACTGGACCTTCTCTAGATAAATGGTCATGAATAGAGACTATCTGAGTCCTGTTCAACAACCAGTTTTCCACCCATTTAAAAATATGTTTATCTATGTCATATTTTTTTTTTTTAATTTCAGGTTAACAGCCCAATGTGGGACCAAATCAAAAGCTTTACTGAAATCAAACACAATTACATCCACTGGGATGCCACTATCTAACGTTTTGCTAACATCATCCCCTCTCACCTGGCTTTTGTGTCTACTACCTCCTAAAGTACTTACTGTACTTCGGTTTTTCTAAATGTGTGCACTCTATAAATGCTACTTCATATCTTCTGTCATCAAACCCAAAATGATCTTTTCAAGATTGATGTACTCTATTGTAAATGAATTACTCACTATAACACATGCGACTAAATGACCAGAATCTACCAGTTCTAATGCATCCATTATTTATGTATTATTGCTGTAACTTGTATCTTATAAGCAAATTTGCATGTACTCCAATCCCCCCTCCCTGGGGCACACCTGGAATCAAGCCTCAGCTCAGCATGCCTTTCCCAGCTATCAATTGTTTAAATAAATAAATAAATATAGTGTATGTTAGAATGTTGTATACCCTCAAAATCTATCATTTACCAGTCTTGTGACATCACAATGTTTTTGTACCATCGTGAGTACGTCACATCGATGGTACAACAGGATGTAATGTCTTTGTGCCTGCATGGTTAGCTAAGAATCGGCGATGGCGGTGAGCGCTCAAATCGAATTTAACAGCACAGGGCAGTGTCACAAAAGTAAGACCCCTTTTTATTTATAATATCGCCTTCTAAAAGGCGTTGCTTGCTGTTGTTTTTTTCAAAAGAGACCGTGGCCGAGGATCAGTTCCTCGTGGGCAGTGGGGGTGGACGAAGTCTGAAAGCTCGGCAGCACAAGAAAGAGTCTGAAAGAGCATTGCCCATACACTATAAAAGACAGTGGATGGGCAACAGTAAACAACAACACTGTTTTTACTTCTCAAGGTTTCATGACAAATGAAAATGTCTCGAGCTTCGCTCTCAACATTTACAAGGTTGTCATGACAACCTCTCCAAGTGAACAACAGTGTTGTTGTTCACTGTTGCCCATCCACTATCCTCTATATTATAGAAGCTAATAAGGTTGCTAGAACATAAATGGCTCTGTCTGAAACCATGCTGGTTAAGATCAAATAAGGGGGTATTTTTAAGTTCTTCTAGAACTATATATTTGATTAATGGTTCTAGAATTTTATGTGGTATTGACATAAAACTTATTGGTCTGTAATGGGATACATTGGATTTACAACCTTTTTTGACTATAGTGGTAATTTTGGATTTTTTCCATTCTGTTGGCACTATGCTATTATTTAAAGATTTTTCATATATTATTTTAATGGCAACCAAATGTGTTTTTTCATTAGTTTCAACATAAGTGGAGTTATGTTGTCTAAACCAGGTGCATTACTGTCCTTTAATTTATCACTCTAAGTTAGAATGTTTTCCTGTGTGAAGTGGTATGTCTCTCTTTCTTTTTTTTTTTTTAATTTGAGGAATTCAGAGTATGTTTTGAGTATACAGAGTAAAAAAATTATTGAATATATTGGCGATACGGGTTGGGTCTGTGATACATTGATTCTTTTCAATAATGGTAATTAATTCCTCATTGCCTTTTTTAATGAATTAATGTAGCTATAGAATTGTTTACTATTTGCTTTGTTTGCAGTAGTTGCTAAATGATATTCATAGTTTTTCTTTGCCTTATTAATTTTTTTACACTGTCTTTGTATTGTTTTAAACAAGGACCAGTCTGATTCAGTTTTGTTTATCATGTACTGACCATATATCTTGTTTCTCAATGTTATTAGTTTACGAATACGTTTGGTCAGCCATTTTTGTTTACATCCCTTTTTATTATATTTTTTAATTTTTTAATGTGTTTATTCATAATATTATGTATTGTTGTTTTTATATAATCCCAGGACTCATCTATTGTTTAACCATCCATTACTTTAATCCAATCAATGTTAGCTAAGTCTTGTTCAATACCTTCCTTATTTACAGTTGTGTATAGGTAAAACTCAGTGCAACCTTTTATTGGTTGATTATGATGTTCCAGCAAAAAGGTTACTGTGGAATGGTTGCTGTTACCTATGGGTAGTTTATTTATTGAGAGTTTCAGATTACAACCTTTCAGCCAAATGGCTCTTTTGCAAAGGCTCCAAGTCAAACATTGGGACAAGACAAGTACAGTAGTTACAGTCAGTTCCATTAGGTTACAAAGCACAGATACATTACACATACAATGGATTAGTGATTGTTCTCAGTAATCAGGTATATTTTAGATGAACAGTAACAAGTCAGGATGGAGTTTCTAAGTACAGTAAGGATCAAGGCTGAATAAACAGAAGGTAGAGCATTTTAGAGTATAAGCACATATGTGTTAGGGAAAAAAGGAGTGTAGGTGTTAGATTAGTGTAGTACAGAGGACTGAGCATGCCGCATGCTTAATCCAAGGGGGCTGAGAAGCAGCCAAAGGAGGCATTGTGTTTAATAACACATTCTGTTATATTGACATCTTCAGATGTAATTAAATCTAAAATATTTTGCAAGTGGGTTAGACTAGTTACATGCTGAATCAAGTTATTTTCTGAGCAGAATTCTAAAACTTCTCTGCTTTATTTTGTAGATGAATTCCTATGTACCCAGTCAATACCAGCAACATATAACTCAGAAACACCCACTAAGACCAGGATAACTGAAAATCCTTTAAAACTACAGCAGTAACAGAATTTGAACCGGTATTTAAAAAACAACTTCTAATGGGAAAAATGGTCTCTAGATTCAGTGCAGTTCTCCTTTAAAACCTCCGTTGCTGATGCACACCTCTCCCAAATAACTGAGGAGCCCATTCATCTAAATGTTAAAATTAGGAATAACACCCTACTTGACTAGATCCTGGTCAGCAGGTCTGACCATAGGTGGGATCCTTTCTGATTTCTTAAACCTTACAGAAATACAAGTGCACAGTATGCATGCAGCATGCATATTGCATGCTTACTGTAATAAGCATGATGTATGCATGCTGCACACATGCTCTACACTTGTATTTTTGTAAGGGAAGTGATCACTCCCCAATTTACTGCATATGGAGAAACTGCCACTCCAAGTCTCCCCCTTGGATCATTATAATTAAGGACTACTCAAGGTTGGACAGTAATGCCTTCCTTGAGGATCTTGTTAATGTAAATTGATAGCTCATAGACAGGTCTGACAATGTGAATTCTGCTTTGGACTTTCAGGTAAATAGTTTCCTCAGCATTGTCAATGAGCATGCCCTATCAGTGCAGAGGAGTGTGAACAGTCTATGTTCCAAATGACTTACTGCTGACTTCCGTATGCTAATGAGGCAAAGAGATCAGGCCTGCAGAACCTAGAGCGTTTCTGGTCCACAGAATGAGTTGCACCATTACAGGAAATTGAGAACCTCCTGCAAAGCTAATCACAAAATCCAAATTAAGCTATGTAAAGGACTTACAGGTGAGTAATTTACATGATCCAAAGTGCTTTTGGTCCCAAGTAAATTACCTCCTTAAGATCCAAATCAATATCCCCTCCTGTGATACAATTCATTATGTTAAAACTGTAAGTGACCCAGCAGTTGTTGCAGATGCATTTACCCGATTCTTTAGAGATCTCAATGATGCCACCTTAGACTGTGCTGACTCCATTCACTGTCACTGTGAATTTTATTTTAGAGTATTTTCAAGGAACAAGAAGCTTCATCAGTTGAAACCAGTAAAAGCTAATAGTTCTGCTGACCATAGTAATCTAGAGCCTAGGCTCCTCAAATTTGCTGACTCCATTCTTGCCTCTCCATTAACCACACATTATAACATGTCTCTTCTAAGGAACAAGATACCCAATATATGGAAAGTCACCCACATGGTGTCAGTGCACACAGGTGGTGCCAAGGGACCTGCGGAAAATTACTCCACTTCCTTATGAACATACAAAAATTGCCAACAGCAAAAGGCCATCATGGCCTACCCAGGCTGCTCGTGAATGCAGCTAGCTTCCTTTTCAGCAGCTGCCCCACCCCCTTCCCTTACCTCCCTTTACCCTCCCCTTTGTCCTGTCCCACCCCTTCTTGAAACATTCCACTGTGGTACATGCCACCACTTCAGCTGGTAGTGTGTTTCACTTTGCCACCACCCTCTCTGTAAAGAAATGCCTCTTCACCTCCCTCCTGAATCTATCCCCCTCCAATCTCATGTCATGGCCCCTAGTGTCTTTCCCCACCCTCCTCCTGAATAGACTCTCTGTGTCCATTTTGATTATCCCTTTCATGTATTTGAAGATCTCAATCATATCCCCCTGTTCCTCCTCTCCTCCAGTGTGTACATGTTTAACTCTCTTAGTCTGACCTCATATGGCAATACCCCCAGGCCCTGAATCATCTTCATTGCCCTATGCTGCACCCCCTCCAGCAGCCTAATGTCCCTTTGTAGGTAAGGGCACCAGTACTGCACACAGTATTCCAGGTGGGGTCTAACCAACAATCTGTACAATGGTAGAATAACCTTCCTTCTTCTCAAGGTAATTCCCCTTGCAATGCACCCCAGCATTTTGTTGACCATTGTTGCTGCCTTTCTGCATTGTGTGGAATTGTTCACTGCTCCTGTGATGAGCAGCTGCAGATCCTTCTCCTCTTCTGTTACCTCCAGCTGCACCCCCCCCAAGATGGTAGCTTCTTCTTGGATTTTTGTTCCAAAGTGCAGCACCTTGCATTTTTTTGCATTGAACCCCAGCTGCCATCTGTCAGACTATGCCTCCAGCCTTGCCAGATCCTCCTGTAGCCCCCACCTCTCGGTCATCCACCACCACTCCTATCCTGGTGTCATCCACAAATAGGCTGATTTTGCTGCTGATGCCTTCCCAGATGTCTGCAATAAATATGCCAAACAGCACTGGGCCCAACATTGAACTCTGTGGAACACCACTTGTCACAGGCTTAGGGGATGAGTATTCCCCACCTACCACCACTCTCTGCTGCCTATCTTTTAGCCAGTTCTCCTCCCACCCTACCAGTTTTGCTCATGCCCCTGTGACATGTAGCTTGATTCCAAGTCTCCCATGTGGTACTGAATCAAAGGCCTTACTGAAGTCTAGGTATAGGACATCCACCGTATGGCCTCTGCCAATTTGCCTAGTCTCCCAGTTATAGTATTCCACCAGGTTGGTATGGCATGACCTGCCCTTGATGAAGCCATGCTGCCTCCTGTCCTGCACCCCATTCGCCTCCAGTAGCGTCACTAGCGTATCCTTTAGGATGATCCCCATTAGCTTCCCCACTATGGATGTTAGACTAACTGGCCTATACTGTAGTTCCCTTGTTCATCCTTGGGTCCACTCTTGTAGAGGGAAACCACATGAGCCAGTCTCCAGTCCTGCAGTATGCATCCTGTGTCTAGAGATGAATTAAATAAGTCTGCCAAGGGTCCTGCCAGGACCTCTTCCAGCTCCTTCAGCACTCTCGGATGTACTCCATCTGGTCCCGGAGCCTTGTCTACCCTCAATGCCCTTAACCCCTCCAGCACCCTCCCCACTGTGATTTCTCCATCTGTAACCCCCTCATCTGTTTCTATCCTCCCTCCTACTATGGGTAGTGCCCCTTTCTTTTCTTTCGTACAGGCTGAACAGAAGTAATAACTGAGCACTTCTGCCTTTTCACCCCCTTCTTCCAAGCATTCCCCCTCCTTCTTAATTCTTACAATTTGGTCCTTACAACTTCTTTTCTCCCTGATTTACCTAAAGAAGTCTTTCTCCCCTTTTATTATGCCCTGCGCCAGCCTGAGGTTCCCTTCCTGCCTTGGCTGCCCTTACCCCCCTGGTCACTTCCTTCGCTTCTTTCAGGTATTCCTCCCTATCATCCTCCCTCCCCGATTTTCTGTATCTTCTGTAAGGTGTCCTGTTCTTCCTCACCCTGTCTAGCACCCCTTTACTTATCCAGCTGGGTTTCTTCCCCCTAGCCTTCTTAGTCTGCGCCCTGCTGCAAGTTTCTGTTGCCTCCACTATCCCCTGTCTTATCAGTTCCCACCTTTGCTGAGTGTCCATACCCGGTTGAATTTTGCACAGGAGCCCCTGTACCACTTCCCTCATCATCTTTATTTATTTTATTTATTTATGACTTTGTTAACCGGGTAGGTGCACTGATCTCAGGGACCGTTTTCAGGCACAACCCAGGTCATGTAAGGCAGCACAGAGTAGAAACATCAAAATAACAAGAACATAACAACAGCAAGTAATACGTAATGAAAGGTTACAGTTGTTACATTTGGCAATACATGGTGGCAGTAGTTGAGGGATAACATGTAACAAAGCAAAGTAAGGCTCATGGTGGTCTTAAAGTTGGCATTCCTGAAATCCAGCACCCTTGTGCCAGATGCCAGCCTCTATTTAGCCATCTGTAACTGGAACCATACTGTTCATTAGTCACTTCCCCCAGTGGTTCCTCCACCCTCATATCCCTCACCCACTCCCCGTTCATCAGTACAAGGTCAAGGGTGTTCCTTTCCCTAGTTGGTTCCTTGACCAACTGTACTAAAAAGCTTTCCTGGAAGGTGTCCAGCATTACCTGCTCCCTTCTGCTCTTTGTAGTAGATGTGTCCCACTCCACCACAGGCAGACTGAAGTCCCCTACCATCACCAACCCACCTTCCCACAGTTCCTCCTGATCTGTTCTGCCAGGACCCTGTCCATCCCTTCAATTTGAGAGGGTGGCTCGTACACCACCCCCAATCTTAGTGATCTATTTTTGAGATCCTGTAGTTGCACCCACAGTGCTTCTGTATCTCTCTCTCATCTACCTCCTCCCTTACATATTTTAATCCCTCCTTTACATACAGTGCCACCCCTTCCCCTTTTCCCTATCCTTCCGGTGTAGTCTGTACCCCGGAACTGTCATGTCCCAGTCGTGAATTTGGGTGGCCATGTCTCGGTTATAGCCACCAAGTCCATGTCCCCCTCCTCCAAGAGAGCCTGTAGTTCTGCCCCTTAGTCCCCAGACTCCTAGCATTTAGTGTTACCACCCTCCAACCCTTGTCTCTACCCTCCCCCCGCCTTTCTCCCCTTATGTCCACTCCCTTAGTAGTTGCCTTCCTCCTTACCTTAGTATCACGGGGGGAAAGCCAATTTGGTTTCACATCATTAGGCCTCTGAACACCACTAGTCCTCTGCTACCCCTCTCTCCTAGTTAAAATGCCCCTCAATGTGCTTCCCTATCCTTGCCTTCAGCACATTTTTTCCTTCGTCACTTAGGTGCAGTCTATCTTTTGCATACAGACTGCTGTTCTCCCAGGTCTCTCCCCCCAACCTCCTAACAGCCCATACCCCTTTTCTTGATACAAGGCCTCCAGCCACTCATTAAACTTTTCCTTCCTTTCTAATCTAGCAAAAATATAAAGGGTAGTCTATAATCAGTTGCAAGATTACATTAAGTCAAATGGTTTGTTAACTGGTGTTTGGCATGGATTCAGAAAAAGCATGGTACTGATACTGCCCTTGTTTGCTTCATGCCTGACATTGTCAATACTATGGAGGCTGGCCACATGACAGGCTGCATTTTCACAGACCTGATCGAGACATTCAATCTGATAAATCGTAACCTACTCTGTCTAAACTGAGGACGCTGGGCCTTAATCAGCTTTCCTGTTTGTTGATCAGAAATTATCTGACTGGGCATAATCAGATGGTTAAATGGGGGGGGGGACTGTCCTCCATGGTGGAGATTACTTATGGTGTTCCCCAGAGCTCTATTCTGGGATCTCTATTATTTTCACTATTCATAAATGAACTACCTTTAATCTGTGGAGGAACTAAAGCACTGCTGATGATGCAGTCCTTTATAGATGTCATTCTAACTTGGCTACAGCTGAGACTGGTCTTAAGGCTGACTTTCAGCTGCTTAAGAACTGTTTTATAGCTAACAAACTCATACTGAATTAAAAAATATATATCTTTGCTTACCGAATTAAAAAAATATTATATCTTTGCTGTTTGGAACAAGGAATGATGGAAGGTTTGATACCTTTTATTGGACCAACAAGTGTCTTGCACAAAGATGGAATTGTACACAAACTTTCGGGGCCTCACAGGTCCCTTCTTCAGGTGAATAGCACAACTGAGCAACATAAGCAGTATATCTACTGTGGGGCAATTTAAAAAAATAGCAGGAAGTGAAGTAGGAAAGAGATAAAAGGGGATTTGAGATAAAAAGTCTATATAAGATGCAAAGTAAAGAAAAGGGTGAGAGAAAATGGGGAAGGGGGATTGGTCAGTAGGAGATGAAAGGAAACTAAAGGGGGAAATAAAGGACCAGACAGAAACATAGATAAAAAAATATCTGAGCTCAGAGGTTGGCTTGTAAGGGTAGAATGGACAGGAGATGCCTAAGAAATGCATAGAAGTCAAGACATTTGAGGAAACAAAGGCTCAGATAAAACAGAGTGTGAGGTAGTTAAAACAACAGATGTGAAAACAATCAGGGAGTTGACAGGACTGAGCTGAAGAGTTTGTAGGAAAGACATGGAGAAGTAAATTACAGGCAAAAAAAAACAGATTAGGCAGGAACTAAGAAAAAAACAATAACAAGAGAACTACAGAACCAAAGTATGAAAATTAATGTCAAGATTTAGTCCACAATAAAAAAGAGAATTACATTTGACTAGTGTGTCATGAATCCAATGTCCCGATTCAGTCCAGAAATGTTAGATTTAAATTGTTTAATATATTTAAATTCCCATGTCCTTCTGTCCTGTGTGTTTTTGAAGTTGTCTCTTAGTATCAAGACAGATAAATCCAGGAGAGAGTGATCTGTTTGTGAAAAATGGTTTCCTGCTGGAGTGCTGATAACCTGGTTTCTATTGTGTGATTGTGATGATTCATCCTGGTTTTCAGTGGTTTACTGGTTTCCCCAATATAGCATCCAGTAGTGCACTTCTTGCACCAAATTAGGTACACAACATTGCTGGACTGACATGTGTAGGATCTATTAATTTGTATTACAGTAGTAGCATCAAATTACTCACAGGATATTTAAGGAATTTTAAAAATCCCTATTGAAAATTGTGAAACCTTTAGTTAGGGATTTTGTTTTGTTTGTTAGTGTGTTCACTGCTACCCAGAGTTGGTTGTCTCATCTGATAGTGTAGTTGAAAATCTCCCAGATGGCACTTAAGTACTGTAATAGGAACTGGCCTCTTTCTGTAGATATAACAGAAATAATTTTAAAGGATTTTTTTCCCTAAATTTTGTGAAGGATAAATATGGAATCTCACAAAATTGCTTGACAAATTCGGTGCTACTACTGTATGTTGTTCTGTCTTGTCTTGATGGTGGTTTGTCTGCATATGTGGGTGCAGGTCTTACATCTTGCCATGTTGCATGGTGCTGTCCCTCTTGTTTCTTGGTTATTATGGTCCACTGGGTGTTTGTTATAAATTGTTATGTTTGAGAGGCTTGGGGCTGCTTATAGGCAATGACAGGTGGTTCACAGAAGATTCCCTTCAGCATTTCATCTTCTCTCAGCATGGGATGCAGTTCTTTAATAATTTGCTGAAGGCAGTTTAGCATGGGGCTGTAAGCGACCACTACGGGTGTACGGTCAGCCTGATGTTTTCCAGCAGATTGTCTTGTGGTATTTGTATGGCACATTCAAATTCTCAGTCAATTTGTCTTGCAGAGTGGCTCTGCTGAATTAGGGAATTCTGAAGTGTGGAGAGCTGTCTGTCTCTTGTTCTCTCATCTGAGCAGATTCGATTGAATCAAATTGCCTGACTGTAGATTACATATTTTTTTGTATGTTTTGGGTGGAAGCTGGAATTATGCAGGTAGCAGTGTCTGTCAATGGGATTTCTGTAAAGAGCAGTTTGTATATGTCCATTTTTAGAGATACTGACTGTGGTGTCAAGAAAAGGTATGCTGGTGTTGGAATATTCAATACTGAGATTTATAGAGTAATGAAAGTTGTTAAAATCATGATGGAATTTTTTGAGAGAGTCTTCACCTTCTGTCCAGATCAAAAATATGTCATCAATATAACGGAGGTAGAGAGATGGTTTATAGGGGTAGTGATTAAAAAAATCCTCCTCTAAACAGGACATAAAGAGATTGGCATTTTGTGGTGCCATTTTGGTGCCCATGGCTGTCCCCACGATCTGTAAAAAGTGCTTGCCATTAAAGGTGAAGTTGTGTGTCAAAATTAATTTTATTAGAGTACTGATGGTGGTTTCTTGATTGTCTCCTGCAGATGTGTTTTCCTTTAAAAAATGTTTGACATACTGCTATGCCATCTTCATGTGGGATATTAGTGTACAGGGCAGTGACATCCATTGTGGCTAGGATAGTGTTCGGTGGCAGTTGTCCAATTTGTTTCAGTTTCCTGAGGAAATCTGTAATGTCCTGAATAAAACAGCTAGTAGCTCTTACTAGTGGTTTTAAAAATGGATTCAATTAGTCCTGAAATGTTTTCAATGAGTGTGCCAATGCCAGAGATGATGGGTCATCCTTGATTCCCTGGTTTGTGTATTTTGGGTAGCATATAGAATGTCCCTGGAGAAGGTTTGTTTGGAATTAATATTTTTAACTGTTCTTGGATGTTGTCTGGGAGAGGCATGATGAATTGTTTGCCTTCTTCTGTATATTGTGTAGTAGGGTCTTCTGTGAGCTCTCTATAATAAGCTGTATCTGACAGCTGTCTTTGTGCCTCTTTAATATAATCTTCTGTGCTCATCACAACCACAGCTCCACCCCTGTCAGTTTGTTTTATTGCAATGTTATAGTTGTTTTTCAGAGTTTGTATTGCCCTCTTTTCCAGTAGTGTGATATCATACAGGATTTGGCAGTTTATTCTTCCATGGAAGCAGTTGATTTAGGCATCCAACTTGGGGTTGCGTCTGCTTCGAGGGGTCCAGTCTGATGTTTTCTTTGTGCTGTCACAATGCGTTGTTTGTGTGTTGTTTTTATCAAAGAAATATTCTTTTAGATGAAGCCATCTAAAAACTTCTTCTATCTCACCACAGAATCTAATGTTATCAAATTCCTGTGTGGGGCAGAAGGTTAAGCCCCTAGATAATACAGATGTTTAAGCCTGTGTAAGTTCTTTATTAGATAGGTTAATTACTGGTAGTTGTTGCAGTGTATTATCTTGTTCCACAATGTTAGTGATGTCGTTTACTTCCCCTGGATGAGTCAAGATGTTGTTTTGGCTGCTGTCTTGAAGTTCTCTGAGTTTCCTCCTCTTCTGTGATAGGGCTGCCTGGAGAGCTTTTTGGTAATGTGTTTGGAGATCACAGCTAAATCCCGGTACTTTGCTGTTGTTGCTTCCTTGAAGGGTGTGTGAAAGTTCAGAAAATGTACTTTTAAGGTGAGATTTTCTAGTGTATATCTGATGAATAAGTGATTTCTGAGTTTCTCAGATGTCCTATGACGAAGTTGTTCTGCATTCCTTGAATTGTATGTAGTTTGCAGTGGGTTGTAGATCTGAAGTCCTTTAGGTATGATGTTCTGTTTTTTGCATGCAGTTAGGGAGTAGATGTCACTGTCAAGTTTGGCTTCCTTTTTCTTCATGTTGCAGAGTTGCCATTTCAGACGGCGAATTGCGGTATCTTCCATAATTTTTTAAAAAGTGATTCCAGCAATATTGGTCATTGGAAAACAGGAAATGATGGAAGGTTTGATACCTCTTATTGGACCAACAAGTGTCTTGTACAAAGATGGAATTGTACACAAGCTTTTGGGGCCTCACAGGTCCCTTCTTCAGGTGACTAGCACAACTGAGCAATATAAGTAGTATATATATATATATATATATATATATATATATATATTTTATATATACTGTGGAGCAATTTAAAAATTAGCAGGAAGTGAAGTAGGAAAGAGATAAAAGGGGATTTGAGATAAAAAGTCTATATAAGATGCAAAGTAAAGAAATGCATGAGAGAAAATGGGAAGGGGGGAATGGTCAGTAGGAGAGGAAAGGAAGCTAGAAGGGGAAAAAAAAAAGGACCAGACAGGAACAAAGATAGAAAAAATCTGAGATCAGAGGTTGGCTTGTATGGGTAGAATGGACAGGAGATGTCTAAGAAATGCACAGAAGTCAAGACATTTGAGGAAACAAAAGAACAAAGGCCCAGATAAAACAGAGTGTGAGGTAGTAAAAACAACAGATGTGAAAACAATCAGGGAGTTGACAGGACTGAGCTGAAGAGTTTGTAGGAAAGGCATGGAGAAGTAAAGTACAGGCAAAAAAACAGATTAGGCAGAAACTAAGGGAAAAAAAATAACGAGACAAATACGGAACCAAAGTATAAAAAATAATGTCATGATTTAATCCACAATAAAAAAGAGAATTACAATTTACCATAGTGTGTCATAAATCCAATGTCCCGATTCAGTCCAGAAATGTTAGATTTAAATTGTTTAATATATTTCAATTCCCATGTCCTTCTGTCCTGTGTGTTTCTGAAGTTGCCTCTTAGTATCAAGATGGATAAATCCAGGAGAGAGTGATCTGTTTGTGAAAAATGGCTTCCTACTGGAGTGCTGATAACCTGGTTTACTATTGTGTGATGGCGGTGATTCATCCTGATTTTCAGTGGTTTACTGGTTTCCCCAATATAGCATCCATTAGTGCACTTCTTGCACTGAATTAGGTACACAACATTGGTGGATTGACATGTGTGAGATCCATTAATTTGTTTAGAACAAGAAAGTTAGATCCTAACAGGAATGAGCTACTGAAAATGTGCACTTCTATAGGTGCTCCTAATGAAACCGTGGACTCAATGAAGTACCTGAGTATTCTGCTTGACCAGGAGCTCTCATTCAAGCCTCACATGGATCAAGTGGCCACATTTCTTAACCAGAAGCTAATACAAAAATGCATGAAAAGCAACTTTTGGCCACGTTTCTTAACCAGAAGCTAATACAAAAATGCATGAAAAGCAACTTTAAAGGGTCATGTGGTGCTCAGCATTTTTAATTAGAGACATTTAACAAAATGAGCAGCAGCACAAACTGCTTACTTCAAGGAACATATCCCTCAAATGAAACATACTTATATCCATATAGATATTCACAAAACAATTATTAGTTAATGAGTACTAAAAAGTAAGCAATAAGACATAGGGTGTGCATTATGATGTGATAAACACACTCCTGGGACGTAGTTAGGCAGCAGGCCAAAGGCCGAGTGCCAGTCACCCCAGGGGTGCAGTTATCACACCATAATGCACAACCCCAGAGTGTCTTATTGCACTTATAAAATTACCTTTCATTTTTTAAATTATGGTTATTTAACATAATGAAAGTTTTTAATAGGAAAAAGTTGAAATTAATGTGTGTTTTTAAGCTAAAGTAGTCCATCCGTCTTCTAGGACTGCATTGCATTTACTGGCATCTTCTAACTGTTTGGACCTTATACAGCTTCCATAATAATTATTATTCTTGGGTCACACACATTTTAAAACTGTTTCTAACATGGAGGGTTCACGCAAAGAGTGCAGCCTTCTTCCCTGACCCAGCCGCCTGCTCGCTTGCTCATCCTGTTGTGAGTAAAAACAAAGCAAAGTTAATTTTGTCAGCAAAAAAAAGGGGAAGCGTAAACAGGGGAGTAAAGTAAATTACTTTGACAGTTGTGGGAAGTGGTACATTCAGCATCACAGCATTCCTGCTCACCCACACTCTTGCATTCTTGCTTTTAGTTTTAAATTATTGCAAATGGAGTGGTCAGAAGAGAATAGCTGTTTGTAATTATGCAGTTTTTGTTTTTGCGATCACTCTATTAGCAGCCTGCTCACTTGTGTTGTGAGTGCATCTGTAAAAACAAAGTTGAGAAATTTGAATTAGCTGACAGTCTGTGGTGAGAGGTTCATTTAGCAATGACCCACTTCCCAGCTGTATAATTTCACACGGTTGCCCGCAGTCTATTACTTATTCTCTGATTTAAATGAGTGGCACCTTTTTTTATGCTACCGATCGAAAACCATGTAAAGTGTGGGGGGGGGGACCTTCACTCAGTTTTCACTAAAGAATCTGTTTGTGATAGGTGAGGGTGCCATCCTATAAAATAAACTTTCCTGATGACTGACAATGCTGTCCACAACATATCTGTGTCCCCTGCCCTCCTGTACACAAGGCACTGCGAAGAATGTCTTTAGCAAGTATTTTAATAGAAAAGGGGAATGCTATCAGTTTCTTGTACTGTGAGAGAGATACAGTGGTGGACTGGTGTAGTTTTACGATTCTTGGTAGAGGTTTTTGGTCTCAGTCGTTTAGCAAGGGGAAAAAAATGGCGACTTTAAAATACTTTAAAATTCTAGATAGAATGCCTACATAGGAATCACAGAGCCATCAAACTCCGTGATCATGCACTTTTAATGGGACTAGTTATTTGTAGTGCAACATTGTCCTATATTGTACTATAAATAGCCAATCAGATTACTACATTGGTCACTGCCATTTTATAATATGCAGTCAACAAGCTGTACAAAAACCTCAGGTGAGCCCTTACTATACAAGAGGTGGTCAGGCAGACAAAAAGGCCAAACCTAACATTTGGAAGTTGCTTCATTAGCGGTTCAGTTTGGATTGCTAATCAGGCTTAAGTCTTACCTTACTAAAGAAGTGTGTCTGTCCATAGCCTAAAGCATCCTGTTATCGGTTCTACTGTACAGAGCACCTATCCACTCCTTGCCGAAAGACACTGAACTGTCTAAGTTAAAGTCCTTGTATCATCATGTTTCTTGCTTCACTGCTGATACCAGTAATGCCACTGCTTGGTGCTCTCCATACTTAACTGGCCTCCTTTGAAAGGTGGACTTACTTACCCTTTGCTCTGCCTGGCCTACAAAATTATGTACTCTCCTCCCCCTGATCTTGCAAATAGTCTTGAACACAAATCCTAAATAAGGCACCTTTGCTCATTCTCACAGCTTCTTCTGAATGTTCCAAGGACTTTATTTGCAACTGGTCAAGGGTCATTCACGTCCAAAGCACTTAGTGTGTGGAACGATCTTCCCATCTCTATCCAAGACTGTCCCAATTTCATAACTTTAAATCATCCCTTTAGGGAGCATGTAAACAATATATCTGTTTTCATTAAAACTTATTTTCCGGGGGTGTGGCCAGCAGCTGAGCTGAAAGCAGCTTTACCTTTTAGCTCCGTACCTCATTAGCTATAATTAACGGATTTAAATGCCATACGACTATTAAACTTGCTCATCGAAGCTGTACATTATGATAGAACAGTCCTGTACCTGATTTCGGTTCTCCAACTTGCTGGAATGGGTCATACAAAAACTGCCACAGGTGGAGATGGTGCCAAGTATAAAAAAAATTTGGTCTGGCCCAGAAAAAGATGGAGGCTCTCCAGCAGCCGATCTGAACCAGCCATCTAATGCCACATTATTAAAGGCCATCCAGACCATCGATAAGAAGATGGATGACTTTATTTCCAAGATGGCTATAGTGGAAACAAAACTTCAGATGGTGGAGGAGACAGCAAAGGAAGCTAATAGAATGGCAGACAAAACTATGATGACTACAGCAGGCCTTGTTAAAGAAAATTCGCTTCTCCGACAGAGACTGGAAAATCTTGAGAATGGGTCACGGGCAACCCATATACAGATCCTGGGTCTCCCAGAAGCAGTAGAGGGAGAAGATATGGGCAGTTTCATCACACAACGGATCCCAGACTATCTACAGTTAGAGATCCTGATTACCATGCAGAGGGCTTACAGAGTTAACAGCAGAGGGGCCCACCTGCATGTAGACCCAGCACATCCCCAGGCAAGAGCAGTTGTGGTAATCCAGGGGTTCATACAAGAAAGAGGCTTGGTATGCCAAGAAGCACAAAAACAGGGCCCATCAAAATAGCAGGGTTCCCCATTCATATCTTCCCAGACCTTAGTTTTGCCACTCGGCAATGGAAAAAAGGGTTTTAATGGGATCCAGTCGATGCTCCATCAGCTGGGGGTTCACCACGTCCTGCTCATGCCGGCAAACTTGAAAATCGTCTATGGTAACAAGACCTACCATTTCTCTGATCTGGTGGATGCAGGGAAATTGCTCACTAAAATAGAAGCGGACTATGCTGTTCGAGGGCTGGACTCCAGGTCTGAGGTAGAGGAAGAGACCTGAAGACATGGGTGTCAGTGTAAGGAACAGCAAGGCCATAGCAGGTGAATTTGAGAGACTTGTCAGTTAAATTGTGGCTTTCCCGCCTTGAAGATATGGACATTAAGTTATGGTATGGACATTAAATCTTTTACCCTAGTTTTTATTTCTAATGGACCGTCTGGCTAAAAGGTGTTCTTACTTTTTGTTATGGTTAAAGGGAAGGTTGGGTTGAGCGTCTTGCATAGGGACATTTTTAAATGACCACGTTGCTTTCTCTAAATTTGGGTCCTGTACAAGTTAATAAGTTACACAGTTGACACTTACACGGTTAATGATAAAGTTATTTTAGAACTGTTCTGTACTTTAGTAGCTTCAAAGTGATGTAACTTAAGGAGCAAGAATAAAGCAGTAAATATTAAAAGCTAGCCTTTAAGAGGTTAAGGAGGTGGGAGTGAGCTCTATGTATTTTTATATGATATTCCTATTAAGGATGTTGGGGAAGTGTCACCTATTAAATGGGTGTTTGCTTGATATTTTTTCAAGACTTTATGGAATAATCCCCACTCATGGCTGCAATAGCCCTTGATAAACTTTTTGGGAAGTTGTAACTATGTGTTGATAACCCTCCTATGAGGTATCAATAGAGGTATGCCAATGATACTGTAATGTCAAATATTCTGATTGTAATCTTTGGATGCATTGTCCTTCAGGCTATTCTTGTATTTGTTTGAAATATAAACTCAATAAATGTAAGTTTAAAAAAAAATATTTAATAAAAGACATGGAAGCAATCTGGAAAATCAAAAAAAAAAAAACTTCTTTCGCTGGGTATATTATTCTACTCATGTACTGTTACTTATCACCCCATCTTTTTGTCCAGGTATAGTCTATGTTTGCACCTAATACAAGTGTTATAACTATTGTCATTGTTGTAACCCAACTGCTTCTTTCACTCCTCGTATCTACTACAGTATTTGTAAATTTTATTTTTTTACTTGCATAGTCTATGTAATGAATTCCAAGTCACTCCTGACATTTTTTCTCCGTGAGCCTATCCGGTTACCAAAATCCAATAAATAAATAAAAGGGGAGTGAGGCAGACAGAGCCATTTCCAGTCACAGAGGAAAGGGTAAAGAAAGGGCAGGCAGCATGCAGGGTGGACAAGGCACTGGATTCAAATGGAGTACAACACAGGATCCTGAGTGTGGTGGAGTAAGAACGGGATGCACACCTGAAGGCTTTTTTGAAATGCTTCCCAGAAACTGGAGCAGTGCAGGGGATTAGAAAATTCACTGTAGGACCTCTCCACAAGAGAGGAGGCAAGGAGAACCTTGGCAAGGCAAGGCAAGGCAAGGCAAAGTTTATTTAAAAGACGCCCAATCCCTGAGGCTCTGGGCGCCATACAATCAATTTAAAACAAACATTTTAGCATGATAAATGTAAAATAAACATATAAGTACAAATAATTTCAAAACTAAATGGTTAAATATAAAACTATATCAAACCATAAATTAAACTAAATTAAAAGCTTTAGAAAAGAAAAAGGTCTTTAGTTGAGCCTTAAAGGCATCCACCGATGGAGCCTCTCTGACCACAGTTGGTAAAGAGTTCCACAGAATAGGGGCCGCAGCACTAAATGCCCTATCACCAGCTGATTTCAACCTAGTTCTGGGAATGGCCAGGAGGCATTCATTGGAGGAGCGGAGAGGGCGCATGGAGAGAACAGGTGACAGAAGATCTAACAAGTAACCAGGGCCCTGTCCGTGTAGGGCCTTATAGGTAAGAAGACCTACCTTAAAGAGGACTCTCCACCTAACTGGCAGCCAGTGCAATTTACGCAGAACAGGTGTAATATGACAAAACTTTGTTGCTCCGGTCAACAACCGGCAGCTTGCTTTGCACCAGCTGCAATCGGGCGGAGAGATCCTCCCGTGACCCCAGATAGAGCGTTACAGTAATCAAGCCTAGATGTACTAAGGCATGTATCAAAGTAGGGAGGTCCAGAGGCGGAACAAGAGATTTAATTCTGGCAATGTTTCTGAGGTGGTAAAACAGGTACGAACCACAGAGGATATATGAGCCTCCATGGTTAGATCCCTATCAAGAATCACGCCAAGATTTCAGACTCAAGCGGAGGTTTTCAATGGCACAGACCCTAGGACAAGCCCAGTTTCTGTGTCAGAGGCCATCTTATCACGAACTCTGTTCGACTCACTACTAATACCTCCGCCTTATCGGGTTCAGCCGCTAACCAGCTGGAGGCCATCCAGTCATTAATCTCGGTCAGACAGATATTAATCACATCCACTGCATTGATGTTCCTTGGGCAAAGGAAAATATAGCTGAGTATCATCAGCATAGCAATGAAAACTCAAGCCATATTTCCTAATGATCCCATTCCAGAGGGAGCATGTACACTGCGAACAACATTGGAGCCAGTACTGACCCCTGGGGAACTCCACAAGGAAGCAGACCAGGTATAGAAGAGAAATTTCCCATCACAACCCGCTGACTCCTGTTAGTAAGGAAGGACTCAAACCATTTGATGACATTACCGGTGAGTCCACATAGGTCCCCAAGGCAAGCAACACAAATGGTCCACAGTGTCAATGCTGATGAGAGATCGAGGAGAACAAGAATTGTCTTATCTCCCGGTCTCTAGCCCTGAGAAGGTCATTCTGCACCAACAAGTGCAGTCTCGTGCTATGTCTGGCACGAAAAGCTGACTGGAAGGGTTCAGATAACTCATGAGATGTGAGGTGCTCTTCCAATTGAAGCGCTACCACTTTCTCAATAACTTTTCCTAAAAATGGAAGGTTAGAGATAGGATCGTAATTTGCCATGATCTCCGGGTCCAAGGATGGCTTCTTTAAGAGGGTCTCACAGAGCCTCCTTCAAGGCATCCGGAAAGACACCTCAGAAAGGGAACACCGCATAATCATGGCAAACACTGGCCAACAGAGTCACACATCTCATCAAAAACGCGCCGACACTGGGTCCAGTTCACAAAAGGTGTGCCCTCACATTGGTTGCTACCTCAATGACCTCAATATCCTCCACTGGTCTAAACTCTCCCAACCAGGTGGAGTGCACTCAGAAACCATCCGCCATCACTGCCAGCTGTATCATTTCTGGCTGAGGGAGCCACCCACCGGATCATAGACACCCTGTCCGAAAAGAATCGAGCACAAACTCTCACAGTCAGTATTAGAAAACCTTCGGCCGTAGACAGACAGGATGTAAGAGTCTATCGACGGTCCGAAAAGTGAGGCCGGTCGATTCTTCTGGCAGCAATCTCCCCAGACAGAAACACTGTCTTCTTACGGTCGATTGCCTTCTGGTACTCCCCATAGTGGGTACGCAGGGCCAGTTTGTCCACATCCAGACGGGATCTCCTCCAGCAGCGTCTCAATCTCCGGGACCCAGTCTCTTCATCTCCCTGAGCTCACCATCAAACCATGGCGACCTCAGGTAGGAAGTCCTAGATCAGATACCGGACAGGTGCGAGGAGTTTATGGTATCAGATAACACCTTATTATAGGCATCAACTCTGACCACCACCCCTCCCGCGCATGCATCACCCACCCTAGATAAATTCGCTGCCGCCAGAAAACCCTCAGGGGTCAAACCCCGTAAAGGGCGACAGCGAATCATCTCAGCAGGGGAAGGGCTTATGGCGGGAGCCCCAAACGTGAACTGAACCGTGCAGTGATCAGACCAGAGAACTGGATCGATCTTAAGATCACTAATATCAAATCCCAGTGAGAACACCAGGTCCAACATGTGGCCATCCCGATGCGCTGGTAGAGTAAATCAAGGGCCAAACCAAGGGAGGGCATGATCCGAAAGCTCGCAACCATGTCCATGGTCTACATCGTCAAACCAAACATTGAAATCCCCAGGAAAACACATCTGGGGATTCCAACGATGCAGCGCGATAAAGTCTGCTACCTCCTGCAGGAACTCCCCATCAACCTCGGAGGCGATAAACAAGAAAGATCCTGCAGCCTGCATCAGGTCCTCCCGACAGCCACACATTCAAAAGAACCCGGGCTCTCACCGGTGCACGGTAAAGTTCAGGCTAGATCTAAAACAGATGGCTACACTGCCACCCCTGCGCTCCACTCTGGGACAGTGTACCACGGTATACCCAGGGGGACAGCAGCCTCAAAATAGGCCCGCATCGTCACCCACCCAGGTCTCCTCGGGATAAAAGCCAGATCAACCGATTTAAACCAAGGCAGCAATAATTGCTGTCTTATTTCTGATCGATCTAGCATTACAAAGCACTGCCGCCAGGGGATTTGGGGTGATGCAGCCCAAAGGTCACTCGCCATTTGACCTAATAGGCTCCCTGGGACGGACACCAAACACGTGTTGGCCTCCTATGTGCCCTTCGAAACCCAGGGCGCCTCCTGGACCTGATAACTTCAATCCTTGCATTATCCGAATTAAGATTTCGGTATTGCGCGACTCAACACATCCTGCCAATCCCCACCTCCTGACAGCGTCTGATAATAACATCAGAAACCGGAAGGGGGATGGAAGGACGTAGGTCGCGCAACACCAAGCCATCATACATAATTCTAACCTCTCAATCCCTCCATATCATATATAAGTCTTCAAGGCACAACAAATACAAAAATAATAACTAATATATAAGATATATATAAAATACCCCGCCAAACCTAACTTCTAAAATATGACAGGCCTGCTAATAGCCATGCCCTCGAACAAATTAGTTCTACAACTACACATAGCAAAAACTATATAAATAAATAGTTAATTACCAAAAACATAATAAGACATAGCCTCACCCCCTGTGTCAGCTAAACATTTTCAGTGCCGAGTGGCGCCGCTACCACCATTAACGCCAAGGGCCACGCTGGCCATGCAGCGGAGCGAGAATCTAACAGGAAAAGTCAGGAGACACTGAGGTCCTAGCTCCCCCAGTTTGCAGGTGAACACAGCTCACAACAGAAACCCTGCTTGCAGTCTCACACTGCACAGGTATGGTGTCAGGAGCTGAAATCTGTCAATATCAAACGAAGCACTGTCCTCATATCAGACCTCCAGGTCTCTCAGTTCAAATCAGCAAATACTACGCACCGCTTGCGAGCAGAGCGAGAATTTAACAGGGGAAAAGTCAGGAGGACACCGAGGTCCTAGCTCCCCCCAGTTTGCAGTGAACACAGCTCGTCAACAGAAACCCTGCTTGCAGTCTCTCACACTGCACAGGTATGGTGTCAGGAGCTGAAATCTGTCAACATCAAACGAAGCACTTGGAAACTATAGATCTATTAGCCTAACATCAATTACTGGTAAACTCATGAAGACCATACTAAAGCACCAAATAGTTGAATACCTGAAGGTGAACGGGTTGCAGGACAATCAACATCATGCGTTCATGGTAGAAAGATCATGCCAGACCAACCAGATAGTTTTCCATGACTTGCTCACCAGGGCAATGGACAGGAGCCATGCTGTCAATGTAATGTACATTGATTTCAGCAAGGCCTTTGATTCTGTACCATGCAGCAGGCTCTTAACAAAGCTGGTTGATCTGAGACTGGAGGAAGGATTGACTAGGTAGATTGGGAACTGCTTTAGGGAGACAACGAAAAGTGATGGTATAGGTGATGGAACTGGTAGCTGGGAGGTCACTAGTGAGGTGCAGCAGGGGTTGGTCATGAGGCCTGTCTTGTTTAACATAGTCATTGGTAACATCGGGAAAGATATACAGGCAAAATATAAACTGAGTGATATAAACTGAGTGGATAAGAGAGAAGAAGGCATATATGAGCATTTTTCTTGTCTCACAATCAATAGGGTCAATTTACCCTCTTCTGACAAACAAGACAGTTATCCAGACATTTTTGGAAATGTTTAAGCTGTCAACCTCTATAATTTCTATAACCAATTCCAATTTCTTCCCGATCTTTGGGAAAGCCCCTTCTATTATTTTTAACATTGTTGACTAGTTTGATCTGCATATTATGGGATCTAAGATTAAAGTCTTGCTTTTTTGTTACAATCTGCATAGATGTTCTTAGCTCTTCATCTCTCATAATTTTAAAGATTTCTAGCATATCACCACACATTCTCCTATCTTCCAAGAAAAATAGCCCACGGTGATTTAGCAACTTCTCATAACTCAAATTTCTGAGTTTTGGAACCATCTTAGTGGCTTTATGTTGCACTTGTTTAATAAGTTTATTTCACCATTTTTATATGGGTTCCAAAGCTGTGAGCCATAGTTTACGTCTGGCCTAATGTATGCATTGTATATTGGTATAATACATTGTTCATGCTTAGACACAAAGATTCTTGTGATATTCTGCAGGAGTCTGTTAGCTGTATGTGCTAATTTGCCAGAGGTTGCTAAAGTTAATTAGAAGTCTAATTAATTATTCATGAGCTTAATTAGCTCATTGACTGGCTGCCGTGCTAGGCTGAAATCTCTTAGAAATGCCTGGCACAACAGCCGCACAGCTGTTCCCTCGCACCCGTCTGTGTTGTCAAACCAGCTAGCAGCGAAGTACTACAGTGGAGGAATCTGTAACCCAAAACCTCAGAAAATACCCCCTTAAACAACATTGGGGCTCACATTTTCAAAAGAGATGTGCAGCTCATCTCTGAAAAAAATCAGAGATGAGACACCCATCTCTAAAGTTGCTCCAAACTCCCATATTCAAAGGAGGGAGATGGGCTGCCCAAATCGAGATGGGCTACAGCCCAAATTTAATGTATGTGACCCATGTTGAGAGGGCATGCCCATGAATATCCCTCACAATGGGATATTTAGAAGAGATGGACCACCCAAGTGCTAGGGATGAGTAGCACAAAGCTAGGCAAAAGCATGAATAACATTTGGCCACCCACAGGCAGACTGTGAAAGTGCACACAAGAGCACAGCAGCCTGCCAGCCCCCATAGCCCAGTGCCTCTCCACCCCATTCACCACTACCTAGTCAATGGAACATGGAAACCCTATGTGTCATAGTGCAGCGGACCCCACCACCACCCACCACCTCATCTCCGATCCCTGTACCTGAATGCATAACACACTGGGGCTGCACCGGCCCAAAATTCCTGACCACAGCAGACCCCCTATTCACCCCCTTTTCCATAGTGTAGTGTGCCCCCCAACCAGCCCAGAACCCCATCCAGTACACCAAGCATACCCAATCCCTGTCTCCTGTACATATGCCACCATAGTATTGCCAGTTATAATAGCCCTCCCTCAATCTGCTACATGACTGCAGAACCCTGATCAAAGTTCTGAAATAATAACCCATCCCCCAATCCAGGTACGAGCCCTCAAACATCCCAATCCTGATCAGTGTTGTAAATTCCCCACCAGCACCACTGCCCCATGCCAGTAACAGTGGCAAACCCCACCCCATATTTCCACAGTGTGGTGCCCCCCAACCTGTCAGAACTGTCCCCTAAAACCCCTACCAGAGTCAGCAACTGGTCAGCCCTCCACTCACACCACGGCCAGCCACTGACTGAAAAGTCCAGGAACAGTACTGTACATAGTACGTGCTCAACCAATATCTGTACTATGTACAGCATCGCTCCCTTGACTGTCAGTCAGCAGCTGGTCATGGTGGTGATTGCGGGCTGTCAATCGCCAACCATGGTAGGGGTTCCAGGGAGTGGGAGGGCAGTCCTGATTGGTTGGCACTACACTATGGAAATATGGGGGAGGTTGCCACTTTTAAGGACATGGGGCAGTGATGCTGGGGGGGGAGCAGGGAGGCAGTCCTGATGGGTTGGGGGCACTACATTATGGAAATATGGGGGAGGTTGCCACTTTTACAGGCATGGGGCAGTGGTGCTGAGTGTGGGAATTTGCAGACACTGATCGGGATCGGAGGTGCTTGAGAGCTTGTACCTGGATCGGGGGGCAGGTTATTATTTCCCAGACTTGGATCGGGGGTTCTTCTGCTGCAGTCATGCATCGGATCAGAGGGGACTATTATAACTGGCAATAATACAGTGGCATATGTACAGAGGATGGGGATCAAGTATATTTGGTGTACTGGATGGGATTCGGGGCTGGGTGGGGGCACACTACACTATGGAAAAGGGAGGGGCTGGGGCTGTCCTGCTCTACAGGTAGTGAAGAGAAGGGGGGATACACTGGTCTGCAGGGGCCAACAAGGGGACTGGCCTGTCACAGCAGATAGAGGGCTGGGTGGGGGCTGGCCCGGTGCACCCTGCAGGGCAAAGCCATGCAAATGAGCCCATAATGAGCAGGCATGAGGGCTGTTTGCTTCATGCATGCCCAATAGGCTCATTTGCATTTCCCAGCTGAATATCACCTTTGGGGTGCAGCGCATACCCCATTGGTGGTTTTCAGCCCATCTCCAGGATGCACCAGGCACAATGTTGGCTGGCCCCCTTTGTACCACCCACCCAAGTTGCAATATTCAAACAGGATGCGTAATACATTGGGATTGCGCATGTTGTTTGAATATACCATTTGGTTGCGCTAGACCAACTTTTTGGGCAGCACATCTAGATGCGCCATGCGTCCACCCCTTTTGAATATGGGGGCCTGGAACAACAAAACCTGTACTAAAAATGTACAAGATACAAAAATGTGATACCTCCCCAAACACAGAATGGTATGAAAAGAGACCACACAGCAGCAGTGAAGTACTACAGTGTAGGGATTTGTAACCCCAAACCTCAGAAAATACCCACTTAACATTTGAACAACAAACCTGTACTAAAAAACAAAGAAGATATAAAAAATGATACCTCCCCAAACACCAAATGGCATGAAAAGACACCGCATGGCAGCCTTCATTCAACACACACCACAGTGTGTGCAGCACCACAGGGAAACAAAATGAATAAACAAAAAAAAAACTCAGACAAAAAAGGCTCATAAAAGTTAATTACTGTGCTTAGACTTATAATCATAATAATGACCTCAGAGCTGTTCATTTCCTGTTGATCAATGACTGGCTAGGTGGGGTTGGCCCTCGGCTTCACCTTGGACCACCCTTCCCCCCAGCCGGTTGATAATCTCCAGGAAATGACTGGCTCTTTGGTCATTATTGCTTAAATATTCATTTATAATGTATGGGAGATGCTTGCTATATATGGAAACAAACATTATTTTCTTGTAATCTAATCAATATGACATCAGTGATAAACCTTGCATGGAGCAAATTCTTTGTGAATGGGATTGTGGGGATATGAAGGTCTCCACCCCCTCATTTGCATTGTGGCCTCCCTCACTACTTTGCCTGGGGCAAACTGGGATTTGTGAATACCAGCTATTCACAAAGCCCAGTTTGCCCTGGACAAATTGGGTTTGTGTCTGGGAAAAGCTTTGTGAATCCTGCCCTAGGTCCAAGTACCGATCCCTGAAGAATTCCACTTATCACTTCCCTTTTTCTGACACGATACCTTTTATACACACTTGTTGTTTTCTATCTCTGAGCCAGTTGCCTACCCAGTTTATAATATTTTAAGATATACTTGCCGATATCAGCTGTTCTATCAAGGTAGCATGAGGTAAGATGTTGATGCCTTTTTGAAATCAAGATAAATTACATCCACAGGAAGGTTCTAGTTTAAATCTGAATAACGTCATGAAATGAAATCTTATTTGTGGTACGTGATCTGTTTTTTTTTGTTAACCCATGGTGTGTTGTGTCTGAAAATCCCAAATTTATAATATCTTAAGTTTTTGTTTTATATTAATTTCTTCTTATTTTTCCCCAAAGTGGAGCTTACACTGATGGGTCTGTAGTTTTCTACACTTGGGCCAGATATTCTAAAGTTTATGAGGGCACTAACATGTCTTTTCCCACAAAAACTGGGGTTTTCACTAGATCCCCATATTCAAAAGGGGCTGTTATGCAGGTAAAGAGGGTTAGTGCCGGCATAAAACTTAATGTATGAACAAATGCAAGGGGAGGGGTGTGGCCATGAATAGTCGCACTACCCCATATTCAGTGGCCTTGCACTGTGCAAAAGGGTTTAGCACAGTCCTTTTGCACAGTGCAGATACTGCCAAACAAAACCACAACTTACATTGGGCAACCCTAGTGGCAGCCAGAGGTAATGCAACCACCTAGCCGGTTGGCTGCTGGGGGAACACACCTGCCCTCTGTGGACCATGGCACCCCCCCCACAAACTGACCACCATCCCATATTACCAGTACAACTCTCCATGGTGCTAATGGTCCCCCCCCCCCCGATCCACCAGCCCACATTGTAAAAATAAAACTCCACAGTGCTAGTGGGCCCCTTCCCTCTGATTGCCAGCCTGGGCTGTAAAAATAAAACTCCCCAGTGCTAGTGGTCCCCCGTCCTTCCAATCGCCAGCCAGTAATGTAATAAGAAAAATCCCTGGTGCTAGTGGTCCTCCATCACCCCTTCCTCTGATCAACATGTAACATAGGTCCAATAGATTTGTCTGAGTTTTTATTACCATAAGTGCAAAACATCTTTGCATTGTCCATTGTGTGAGCCTATTAAATTCAACTTTGGATCTTTCTTTCCATATTCATTTTCTTTATCTTAATTTCTTTTGAAATTGTATTATATTAATTTCCTATTTATCTTGTTTCATATTTCTAAAAGCCTTTTCTTTCTTCTTAATTTATTTTCTCAGTTTTGCCATGTACCACAGGGTATTTTCCCCTTTTTGTTATACAGTTCTTTGACTGGGATATATTTTTTCCTAAGTCTAGAATTTTATTTCTCAGACTTTTCCATCCTTCTTCTACGGTGTTATCTTTAATTTATTTTTCCCATTCCACTTTAGTTCTTGCATTATTTCTTTATAGTTTGTTTTACTGTAATTGAATATAGCCATGTTACCGTTAATATTTTGTGGTTTTATTATTATATCAAGTTCAATAGTGCAATGGTCACTCTGACCTAATAGCTCATTAACCTTAATATTATTGATTTTTTTGGTATATTGTGTAAGATCATATCCAAAATGTTTTGATCCATCATAGGTGTATCTATTAATTGTAATAAACCTTGATTTAAACACATGTTTACAAAAAGGTTTCCTTGTAGTAAGTTAGTGTTCATAGTTGTCTAATTTATTGTCAGAAGATTAAAATCTCCTATAATAATCATAACCCCTTTTTCAGATTTATTTTCAATTTCATTAACTAGTGCCGGGATACAGTTATCAGTTGTGTTTAGTGCTGCATATACCACTCCCAATGTTATTTTCTTTCCTGCTACTGAGTTAAGCTAAACCCATGTGACTTCTAAGCTATTTCAGGTGTCTTCTACATTTAAATCATGACAGTCAATAGTCTCCGTGATATAAATTGCTACCTGTCTACCTTTTTTTTCTATTTGGTCATGACAGTAAAGTTTGTAGCCTTTTATTTCTTTGCCCCATTTCAAATCATTACTCCACCAGGTTTCTCACACAGCAATTATGTGAAGATTTTTTTCCTGCATTTCTATTTCCAATTATGTTTGTAAAGATGCTTAAACTTCTGCCATTTATGATTATTGCTTTGAGTTTGTCCCTATTATTTGCTTTTTTTAATTTAATGTTAGGCAAAGATGTAATTTTGTGATTCGGCTTGATTTTGTAGCCTTTGAGCCGTCTCCTCATTTAGTCTAAAAACTTATCAATTACAGATCTGATTTTATTTCCCAGAATTCAACTCCTTTTTCTACTGTTGTGAAGATCATCAGTACTAAATAAATCACTGTTTCCCTTAAAATGTCTCCCAGTAAGATACAGATTTATATAATTTAGCTCTAGTGCCCATTTATGCTGCTAGTTGTCTATTTTTACATTCCTGTTGTGACCTGCTCTTAAGACAGGAAGTACTTCAGAAAACACTGTATCACAAGTTCTTTCTTTCAGGACCATGTTCAGGCTTTTATATTAATCTGTCACATCAGGCATTTGCTGTCCTCCTATATTGTTTGTCCTGACATGAACTACTACCAGTAGCTTATGGTTGCTTTCTTTTATTTTATGCGGTATCATATCCCTGATAACTTTTTTGCCCCCAGAAAGCAGATGATAGTAGTATTATAGTTGTTCTCCATGGCTGTATATCTGTTAATTTATTTTCAGAGGTTCCATAGGTTTATACAGAGCGCAGAAGAATTATTCTGTTCATACCACTCACCTCTAAATAACTACTGATACCACAGAATGTTGATTCCAATCAGGAATATATCCAGATTAGCTTTAAAGGCCTACATACTACTACTGGTAACCACCTCCAGTAGCAGTCTGTCCAAGATTGGCACCACCCTTACACTAAACCAGTGTTTCCTTTTAGTAGTCTTATAGCTTTCACTTATTAGCTGTACTGGATGTGCTCTGGTCTGATAAAGCTGATCTCGTAGCCTTAGTCCTAACTTTTCCCTTAAATTTGTGTCTATAAGGGCCTATAGACCATGCACAAGTCTCCACGCAGTCTGCAGTATTCCAACATTTACATCCCCAATTCAGTCAATCTATCCTGATAGTCCAGACCCTGTACCTCATCAATCATCTTGGTGCCCTTCTCTGAACCCTGTCCAGTGATATAATCTCCTTTCTGTAACTTGGAGACCAGAACTACGTGCAGTACTCTACATGCGGTCTCACCAGTGACCCGTATAAGGGCAACAAGACCTCCCTCCTCCTACTCCTAATGTGTCTGTTAATGCAGCTCAATATACAGTACCTGCCTTTTTGACCACCTGGTTGCAGTGCTGATTAAATTTAAGGTCATTTGAGACCCTAATTCCCAGGTCCCTTTCATCACTAACTTCTCTTAGTAGATGCCCATTTAAATCTTAATATAAGTAGCTTCTGCATTGTTTCTGCCAAAGTGCATGACCGTGCACTTATCCACATTAAAAGTTAACCTAGAGTCCTTTGCCCAGGCCTGCAACTTAGTCATGGTTTCCTGTAGTCTGGCAATTTCCAGGTTACTATTAATATTGACTCCCCTAATATGTAGATTTGTTTAGGGGGTAATGGAGTTTCAGGTATTTCTGGTTCTACTGATTTATTTGGTACAACCTTTGCTCTGTTGGTTCCATCTTTGTCATAATCATCTAAAGTTATTAATGGTGCAAATTTGTATCTTGTTTGTACTTTAAAATTAATGGCCCTGGGCCCCTTTTTGCTATTTCTTCTATCAGTTTTACACCAAGCTTCCTCTTGTTCTTCATCGTCATTTTCTTTTTGTCTTTTCCTTATCAGACCTTACTTGTTTCCTGTTATGCTTTCCTCCACTTTATCATGTTATTTATCACCCCTTCATACATTCAGCAAGTATTTCGAAGGGTATCAATTTCCCTCTCAAGTTCCATTACTTTCCGTCTCAGTTCTTTGATTTCCACACACTACTTGCAGCTAAAAGCTGTAAAGTCCAAAACAGATTCTAAGCTAAACTTGTTGCACAATATGCAGTTTACACCTGTCTCCCCTGAAGTAAGAGTAACCTGTCCTATTTCCATGTTTAAAAGTTGGTTTAAGTAAATACCTTCTTATTTGATTTTGCAGACATCCTGGACCCTCTGGCCTCTCTGACTATGTCATGTCCACCCACTGCTCACCAACGGTTACACGGGCATCGACTTTTCAGGAGTCAAGTCCTGTGCGACCACCACTCCACAACCTCCATAACTTTCCTTCCCAAACTACTAGCCACTTATGAGGGAGTAATTTCTGTTCACTGTTGCCTCTGTTATTATTTCTTTGTTACCTATTATTCTCTGTGAACCATGCTGGTCTGTTGGGAGGGTGGGGTTGGGGTACTGTCAGGTCATTATTGTAAATGATGTGTAACTATACTATGTTAACCATAAATCCCATATACGAACATATGAACATACAAAATTTGCCAACAGATAAAGGCCTAGAGGTCTATCAAGTCTGCTCGAATGTGCAGCTAGCACCCCTTATTCTGCAGCTGCCCCTCCCTTCCACCCTTCCCCTTCATTAACCCTCCCCCTTGTCCTGTCCCATCCTCATTTGAAGCAGTCCACTGTTGTACCGCATACCACTTTAGCAGGTAACGCATGCCACCCAGCCACCACCCTCTCTGTAAAAAAGTGTCTCCTCATCTCCCTCCTGAACCTTCCTCGCTCCAGTCTCATATCATGGCCCCTGGTGTTCCTCCCCTCCCTTACTTTGAACAGCCCCTCTGTACCCGTCTTGTTTATTCCTTTCATGTATTTAAAGGTTTCAATCATGTCACCCCTGTCTCTCCTCTCCTCCGGTGAGTACATGTTCAACTCCTTCACCCTCCTCTCATATGATAAGTCCCCCAGCCCCTTGATCACCTTTGTCGCTCTGCGCTGCACCCCCTCCAGTAACTTAATGTCCCTCTTCAGATACAGACGCCAGTACTGCACGCAGTACTCCAGGTGAGGTCTAACTAATGACCTATACAGTGGCAGAATCACCTCCTCCCTCCTCGAGGATATACCCCTTGTAATACAACCCAGCATTTTGTTGGCCTTTGCAGCTGCCTTCCTACATTGTGCTGAGTTGTTCATTGACCCTACGAACATACGAACATATGAAATTTGCCAGCAGATAAACACCTAGAGGTCTATCAAGTCTGCTCGAATGTGCAGCTAGCACCCCTTATTCTTCAGCTGCCCCTCCCTTACACCCTTCCCCTTCATTAACCCTCCCCCTTGTCCTGTCCCATCCTCGTTTGAAGCAGTCCACTGTTCTTCTACATACCACTTCAGCAGGTAACGCATTCCACCCAGCCACCACCCTCTCTGTAAAAAAGTGTCTCCTCATCTCCCTCCTGAACCTTCCTCGCTCCAGTCTCATATCATGGCCCCTGGTGTCCCTCCCCTTCCTTACTTTGAACAGCCCCTCTGTACCTGTCTTGTTTATTCCTTTCATGTATTTAAAGGTTTCAATCTTGTCACCCCTGTCTCTCCTCTCCTCCAGTGAGTACATGTTCAACTCCTTCAACCTCCTCTCGTATGATAAGTCCCCAGCCCCTTGATCATCTTTGTCGCTCTGCGCTGCACCCCCTCCAGTAACTTAATGTCCTCTTCAGATATGGATGCCAGTACTGCACGCAGTACTCCAGGTGTGGTCTAACTAATGACCTATACAGTGGCAGAATCACCTCCTCCCTCCTCGAGGATATACCCTTGCAATACAACCCAGCATTTTGTTGGCCTTTGCAGCTGCCTTCCTACATTGTGCCGAGTTGTTCATTGACCCTGTAATGAGCACACCCAGATCCTTCTCCTCCTCTGTCTGGGCTAGCTGCACTCCCCCTAGCTGGTAACTCCTCCTTGGGTTCTTCATCCCAAAATGCAGCACCTTGCACTTTTGGGCATTAAAGCCCAGTTGCCAGGTGTCTGACCAGGTTTCAAGCTTTGCCAGATCATCCTGCAACCCCTGCCATCCCCCTAGGTCATCCACCACCGCGCCTACCTTGGTATCATCAGCAAATAGACTGATCTTGCTCTTGATGTCCCATGATATGTCTGCAATGAATATCTCAAACAACACTGGTCCCAACACCGAGCCCTGTGGAACACTGCTCATCACTGCCCTTGGGTGTGAGAGCTCCCCACCCACCACCACCCTCTGTTGCCTTCCCTGCAGCCAGTTTCCTACCCATCTCACCAGCTTTGCACCCGCCCCTGTGCCTACTAACTTCCTTCCCAGCCTTCCATGTGGCACTGAGTCGAATGCCTTACTGAAATCCAGATACAGGACATCCACTGCATGGCCCCTGTCCAGTTGCCTAGTTACTCAGTCATAGAACTCAACCAGGTTGGTTTGGTAGGATCTGCCATGTATGAAACCATGCTGTCTGCTGTCCTGTAGTCCTTTGGCCTCTAGGAGGGCCACCAGCCTCTCCTTCAGGATAGCCTTCATTAGCTTACCCACGATGGATGTGAGGCTCACCGGTCTGTAGTTTCCCAGTTCATCCTTGGGGCCACTCTTGTGGAGGGGCACCACATGAGCCATCCTCCAGTCCTGAGGTACACACCCCGAATGTAGTGAGGCATTAAATAGGTCTGCCAAAGGTCCTGCAAGGACCTCTGCCAGCTCCTTCAGTACCCTGGGGTGGATGCCATCTGGGCCTGGCACCTTGTCCACCCTCAGTGCCTTCAAACCCTCTCAAACTCTGTTCTCCATGATTTCTCCATCTGTCACCACTTCCCACCCTGCTTCTGCCATTTCTCCCACCTTGGGTGTCACCCCCCTCTTCTCGTTAGTAAATACTGAGCAGAAGTACTCATTTAGTGCTTCCGTCTTATCGCACCCTGCTTCCACCCAACTTCCCTCCTTCCTAATCCTTACTATGTGGTCCTTACAGCTCCTTTTCTCCCTGATGTACTTAAAGAAGTCCTTCTCCCCCTTCTTAATGCCTTGTGCCAGCCTGAGTTCCGTAGATGCTTTGGCTCCCCTTACTGCCCTTGTCACCTCCTTCGATTCTGTCAAGTACTCCTCCCTGTCCTCCCCCTCCCTGTTTTCTTGTACTTGCAGCTCTTTTCCTCCTTACTTTTTCCATGACCACCTAGCTCAATCAGATCGGTTTCTTAGCCCTAGCCTTCTTGCTCTGGGCTTTGCAGCAGGTTTTGGTTGCCTCCACTATCCCCAGCTTTATGAGCTCCCACCTCTGGTTAGTGTCCATACTAAATTGAATTCTGGCCAGGTACCCTTTTACCACTTCCCCCATCCTCCCAAAGTCGGCCATCCTGAAGTCCAGCACTATTGTGCCAGATTCCACTCCTTCCTTGCCCATATCCAATGTGAGCCATACTGAGTGGTGGTCACTCCTGACAGCGGTTCTTCCACTATAAGTTCTCTCACAAAGTCCCCATTTGCCAGCACAAGGTCAAGGGTATTCCCTAACCTGGTTGGTTCACTGACCATTTGCAGCAGGAAGCTGTCCTGGAAGGCATCCAGCAGTACCTGCTCCCTTCTGTTCCTGGCTGTTGGGGTGCTCCAGTCCACTTCTGGCATGTTGAAGTCCCCCACAATCACCATACTACCCTTCTCGCAAGTCCTCCTGATCTGTCCCGCTAGTTCCCTGTCTAACTCCTCCGTCTGAGATGGTGGCCTGTACACCACTCCCATTCTAAGAATCCTATTCTTGGAATCCTGGATTTGCATCCAAAGTGACTCCGTACTGACCTCCTCCCCTTCCTCCCTTACACACTTTAGTCCTTCCTCCACATATAGTGCCACCCCCCCCCCTTTCCCAATCACCCTGTCCCTACGAAATAACCTGTACCTTGGTACAGACAGGTCCCAGTCATTGTATTGGGTGGCGCATGTTTCCGTGATGGCTGCAATGTCCACCTCTCCCTCTGCCATGAGAACCTGTAACTCTGCAGTTTTCCTCCCAAGGCTCCTAGCATTAAGGGTAACCACCTTCCACCCTCCCCCATCCTGCCCTCCTTTGCTAGCATCACCAACAGTACTTGCCATTTGTCCTTTGTCACTGTTATGGGGGGTAAGCTCATATGGTTTCCCAACCTGTGGTCTCTGCATATCTCTTCCCCAACTGCCACCCCCCACTCCTAGTCTAAATTCCCAACTTCCTCTATGTACTCCTCCATCCTCTGTTTCAACACTTTCTTTCCCTCCTCACTCAAGTGTAGTCTGTCCTTGGCATAGAGACTGCTGTCCTCCCAGGTCCCTCCCCAACCCCCAACAGCCCATACTCTTTAGCACAACACCAGGTTCTTAGCCATCCGTTAAATTCCTCTATTCTCAGCTTTCTTGTTGTGCTTGCCTTTGGCACCGGAAGTATCTCTGAAAAAGTTACTGATCTTCCTGCCCCCTTACATAATTGTGCTAGTTCCTCAAATCTCCTCTGGACTGTATCTACTGTGTTGTAAGCCAGGTCGTTTGTCCCAAGATGTATAATTAAATGAGGCTTGTCCCTACCCCTTCTAGCATATTTCAGAACAGACTGTCCCACCCTTTCCATTGTCATTCCTGGCATGGCCTCCACTCAAATGTGACTATGCCTCTCCCCCTTGCTACCCCACCTAACTCCTCTTAGTATTGAGTCCCCCAGCACTAAGATTCCACCCCTCTTACTCCCTGCTTGCTTCCATTCATCTCCCTCTCTCATTTCCAGCTCCTCTTCTTCCTCCTGCACATTATTTCCCCCTTTTACCCCTGTTGCAATTCTCCCAGCAGAACTTTCCCCCGCTCCAGTTTGGTCCAGTATCTAATGGTATCTAATGTTTGATTACCCTGTTCTGTTTCCTTGCCCTGCTGTTGATTATTACTGTATTTGTTGTCTATCATTGTCATTTTTATGGCCTGGGTCATGCCTGAAAATGGTCCCTCAGATCAGTGCACTTACCCGGTCATCAGAGACATTAAATAAATAAATAAATAAATAAAGTGTCATATAAGATGACTTCTAGTTCAGTGAGAGCACAAATGATGCTTTTAAAGTTAAAACATGGCAGAATCCCACCTAATACTGCCCAGAACTCTAAAAGAGCCCTGTTTCAAGTGCAGTTTGCTTTGCTTGCTGTGCAAATCCTGATATTGTGGGTCCACTATGATAGTTCTCTAGGCTCCCACAATCCTCTACTACTCCTCAATGAGAGTACACACACACACACACACACACACACACACACACACACAGACATATACACACACATATAGAAAGGGGGTGTATTTTGTAGGTTTTTTTTCTTAATATAGCCACTTAAAGGGAGAAATTTCAAACAGACATGCAATGAAAGAGCCCAGCTAGGAGCTGAGTAGTATAACTGCCCAAACCCAACAAAACCCTGTTTTAAGAGCAGTTTGCTTTCTTTGCTGTGCAAATCCTGATACTGTGGGTGCATCTATGTAAGTAAGGTAAGTAAGTAAAAATTTATTTTTAAGCGCTTTTCAAAGCCAAAGCGCTGTACAAATAGTCAAGCAATTAAAATACAAACATATAACATTAACGACAATAATAACAATACAATCAGAGTAAAATCACAATAAAATCACTCTCCATATGCTTTTAAAAATAAACAGGTTTTTAATTCTGACTTAAAACTCTCGACGGTCAGGCAGCTTCGTATCCGACGAGGTAGAGAATTCCACAGGGTAGGGGCAGCGTAAGAAAATGCCCGTGCCCCAGATGTTTTTAAACGAACCCTGGGAATCTCTAGCAATCCCTCGTTGACGGAGCGGAGTGAGCGAGAGGGACAGTAGGGAATAAGGAGATCTTGAAGATACTGCAGCCCCTGTTTGTGTAGGGCTTTATAGGTCAGTAACCCGACCTTGAAGGTGATCCACCACTGAACTGGCAGCCAGTGCAATTCGCGCAGCACAGGCATGATATGACTTCTCATAGATGTCCCAGTCAGAAGCCTGGCTGCTGCGTTCTGCACCAGCTGCAAGCGGTGGATATCAACCCAAGGTAGCCCTAGGTACAGGGCATTGCAGTAATCAAGGCAAGAAGTAACAAAGGCATGGACCAATGTCAGAAGGTCAGCCGGAGGAACAAGGTGTTTTACCCAAGCGATATTCCTAAGATGGTAAAAGGAAGATTTGACAGCGGATGACACCTGAGATTTCAGGGTCAAATCGTCGTCAATAATAACGCCCAGGTTATGCACCCAGTCTGAGGTTGGGAGCTGAGCATCATCAATCCCAAAGCCCGAAGGAAGCCCAGCCCTACAACCCGCCTCAAGGCGACCTGGGTCCACCACCAACACCTCAGTCTTATCCAGGTTTAACCTTAGCCAGCTGGCACTCATCCAATCCTTGATCTCGGATAGACAGCTGTTAAGTATAGAGACTGCATCTTCCTGTCCCAGACTAAAGGACAAAAACAGCTGGGTATCATCTGCATAGCAGTGAAAACCCAAGCTGTATTGCCTAATAATGTCATCCAATGGCAGCATATAGACAGCAAACAACATGGGTGCCAAAATGGAGCCCTGCAGAACCCCACAGGACAGGAGGACGGTATCGAGGAATAAATTCCGGTGATGACCCACTGTCTCCGCCCCTTGAGGAAAGATCAAAACCATTGCAGAACTGTACCAGACAGTCCACAATAGAGTCGCAGGCATTCCAGAAGCACACCATGGTCCACAGTATCAAATGCTGCAGAGAGATCAAGAAGGACTAGAATAGTATGAGCCTTTCGATCTCTCGCTATCAGGAGATCACTTAGAACCCGGACAAGGGCAGTCTCAGTACTATGTCTTTTCCTAAATCCTGATTGAAGAGTATCATAGCTATTGTGATTTGTAAGGTGGTCATCCAGCTGTAGTGCAACCACCTTTTCAATAACCTTGCCCAAAAAGGGCAGGTTAGAGACAGGTCTGTAGTTAGCTGGACAGTTCAGATTCAGTGAGGTTTTTTCAGGAGCGGTCGAACGACTGCCTCCTTTAGGGGATCAGGGAAGATCCCCTCCTCCAGAGATTTCCAAATAATTTCAGCAATGATCGGACAGATGGTATCTATGCAACTTAATAATAGTGGAGTAGGGCCCAGATCCAAACTACAGCTGGTTGGACGTACAGTCTGGACAATCCTCACAATATCCATGAATTCCGGCTTACCAAAGTCAAACCAGGTGACACAGGTGTTTTTTTCCCCCTGCCGATCACCGCAAACCCTTAAAGAGTGAGCCTGGCCGATATCTGACCCAATGCTGGCAATCTTTATCTGCGAAAAACCGAACAAGCTCATCACACTTTATTTGTGAAAAATCTCTTCCAGACTGTAGACAGAGTGGATTGCACAGTCTGTCGACAGTCCAAAAGAGTTGAGCTGGTCCGTTCTGTGCAGCAGCAATCTCCCTGGACAGGAATTCTGCCTTCTTATGGGTTATTGTCGATTGATAGATACCATAATGATTCATCAACCTAAGTCTGTCAGCATCCAGGCAAGATTTCCACCAGGCCCTCTCTAGCCTTCACCCCACTCTCTTCAGTTCCTTCAAAGACTCATCGAACCATGGAGTCTTTGGGCGCTGAGTGAGTGGGCGAACACGGACAGGAGCAATTTGGTCCAAGGCCTTGCTCACCGCCTTATTATAGGCAAGAACAAGGTCCCCTGGACCCATGCTCTCACCCGAAATACCCGATAGGTCCAGTACCGCTAGTAGGCCCTCTGGGTTAACTCCCCTTAAAGGGCGATACTGGACCATCTCCGTAGAGGCAGACCCATTAGGGGTGCCCCAAAGCTGAATCTTAGGGTGTGATGGTCTGTCCACACATTCGGTTCCACCCCCAGATGTGTGACACCCAAATCCAGTAGGAACACCAGGTCCAAAGAGTGACCCCCTATATGGGTAGCAGAGGTAACTACCTGTGACAGACCCAACATAGACATAAGTTCGAGGAAGTTCTTTCCAAAGTCTGGAGTTCATCGTGAGCCCAGGCATTGAAGTCACCCAGTATTAACCATCTGGGCGGATCAGCCATGTCAACGATGAAGCCCGCGAACTCCTTCAGGAATTCTCCACCATCACCGGGTGGACGGTAGATGAGGAGAATCCTAAACTCTGCACCTGCTGCCAGGATACACTCAAAAGATTGGTGTTACCCACTGGCACCTCCACAAGACTCAGATCTGTTCTAAAAAAGATGGCTACTCCCCCGCCCCATGATCCAATCTTGGACAGTGCATCACCGAGAACCCAGCTGGAGCAGCAGAGTCTAATATAGGACCTGCATTCTCATCCAGCCAGGTCTCAGTGATACATGCCAGGTCAGATGTTGCAACAAGAGCTGCAATAATTGCAGTTTTGTCCCTAATGAACCTGGCAATACATAACACAGCCTGAGTTGGATGGGTTTTCAGAGAGGAGCACAGTACCTGCCCACAATCTGTGGAGCCCTTGGGTATGGGAATCAGGCAAGGAGGACCCCTCTCCTGATCCCATTTCGCCCCAGGGCATCTCCTCATCCCAACTATCCCTATCTGCCCACTCCCCTCCAGTCTCCCACTCTGTCCAGCCCATCCATCCCTTAAATGCCTTCTCATTATTCCCGCTGTATGACAGTTATTAAAGATGTCATTAGGCAAGCAGGGACAGTGAAAGGGACTGAGGCCCTGGAGCAGAGCAGGAGAATAGCGCCTAACCGTCGTAGACCCCATCAAACACATCTTAACAACCAATATCTAACAAACTATCTCAACTTAGAACAACCTATTGACACGTGTTTCGTCCTACCAGGACTCATCAGTATGCCTCGTCTGTTGGTGATGGTCCTCCAGGTTCCCACAATCTTTTGCTGTCCACCAACGAGAGAACATGTACATACACAAACAGAGAGGGTGTGTAATTTTTGTATTTTATTCCTTTTTAGGGCTGCAGGTAGGTGGAGCCTGCATCCCTCTTGCATTAGCTCTAAAAAAAGCTTACCATGGAACTTCCATTTTGAACCTTTTGAAGTATCCATCCACAGCTGCAAAATAGTGTGCTCCCCCTCTGATTTTTGCTATTTGCTGCTCTGTCTTAAAGGCATCTAAAGGGAGGTGGAATGCTACTGTACCTGACAACTTCTCAGGATATAAACAACAACAAAGCTGTGTAAACTGAACCTGTGGGACCGCAAGAAGTGGTGAGACAGGGGGTTTGCATAGTGTGTGACTACTGTGTTGTTTAAACTCATACTATTTCCAACAATTTTATATTTAAGAGTCTTATTACTGTCTGGAGCGGTGTAAGATCAGACAGGAGGACTTGAAACCAGGAATAAACTGCTTCCTGTGGATGTCTGTAGTCTGAAGGGCAAGGTGTTAGTAGTACAGGCAGCCCTTGGAGGCATTATTTGCTTGTTTTTTTTAGCTTGTCAGCACTGGGAGCCAATGAAACTTGTTTAACATCTCTGCTGTATGTTTTAAAAACATTATTGAGACAGTACTGGGTGTTTGGAGGTACGAGGGTGTAGGTGGTATCACAACCCCACTGCTGCTTCCAGGTCACGGTACACATAAAAGTGCACCTGCTCAGCAAGCGTCGTGAGCATGAGCGGTGCCATGCATGGAGATGTGCACAGAGACACACGTCTCTGCACATGTAACATGTGTTAAGCAGAGATAGGAGGCGTAAAGTAAGTGCATGGACAGTATTTATATATCGAGCATTGTAGTATCTGGCACAAAGCTGGTATGGATAGTGTTATGGTAAATGGGGGAGTTGGGCATATAATGTAAAGAGTGAGGAAACCTTACCCTGAAAGAAGGCACTGGCTTATTTGAATATGTGTGTACCCAGTGTATTGTACTCAAGGAATTAAAAATGAAACTACTAGGCCTGGAGGTGGATCTAAAATGTTTAAAGCAAACCAAAGTAGATAGGCTAACTAAACAGGAAATGGTGCATAGCCTGAGGGACACAAACCCAAAAAGACATAGAGATGAATCTGAGCAAGAGGGAGGCTGGGAGGTCCCTGCTAATGTAAGCAAAACTAAGAAAGGCAGGAGAGCAATGGAATTCTCAGTAACACAAGTAATAGCTTTGCTTGTTTAGGTATGTTATTAGATGCAGCAGAGAATGAAATCCAGGATATTCCTAATATGTTAAGTTGGGAGGGGGCTAATGATGGGAGTACAGAAGAGAAAGATACCCCAGATGTAGCTTCAAGTAAGGCCCAGGAGATGCTGCCATTCCAAGCACAAGACCTGAATGATATGGGAAATAATGCTATAGAATCCTCTACTGCCCAGCTCCCAATGGTACAGGAGGCTAGTGAAATGGAAACAGAAGAAGGACCCCCTCAACGTTCTACAAGGGTATTTGTTATAGGTGACTGCATCGTAAGGTATACTGATGCCTACTCAACAAAGGATAAGAAGGAGCTAGTCACCAGCTCCTATCTGTCTGGTGCTAAGCTAAGTGATGTAGGACACCCTGCTACCCAAAATAGTCCAGAAGGGAAATGATAGGCCAGTTATAATTATTCACACAGGCACAAATGATATTAAGCACACTAGAGAGGCACAGATATACTTGGAAATTTTGAACATTGCCAAAATAATTCAGAGTGTTACTGGTATAAGGGTGTTATCAGAAATTTTACCAGTACCCAGGGCATCAGAGGCCATAAACCAACAGATTCTCAGAATTAACAACTGGATCAGAAGATGGTGTATACTGAATAGCTGGCAATGTATAATGTCCAGGGAGACTTTTTTTAACATTTGTTCACTGTATAGCAAGGACAGACTACATCTCAATAGAAATGTCAGTAAACTGCTGGGGGGGGGTTGTACAAAAGTACAATCGATAAGAATTTAAACTCTTTCAGAGGGAGGGGAAGGCCTGCTGTCATGAGTATGGAAAATTTGTTAGAGGCTTTACAGGGCTCAAATCAGGAAGTGAGTAATCCCCCAAGTCAAATTAATAATCGGGGTATTAATGTGCTACTACTGAATGCAAGAAGTATAAGAAAGAAAATGACAGAACTAAAGCACAAACTTTCCTCTAAGCAAATAGAAATTTGTGCCATAACGGAAACCTGTTTAAACCAGGCAGAGTGAGATGTGAATATTGATGGGTATGAGTTCAAACACAGGGACAGGGTGAACAAATTAGCTGGAGGTGTGGGCCTTTTTATTGCAACACACCTAAAATCACAGAGGATTATGAAAAATGACCATGATGCTGAACAAATGTGGGCTAAAATTACAACCGGCAGGAAATATATTTTGTTGGGGGTGTGTTACAGAGCACCAGGCCTGAGTGATCAAGAGAATGCCTCATTTATGGAGGCACTGGAACAGACAATTCTAACCAGTAACTGTATATTATTGGGAGACTTTAATTTTCCCAAAATATATTTGAATAATCTGCATGGCTCTAGTAGCCTAGATAACATGTTTATAGATTTCTGCATTAATAACAACTTGGAGCAAATGGTTAAGGAGAAGACCAGAGATAACAATATACTAGACCTGATATGAAGTAATATGGAAGGTTGTATAGGGAATGTAGTTACTCATCCATGCCCTGGAGGTAGTGATCACATGATGGTCAGATGTACATTGAGGGAAGTAGTAGACAAAGTATTGGGTATAACAATAATTAAGAATTACAGAAAAATGAATATATCCAGGATGAATCAGTTCATGGGTGGCTGGGATTGGGAAAAGGACTTAATGGATAGAGAACTAGAGGATTCCTGGGAAATTTTCAAGGAAAAAATATATTATTGCATTGATAAGTTTGTCCCTACAGTAAACAAATATGATAAACGAGGGAGAATACCAAAATGGTTTTCAGGGAAAATAAAGAAACTTATCAATAATAGAAATAAGGCCTATAAAGAGCTCAAAAGATGCCCCAATGACCTAAGAGCAGAGAAATATAAAAATCTGGTAAGAAAATGCAGAAAGGCTCTTTCACTTGCAAAGACTAAGGCCGAGCATGAGTTAGCACGATCTAATGATAATGGTAAACAATTTTATAACTATATCGGTAGCTTAAAGTCTGGGAACAAATATCTTTCCAATATACCATATCATAATAAAGTCATTAATGATGAGATGGACATGGCTAACATGTTCAATAAGTATTTCTTGTCTGTATACCAAAAGTCAGAGAGGCATATTGAGGTAGAGGGATATGAAAACAGGGCAGAAAAAAACATATTGTAGAGGTAGTAGATGTCTTGGAGAAATTAACAAAACTGGATATTAGCAAATCCTGTGGACCAGATGATATTCACACTATGTTGCTGAGCAAATTGGCTGTAGAAGTAGCTCTACCACTTGCCCTACTGTTTAATAAATCTCTGGCTTCAGGAATAGTGGTTCAGGATGGGAAAATTGGAAAATGGACATATCACCCAAATACACAAAAAGGGGAATAAGGCATTGATGGAAAACTGTCACCCTAGTAGCATAACATCCTTGGTTGGTAAATTACTGTACTTGAGGGATTTATTAAACAATTTCTCACAGATGATCTCACCAGTTTAGGTGTAATAGACATAACACAATGTGGATTTTCACAGGGAAGGTCGTGTGTTACAAACCTTATTGACATTTTTGAGCCTGTGAGTCATGCCCTAGATCAGGGATTACCTGTGGATGTTGTGTATCTGGATTATAGTAGGGAGTCTGACTCGGTGTCACATCTGAAATTGCTTGAGGTGCTGGAGGAAATTGGAGTGGACACTGGTATCCTCAAATGGATACTATCTTGGTGTTTCCAGTAGGCTACAAAGAGTACAGATTAGGTTACATTATTCTGAGTGGGGCTCGATGACAAGTGGTGTGCCACAGGGCTCAATTTTGGGCCCTACTCTTTTCTCCACTTTTGTATCCAGTATGCAAGATGAGGATGGAGTATGGATACAAAAATATGCTGCTGATATGAAGGTGGGGGCTATTGTTAATAATGAGGACTCAATTCAGAATTTACAAAACTATTTATAGTCTCTGGAACAGTGGGCCCATCAACATAAATTAAAATTCAATGAGAGCAAATGCAGAGTTGTACATTTTGGATATAACAACAAAAAGGCAGTGTATAAGATAAACAACAGTGTTATATGTGCCACATCCTGTAAAAAAGACCTGGGGGTGTATATTTCTGATAAATTAAGCTTTGAATCTCATAATAGAGAGTCAATAAAAAAAAGTAAAGAGAGTAATGGGCAACATACTTAGAAATATACAAAGCAGAAAGGAGGAGGAGGAGGAGGTCCTGATGCCCCTTTATAAGACATTAATAAGGCCAGTTCTAGAATATGGTGCCCCATTTTCCACACCACAGAGCATTAGCAGCATCAAATCACTTGAAAGAGTTCAGAAGAGAGTTACTAAGATGGTCTATCGGGTAAAGAATAGCATATACCAAGAAAGGATGCAAGATCTGTCATTATACTCTCTGTCATATAGGAGAGTGAGAGGAGACATGATGTTTGTTTACAGGGCAATAAGGGATGATGCCCTACTGGAATCTGCTGGTTTATGTTAAAAAAACAGAATTGATAAGGGTTAGCAGAGGGCATAGTAAGCAGCTGCTAGGAGAGAAGTTTAGAACTACGAGGCGAGGTCTTTGGGTTAGCCAGAGGGTGGTGAGCATGTGGAATGCATTGCCAAGTGAAGTGGTAGATGCATCAACATTCCATACATTTAAAATGAGGTATGACAGGTACATGGGTAATAAGGTTAGGGATTTCTACCACTAATGTGGTAGCGGGTCTATTATGGCACTAGTATGTTTGACCTGTATTCACACCTATGAACCTATAACAAAAAAACTTTTGAAGCTGCCGTCTTTTTTAGTCCCTCAATTTAACTCTTGCAGGGCTGCAGACTGAGCATCTGTCCAATCCAAATAAGGCATATTACCTTGGAGGGAAAAGACTAGCTAACTCTACCCAAGAGCACGATTTAGGAATCATTATCTCAGACAATTTGAAGGTATGTAAACAGTGCAAGAAGGGAGCAAAAAAGGTCAGCGGTATGCTGGGATGCATTGGGAGAGAAATCACAAGTAAGAAGAGGGAAGTGATCCTGCCACTGTGCAGATCACTGGTTAGGCCTCACCTGGAGTACTGTGCCCAGTTCTGGAGGCCCCACTTCAAAAAGGACATTGACCGAGTAAAGACGGTGCAGAGAAGGGCAACAAAAATGATTCAGGGACTCCACGAGATGTCCTACAGGGATAGACTAAAAGAACTGAACATGAATTCCCTGGAACAGAGAAGAGAGAGGAGTGACATGATCGAAACATTTAAGTACATAAAAGGCATAAACCAGGTGTAGATAGACGATCTCTTCCAATATAAGAAGGGCAGCAGAACCAGGGGACATGATCTAAGGCTGCAAGGAGGGCAGTTCTCCACCAACACAAGGAAGTTTTTCTTCACAGGAAGAGTGGTGGATGCTTGGAACAGCCTGCCTGCAGAGGTGGTGGGGGCAAGCACAGTGGTAGGTTTCAAGAATGCTTGGGACAGATACAAGGGATCCCCAAAACCCAAGGTCAGTTAGAAGACTAGGCTAAAAGACAATGGGCAGACTAAATGGATCTGGTGGTCTCCTGCTGTCAACTTCCATGTTTCTATGTTTCTATGTCCAACTCAATCAAATAGATTCATTATAGTTCTTTCAGCAGCCTAGGGGTTAACTCATTATCTGGCTGTTCTTTCCAGGCTCCCCCCCACACACACACACACACACACAAGTGAGATTTTATCAGTTGCTTCTTATAAATGCTGTCTGTTCCCTGAATTATTGGAGTTTTCAGCGTATCCTGCCACACTTGCAAATCATTATGCCAGTTGAAGTACAGTATTCCCTTCTCTCTGCTGAGTAGGCTTGTTTGCCTATCTGTCTTAATTTCCAACATAGGACACAGCAAGCTTCTAGAGGAACTCCAGAGGAGTTTAAAAATTACTTTTTTAATGGATGAAAAGAAGAAGCAAATAAGTACTGTATACTGTACTGGACTTTCCCTTATTAAAGCTCTGAAGCTCTCAGTGTCTCATTAAGCAGACTACAGTGTCGAATCACAGACAGTCTAGATCTACCTTTGCTTCTGTAGTTCAAAACCAAGGCTCTCAGTACTGTGGAGCAATGCTGTGTGTTTTGTTCATATTGTAATAAAAAAGAATGCATTTGCAAACTGGAAACTCACTGCAGTATAAAATAAATATGTGCAAATTGGCACTGGCGTGTGTGTGTGTGTGTGTGTGTGTGTGTGTGTGTGTGTATGTCTTTGCAGAAGTCTGTCAGAAGCTACTGACAACTTTCTCCTGCAAATGCTCACCCCCACACACACACACACACAAACTAAGTTTTAACCCTTGTTCCTGTGGACATTTATTGGGATCTGAAACCATTTTCTTCTGTTGTTTATATTTTTTCTATTAAATCTTTGTATATCTGCTATCCTGTGCTAGTGAAAGATGGGGCTTACAACACCTCTGTTTATACACAGAATTTGTTTCACTGCTGACTCTTCCACTCTGATGTATTTAATGCTCTTAATGCTCAGAAATGGTACAGCTCAGACAGCACTGGACAGTAAACTAAAGTTCTTTGTTTATCCACAGGGACATGTACAGTGCAGGCTTCCCCCCACCCAGTGTGATGAATTTACTGCTGGGAAAAAGTGAGGGATAAAGTCCTCGGTTTATCCACAGGTACCATGTGGGGCAGGTTCAGTGCAAACTTACCCACACTGTCATGGATTTAGTACTGGTAAGAGGTGAGGGACTGACACCACTTGAGCTTTAAGCCCTCTGGTAATCCACAGAGACAGCTACAGTGTGGGGGCAGGGGCAGTGCTTGGTTTCCACACTGTCTGCATTTACTCCTGGTGAATGGTGAGGGACTGCCAGAATTGTGAATAAAGTCTTTTATTTATCTACAGTGACAGGTCCAGTGTGTGACTGGTGAACAGTAAGGGACTGGCACCACTGGAGACTGAAGTCCTCTATAAATCCACAGGGGCAGATGCAGTATAGAACAGACAGTACATCATTTCTGCATTGTGATCAAAATAGTGCTTATGAAAGGTGGCAGACTGACAGCACTAGAGGCTGAAGCCCTCTATTTATCCACGTGGGTACGTACAGCGTGGGGCAGTGGCAGTGCAGGGTTCTCACACTGATGGTTTCAGTGCTGGCAAAAGCTTAAGGATGGGCAACACTGGGGACCACTCTACTGTCTTCGTATCCACAGTCTCTACTAGCAGGTCATTTTAGAAGGCCATCACTTTCTGGGACAAAATATTCTTTCTACTGTTACCTCTAAACTTGCCATCTGTGACCTTCAGAGCATGTCCCTGTGTCCTGCTGGAGAACATACATTTGTCCAACCCTGTCAAAATTCCTGAGAATGGGAAGACTGAGATCATGTCCCATCTCAGCCTGCTGCTCTACAAAGAGAAGATGGTAACAACTACTAGTAAACATAAATGTGGATTTTATCTGTTAGATCCTTCCAGGTATTCCTGTTTTGAAAATGCAGCTTCTCCTTAACAGTGATATCTAAAGAGAAAGCCCACCAGCAAATTTGTTTTTATTTTTAGCACTGAACACATTCTTTTTATTTCTGCAGTAAATGTAAACACTGGTGGAAATATGAAGAAACTAACAAAGGGAAGCTTACAAAGGATGTCAGTAGGCATTTTGTGCGACTGCTTAGATATGCAGAATTAAAAAAATGCTGCATAAATTCACTGCCACTAAGCAAGTGGCAGATTGGGGGGGGGTTGTCAACACAAATAGGAGGCTTGATCTGCACTCAGAGAGGAGTGAGAAGGTCAGTTTTCCTATGTGGGACACTGACCCACAGGACGTAAAAAGTTGGGGGCATTGAAATTATGATGGATCATAATGGTCTACAGAGCCCATTTTCTTAAAGTAGTAGTTTTGTCATCAAGGAAGAAAAAAGGTCCATCGGAATTGACTACCATCTAACATTTCTCACAATCCCCCACTCAAAAATGAATACCAACACAATTTAACTTGCTGTAGTATAAGACAGCACCAAATAAATTAGCATCTATGCCAAGCTGGTGTTTCTCTGCTTGACATACATGTTACATTCTTTCAGCAGGGTCTTTATAGAGTACAGTACTATAATAAATTTTCTTGACCTTATCCTCACTTCCATCTGAGTGTACCCTATCCCCCTTTCTGCCCTGATAAGTTAAAGCAAAAGGAAGCAGGAAAGGCAGTCAGAACAGCAAAGGCCCAAACCAAGGAACAGATAGCCAACTCAGTTAAGAACAGGGATACAACCATTTATAGATACATCAGGGAGCGAAGGAAGACCAAGGGAGGGATAGTGAGATTTAATAAAGGGGAGGGAGGTGGGCAGAGGGTGACTGTGAAAAGGCAGAGATACTAAACAAATACTTTTACTCAGTATTCACAAAGGACGAGGGGGAGGTACCTAAACCAAACAATAGAAGCACGCTGGATATGGGGGTTGATATGAGCCCTTTCACAGAAGAAAGGGTTCTGAAGGAACTCTTAGAACTGAAGGTGAACAAAGCAATGGGGCCTGATGGGATTCATCCCAGAATTCTAAAAGAACTAAGGGTAGAACTAGTGACACCACTGACTACCCTCTTTAATAAATCATGGGAGGATGGGGTGGTACCTGAAGAATGGAGGAGGGCAGATGTTATTCCATTTCACAAAAGTGGGAGCAGGGCAGAAAAAGGAAACTACTTGACCTGTTAGTTTAACCTCAGTGATTGGGAAAATGGTGGAATCACTTCTGAAGGAAAGAACTGTTGAGTACCTAGAGGCCAGAGTGGCACAGTACCCAAGGCAGCATGGATTCACAGTGGGAAGGTCATTTCAGATGAATCTAATAAATTTATTTGACTGGGTGACCAAAGTAGTAGATCAGGGAGGGGGTGTAGACACGGCCTACCTAGACTTTAGCAAGGCATTTGACACAGTCCCACACAAAAGGTGAATATACAAGTTGGCCAGCCTGGGAGTGGGTCCCAAGATGGTAGCCTGGGTAAAGAATTGGCTGGAGAATAGAACACATAGGGTAATAGTAAACAGAGTCCACTCTGAAGAAAGGGGGGGTTACTAGTGGGGTACCGCAGGGTTCAGTACTAGGACCGGTCCTCTTTAATGTCTTTATAAGCAACATTGCAGAGGGACTGGAAGGAAATGTATGTCTCTTTGCAGACGACACAAAGATCTGCAACAGAGTTGATACACAAGGTGGGTGGAAAGGATGAAACGGGACTTGGCAAGGTTAGAGGAATGTTCAAATGTATGGCAGTATAGATTCAATGCTAGGAAGTGCAAAGTAATGCACATGGGAAACAAAAACCCAGGGAAAGAGTACACAATGGGAGTGAGATACTTACGACAACAAAAATGGAAAGGGACCGGGGGGGTAATCATATCAGATGACCTAAAGGTAAGCAAGCAATGTGAGAGGGCAGTAAGTAGTGCTGGTGGGATACTGGAATGCATAGGGAGAGGCATCACCAGTAGAAAACAGGAAGTTGTTATCCCTCTGTATAAACAGCTGGTGAGACCCCATCTGGAGTACTGCATGCAGTTCTGGAGACCCAATCTCTGCAAAGACACAGACAGGATGGAGGCAGTCCAGAGGAGGGCAACTAAAATGGTGCAGGGTCTGCACCAGAAGACATATCAAGAAAGACTTAAGGATTTTAATATGTATAGCCTCAAGGAGTGTAGGGAGAGGGGGGACATAATAGAAACATTCAAGTACCTCAAGGGAATAAACAAAGTCCAAGAAGGTAGTATCTTTCAAAAAAAGAGGTTTACAAGAACATGGGGGCACAATTTGAAGCTAGAGGGGGGATGGCTCAGAGGTAATGTGAGGAAGTATTTTTTCATGGAGAGGGTTGTGGATGCGTGGAACAGCCTTCCTGAGGAGGTTGCGGAGCCAAAAACAGTGGTGGAATTCAAGAATGCATGGGACAGGCATAAAGCAATTCTAGGAGGTGGAGTTGGAAGAAGTAGGCTGTTGGTTAGCTAGGATCTGCAGCTTATCCATTGGTAGGGAAATGGGCAGAGTAGGTGGGCCAAGTGGTCCTTATCTGCCATCAAATTCTATGTTTCTTGATCATGATGTTTGGGACTTAAGTAATGCAGTATCCATATTTCCTCCACATGGACCAAATGAAACTTTTTCAATGCCAAAAGAAATGCATTCCCGGGCCCTGAATAAATTTAATATGGGGTGGTATTATACTTTCAACATTCTTGTGTTCTATGATTCTAATATGTTCAGCTATTACGTTATGAGGCTATGATGAATTTTGCAAATACAGGCTCATACCTTTGGTAATATTCAATATTTTACCACAAATTTTCAATATAGCCATTTTGGTACAGCAACTCACGAATGTGACAGCTGTCATTTTTCAACTCTTGCCCAAAATGAGTGTTTGCAGACCAAAAGTTGATTTTGCAGTCCCTGCATGACATCACCTTTAGGCCAGGAGTTGAACATTTTCTCTGCCCTTCTTTATGAGGCAGGGTCATAACAAGGCTGTGTTGAAAATTTGGTGTAAAAATATAAAAATAAAAATGTTTTATATTTTTAACTCACATTCCAATCTTGCAGCTCTATCGGCTCTGGCCAGAGTTTGTTTCTTAAGTTAGGCACCTAGAGAGAGAAGCTACAAATGGGCACACACTTAAAAGAGCTCAGCCAGGAGCTGAGTGGTATAATTGCAACAGCAGCCAAAAGAAGAATGGCATCGCATCTGAACTGAATGAGTCAAAAGGATTTATTACTCACCTTTATAGCATCAAAATCCTAAGTGCCACATTGTGACTAGTACCACTCCAACACAAAAACAGCCTGATAAATTTTGCACATTTTATATGTATTGACATTTTGTTTGTTGGTCACACTGTCCCAGAAGACTGTGCTTAGCCCCGTGAGAACAGTGGGACCAGTAAGTATCTGATCAGCTAACATGCCCAGCAGGCTACTGAATCTCCCACTGCTGCAACCCTCTTCTGATGTTAGCTGCAGTGAATTCTGGGATTTGTAGTTAAATAAAATGTCAGCCCCACAGTTGGGTGTGGGACTCTTACTACTTAATATTCCTTTTTATGCAGTTTTTAAGATTGAAAAGTATAACAAGTTTAGTGAACTTGTCTACGAATAGATTTTACATGAAATGAGAAAGTCATATTGGGGTCAAGACGTACATCCAGGTATTTAAAATTCTCGACCTGCTCCAAATGCATACCATTTGATTCGAAAACAGACGTAACAGGGGAGCATTTAAGATGTTTATGTTTTAATCTAAAAACCATGCATTTAGTTTTGCTGCCACTGAGGACAAGATGATGACAAAGGAACCAAGAATTCAAAATACTGAAATCAGTGTTTAACACTGTTTTAATTGCAGTAGAAGAACTAAAGCACATTATAATGTAATCCACGTAAAGAATAGTATTGGGATTTACCAAAGCTGAAGGTATTGAGTTTATGAAGATTCAAAAAAAGGGGGGGGGCCAGGATAGAGCCCTGGGAAATATCTTCTATTAAAGACTTACTGCTGTAAAAGAACCATGAACTTTTACTCTAACAGGACAAGACGACAAGTAGCTTTTGAAGCTAAGCACATGAAACATCACACAATCCATTTTTCTCAGGCACCCAAGGAGCAAATAATGAATTATAAGGTCAAAGGCCTTGGACAGGACCACAAAGATTGCACCAATAAGGATGCCTTGATCTATCACTTGACTGACAGGGTCAGTGAAACTGACCAAGGCTGTACCAGTCTTATGATGTTTAAAAAATCTATGCTGCTCAGTGGCCTGAATTCCATTAATATGTAAATAATCCACAGTCCAAACATTTACTAGATTCTCCAACAACTTACTGAGGGGTAAATGAACAGATAATGGGCAGGAATTATCAGGATTAGTACTAGGTCCAGATTTGTGAATGGTATTCTAGTACAGTTCTTCTATGCACTGAGGAAGACACCAGAAATAAAAGAAAGATTGAAAATACTGTTGTAGTAAGTGGTTGGAAAATACCAGTAGCAATAAGTTTAAAAAGTCTAGTTTCTAGATCATCTTAACCTACACTTTTATCTGAGGGCACTTGTTTTAACATTTTTAAAATCTATAATGGTTCTACACCTTAAAAAGAAAAAGGAGGAAAAGTGTTTGTTTCCATAGAGGAAGTAAAACTCAAAGGAGTTCCCTACATCAAAAAACATCTTGTAATAGGATAAATAAGTAAATTTGTTAGCAAACCTTGCATACAGTATCTCAATGGACTTTGACAAAGTAATTCCATTATAACAGATAACATCAGTTGCTGCCTTGTTTTCAGGATTTATCACACACTTTATTAAGGACCAAAACTTTTCTGGATCACCAAAAGAGTCATTTTGTTTGTTTTGAAAATATTTAGATTTGGACAAATGAATTTTGGATTTAAAAAAAGATTCCTCAAATGATGATACGTATTATAATCTGATAAACTACTGATAATTAAAAAAAATGTCAATGAGTATCTTTCTGTTTCATCAAAGAGAAAAGTTCAGAGGTGAGCCAGTTTTTGTATAGTGCTCAAATACATTTACTTATTACTGGAAAAAATGTGTTTTGAATTCCAATTATGAAAATCAACAGCTATATCAACTTCAGGAATAGAATCTAGAAATGACAAGTCAACTTCATTTGTTCATTTCTTAAAGCATCCAAGTTAACTGTGCTGAAATGTCTTTATGATATCAATTTTGGTTGTGTCTTATGCAATTTAGCACTCCAAGTACAGAAAATTTGGAAGGTGATCGCTGATAGAATCAGCAGCTGTACCACAACTAGCAATTTTTCCTAAGTTATTTGTGAGTATCAAAGCAACTAGTGAGTGTTTCTGGCTATGCCAATTCATACAAGTAGGGGTTATGATAAGCTAAGAAAAACCTGAATTAGAGACTATGGACTCCAAGTTTGCATCATTATTTAAATTCCAGTCAAGATTGAAATAATCTATTATAAGTGCATCCTTAACCTGATTATTTAATCCAAAGAAATCAAGAAAATTAATTAGGCCAGTGATTGAATGTTTAGGAGTGCTGTACACTATGTTAAGCCTCATTTTACAACAACCACCAAATTTGAACTCTAATGGGAGCTACTCACAGTTCATTTTCAGATAAAAATAGATATCCAATTCTGAGAGATCGAGGTGATCCTCACAACACAATAACTCCTCCCTTTTTTATTACCTGTTCTATGCTCCCTTAAACATTTATGACCTTCAACCATACATGAATCATCAGAAATTAAGGGCTTCACCCTTCCCAGCATGGAGTCGTAATGTTGCAAGACATTATACTGAAAGCATATATAGCACTGCCAGTACAGCACGATATATTGCATGCAGCATAAATCTGTTTTTATGTGGGGAATATCTAACTCCGGGGGGGGGTCAGTAAATTTCGCACAAAGCACAAAATATTTTTTTTCATGCATCTAGGACCGGGAACCAAACCTGGTCCCAAACGCCCTGTCTGCTTCCTTTCCTGCCAATGGCTCATCCCTTCAAGCTATGGCAGCTGCTTGGTGGAAGCCTGTCCCAAAAGAGGTATTATTCTCTGCCTGTGACAGTGAGAGGGTGCAGTACCACACACAGAACCATTTGCGGTACTGCACCCTCTTGCTGTCCTATACCGCACTGTTATTTTTCCGGGGTTTTATCATACACTATTAAGCATATGACATATTGACCTGGTAGGTCCCTCCCCCATGATGTCAATTGAGTAAAAACATTTTGCCTAACTTGTCATTGTGCTCCCAGCTTCCTGATTTGTAGATCATGTCACCTAGTGTTTAATCATGGTAATCCATTACCATGGTAGAGAATGTATGTAATCTGCTATGTCAGCCCCTTCATAGAGCAATTTAGACAATTTATAGTACATTAGGTCACTTTCCAGTCTCCTTCTTTTTCCAAGGAGGATATGCTCAGCTTCTTTACCTTTGCTCACAAGTTATGTTCTTGAGGATTGGTATTGTGCTGGTTATCTTGACACTACAGTCTTTCCATGCCACATATTAACAAATCCAATAGTCTCCATCACCACTGACAAATATAGCTGACAGTAATTCCTTTTCCACGCCAATGTGGCTCTCGGTGGGTGCTCAGCTTCACCCATTTGTTTTTCATTTTTTTCCCCTCTCCAGGGCAGAAACAGAAACAGAGGGAACCACTGGTGTGTGTGAACAATATCACCCTTGCCTTGGGCCACGAGATCCTATAGAGGGTTTCCAGTCACCAGTACAAATAAGTACAAAGTACAAATAAGTGATAGTTGGTTACACAACACTCCATATGCTTATAATTTCATACCATTCTTTTCTTCTCTATTATTGAAGACATTGGTAAAGGTGGAAGACTAAGGGCCCTCTTCATAGGTTAGTACATGAATGGGTCTGGTTAAAGTTAGCACAGTGTGTGTGGACTACAAATAGTGTGTGAGAGAAGTGTGACTTGCAGTTTTTAGGGCTGGTCTGTATAACAGACCAGTTCCTCTTGTGATCAGAGTCATACAGCGTTTTGCAGATGTCCCATTGAAATGCATAGGAGGGATGAGGCATGATTTTTTTACTGCTGACAATGAGGGTGGTGTGCCTTGCCATTGCTCCTTGCAGCTGTCTGTAACACTTTCCTAACTTACTACTGACTGCAAGGAGAACAGTACATGAGAGTCTGATGGGCAAGTGGGGAATTTCGTATCAGTGTGCAGATGACCTAGGGGACACACTGAAAAGTTCTCAGGTTGTTTAGCCTAGCCCCCAACCCCCAGTGTGATACCAAGAATGACAATGAATGAGCTGAGAAAGGAAATACTGATAAACTCTCAGTCTGCACAGCTTCATGAATGGAAAGCTAGCCTTATTTTTTCTGAAAAAATGAAATTGCCTATTTAAAATTGGGAATTTCATGGTACTACATTATTGCAATGCAAAAGGACAAAGAACAGCAGAGCTATAGCATCAGTTGGGTTTTTATAATGACTTACAGACTCTTTATCTCAAAGTATTTTACAAGGTACATGAATTTCATACTGGTAGCACAGGGAATGTAGACTAGTTATGATGACCAGTCTGGCCCATCAGAAACCTGATGGGTCCAGGGTAAAACCCAACACATCAAGGAATAAAACAAATCTGTCCTCCTCCTCCAAAAACTTGACAGATCCGGTGCCCAAACTGACCCATAAGAGAACAAAAAAAAGATCTGTCCTTCTCCCTCTCCGGTTACCTAACTGGTCTGATACCCAACCCGGTCCATCAGGTGTTAAAAAAGGTAAGTCCCTCTTTCTCAAACTACCTGTTGGGTCTGGTATGCAACCCAGCCTTTCAAAGAATATAAAAAAAATTCTCCTCCTCCTACCAACAACCTAACAGATCCAGTTCCCAACACGGTCCTTCAAGGAATAAAAAAAAAAACGTTCCTCCTCCCCAAACAACCTGGCAGGTATGGTACTCAACCTGTCCCATCAGAGAACAAAACAAATGTGACCAAAAACCTAACAGGTGCACAAGCTCACCTGTCAGGGAATAAAACCAAATCTGTCCATGCAACCCCCCAACTATCTTACCAATTCGATACCCAACCTGAACAATCAGAGAATAAAAAAAATCAGGTCCCTTCCCTACAACCACCTGATGAGTCCTGTGCCCAACCTAGCCTGAATACTAAGCCAAACAGAGATAAGGAGAAGCAGCAGAAAATCAGTAAACAGAAGGTGGAATAAGTAGGGTAGTAAAACACTGCTCTCTCTAAACCCAGACACTTGAGTCAAAGTAAGGGGCACAAAACACTGCATGGGAGGCTTGGGACAACTGCTACTCTGCTGTTACTACTACCAGCCTTTTCAGGCAGCTCTGCCTCCAATGACCTGCAGCGCACTGGCATGGGAGACTAGATTGAAGGGAGCCGATGAGGTACACTTTTGAGACTGTAAATCAAGTGCCAGTGATCATGAATCCACTGCTCAACTCTCCCACTTTCACTCTTTCCTTCTCCCTGTGCTCAGTCTCAGCTCTACGCTCTGCCAACAAACATGTTGGGATCACACCACTATGCATGCTACAAATCAGCATGCTACACAGCAGAATGGCTGATGCACAACATGGCCAATTAGGGAATAAAAAAATCTATCCCTCTCCCACAAACTACCTGATGGATCCGGTGCCCGACCCAGCACATCATGGAATAAAGAAATCTGCCCCCCCCCCCAGCTACCTAACAGGTCCAGTGCCCAACATGATCTGTTGTTAGAAAATTTAAGAATCTGTCCCTCTTCCTCTACCCAACTACCTGATGAATCTAGAGTCAAACCTGGGCTGTTAGGACGTTAAAAAATAATCTCTCCTCCTCCCGTCAGCAATCCGATGAATCCCAAGTACAAACCCGCCTGTAGGGGAATAAAAAAATCTGACTCCCTTCCCTAAACTACATGATGGATCTAATGCACAACCTGGCCCATTAGGGAATAAAAAAATGTCTGTCTCTCTCCCTCCAACTACCTGACAAATCCAAAGTTCAACCTGGATCATCAGAGAATTAAAAAAAAAATGTTGATATGAAAGGACAGGGCTATAAGTGAACTTGGTGCATGGGGGATGAAACTATTTGTCTGGTGTTGAGTGGATTGAACCACTGTGTACAGTGTAGAGAGCATTATTGCAAAGCAGTGCCACTGCATGAAGGCCCTCCTGGTGGGCATTGCATACAAAATATCTGTAAACCTGATGTTGTATGTGGTCCTCTTATAGTTACAAATATAAAAAATGGGACTGGTGATAAAGTAAGGCCTGCTATAAAAATAAACAAAGATAGTAACATAAAATAGCAAGGCTAGCCTTGTTGGCACCAGCCATATTTTGTTTGTTTATGTTCAGGGGCTCGGACCCCTCTCCCACCTCCCCTTAAAGAAAAAGAAACAGGATATAGGGGGTGGAGTCCCCAACATAAACACATTTAGAAACATTTAAAAAACTTAGCTCACAACTGTAAACCATAACTTTGCTCTCGCTCCACTCCCACCACTGCCATACCCACCCTAGATTAGCCTGTGTAAACTTCGATTCCTGAACAATCTGTGTACAGATCCTTAGTTCTTTACTTATGCCATGACATCTACATGAAAATGGGATTTTTGTCCCTCACAGTTCACTTATATCTGAGGCTTATCCAAGAGCTGAAATCATAATCCCCTGCTTGTGACATCAAGCTGTTGCTGTGAAAATGGTGTGATGTTTTTGGAATCTAGAGCAACTTGAGGTCTGCTGCAGCAAGCTACCCACCTTCCAGCACTTAAACATTTAGTGTGAAGTGGATGCTAAGCCTAGCTTGGCCAAATGGTTAACAATGTGTGAATTCAAACCTTCAGCTCTACTGACAGCAGATGGTTACAAAGTTAGTGTGTGGTGTCACTGGTGTCTATATTTCTCTTAAAATATGAATTCAGAATTTCATTTTAAACACTACCAAGCTTGTCATGTGTCTTGAGACGTATTTTCGGCTGTACTTCCATAAATATGCCGCTTTTGTTTTCTCTTTTAGTTCCACTAGATGGTGCTGAAAAGTCATTAAGGATTGTGCATAGCATGTCTGAATGCTGTTTTGATTTTGATGACCTTCAAGTATTATTCAGCATTTTTCAAGAACATGCAGTGATAGCTTCAGGGAAGCTTTTAAAAGCATTGCAAAATTAAAATGTATAACTTTATAATCAAATAAGTGCAAAAGCATGTCTTGTAAAATAACTGGCAGAATGAAACTCGTGTTTGCCACAAAGGGTCAACACACTGCCATGCACTGTGATCAGTAATGAGTATGCTGCAGTCATAATGAGTGTGAGCTAATGAATCTGCCTATTGCACTTGGATTTATCAACAGTCATTAATTACAAATAAATGCTTAGTGCAAAATGTATGGTAGGTAAAAAAAGCTTTTGGATAAAAATAAGCCCATGTATTTTTTTTTTTTTGGTACAGTAAGCAACCTCTCATTTTGAATGTGAGGGCCCCTAATCTTGTCCAGTCAACAATGCTTCAGTCAACAGTATCTAAACAGGACGGACAGGATGCTTAATAATAGACTGTAGCTAGCATCCAAAACAAACGGTGTTCTCTGGGAACTTATTATGTAATGAGTGATTTATTTCCTGCTTGCAATGCTGAATCATTTGACCTGCCTAAAGGGAAAACAATGCACAGTATAATATTGATTACTTCCCCTGCAGTAGTCTCTCTGTGACAGCTTTTCAGCCTTTGCCCTGGAAGGTGGTCAGAAGCAACAGACGCACCCCAAGGACATATGGGCCCTGGCCTAGGCTCAGCAGAGGGCTAACACCCTATGACAGTGGGCAGTCAATGGGGGATTTCATTAACTGGTCCTCGATTGGAACTGCAAAGATCAGGACTTGCAGCCCAGACTCCTGGGCCTTCCTCTCACACAAGGAGGACTGATTTCAGAGGTTGATAGAGGCCCTCAAGAGCAGCAAAATGCACAAGGGACCTGGCCCTGCCATGTCTAATAAAGATGGGGCTTTGTTCTAGGAACTACAGCCAGAGCCTGTGTTAACTGAGGCCACAAACCTCCCAATCCTCTTAGAGATAAACTACACAGAGCCACACTCTTTGGTCTCAGACAAGAGGCACTAGGATCCCATCGGAGCCAGAACTTTTGAGGTTGATGGCATTAAGGCACAATGCCGATGCACAGCATCATGCACACACAGGTACTACATATGGTGATGCCCACCTGCTTTGATTCCTATTTTCCCTGCCATGAGAACATAGCACCTTGGAGTTGGAACAACTTCATCATCATCATTCCATTTCTCCCTTTCTTTCCTCACTGCCATCTCTCAGTCTTCTCAAAACCATGCTATGTTGGGTAAGCCATAGTTCTGTGACCGAACATGCAGCAAAAAACAATTGCTAGAATGGATCTGTACATGTACAGATTCACTCTTGGGCAGGAAGGTCTTGTTAAAGGAATCTGATAGATTTCTTTGACAGGATGGCCAGGAAAATAGATCGGGGAGGGTAGTGGATGTAGCCTATCTGGACTTCAGCAAGGCCTTTCACAATGTGTCACACAGAAGGCTGATTACAAAGCTGACCAGCTTAGAAGGGAAGGTCCAAACTGGTAGATTGAGTTCAAACTAGTAAATGGGTAGGAGACAAAGGGTGGGGGTTAATGGCACACACTCTTAGGAAGGGAGAGTGACCAGTGGGATATCACAGTGTTCAGTACTGGGAACAGTCTTCTTTAATATCTATAATAGGGACATAGCAGAGGAACTGGAGGGAAAGGCATGCCTTTTGCAGATGACACCAAACTCTCCCATAGGGTGGGCACTCAGGAGGGGGTGGAGAAAATGTGCAGGGATCTAGGGAAATTTGAAGAGTGATCAAAGACATGGCAAATGAGGTTTAATGTCAAAAAGTGTGAAATCTTGTATGTAGGGCATAGAACACAGTTGCTGAGTATAGAAAGGAGGGGAGGTACTGGCAGCCACTAGGAAGGAAAGGGATCTTGGGTTTATAATATCAGAAGAACTCAAGGTAGCAGCGCAGTGTGATAGGGCCATAGGCAGGGCTAGTAGGATGCAGGGCTGCATAAGCAGGGCCCTGTGTTCTCTGCAATTCTGCAGTTGCAGCAACGACCGCTAAAGCATGGTCCTGCCACAGAAACAGCATTTTCTGGAACAGTAAAAATGGCCATCGCCACTGAAACCCCCAACTAAATGGCTAAAATAATTGTGAGCAAGTTTAAAATGGCATTAGTGTGAGTTATTGGCAGCTCTGTTATACTGTACATCCACCCCCAACCCCACCCCGGGTTGCAGTAGTCAGTGGCACCACCACTTTCCAATCCACTGACACTCAGCCCTGAAGCTTATGAGCATTATGGCCTTCTATAAACACAGAGGGAACTTCAGGAAGCCTATTTCATGAGAAACAATGGTGGTTCTATTTGCCAATTGCTGAACTGTGGAATTGAAAAAGAATTAGTAATTATTGCACACAAAAAAATGGGAGGCTTTTCAGACCTTTGCCTAATGTAAAATGGTCCAGCTACTCTCTGGCCTCACTGTAAATCCTTACAGAGTGGGAGAGAAGAAGATATGGAAGTCAAGTGGCATTGACACATACAGCACCACTGGCATTGAACTGCACGAGCAGGAGGATGCAACTGGAGCAGTGTTACAGAACAAACCATCACCACCAGGCTTGCAGCAAGTAGGTGGGAGGGAGCAATTGGAACAGCACTGTTTTGCAACCAGGCATAACTTGTCTTTGAGTAACTGGGCAGGCAGGGGGAGATATTCTCAGGAGCATAACAGTGGTAAACCAGCACTGGGCAGGTGGGAGGGAGCCATGGGACAATAAAATAGACTGCAGTAAAAAAATAAATAATCCTTCAATTCTCCCATGTCCTACATCCAATCCAAATCATGATGCCAGAATTGTCTTGCATTGTCTTGCCTGTGCACCTGCCAAACTGTCACAGGCTGCCTTTTTCTGAGCATTCTTTCTGGGTAACTAGATTTTATTTTGGGGCTCATTTGAGTTGCCAGAGAATGTAAAGCTCATCACAGAATTGCTCATAGCCTGATCAAAGCAAGCATAAGGTCCTGCGCAGAATGTAGATCCAGTTTGCCGCAGTGAACACGGGGCCCTGCGCATAGGGAGCAGCATCACCAGCAGAAGGATGCAAGTCATGCTACTACTGCATGGCTCTCTGGTAAGTCCCCACCTGGAGTACTGTGTCCAGTTCTGGAGCTCACACATCTGCAAGGACATAGACAGGCCAGAGGCAGTCTACAGGAGAGCAACCAAAATGGTACAGGGGTTGCCCTACGAGAAAAGACTGAGGGATCTCCGCATGTACAACATGGAGGAGAGAAGAGTGAGAGGCAACATGATTGAGACCTACAAGTACAGTACCTCACTTGTGTGAGCAAAGGGCAGGTGGGGAGCCTTTTCCAAATAAGTATGCACTCCAGGACATGGGGTATATGGTGAAATTAAAGGGGGGAAGTTCAGAAGGGATGTGAAGAAATATTTCTTCCCTGAAAGGGTGGTAGATGCGTAGAACTGACAGCCAGTCAAAGTGGGGGAGGCTAGAACAGTGTAGGGCTTCAAGCATGTGTGGAATAAACATAGGGGTATGTTAGATCAGTAGCAGGGAGTGGGAAGGTTACCAGAGACCAAATAGGCTCTTCAGAGATAGAATAGGCAGGTAACACTTGGTCAGACTGGGTGGGTCAAATGGTTTTTCATGTCAACAGACTCTGTGTTTCTATGTTTACCCAGAGTCCTTCTCCTGCCTAGGATCATGTCACAGTGTTAAAAATAGTGTATAGATTCTCCATGTATAATTTGGCCATGTCAAAGTGCTCTCAGATGGACAAGGTATGCACATGGACTCTCAGCATCTGAACCCTTAGAAGATGCAGTATTTCGGTTCCCTGTCAGAGCCAATTCTTTGTGACTCGTTGTTGTTGTGATCATTTTCCTCAGTCCTCCTTCTGAGAGAAGAAAAATGACATAAAGATGACTATGCGGGACCAGAGACAACAAACAATGTCTAGAGCTCTTAGATAATCATTTGGACTTGGTATGCTAGTACCTTCCCTTGGTTCTGGTAATGACAGTGTGGCTGCCACCACTCAAGGTGACCTCACTATTGGTGTCCTGGCCCGTTTTTACCTCAGTACTGTTTGCACTTCACTTGGCACTGAGCCAATTTACTATGGCACCATTCTGTCACATTTGTTGATTAAAAACGCTGGGGCCTGATCCCTGCACCTTTCTGATGCCTGCTATGGCCCATCAGTTTATTCCCAATTCCCAAGAGATATTTGAAAGTTTCCGTCATATAGAAAAAGAGAGACTCATATAGAAAAGATACTTACCTTAACCTATGATCTTCATGAATGTCTTTCCACAGCGTACCATTTATCGGCCTGATCCAGAAGGCACTAGAACCCAGTGGGAGTCAGACATTTTCAGGGGTCTTATAGATACATCTCTCAGGACAAACTCAAAATTACCCAATACCATATTTTACACAATCTATATTATGCACCAGTAAAACTAGCCAAAATTGGACATCTACCTACTTCTATCTGTTCTAGATGTGGCAAAGCTGAAGGGAACCTGCTTCTTATTCTTTGGTCTTGTGAAAAAGTTGCTCCTCTATGGTGCTCCATCCAATCAGACTTAGATCCCTTACTTGGCCTACAAGACCTTTTTGCTGTGAAGATTTGTATTCTAGGACTCTAATATATGGGTTAAAGAGTATAAATACCATATAGCCTTAATCTCAATGGTAGTCAAGAAACTAGTGCTCAAACACTGGTTGGATCAACTAACTATAACCTATACTGAATGGCTGAATGACCTCTCAGCCTACTTTAGGACTGAACGTCTGATCGCTGGCTCTCATAATAATCTGTCAGGTTTCGATAAAAAATGGGGTAAATTGTATGCCTTATACCTGCATTGATAACTGTTAATTAATAGACTCCCCAAAGTTAACATGACGTGTTCAGTTCCTAGCTATACATACAAACTCTGTATAATACTTTATAACACAATCCGTGGGGTTTATGGGGGGGGGCAGGTGGGGGTGGAAGGGTGGTTTTTGTTATTCTTCCACTTTTATGTATTTTCCCTTCTATATGGCCTATTCATTGTCCGTTGTTTGTATTGGATAGTCTTTCTTCTGTATTTGATATACTTTGTTTACCGATGTAGTATATTACAAAATCAATAAATAAGTTAAATTATAAAAAAAAAAAAAAAAAAATTTCAGGGGTCTGGCAGCTCGAGAATGCACCCATACATACATCACTGCATGTGCCCACTGGTGTACAGCAGTATCCACCTCAACCTCCTCAGTACCTTTCTTTACCAAGGAGGGTAGCCTGAGAGCAGACCTAGGAGCAACCTATCCACTAACTAAAGGCATAAGATAACCGTGTCGCCCTGTATGAGAAGGGCCAGCAACTTCAACAATAAAGTACAGTGTTATCTCAGTCCATACCTGTTCAAAAAGAGTGGAAGACAATAACACAACAATACCTGAGTAAGTCTGGGGGGTGGAATGTGGACATGGTACTCTGTGGAGAATGTGGTGCTGAGTTAGGCCCCGAGAGACTCAAACCCATAACTGCACAAATACAGCATAGACAACCCAGCCTGCACCGGAGTTACTGATGGTGGCACTGTGGTTGAACCCATCCCCAGACAAGACAGAGGTAACACCACAAGTGGGACAAACATCAACAGTGCCACTCTTGGCAAGGGTCTGGAGACCACTGCTGTAGGCGAACGCACAGCAATACCCAGTGGCATCGCCAGTGGCACCAGCTCAGCCGACCCTAAGAGGTTAGGGGCCAGCGCATGAAGTAGTGCCACATGAGCCAGATGCTGCATCCACTGTTCCATAAAGGAAAAGGAAAGGGGAAATTGTTTAACCAGGAAAGGCACACTAAGCCGAAACCTGTTTCCAGGTACGACCTAGGAGCACAAGGAAGTTAAGGGACTCGGTCAGGGTCACAAAGTGTGCAAGTGGGGGCTGTGGGATTCAAACCCAGGTCTCCAGGTTTGCAGCTCAGTGCCCTAAACAACAATACTATACAACATCCCCAAAGAGCTGTCCAGTGACTGAACTGACCACCGGAGTTCTCCCTAGAAGACAAGGGAAGGCTGAAGGATACAGACAGTGGCCTCACAGGCCTGGATGTTTCAGATGTCGACAGCGATGATGGTGGGGACCTCTGGTCTGAAGAAGTTGAATATCTCTTAGCAGACTTGACAGAGGGTGACCTCAACTGATACCATTTCTCACTCTTCTTGTGGGAATGAGGAAGAGGTCATGGTCAAGCAGTGCCAAGATCCCAATATCGAGCATTTGTGGGATCTGGAACGCTTCCTTTTGTGCTTCTGAAAGGGCTGGCTTCCCTTCTGGGCATTGGACTGGCCATTGTCGGAACACCCATCCACAAAGGGGTGTTGACCTGACACAGTCCTGTTGCCATAGCAACCTGCTTCTTGTGGCTCTCTACTGTCCTCTATGGTCATCAACAATTCACACACAGCAGGGCTGCGAGAGAGAAACTAGTGTTAAACTGTAATGTATACACTAAAACTGAAGAACTAAATGCTGAGTCACATAGACAGTTAAGTTCTGACTCCTAGCGATTGAGCAATCTCATCACTGATGTGCACTCAACTGTGGGAAATAAGAAGCTGAGGTAGCTGGGGGTTGGTGCCACTGTATATCAGTAGGCATGTGCATCATCACATGACGATGTGTACATATTGCCTACCACGTCACTAGCCCTATGAAAAGTCCTGGCTACCTTTGGGTCCTAGCGCTTCTGGCTTAGACCCATTAGTGTGAATCAATGGTGAAGGCTGATTATTGGAAGATCTGCAAGCACACTATAAAAACATGTGGTGCCAACGAATGTACAAAGGGAAGTACTCTAAACTGTCAATGTTGCTCCCCCACATAGAACCTCAGGTGCTTGTGGTGTCAGGGGTGTACCAGTAAGTGCTAGTTTACAGTACATCCTGCATGTGCAGAAAAGCTAGTCAATCTCAGGGATCGAGGTATGGGTGCAGAGATTCCAGATAGAGAACATCTTGAACTTGTCTTGATCCATATACTTGCTCAGTTTTCTGAGATCAACAATTAGGTACATGCCGCTGGATTTCTTGTGTACAAGGATGTATTAGGAGTAGAATGAATTCTTTATTTCTTCTGACTCTGGTACTAACCTCAACAACCTTGTTAAGTAGGAGGCCCACAATCTCCTGATTTAAGAGTCCATGCATGTGGACTGAAAGTAGGAATTGCTTCCCCATGGAGTTGTTCGGTTGGGTTCCAACAGTTCCACGGAGTATCCCTCCCGGAAAATTCTTAAGACCCATCTGTCTGTTATGATGGACTCTGACTGATAATAGAACTAAGTTTGTGAACTTTACAATTATCTTTGGTTTGTAGCAGATATTCTACAGGTGGAGGCTACTTCTAACTGAAAGGTGAAATAAGGAACTTAATCAGGAAAAGACAGTCTTGTTACAATTCTTAAGATTTTCAGTGCAGGAAGAGTTTAAAGCACAGCGGACTTATTTTGGGGCTGACTGCTTTCAGAAGCACAAACCACCAGGCTATTTTGGGGCTGGGGAGGTTTACTGTGTCTGACTTGGATGTCTGGATTTTCTCTGTTTGATTAGAAGGGATTTGCTCTGTCAAATTGTTGTGTATGGTATCTTGCTGACAGGAAGGCACTCATCGCAGCGGTGGGTCAGAGCTCTTAGCTGATTGTTTAGAGGGCACAGTTTAGGCCCAAACCCTTCCCACCCCTCATCCTACCCAACCCCGGAAATAGTTCCTTTATACCTGGGGTTCTGACATCATTTCCTCAAGAGTGCAAAGTGCATATCAATGTCATAACCTCTCTAGCACACAGCACTGAAAATATAAGCATACACATTGTATAATATATATATTTCTATATAACAAGCCAATCACACACACAAACATGCACACACAAAAAAAAAAAGTACATAATCATGTGGGGAGTAGCGCAATGTAATGGCTGTGGGGCAGCAGTCTTCCAGGAGACTTTCTGGAGGCTGAGATGCTGCCCTATTTGCAGACAACTCTCTGCCCTGAGGGAGGAATTTGCCCATCTTCAGGCCACACTGGACAGCAGCAAGGGAACCTTCCCCCAGGCCAGACTGGATGGTAAGAAGGGAACCTCCCCCATCCAGGGAGCACCAGAGCCACCACCACTGCCTCAGAGGTTGCAAAGAAAGCACAGCAGTTGGACCACAGTGGGCTCAGGGAGGGTGAGGATGGTGGAACAGAGGCACACCCAGTCAGTTGTTCCACTCCACAATCCATACACCGTTCTGGGGGAGCACAGCTCCCCTATGGATGCACCCACAGATGAGATTAAGGAGGCTGAGGACACCTGTCACAAGGGAGGCCCACAGGAAGGAGGCAGAGGACACACAAGGAAAGGAAGCAGCTCCTGGTGGGGACTCAATTAGTGGGGGATAGAACTGGGGGAGCAGGGAAAAACTGGAGTAAGGTGCCTACCTGGTGCCATGGCTTGGAGGGACAGGAAGCGCATCCTCAGGATCACGAGAACAGCTGCACGGGAGTCTGAGCTGGATGTCATTGTCCACCTAGGGACAAATGACTTAGCTCAACATGACATTAGAGCAGTGCAGAAGGAGTTTGTAGAACTGGGGAGGGGTCTAAGACAAGTAGCACACACAGTATCCTTCTCAGAGGTGCTGCCTGTCAATGACATGCGTGAGACGAGAGTATTTTGCACCATGCAGTTTAATGAATGGTTGAAAAAATGGTGTGGAGCACAGGGGTTTGGCTTCATTGGTGACTGGGGTTCCACCTGGAGGGACACCAGCCTATACTGGCAGGATGGTCTGCATCTGTCCAGGAAGGGAACAAGTCTTTTGAGCAACCGATTTAAATGCTTCATTGGCAAGCTTTTAAACTAGTCAAGGGGGGAGGCACGGATAAGCAGCAGGAAAATCCCAGCCTCTCCCTACAAAACAGGGTACTAAATGAGAAAAAGACCAAGGTAGAAAGGTCAGTGGGGGATGCTGCAACTGAAGGTAAAGCCATCAAAAAATGGAAAGCAATGAGTACCAATACCCGTAGTCTGAGTAACAGGCTTCCTGAATTAGTGGCCTTGATGGAGGAGGAACATCTGGATATCGTGGCAGTCACAGAAACATGGTTCACACAAAACCATGACTGGGACGTAAACATACCAGGATACACTATCTACAGGAGGGACAGAGAGGGTAATAGAGGAGGAGGAGTAGCTCTTACATAAGGGAAGGAATCAAAAGCAGAACAAAAGGGAAAACAGGGAGGAGACGAGCACTGTGGGTAAATTTGGAGACTGCAATGGCACCACAATCCGACAGGGGTTAGATACAGACTTCTCTCAGGGGAGGAAATGGACAAGGAAATGATAGAAAGTATACTTAGTAAGGCAGAAAAGGAGATATTGCTGATGGGTGATCTGAATATGCCAGATGTTAACTGGAGTGCAGTTGCAGCAGCCACTTGAAGAGTGGGGTTATTCTAGATGCCCTACAGGGGGTGTCACCTTAGACAGCTAGTATTGGAGCCCACTCGAGAGGGAGCAATCTTAGACCTGGTTCTCTCAAATGGAGATGAAGAGGAGGATAACAGATGTAAAGTGGGTAGCCATCTGGGAACTAGCGACTATCGAACAGTATGGTTCACAATAAACACAGCAATAGAGTCAAGCCATACAAAGGCAAAGGTACTGGACTTTAGGAGGGCTGACTTTGCCAAAATGGGTGAGTGCCTAAGGAATGCACTAACAAATGGGCAGGAAGGAGCGGTGGAAGAACAATGGGGAATAATAAAAACTGCCATCACAGAGGTAACAAGCCTTTGTGAAGCAAATAAACAAAACTAAACAATGTGAAACCACTATGGTTCTCAAAGGAAGTGGCAGTGAAGGTTCAAGAGAAAGAAAGCTTTCAGGAAGTACAAGGAATCACAGAAGGAGCAGGACAGAGAACTGTATCAGTTAAAGCAAGAAGCTGGGAAGGCAGTCAGAACAGCAAGGCCCAAAGTGAGGAAAAGATAGCCAACTCAGTTAAGAAGGGGATAAAACCTTTATAGGTACATCAGGAGCGAAGGAAGACCAAGGAGGGATAGTGAGGAGGCTTAATAAAGGGGGAAGGAGGTATAGGAGGGTGACTGTGAAAGGCAGAGATACTCAAACAAATATTTTGCTCAGTATTTACAAAGGAAGAGGGAGTACCTAAAACAAACAGTAGAAACACTCTGGATACAGAAGTTGATACCAGCCCATTTACAGAAGAAGGGTTCTGAAAGAACTCTTAAACTGAAGGTGGACAAAGCAATGGGGCCTGATGGGATTCATCCCAGAATTCTAAAAGAACTAAGGGTGGAATTAGTGACACCACTGACTACCCTGTTTAACAAATCATGGGAGGATGGGGTGGTAACCGAGGACTGGAGGAGGGAGATGTGATTCCCTTCACAAAAGTGGGAGCAAGGCAGAAGCAGGAAACTACAGACCTGTTAGTTTAACCTCAGTGGTGAGAAAATGATGGAATCACTTCTGAAGGAAAGAATTTAGAATATCTAGAGGCCAGAGGGCACAGGACCCAAGGCAGCATCGATTCACAGCAGGAAGGTCATGCCAGACAAATCTGATAGATTTCTTTGACTGGGTGACCAAAGTAGTAGATCAGGAGGGCTGTGGACATGGCCTACCTAGACTTTAGTAAGGCATTTGACACAGTCCCACATAAAGATTAATATACAAGTTAGCTAGCCTGGGAGTGGTCCCAAGATGACAGCCTGGGTGAAAAATTGCTAGAGAATAGGACACAGAGAGTAATAGTAAATGGAGTCCACTCTGAAGAAAGGGGTTACTAGTGGGCAACGTGAGGGTTCAGTATTAGATCGGTCCTCTCTAATGTCTTTATAGCTGCATACGCAGAGGGACTGAAGGAAAAGTATGTCTTTGCAGATGACACAAGATCTGCAACGAGTTGATGCACAAGGTGGGGTGGAAAGGATGAAAAGGGACTTGGCAAGGTTAGAGGAATGGTCAAATGTATGGCAGCTTGATTCAATGCTAAGTGCAAGGTAATGCACCTGGGAAACAAAAACCCAGGGAAGAGTACAATGGGGTGAGATACTAACAACAACAAAATGGAAAGGGACCTGGGGGTAGTCATATCAGATGACCTAAAGGTGGGCAAGCAATATGAGAGGGCAGCAAGGAGGGCTGGGGGGATACTGGGATGCATAGGGAGAGGCATCACCAGTAGAAAACAGGAAGTTATTATCCCTCTGTACAGACAGCTGGTCAGACCCCATCTGGAGTACTGTGTGCAGTTCCTCAGACCCAGTCTTCGCAAAGACATAGACAGGATGGAAGCTGTCCAGAGGAGGGCAACTAAAATGGTGCAGGGTCTGCACAAGAAGACATATGAAGAGAGACTTAAGGAGCTTAATATGTATAGCCTCGAGGAAAGAAGGGAGAGGGGGGACATGATAGAAACTTTCAAGTACCTCAAGGGAATCAACAAAGTCCAAGAGGGTAGCATCTTTCAAAAAAAGAGGTGTGCAAGAACAAGGGGGCACAATTTGAAGATAGGGGGGCAGCTCAGAGGTAATTTAAGGAAGTATTTTTTCACAGAGAGGCTTGTGGATGCATGGAATGGCCTTCCGTAGGAGGTCGTGGAGTCAAAAACAGTGGTGGAATTCAAGCATGCATGGGACAGTCATAAGGCAATTCTAGGGCATGGGGGTAAAAAGAAGTAGGCTGCTGGTTAACTAGGATCTGCAGCTTATCCAGTAGGCAGGGAAATGGGCAGACTGGGTGGGCCAAGCGGTCCTTATCTGCCGTCAGATTCTATGTTTCTATGTTTCTATGTAAGTTAGATCCCCCACCACCACCACCAGCACCACCATAGAAGAGTGATTCACCTTGGGAAATTGAAATGGACACAGGGTCTGAAACTCAGATGGTGGCACTAGAAGCCTTGGGCACCTTTGCAATTGATTGTACTTTATTTTGCTGCTGAGCAGGCTGAGACTTGAGCTGTTAGTGACCTCATTAGCCTTGGCCATGAAAGAACTGTTTGCTGTGGTAGAAGTCACATTATTTTATTTTTTTTCGTATAAAAGTTGATAACCAGGAGAAGCACACTGAGCCAAGGCTTGTTTCCAAGTGTGACCCAGTAAGAGAGTCACAATACGTACACAGAACACATGCAGACAGTTAACAATGGTGTCTCATGCAGGATATAATTGAGCCTGGGTAAATGACAAGTACAGTAGTGCAGAGGCTCAGACAGGTTACAGGGATGATTTGAGGAGGTACAAGAAAATACTACACAAATGAACTGGCAAAAAATAAAAATAAAAATATACAACTTAAATTAGGTAGCTAAAGACATTAAAAAAACTTAACAAACCTCATAAAGAGTTGCAGCTGTGCCATGTAGAGGGTACTAACGGGCTAATGGTATGCAGAAATAGCACACAAGTGGATCCTGACTGTGGAATACTGCAACCCAACATCAGAAAGGTCCAACAAGTACTTTAGAACCTTGTCAGGTGGGCACACAAAAGAATCCATGCAGATTTGGAATACAAGATGGAAAATCTTTTCCATTTAGCTGTGTAGGTCATCCTAGTGGAAGATTTACAGGCAGCCAAAAGTACTTCAGAGACCCTCTGAGATATCTTGTACCTGTTCACTTCCATCTCTTCAGGAGCCAGGCCTGAAGGTGAAGGAAGCACGGGTTGGGATGGACCAGGTGATCCTCTGTCCTTAAGTTTGTCCAAGTGAAAGGATCCTCAGTTTGCAGACTGATAGCCTGTTCAACAGAGGAAACCGTATGTGTCGAGGTCAGCAGGGGGCGATCAGAATTATCCTGTCCCCCTGCATCTCCAGTTTGAGCAATACCCGTTGCACCAGGTGGACTGGAGGGATATACATACAGAAAAATATTTTGGCGTTACAGTCTCAATGCATCCTGACAGAAAACGCCATGTCCTGGATTTCTGGAGCAGAATCGAGGCAGTCTGTTGTTGAGTGGGGATGCAAAAAGGTCCAAATCTGGGGTGGCCCACTCGTTGAATAGTAATCTCATAACATCTGGAGCTACTGAACACTCATGGGGTTTGGCCTCTGTTTGACTGCGCTTGTCTGTCTTAGTGTTCTGTACTCCTGGCAGATAAATGGCTCAAAGCAGGATCCCCTTGCTCCAGGCACTAGTACCACACTCTCATCACTTTCCTGCAGAGATGGTAAGAATGGTCTCCTCCTTGATTGTTGATGCAATACACCGCAGACTTGTCTGTCTGGAGGAGGACAGTTTTGTGACTGATGAGGTCCCACTAGTGCTTGCAGATCACACAACACAGCTGCATCTCCAATGCATTGATATAGAAATGAGTTTCTGATGGGTCCCAGACACCTTGAGCCAAATTTTTAAAGGAGTTAGATTGACGCAAGTGACTTGCATCAAAATAGTTTGATGCAAGAGGTGACTTGCGTCACAACTTGCATCAAATGTGATTTTACAAGGCAGCCTGTGTCAGATCCAGATAGTGCTGTGACAAAGCCCCCTTGTGTCAGGGTTGTATCACACAACCCAGTGCACCAGATCACAAGAGGGCTTACGCCATGGTGGGGCTGCAACATCCCCTTTTGAGGGATTTTAGAAGCCCTGTCATGGACGCAGCAAGGGGCACCACTTAGATCAGCCAGAAGGTGGTCTAAGTGGTTTGCTCCAGTGGAATGGGGTGTTACCGGGGAGTAGGGGCACACTTGGGAGGCATGAGAGGTGGCAGTGGGAGTGTCGTGGGATGGCTGACCACCAGCAGCATTGATTTTGCACCCTTGCTGGGTGAATTTGCATTGTTCTTTTTGATGTTTATCTCCTTTTAGCCTTCTTTTTCCCTAACTTATTAACATAGCCTGTTTAAACGTTACCCTCCCCATTCGCTTTAATAATTTTAGGTATCATTTTAGAGTATGGAGCTACATGGACACTTATCGGTACTGTAAATGCTGCCAAGAAGCAAAATGTATTTTTAAGCTCTGTTTTTTGTTTATTCATTTATGTATCTATTCATTCATTCATTTATGTATTTCTTCAAGATTTTATATATACAATGGATTTAATGTACATATCTTGCCTGGTGTTTAGTGCCCCACCTCCCCAATTTCCCCCAAGCATATTTTAAAACATCCCTGGTGGTCCAGCAGAACCCCCCCGATCCTGGCAATCTCCTCCCAAACCAAGTAGAGAACAGTTCCTGGTGGTCTAGTGGACCCCTCCGCCCCATCTGATAGAGTCCCACCACCCCACTCCCCCCTTCCTGAATCGAAGCTGGCGACCACCACAGCTCTCCTCTCACCACCATGGCTGGCTGCCTACTGAGCTCTCAGTGACCATGCACTGTATACAGTATGCACCCATTAATTGACAGCTGCTGTTCATAGTGACAGTACCTCTCCACTTCCCTCTCCCTGCCCCCCCCTCAAATTCACATGTCCTTCACAGCTCCCACTTCCACTCCCATGCACTCCCCCCTGGACCTCCTCAGCTGGCTGCTTTCTTCCACCATCTTCCTAAGCTCTGGAACTCCCTCCCCCTCCCTATCCGCTCTCTCTCCCCCCATCTGTCCTCCCTACTGCTTAGCTTCACCTTTCACACCTATAACTGCAACTGAATCTCCACTACTTGTGCCCTACTAACTTACCCCCACTACCCACCTCCCTCTTCACAAACCCTCAACTGTAATTCCCTACTGCCTTCCCTGACCCTCTCATAACAAACCCCAGCCCCCTCCCAACTCCCTGCCTCTAAGTCATTTGTTCTACCTCCTACCTGACCCACTGTCCTCCCTTTCGTACCACCCTCCCCTACTCCTTCTGAATACTTGCTTTCTCCCAGCATTTCCCCTCCTCTACCCTTTCCTCAATATAGGCCGGGAACCAGTCTCATGCTGGTGTGCTGCCACTTTTAACTGCCTCTTACGGAGTCTTCACCCCAGAGGGATGATGGCTTGTCTCTCTTCTCAGCCTGCCCCTCCTCCTTCTCTTCCTATTCCTTCTTCTCCTTCAGCCCAGCGGTGACCGACCCTGAGGGGCTTTCACCCCAGAGGTTCTGTATTTATTTGCTTACACTGTTTGGTTCACATACCCACATATTGTACTGTACATAGCTGTTTTTTATCTCAATGTTATTTAATTGCTGTATATAATTTGTTTGTTAAACCTCACTCTGTTATAAAATCAAGTTGTACCTCCCCTGTCCCCTTCCCCCAGAATGCATCTGGAAATGAGCTATTGTACATCAGTAATGCCTTTCCTGCGAAACGTTTCAAGTAAATAAATAAAGATTTCAGCAGCAGAAAGTACAGGGTACTTGGTTAACAAATAAACCTGTTGGTTTTTTCCTTGTAAAAGATGTGTATTACCTGCCAGTTTGCAGTACAAGGTAAAAGCTTTTTGAATCCATCTGGTTCCGGAGTGAGGGAGGTATATATTAAACAGTTTATCAGCTGTAACACTAAATATGTTGTTTACGCCCTGTGGTTGTCCCGTGGGAAAGTGTATATTGGTCAAACTACATAACCACCAAAAGAGCGCATTCAGGAGCACTACAGGGCTTTCAGATGCAGAGGTGTAGCACACCCCATTGGAAAACATCTTTTGGAATTGGAACAAGTAGAAAATCATACAGTTCTTTGTATGGGCATTGAGCAAGTACAGCACCAACCCGGGAGGGGAGGGGGAGACAGATTTCTCAGATTTATCCAAAAGGAATCCATGTGGCTTTTTAAACTAAAGACCTTAAAACCATTAGGCTTCAATGATCAGATGGATTGGCAGCCTTTTTTTGTAATGGCTAGTTTATTTCTTGTATACGAGCTAATGAAACAATTCAGTTTTGAAATAAAAATTCTAAGGGTATGGCAACAGATGGGAATAATTTGAAAAAAAATATTATTTAAATATGGAAATTCTGCAGTGTAAATACACTGTCCAACAAAAGGCTTTGGATAACAATTTAGAGAACATTTATTTATTGCCACCAGGAGTTCAATAATTAACTCGGTGTTAGATTTGTGTCATGCGTCACTAATATGCTTTGTTTTTATGAAAAGATAAGTAGTTCATTAGATCCTGGAATATCATGCAATGTGATATTTATCGATTTCACCAAGGCTTTTGACTTGGCACCACATTGGGCCATTATACAGAGGATGATAGTTCAAAACGATAATAACAGACTCATGTCTTGGGTAGCTGACTGGCTCTCCAATAGGTATCAGTGTGTGAATATTAGAGAATATACAGAACCACAGGTAGTGTTCACTGTCCTTTAAGTTTCACTAGATTTGCTGATCTAGAAAAAGTGCTAAATTAAAGTGACAGTGAAATAAAAGAGACACTATGGTTAGAAAGGTGTACAATTACAGCTGCTCAGCAGGGTGCTAAAATTAAGAGGTGCGAATGCTCTGCTACAGATGAAAGAGCGAACTTTAAATGGGGTGAACACATTCTGTAGTACAGTATTTCATCTAGTCATCAAGCTACTAGTGGTGTACCTCAGGGCTTTGTTTTGAACCCATTATCCTTTAACATCTTTATTTCAGATCTAACTAGAAAATTAACATCATGCACAATTAAATAAAGATGGGAGGTAAATGCCTCACTGAGGACGACTGTAAACTAATCCAGGTAAACCTACATAAACTAACTGTACGGGCAAATAAATGGGAAATGAAATTCTATTTAGACAAATGCAAAATAATGCATCCAGGGAGGAAAAAGACCCATTGTTCCTATGTGCTAAATGGTAAAACCTTAACTCAGACAATTAAAGAACAGGATCTTGGTATAGTTATTGACGGTAAATTTGATCTCATGTCACAGTCCTTATCCACTATTACTCATGCCAATAGAGTTTATGGGCAATAAAAAGGCACATAAAATCTAGGGACCAGGCAATAATTTTCCCCCTTTACAGGGCTTATGTGTGCCCACATTTAGACTATGCCTCATTGGTCTGGTGTCCCTAAAAGCATAAGGACATTGACCAAATCGAAAAAGACCACCAGAAAGCTATAAAAAAACATATATGACATTTAAATTTTACCTCATGAATCCCAACTGAAGCATCTAAACTTAATGACTCTAGAACAGCATTGCCTAAGAGGGATCTTGCTTACTATGTGCCACATTATGCAGGACTCATATCTTCTTACAGAGTTAAATTTTAATTTCAAACAAATTTCTAAACATATTAGAGAACGCCCACTCTAGTTGTCTGGACAAGTCTTCAGAACAACAAAAATAAAATACTTTTTTACTCAGAGAATTATCAAGCCATGGAATTCATTACCTTTTGATATAATAGCTAGCAAATCTAATGATGAAGTTAAACACTAATTGGATAAGTTAATTTTGAATATCAGTGAACTACACTATTAATAGTTAGAGCAATATGGGCATACAAGCCTCTTCGCTCCTTTTCTGCCTCAGAGTGAACCTCAGTAAGGCAACTTCAAGCAGTACTGCTTCTTCCCCTTCTAATGGGAAGAGGAAAGAGGAAAAACTCGAGGCCGAGCGGCACTGAGAACCCAACCTGGATTGGGAACTGGCCCGCTTCATTTTGTGCTTCCAGGAGGACTGTCCTTCCCCCCAGGCACAGGACCATCTGTTGTTAGAACTCTTCCTCAACAGGAAAAGTGGACCAGACACATCCCCACTGCAGCAGCAGCAGCTTGCCTGAGAATGCGCCCTACCAATCCGTCCATGGCCATCGACCATTGACTTGGTATGGCTATGAGAGACTGAGAGAAATATTTTTTGTATAATACCACTAAACTAACACAAACATAACAAATTCTAGCTTTAAACACTGAAAACTGAGAAGATCTGAATGCTGCTGTTGTATAGATGTGAAGCTCTAACCCCTAGTGGCCAAGTGATGTAGTCACTGATGAGCACTCAGCTGTGGGGTTCAAGGAACTGAGGTGGTTGAGAGCTGGTGCTGAGGTAAGCCAAGCAGCACAAGCCAGTCTTATGGTGCTGTGAATGTGTGCAGTTTGCCTTGGCACCAGCCCTCCTGAAAAGTTTTCATTCCCACAGGGTTCCAGCACCTCTGTTTCAGATCCACTAGTGTGAATAAATGGTGAAGATTGATACCTGGAAGATCTATATTGGGTGGGATATTCAAAAGGGTTGCGCCATGCACAATAGGGTTGCGCCTGCGCAAGTCCGAAATTGTGCCATTCTGCGATATTCAGCAGGAGGCAGTTGCGCCACTGAAAACATGCTGCGCAACAGTGCAATGCAAATGAATGCATGCTGAACTGGAGGGGGAGGAATCATGCATAAACTGCACAGCCTGATATTTAGCCAGGCTGTGCAGAGTTGTGCAGGCGCAACCCCCAACCTGTGCCTGCACAACTTTGAGAAAAAAAAAAGGAGTAAGTCAAGGGCCACCCACAGGTGAGCTGCCACATTGCAGGGTGCAACACAGCAGTTGCCACCTGTGGCTGGCCCTCAACCTACTCCCTGTGCCCTCCTGCAGCCCGATCGTGGGTAAAAGTGTAAAAAATTCCCCCACCCCACCCGACTGGCCCGATCGCGTGCAAAAGCAGAAAAGTTCCCTCTCCTGCTGTGTCACGGGCATAAGCTAAATCGCCCCCCACCAGCCCGATCGCAGGCAGCAAAGTGTCCCCCAAACATATCCCTAGTGGTCCAGTGGACCCGATAAGCCCGATGCGGGCTTAAAGTTTAACCCCAGAACATGTCCCTAGGGTTCAGTGGACGATAACCTGATCGCTGGCTGCATTATGTTAGGTGAGCACTCACCTCAAGACCATATCCCCTGGTGATGTAGTGTTCCCTTCACTCACTCCACCATCGGCGCCCCACCACCGCCTCCCTCGGCAGAGCGGCGGGCGGCAGCATCTCACCTCCTGCCGCCTCTGTCACCTGCCGTCGCATCGATAGCCCAGCCACACCATTGGTGCAGAACAAGAGCCAATGGGCATGTAGGTTACACAGAAGGCAGTCCAGATTTGTGAATGAATCATTCACATATCTGGACTGCCTTGCACGGTATGGGCTGCACGCCTATTGGCTGTTGCTCTGCACCAATGGGCATGCAGCCCACAGGGCAGTCAGTCGAGGGTGGTGGGGCGGCAGGCAGGTAGGATGCTGCCACCCGCCGCCGCCGGGGAGCGGAGTGGTGGGGCTCATGGTGGATGGGTGGGGGGACACTAGATCACCAGTGATATGGTCTTAGGGGTGGGGGTGTCGCACATAATGCAGCCCACGATTGGGCTTATCAGTCCACTGGACCACTAGGGATACGCTCTGGGGGTTAAACTTCTTCAGCTCACGATCGGGCTTATCGGTCCACTGGACCACCAGGAACGTTCTGGGGGGGTTTCAAACTTCTTCAGCCCGCGATCGGGCTTATCAGTCCACTGGACCACCAGGGATACGTTCTGGGGGGGTTAAACTTCTTCAGCCCGCGATCGGGCTTAGCAGTCCAATGGACCACCAGGGATATGTTCTGGGGGGGGCTGTTCAAACTTCTTCAGCCCGCGATCGGGCTTATTGGTCCACTGGACCACCGGGGATATGTTCAGGGGGGTTTTAAACCTCTTCAGCCTGAGATCGGGCTTAGCGGTCCACTGGACCACCAGGTATATGTTCAGGGGGGGTTTAAACCTCTTCAGCCCATGATCAGGCTTAGCGGTCCACTGGACCACCAGGGATATGTTCGGGGGGGCTTTTAAACCTCTTCAGCCCGCTATCGGGCTTAGCAGTCCAGTGGACCACCAGGGATATGTTGGGGGGGACACTTTGCTGCCCGCGATCGGGCTGGTGGGGGTGATTTAAGCTTATGCCCACAATCGGGCCAGTCTGGGGAGGGGGATTTCTTACACATTTGCCCACGATCGGGCTGCTGGTACGCCGGTCCCTCGACGGCTGCTGCCTGGCAGGGTGCCAGGCACAAGTCCTTGGGGATTCGCGCACCTGCATGCTAATGGCATGCAATGGGATGACAAACAGATGCAAATGGCCCCCGCACTGGATGAATTATGGCCCCATTTGCATGTCACCTTTGAATATCGGAAATTTGCGCGTGCACAATGGTACTTGCACCACCGCCAGTTAGAATACTCCACTCTGACCACTTGCGGTGGCGCAAGTTCCACTCGCCATGCACAGTGGCTGTGGCTGGGGTGATATTCCAAAGGAGTTGCGCAATAGCGCAACTCCTTTGAATGTCACTCCGGCCACACCCCTGTGCAACTATTTTGTGCAGCGCAAGGGCTTGCACCACAAAATAGCACAGTTTGAATATCCGGCCCCTTATCTTTTTTTTTTTAACGTTTTTATGGTCCCAATTTTTTCCCCATTTTTTCCCGGCCCCTGTCCCAGCCATGCATGCATGTGTGGAGGCACGTGCACACCGCAGTACCGGGACACCCCTCCCGCTACTTGCCACCCCCTCCCACCTACACTGACCATCAGACCTCCACACGATGGCAACGGAACTATGGATGGGGTCAGATTCCCGGGAGAGGAGAGCTGCCTATCAGCTGTTCTATCCTTCTCCATGCTTTCTTCCCGTGCCATCTCTCTGATGACCCAAGTCCATTTCTGAACCCAGGTCACTGGCATGATGTGAGGTAAGGTATTCAATGCCTTAGCACTCTGTGCCACTGGGCCAGCACGATCTACTTTATCTTTATGGGAAACAGGGTATGAAGGATCTGTGACCACAACATGGATTTCAGATACTCTGCTTGCAGAAGTGATATTCACCAGAAATGGTGTTTTCAAAGTGATAAATGTCAAGTCACAAGTTGCAATAAGTTCAGAGGGCTTCCAAGTGAGCATATTCAGCACAAGGTTGATATCATAAGGGAGCCACCAGCTTCCTGATGGGAGGCCTTGTGTGCAGAATACTTTTGAGGAGCTTCTTAAGCAATGGCAGCTGTGCCATGTTGAGAATACCTACTGGTTTGCAGTATGCTGAGAGAGCACACAGGTGGACCTTAACAGTGGAATTTTGTAGGACAGCATCAGAAAGGTCCAGTAAGTACTCCAGAACCTTTTGAGGTGGACACCTGAAGGAGTCCACTGGAGTTTTGCAGTGCCAGATGGAAAATGTTTTCCACTTGACTGTATGTCTTCCTAGTGGAAGCTTTACATGCAGGCAAAAGTATCTCAGAGACCCTCCAAGATACCTTGTACCTGTTCACTTTTATCTCTTCATAAGCCAGACCTGGAGGTGAAGAGAGTGCAGGCTGGCATGGACCAGCTGACCCCCCGTTAAAGTCCATCTGGAGTGGCACAGCCCTTGGTTTGCTGACTGAAAGTTGATTCAACAGAGGAAATCATATCTGTCAAGATCAGCAGTGGGCCACAAGGAACATCTTGCTCCATGTGACTCCAGTTTGAATAATACTCTCTGTATGAGAGGGATTAGATGGAATGCATTTAGAAATAGATTTTGTCATGGTAGTCTAAATGAATCCAGACAGAAACACCATGTTCTAGTTCTCTAGAGCAGAATCAAGGCAGTTTGGCATTGAGTAGGCATGTAAAGGTCCACATTTCAGGTGTTCCACTCATTGAATACTGATCTCATGATGTCTGGTGCTAGTGGCCACTTGTGAGGATCTGCTTCTGTTTGATGGAGCTCATCTGCCACAGTGTTCTGGACTCCTGGTAGGTAAATTGCCTGGAGCAGGATCCCCTGCTCCAGGCACAGTTCCCACACTCTCGTTGGCTCTCTGCACAGCAGTTGAGTGTGCCCCTCCTTGTTTGCTGATATAGTATGAGGGGGCCAACTGTCTTTTGGCTGACCAAATCCACTGGGGCTTTGAGACCACATAGAGCTGCTTGCATCTCCAGCACATTGATGTGAAGGTATTTTTCTGACAGGTCAGACACTTTGTGTCTGAAGACCCTGGCAGTGGGTTCCCTATCTCAGCAGGGAAGCCATCTGTGGTGAAGGCTACCTCTGGTTCTGGTGGGGAGAAAGGGAAGCCCTGTAGGAAGCTATCCTCTACTGACCACATCAGGGACCTCACCAAAAATGTGATCACCTGAATGGGGTAGTTTTGAATGTGTGATGCCTGTGACCACTGGGTACTGAGCATCCACTGAGTTTTGCTCATGTGCAGTTTTGCCAGAAGTGCTGAGAACACTGAGGAGGCTATTAGGCCCAGCCTGTGTTGCGTGGAATGGGCTGGCACAGTCTTGCATTCCATGATGTAACATGCCATCTGCAAGACTGCTCAAAGCCTGCTGTCTGGGAGAAAAGCTTGAGCCTGGGTCATGTTCAGGGAGTACCCTTCTCAAATGATCCTGAGAACCTACTTATCAATTGAGATGGATTTCCACTGATGCTAAAACTGGGTCTTGCACTCCATTTTTGGGTAAAAGAGGTCTACCTCAAGCAGCTGAAGCAGATCCTAGGTTAGAGCTACAGATGGTGGCACAGAGCACTTTTGGTGCCTGTGCCTTCGGCTGTACTTTCATTTGGGGTTGGGGAAAATGGGCTTTACTGTTTTGGGCTCCCCTGTCCCTGCCATGAAAAGACTGCTTGTTGTGAAAACAGCCATGTCCTCCACTCCTCTGTGGCTTCTGGGGAGCTGGCCTGGATGTCTTAACAATCGTACTAGTTTTGTTTTACTCTGAGAGACTGCTCCACATGCTGTGCAAACAGATGAGAGCTATCAAAGGGCACATTCATGATCTGTTGCTGGACATCCAAAGTGAAGCCAGCAGTCTGCGGCCAGGACTGCCACCTGATGCAAATACCAGCAGCTGCAGCGAGTTGCTGCATCAAAGACATCTAGATGGGTTTTCTGCTGGTGATGGTAAGATTCAGTACCTTGTTTTAACAGCAAGCAATATGTCTTATTTTGTCTCTGGGTCTGGCAGGGCCTCTGCTAGAGACTTTATCTTGCTCCAGAGGGCATACCCATACTTACAGAAGTGACCCTGATAGCTAGCTATCCTTATGCCAAGGGTATCTGAGGCATAGACCTGCTTGTCCATGGTGTCCACCTTGGGTGTCTCCTTGTTAGTGGGATACATGTTGACCTCCTTGGGCTCTATGGCTGTCATTCTCATGAGGAAAACAATGGCATCTGCTAATAGCTGAGTAAACTATATGAGCTTAGATTTAGATGTCAAGTATTTCTTGTCTGCCTGCTTGGGGAAAGCTACCATAGAAGCAAGCCTCCTCCAAACCACCTCTGAGAGTGTCTCTGTGGCTGGATGGGAGGAACTAAGGAAACAGAATATTAGACACTTTTAGAAACTCCAGTTGGAGGCACCTAACCTGGTCTATGGCTGCTGCCTCAAAATTCAACACAGTGTGCATATTTCTGAACACAGCCTGGAAGGAGAGGTCCGTGTAAGGTACAGTCACAGGAATTGGGCTGAGTACTCTGGACCATAATAGGAGTACTCCTCCACACCTACAGGGATAATGAGATCAGGGTCTGACTTGTCCTACTCTACATCCTCCTCACTTAGAAAGTAGTAGCGAGGAGGGCGACAAACAGCCTACAGAGTGGGCTGTAGCCTTGGGAACACTGGCCCTAGGACCATCTCTGGAGGGAATGATAATGACACTGAAGGCTTGTGTGGCACCATTTACAGCACTGCAAGTGGCACTTGGGTTGTCCCCAAGGAGTCTGACCTCAGGGGAGCACCACCAATGGTGTTGACAGCCCCACTGGCAAGATCCATGGCTGACCCAATCCCCAGAGGGGACAGAGGTGAGCAATACCATATGTGAAGCAGACATCAGTGGTGCTACAGTCAGCTGCATGCATAAATCAAGAGGCACCACAGATGGCACCAGCCCAGCCAACTCTGAGGTGTCAGGCTGGCACCAAAAATGCTGGCGCATGACTTATATGCTGCACTCACTGCTTCATAACAGCTGCCAAATAACCAAATTGCCAACTGGAGTCCTCTTTAATGGACAGAAAGGGGTTCCAGTATAGAGACACTGACCACACAGGCCCCAGCTTCCCCTGTATCATCAGTGACAATGGTGGGGAACTCAGGCCTGTGGAGGTTGAGTGTCTCACCGCAGAATGGCCAGAGAAAGACCTCGACTGGTTCAGTTTCCTCCTCTTCTTGCAAGAAGAGGTCAAGGCCAAAGAGTGCAAAGATGCTGATGCTGAGCATGTGCAGATCTGGACCATTTCTTTTTTTGACTCCAGGAGGACGGTCCCTCCTCCCATCCACCAGACTACCCATTGCCACAGCACCCTCGCAGAGAGAGGTAGTGGCCATACACAGCACTGTTGACAGACTAGCTAGCCTTTTCAGGCCTGCTACCTTTTAATTTGGCCGTTGACCATTGGCACAAGGCAGGGCTGAGAGAAACTGTAAATTTGTGTGTGTTTAACTAAACTGAAACAAAACAAACAGACCACAGAGTATTTTTAAAACTAAGTTGAAGAGCTGAATACTGTCCATGTATAGACGGTGAAGTGCCAGTCCTGATGAGGACAGCAAAGATGCTACTGATGCGCACTCGTCAGTGGGGAAAAAGGAATGGAGGCTGTTGGGGGCTGGTGCCACTGTATAACAGTGGGTGTGTGTGGTGATGAGCACACACTGTGCCTACTCAAGTCATGAGCTCCCTCCGGAAAAGTTCTGGCTCTTGTGAGGTCCTAGTGCCTCCAGTTTAGACCCACAAGTAAGAATTTATGCAGAAGATTGATTCTTGGAAGATCACCTCCTATGAACAGCAGTTACATAGAAACACAGAAGCTGTCAGCAGATAAGAACCACTTAGCCCACCTAGTCTGCACAGTTTTCCCTGCATACTGTGCTACCGCAAACCTTACTCAATCTCTGGACATCTCCTCCCCTTGCCTTACTACCAAGGTCCCCTTGTATCTGTTCCATGCATACTTGACTCCCGTCACCATTTTGGCACCCACCAACTCCGCTGGAAGACTGTTCCAAGCATCCACCACCCTCTGTGAAGAAGTTTTTCTGAACATTTCCTCTGATCCTCCCCCTGACACAAATTCATAGTGTGACCCCTTGTCCTTGAGCTTCTTTTTCTATGGAAAATGCTACCTTCCTGTATGTTATTAATACCTGTTATGTACTTGAATGTTTCTATCATATCCCCCTTTCCCACCTCTCCTCCAGAGACTACATAGTTCCTTGAGTCTCTCCTTGTAAGGCTTGTGCTGCATGCCCTGCGCCATTTTGGTATCCTTCTTTTGTACCGCCTCCACCTTATCAATGTCCTTCCAGAGGTGGGGCTGCCAGAACTGGACACAGTACTACAGGTGGGGTCTTACCAGTGATCTGTAGAGGGGTAATAATATTACCTCCTTCTTCCTACTGGTGATACTCCTCCTTATGCACCCGAGCATCCTGCTAGCCTTCCCCACTGCCTTATCATACTGCTTGGCTATCTTGAGGACATCATAAATGATTACCACCAGGTCCCTTTCATGTTTGGTGGTTGCAAGTACTTCCCCTCCCGATTGGTACATAGCCCTGGGGTTTCTACACCCCAAGTGCATGATTTAGCACTTTTTTTCTTGAAACCCAGCTGCCAAACCCTTGACCACTCTTCCAACTTTTTCAAATCATCTCTCATTTCCACCTCCCCACCCCCCGGTATGTCTACTGTGTTGCAGATTTTTGTGTCAGTCTGCAAACAGGCATACTTTCCCCTTCTAGCCCTTCTGTGATGTTGCTAATAAAGACACTGAAGATGATCGGGCCTAGTACTGAGCCCTGAGGCACCCCACTAGTCATCTTGCCTTCTCCAGAGTAGACACCATTTACCATCACTCTCTGACTCCTGTAGCTTAACCAACTTCTTACCCAGTTTATAACTTTTTGACCCACTTCTGGACAGGCCAGCTTGTTCACCAGTCTTCTATCAACTCCTGTTGATGGCAGAATCAGAGGTGATGTGCTTGGCTTGTTCCCATTTTTCAGGCCCTCCCACTAAGGATTTACTACTCTGGAATGGCCCTATGGAAATATGGGACTACTGTAAAGTTATTAGGGGACAGAGTGATCCATCTTCAAGTTACCTTAGCTTGGGGAAATTTAAAGGCTGCTCCTGTTACAATGGTTCAGTCAGCTCTGAGTCAACTTACAGAAATCAGAAACTTTTCCAAAATTAGGTGGAACTTAAGCCATAAGGATAAGCTAGCTAATCTCATGGACATAATGTTACCTCCATTTGTGTCACATATCTGGAGTTTAAAAAGTTTCTCAGTTCTAAATGATACAATTCTGGATTGTTACAATCACTTGAAAAATGTTTTGTACAGCCCGGTCAAGACAAGAACTGACTCATGCTTGGCTTCTTCTTGGTTTGAGCGGAACTGTAAGAGGGCAAAAACTGCACTTTCTCAATTAATAAGGACTACTGAAAAATCCACAGATAAGAATAATGATAAATTATTAAATATGTTGTTCAGGCATAGGTCAGGAAGCATAGGAAAACCAGAAGCAGTTATAAAATTCATAAGTAGCATTTTATTATCAATAACAGTAAAATAAACAATAAAAATTGTTCAGTATAACGTTTTACAAAGGCAGTACAAACAGAGAAAACAAAATCCTTTGTCTAAGCGTATCTCTATAATTCCAAGTTTCAGTCGCTGTAGCAAAAATATTGCTGCTCTTTTTATAACAAGTCTATCCGACAATTAACCTCTTCATCCTGAGCTCTTTAAGGAGACATCCTGTTTCTCACAAAATGTATCAGAGTTCTTGACAGTTTCTTTGCAGAGCAGGCTTGCAAACAGAACAGTGTCCCAAGCTGGCCTCATGCTAACAGCTCTGCAAAAGAGTTTGCAAACAAGCCTGAAAGGAGCACAAACTGCATCTCAGGTTATCCCCCCTAAATTCCAAATAGCTTTTTGTAATCATTCAACAGTATAACTATATACATTTCAAACCAAGGGATCCCAGTTTCACATTAAAATTCACATATATTTTTGTAACCGCAGATATGCAATAGGGAAAAAAGACAGAAACATCAAGTGAAAGTAGAGAGATAGCAAGAGGCAGAGAATTGCAAGACCATCAGAGTGATCAGTTCCTAGGTCTCACGAGAACATTTGGTTGCACAACCAGACAGACGAGAGCCAAAAAAGGAGAGGATAGAACAGATCCTTGTGTTTAACTATTTCTGCATAACAAACTGGATAGGGCCTTTTTCAACCCTGTCATAAAATAAAGCAAGAGAAAAATACAAATTACATTTGAAAGAAAAAAAAGTGAATTATTTCATAAACAATTTAATGGTATGCTTTGCATTATAAATAATAAGGATATACAATCCTTTTGGCTACTGTTTGCAAAGGGTACACATAATAGTAGATATTAATTAGATTCTTATATTCCACTAGATCAATGGATAAAACACTACACTAACATTTTTTATAATGCAGAAATTAGTATTGCTACCCTTCATGGGATTCTCTAACAAACAGGTCAAATGTTGTCTTACTGATTACTCAGCAGACAGGTGAACTTGGAACCCATTACTCAGCAGATAGCTTCCGATATGTCTAGATGGACACAATTTCCCCTAGGGCTAATCAATCAAGTAGAAGTGATCCAGCAAAATGTTTTCCCCTGTTTATTATTCTTTTTACAAACACTACCAAACGCTCCCTTAGACTTTAATTTTCGATCCTGGGATAAACTTATTTCTCAGTTTCTTTGGGGAGGGAAGACCCCCAGAGTAAAATATACCTTATTGCAGTTGTCGAGGATGCAGGGAGGGTTAAATTTACCCAACCTGAGAGAATATGCCAGAGCAACCCAAACACGTACAGCCCTTTTGCTCTTGAATCCCTCCTACGAGGTCCATTGGAAAACAATAGAAATAACTCTAAATGGACTAGAATCTTTCCATACTTACTTATTGGGAGACTCCTCCAGGTGCTACCCCTTGTCTAAGTTCATGAAATTCACTGCAGAATTTCTAAAGAACTGGCTTTACTTAATTCAGTTCAGATTAACCATCCCAGAGAAACACTTTCTAACTGTCCTAGCCTAAGCAGAGAGTTCTGCCCGCCCTTGCTGGAGCCGTCCCTTAAAAAATGGGAACATTATTCCATTAGATATGTGTTTCAACTGATGAGTCCTTCAGGAATTCATTCTTTTACATATTTACAATCCGTTTATGGGTTGCCTCAGAGAGAGCTCCCAACCTATATGACACTTGTTACTGCTCTTCTTGGGGTAGCTGACTCCCTAACCAAAATAGCAGAAACACCATCTAAAATGGTGAAACTAATTATTCAGGCCATAAAAGGAGGGTCCCAGGAACACATTATCAGTAATATATACCAGGCATTGCGACCAACAAAATCATCAGATTTTGACCAGGTGAGAGTCAGGTGGGCTAGGGAACTTAACTTAGAATTAGACCCAGATAGATGGCTGTTATCCATTTATTTTTACTCCAAGAATTCGCCAATGTCTTATTGGAGAGAATTTGCCTGGAAGACAAGGGTCAGATTCTTTATAACCCCAGATATTCAGGCAAAATATGGGGCACTAGACGGGAGCTTATGCTGGAGGGGATGTGGATATTCCCCTGCAGGACAAGAACACATACTCTGGTCATGTCCTCTCCTATCCGACTACTGGAGGGATATCCTAATGGAACTTGACAACATATTTGGTGCTCCTGAGTTGCTTACCCCGGGGTTTATCTTGACGGCAACGCCTACATTGAATGACCAGATCAATTGGTCCCAATATAAAATTGTTACACTTTCAATTTTAATAGCTAAAAAAGTTATTACCAGACTCTGACTCACCAAGGTGGCTCCGGTCAAGACCTCATGGAGAAGTCTCATTTATGAAGTATATAATCTCGAACATCTATCATATATGATAAACAATAAGATTAACACTTTCAATATTAGATGGGGGAAATGGGTTGCATACCAGCTAGAGAAGTATCCTGACTTTGTCCCATGAAGAGGGATGTTAAATCTCGCATGATTCGGGGATACTCATAGGTGGGAATGTGTATTCTCTATGGGCTCGGGCTGTTCTATGGAGACGTTCCAGATGGAGGAGACTTGTCTGGAGGACACGGGGTGGGGAACATATGGAACGGTGTATACCTAATCCTATAGTTTATAGGAATCTATTCTGGATTATTTCCCATAGAAAGAAAATGGGTATGAAGCTCTAGTTGAGATAAGTTAAACACTCTTGTCTATACAAATTAATTAAATGTTTGCGTTGTTACAAGGAATCTCAACAACAAATCTGTTGCATAAGTTATGACTTTGTATGTTATGTTTTATTTCAAAATAAAATAAAAAGTTATATTTAAAAAAAAAATGTTGTCTTACTGCAACCAAGAGAACTTTATTTGGCAATTACATCACTTAACAGGAACAAAGCCCCTGGTCCTGACCTAATCCCCTAGAGGTCCTCCTTTTTTAATCTCTGTATTCTTAACAGATCAATTCCCCATGCATGGAAAGGTGCCACCATTATATCCATATATAAAAAAGGGACAAAAAAGATCTGATGTATAGGCCTATATCTCCTTTAGATATAGCTGGCAAAATATTTGCCAAAATTATTTTATCCAGATTATTAGACCAAAAAAGATTATTGGGGGGACTTTCAGAACTACAGGCTGGGTTTAGAGTGGGCTACTGTACAGCTAACAACTGCTTTATTAATCATTTGAAAAAAAAAATATGTAGCACTAAGAAAGCAAAAGCTTTATGTGGCATTTATTGACTTTAGCTCTGCTTTTGATACCATTTCTTGAAGTTCCCTATGGGAACTTATGTTACACTGGAGTATAGAACCAAATCTGATCAGCATTGTCAGAGAATTATATACCAACACTTGGGCACAGATATGGCAGGGCACTAGAGGACAACTGTCAGCCGCCTTTCTGACTAATATGGGTGTTCATCAGCGGTGCATATTAGCACCGACCCTTTTCTGTGTATTTATCAATAAATTACTCTTACAGCTAGAAGAGTGAGCATCAGACTCTCCAAAAATTGATAGTACCAATTGTCCGGCACTTGCTTATGCTGACGATTTGGCACTATTTTCATTAACAAATTCTGTCTTACAGCAAAAACTAGATTTATTAATGTCTTATGCTGCTAGAGATCAACTTAAACTTAATGAAAACAAAGATCAGGTTATGATTTTCAGATCAAATAAATTAGGTAAGAGATGGAAACTAGGATCTAAGGAAATAAAATCAGTGAACACTTACACTTATTTAGGTCTTACCTTTGCAACTAATTGTTCTTGGTCTAAACATATGAGAGACTGTTCCATTAAGCTACCTAAAACAGCAGGAGCTCTCTCCAGATTCAACAGACAGTTTGGGGGTAATACTGTCAAACCCTTACTGGAAGCGACCAGAACAAAATACAATATATCTCTCTGGCACTTTATCAAACTGAAATATGGATTCCTCCTAACGACAAACTTTTAGAGATTCCTGTAAACAAACTATACAGATCTCTGTGTGTGGGCAACTTGGTCCTGGCTAGTACAACTAGTCTTGTGTCATTAGCTGCAATAAAGAGATTAAACTTCTGGATTAGATTTACCAGATTACCATCTCATAGACTTCCATATAAATGTCTAGCCAAAGAGAATAGCTGGCAACAACTGGACTTAGTCAAACTGGTTAAGGACAATAAACAAGGATCTTGATCTTTATAGTCTGGATTTTTTGGGATAAATACGTAAAACAGGGCATTCTGCTCAGCCTCAAATATAAACACTATATAAAGAACATGATTGTGAATATCAGCCACTCACATGACATGGAAAAAATAACCAGGGTCAACATTTCCCCTAGGCTAGGAGGGAATGATATTAGACATTTTTACAGATACTACAGTACCTAGATGTAATAATAGATCTTACTAAAAGAAGACTGTACACAATATGTCGGATGGAACTCTTCAATAGTAATATCTTAAAAACCAGATACAAAAAGTTAACAGACCAATCTGGAAAACAATGTGCATGTAATGTCCTGGAATATGAAAATTTATAACATGTCATGTTTAATTGCATCTGGTATTCTAGGCCTAGACAGTCTTGGTTAGCACCATTCTAGGGAAAAAATCCAGACACGAGACAAGGATATTCTTCGAATTAGTATCTTTACCACAGCAGATGAACAGATTATAAAGTGTCTGACTACCTTCAAAATATAAATAAAATTAATCTTAAACACAGATCCAGGAGTTATTCTAACTGTTTACATATGCCCACCAGAGAAAACCTAGCAGTTGGACTTTAGGATACTCTAAATTCTCTGTGTTCTTGTTATGATGTTTTATTGTTATTCATTTTCTACATTGTATGAAGAACTGCTATAATATGATTGCATTTTGCAATTGTATTCGTTGTTGTACAATGTTTTGACTCTCATTGTCTTTTAAACACTATGGGGCCTATTCACAAAGGCCTAGCGCTACGTGCGAAACAGACGTAAATGCGGGCATGCAGCTGCTCACCGCACAACAAAATTAAAATATGTGGCATACACAACACAGGCCGACAGACCCCCAGGTGTCTAGAGCAGAGACAGAGAAGACATGCAGCTACGTGCAAGGGCGTGATGGAGCCAGTGCAAGATGACGGGACTGCCCCTTGACCCCACCATATAAGGAGATGCAGAACAGCTAAGTGCCAGTGATATGCACAGTGCGGAAGAGGGATGTCCACGGAAGACAGCAGCAGAAACCATGAGTGAGAGACACGTGTGGGGACAGCCACAATGTGCCCAACCGGCAACGTTGACAGATGCGGCATGGTTGGGAGTGACAGTGGGAGGAGGCAGCAGTCCCCGAACTTTATGGGGCACATGTGGCCATCCCCATCACAGAAATCAGGCAGCACTATGATGTGCTGTTCAGGTGATGGTCATTAAGCACTCCAGCCAAGACCAAGGCCCGAATATGACTGGATCTGCAGGTGGCAATCAATGCCACAGGACTGGAGGCACACACACACTGGCAGCCATCAAGCACAAGTGGCGTGACCTCCAGTCCCAGGTGAAGAAGTGGCTGGGCAGGGCATACCAGTCACAGAGTGCCACAGGTGGCGGACTGCCAACCCCTGACCCACCTGCTGATGCCCATAGAACAGCAGGTGGTGAACATGATCAGCAACGTCCTCATGGATGGTGAGCTGGACAGGCTGGTAGTATGCCAGATAAGCACGATATGTGGGTGCACAGGGCACAACCACAGAACCGATGAACGGCAACAGTCACTAACCACCTGTCACACTCCACCCCACAGTGCCCAACAAATAGACAGTGTCGTCATCTTCTTCATTTGGATTGTTGTCATGTTCGTTCAATTGTTCACGTAAGGCTGGTGGTACAGCTTCACATGTGTACCACATTGGCTTGTATTTGCCATCCTCATAGGTCCAGCCATTGTCCTCTGGCTTCAGTAGTGGCATTTCTGGTTTGTCTGCATTTTTCTATAACAATGAAATTTAATTTGCACAGCAGATGTGTTGTGTCAGAGTTGATTTGCATGGTGTCAGCAAACTTGCGCCTGCTCCTTTGATCTTTTCTAAGAGTGCGTCTTTGTCACTCAGTTGATACTTGACATTGAACATACTGTAGCGGGCTGTGTTGACACTCTTTACTTTCTGTCCATACAAGGTACACACAAAGCTCTTAATTGTATCCTCAGTTTCTTTAGAAAAGTGTGGACATCCCAGTTTCCCACATGCCTGTGTGTATGCTTTATTCTTTTCCATAATTGTTAGAGGTCACACCTTCCCCTTGCCTTTGAACACTGGTGAATAGTCGCATCCTGTCAGTGCATGGAGAGCTAGTACAGCTGCACGCACAGGTCTGCCTAACTCTGCTGACAAGCGAGATACATCTATGAATCTTCCTGAGTTATTCCCTGAATGGCCAACGTCCATGTGCAGTTTGAGATTATCATTTAGACTTGCATGATACAGCAGAATGACCAGAATATCTGTATCATCTGCCCTGACCACTACATGCACATCTTCACCCTCATTTTGACTGCAAATGTGGTGTATGTGTTGCATGATTCTTGTGTCTGCTTCTATGTGTTTGCTTTTTAGGGCCTTGCACTCTAGTCTGAGCATATGTCCAGCTTCCACTTTGTATGAGTAACAAGTTTCTCCTACTGCATTCATGAGCGTTCTATAACATAGAACTTCACAGTACACATCAGAATTCCATGCTGTAGCTAGAAAACCTAGGACTGCCATCTTGAATAAAGATGAAGACAGGGATCCAGCAAGTCTCTTGGTTGGCTTTGGTCAGGACCAGTTATGAGATAGGAGAGTGGAGCGATGCTATGCTTTCCTCTCTTCTCTTGTTCAAGACCTTTGATCGATGGTGTCTTGTAACAGTCACTGACAAGGTAGACTTCATTTGCAGAAGTACAACAAACAAGAGACAGGATGATTTTTGCTATACCATGGAATGTTGGTGTCAGGTTTATAAGACTTCTGATCAAGAACATGGCATCAACTACAGTGGCATTTATAGCATCGGGGTGGCTACTTTGCACTCTGATCTAAAGTTTCTTCAGCAGTGTTGACTTTATTATTCTGTTCATTGATCCATCAATGTTTCCTGAGGAGAGGGGTACCAGGGTTAGCAGATAGGCAGACACCATCATAAAGTCAAGTGCTGAAGTTTCAGATAGATATAGCAAGCATCCAAAGAGGTCTCGAGTTCCTTTCAGCTTGACAATTTTCTTGTCCTTGTTCTTAATCTTCAAGCATCATGTGCAAAGTTCTTCAGCTTGTATCTTTTGATGGGTTCCTCAAACCTACTGCGTTTGGTAATGCATTCATCTCTAAACACATGATACATCTGAGTACCTATCTCAATAAACTGTAGCACTTCATTTGCTACCTCTTGTGATACTGCTTTTCCACTGCCTATTGAATAAAGATTGTTGTTCTCAAACGTATCCTGGAATGAATTCATGGAGAAGTCTATTGTGTTCAACAGCTTGTTTAGATCCTTCAAATCTCATTTAACTCTAAAACTCTTCAACTCTTGGCTGGCTTATTCATGGCTGACAAGACCAACTTTTTCAATAAGACTTCCAACAATTTTACTTTGAGCTGGCCGCAGAATGTTCCACCTCCTCCTTGCGTTGATGTTATGAAAGAAGAAATCCTGGTTAGTCTTGATGCAGCATCGGCATTAATTGTCTGTTTCAAGGTCAAGTCTACGTAATTTCTTCTAAACCCTCTCTTTGATCTTGCAATGGTTAATGCTCCATTCTCAATTTTTTTCCTTAGTCCAGGGTGGGTCTCATCCATGTTTAGCAAATTCATAAGGTACAGGGTCATCCACTTGGCATAGCTGTGGTGCCCAGTTGTGAAGTAAAGAGGTATCATCTTCTCCAAGCTATATACAAAGAGAGGCAAGTAACTTGTCCTGATGGAATGGCAGAAGAGTTGGTACAACTCTACCAAACTGCAATACTGCAAGCCACAACTGGACAGTTGAGCCATGCTCACCACGGGGTGTGGAATCTGAGAACGTTTCATATGCTTTATCTTGAACTCAGCTATATTCTCTAGGTCCACCATTGAGGAAGGCGATGGGTCATTAAGTATCTGCTGCAGATGCTTTGAGATTGGAAAGTCTGACAAACCTTTACATTGTATAAAGCACTGCAAATGTTTAATTTTGAATGCCACTGAAAGGATCAGGTGAAGCCTCTTTGCCCAACTGAAAAATGTTCTTTGAAGAAGTTCATTCAGGGATCCCAATCCCAATGCACCACTTTCAGCAAGAGTGTGGTCTCCACCAGAACCATTCAGGAGGTATCCAAGACCTTTGAAATATGCTAGTTTTATATGGAATAGTCCAAAACATATGAAAAGTCTGTCATATTCCAAGGACTTTTTGGACTGAATTTGTAGTGCAGGTTTTGCTATGGCCAAGTCATAAGTAATAGGCATATAGTCCTCCTGGCATTCATCCATAACCCTGATAGCAGTATTCATGGTGTCTTGCACTACATCAAGTCTTGTAGGAGACTTTCCTATAGGGTCCATGTATGATATGATCTGCTGTGGCAGGTCATCTACAGAAACAAGGGCATTCCATCCATGTCACATTGGAGTAGCATCTACACTTGCACAATATATCATCCAGGCAATGTCCCTTCTCTTAGCTTGCATGAGGTTTTTTGATTCAGAGCTTTCTGTCACCTTATATTTATACTGTCTTATTTTTGGTTTTCCAGATGTATATGGTTGAATGTCTTTCTCGCCAATATCTAGAGATCTTTTCCTCTGAGACATCTGAATGTGCCTGGGTACAAGTGTCTTGTTCCCTTTGTGCCACTGGCTGTAATATCTACTTCTTTATACTTGGCAAATAGTCTTTGTCAAAATCTTCAGCCTTTGTCTGTGATGTTTTGCATCATTTGCTCTTTGATGTTAAAGATGGCCCTGCCTGGTCATGGGCATCAACTTCTGAACTTCGCTTATCTGTGTTTGTTTCTATTGTGTGTGTGCTTCATTTCTTGATGGTGCTTGGTCATCCATGTGTTCTTGTCATAGCTGCTTCAGATCTTTCTTTGGGTACAGCTGACTCCTCAATACTGGATGGTATGTTTTGGTATGCTATACCCATAGTGTCACGAAAAGTGTCATGACTGACAACTGTCTCTGTCATCTCATCATAATTGTCAAAAGCCAAAGCAGTGGCTAAACCTGGCTGTATGAGCAATCCATCTGGAGTAGCCATATTCTTTTCCATTATATTGGTTGTGACTGCAGTTTCCAGTTCCTCCACAACATGGTAGCTGACACAGTGACCAAACCTGTTCAAAATGGCTCAAAACTTTCTTACTGCCTATCATGGATTTAATATCCATGCCCAACAAGAGGTCTTTTTTGTGGTTTGATTATTCCCCTTGACACTGCAAACACTATGTCACCTGCAATAGATTGAACTACCCTCTCCTGTCATTCACTGCCCACTTCTGATGAACCCATGAGTATAGTACATAGGAATGTCTGAAGAACGAGTGGCAGTTTTACATTTTCTTCTATTAAGTCTTCAGCTTTAACTTTGGTTTTATTATGAGGCTGTACCTTTAGGAGTTCCAACAACTGCTCTCTTATGTGTTGAGCTGCTTGTGCTGCTTGTGCTTCCCTCCAGTCAGCCTGTTTCTTAGCAGACCTGATGATTGTACCCACTTTTCTACTTTTGGTATCAAATATGATACCATCTTTGAAGTGATCCACCAGTTTTGACTGCAAGCTCTGTGGATCATAATTTTTTTCATGCCCACTACACTCTATAAGAATGTCCATGTACCTTTTGTGTAGAGATAGTAATGATTCTTCTTGCATTCCATTAACAATGATGCATTGCACATACTTAACAAGTCTGGAAAAAGCAACCTGGTGACTGTCCCTCAACTGACTGTATTCACATTTCGTTCCTGTGCCCTTTATTCATTTTGCCTTTTTTAACATACTTTCATGTATTGTCTTATAATTGTCTTATAATTAGTGTCACTCCCATCATGATCTTTGTGTATCCGGGGAGCTCTTTATGTACACTATGTAATATGTAATTTTCTTAATGTATTTGACTGTATGTCCGTCTCAGGACCTCCTTGTGAATGAGCTTGCTCAACGGAGTTTTCCTGCAATAAACTTGAACTTGAACTTTAAAAAAAAAGAAAAAAAACTTGAACGCGTTCTTACAGCTGTTGTGGTACTGTACTTCACTTATTTGGCTATGAGATCAATACTGTCTACCATCATATCCATTTGTCGATCGTCCATTTCTTTTGCTGTGTTTTTTTTATGCTATCTGCTGCCCCATAAGTTACACATGTTGTAGGATATTCAAAAGTCTCCTTTGACCCATTAGGATTCCTTTGCTTGTATGATTTGCAAAATATAAATTAATTTGCGACTATGACTGATGTAGATGCTGCAGATTCAGATAGAGCACTATGAACTTGGGAGTACAGCAATTTTGCTGGGTAACTCTTTATGACGCCTTTTTTAAAGTTTCATCAGCATCAAGTTTACCCGAACTCTAATATGCAGTGAAGTTCTTGTAGCAGATATAATGATACCCTTGGCTGTTGGAGTAACATTCAGGAAATTCAAGACACACCATGTTGTACTTTGACAGTGTTTGACTAGAACGCCTTTCCTTTGCATCAACTATTTTCTCCCAATGAACATCATCAAAGGTAACGGGTCTCCATGGTCTGTGATAACTCCTGGATCAGTGCATAGGATGCATCTCCTCTGTAGTTTGTAGTGCAGGTTTTGCTATGGCCAAGTCATAAGTAATAGGCATATAGTGCTAGCCATATCTGAAACATTAAATACATTACGTTAATAACTAAGTAAACTGAGTCTATTAAATAAATTAGATTAAATAAATAACTAAGTAATTCAAGTCTATTACATAAATGTTAAACTTTTAGTTACTCTTAAGAAAGTGCATTTTCCAAGAAAATGTACAACTATGGATGAATAAGAGTTGTAAATCTGAATTCTACACGTTTTTACATGAGAAACAGTCATGAAACCTTTCGGACCCAGACACATAGATAAATGCACCTGGCTCCTGCTCTAGTAGGCCGTGCACCACATCACAGAGGTCGTGGCGGGAACTGTGAGGGCGCAGGATAGGCTTACAGAAGGTGTGACTGTGGATGTGAGTCTGGCAGAGGCGGTAGCCGCAGGTGCGTGCACCCAGGAATGCCTGGCTGATGAGGTGGCCATGGGTGCAAGGGCACAGGAGCAGATGGCTGACACCCTCCTGGCCATTGCTGCCCACCTTGCTGCCCAACAGGGATGGCCCACCATGCCCACCATGGCTGCATCCATGGCATCAACCAGTGCACCCAACCCCATGCCTGTGGAACCACAGCAGCGGCGCAACAGTGCCAGACAGCACCCCCAACCCATGGCGGCCAGTGCCAACCAGGATATGGGACCAAGCATGGTGACCCAGTGATCGCGCCATGTACAGGTGGCAAAGGGTGGGATACACACAGCGGACACAGTATGCCACACAGTAGAGGGCAGATGGGTGCGTGGACACAGAGGACATCAGCAGAGGTCTGTGACCCAGTGATACGGTGCAGCTGACATGTACATGACCGCCACAGAAATTACACACCCACCCACACCCCCTCCAGCAATGCCACATGCCATACACACACACCCCACCACTGCACACACCACAGTTCATATAGACACCCCATGGACCTGCACCGTCTAGGGAGGGTGTCAGGTGGACATGCCACTGGCCCACACTGTGCACCACACTGGCACACTCTCCCACACACCTACCACGCACTCAGTGGTGTGCGATGCCCGCAGCAGTGTGCCCCTGGCATGGCCCATGGCACAGAAATGCCACGTGTCATGCATGGCAAACTGCAGGTGCAGCATGCATGCCTGTGGCACGCCGTGGTCATGGCAACACCACAGCATGCATGTCACGCACATGTTGGCTCAGACTGGCACTCTCATCATCACCACCATGTGCGCCATCTTACCTGCTGAATGTGCCATGGGACACGTGATGGCACACAGCCCTCACCACCATGCATGCCGCTGCATGGTTGCCCATAGGTGGCACCCTGGTGCCCTCCTCAGTCAGTGCCAGTCCATGGGGATGCTGTGATGGTTCCTCACTGCCCTCTTCTGGGTGTACATCTTGTGGCTCTGGCACCATGCAGTGCATGCAGATGTGTGCAGCATAGCACAGGCGGTGAACACTCTGCACACCACACCCGGTGCAAGCATCATTGTGCCACCTGTGTGGTCCAGGCATCGGAACCACATCTTCAGCAGCCCTATCATGCATTCCATGATGCTGCGCACCCGCGTGTGCACTGCACTGGATGCAACCTCCACCGGGTGCCAAGGAGCCAGGTATGGTGTCAGTAGTGTAGTTCTCAGGGGGTACCCACTGTCACCTGTGGGAGTAGAGCAGAAAGGAATGGTTAGCGATGCTGGGGTGCACGTGGGGTAAATGTATCCACACATGGTTATGAGGCCACACCCAACAGCCATCTGTAGCCCTCTGGCTGATGGTCCATATGGTGCCTCAGGGCACTGTTGCCATACATGTAGGAGTTGTGGCACAAACCCAGGTACCATGCCGGGACATTGGTCAGGATGCCCATTGCATCGCAGATGACCTGAAAGTTGATGCTGTGGAATCCCTTGTGGTTTCTGAAGGCATCCTCATTGATGGACAGGGTGAGGATGGGCACATGCTTGCAGTCGATTGTACCCACCTTGTTCGGCATGCCATACATGTCCAGGAATAAACCCTTGACAGCCCTGAGCCCTGCATCTGTGGTGAACATGATGTGCCTCTCCCGGTGCCTCACCAGGGCATCAATCACCTGGTGCGGCACCCATGACATGAATGCCTGACTCACCCCTCTCATGTCGCCCATCATGCACTGGAATGTGCCCGTGGTGTAGCACTGTAGGGCACAAAGTACCTTTGTCTCTACCGACATGGCCATGGAGTGCTCAGTGTCCGGTCTGATCGCATCCTCCACAAGGCCACAAATGTACTGTAGTGTGCCGTGGTCAACCCAGTAATGATGTAGGCTGTCAGTGGGGTGTGGCGTATGGGCAATGAGACATGGCCTGAATGACTGGGGACAGCGCCGTGGTCTACCACGATGCTCTACATCTGCCTCCTCAAGGAGGACCATCTGTAGTAGTGCCCTGGGTACATTGCAATGCAACTTTGTGATCCACTACTAGCATTCGCTCAGTGGCATTGCACGTCCATTCGTGTGTGCTGTGCATGCCGTTTGGTGTGTCGCACATGCCCTTATAGGTGTGGCACACATGTGGTGTGGGTGTGCCTGCCATGGGATGCCATAATTGCTGTGGAGACAATGGTGGCAGCAGCACCACCCATGGTGGAAAGGGATGTCCATGGCAGGCCCGCCCTGCCACGATGGCTGTACTGGGTGGCAGAGGCCACCTATCAGGACAGCATACTGGCTGGGGAAATATGGGATGTTACCGAGAAGAGACAGGTAGGTGGTTCCATTGGTGGCTATCTGCCTTGTGTGTTTGATGGGTGAGTTTGGCTCTGTATCATGGGCATGTCTGCTTATCACTGTTTCCATTGTGTCCTGGAACATTGGGTGGTGGGTAGGCCTGGCCCAGCCCGTGAGGTCACACCATGGTGGCAGCTGCCATAAGACCTGCTGAGGATACTGGAGTTGTGGAGCAGCACAGAGGACTTTGTCTACAGGGATGACCAGGGGGACCTGTGGGCCATCCGTGCCCCCTCAATGGTAGGTGGCTGGTGGCCATGTGTATGTGTGGGTGGGTGGGTGGCTGGCATTGCCAGGATGGGGTTGTTGCATGTTGCCATGGCAATGATGTCAGTCCCCTCTGTCTGCTCTTCTCATTTCAGTGATACCATGGCCCTATCAGGTGGCTGGTACTTAAGGAGAGGGAGTTTATGGACACAACCTACCCCCAAGCTGACCCCTTCCAGAAGCCAGACCTGCCCTCAGAGAAGGACTCTGATTAAGGAAGAGCACCATCCGTGATCCTCCCCTCCCCATGACTGCTGCCCTGTTGTATTGCTTGCACTTGTATTTATTGTGCTGTGTTTGGCAGTAGAGGCATTCTACTCCAGCTACATCTCAGTGTCTGCTTCCTCACCCTGGCACGGTGTGCATGGATGGCCGTGTGTGTCTGTGGTGGGGGGGGCTCTATGTTCTGTGTATATCTGTGACAGGGCCTTATGGCATGCTCAGTGTGTGTGCCTGCATGTGCACCACAGTACGCCATGCTGTGCGTCCACATACAGTGGCACCTGCTGTTTGGCATGCATGCCGTGCTGGAGCTGGCCATATGGGCCATGTTGTCGCATGTGCGATGGTGGTATGGGGCAGGTGGCCAACACATGTGCTGGCACAGTCAACGTGCATTGTGTTAATGCATGCATGGCTGGTGTATGTGGGTGATGTTTGTAGTCACAGCAGGCAGTACCTTGCAAACTGTGGCCCACTTTGCTGGCCTCGCCCACCATGTAGGCTTATTATGGCTGCTTTCAGAACAAGTATTGTGTATGTGGGGCCACGACGCACCTTTCCGACATAACCTGCATTGTGCATGCGTATACAGTGTCCCACACATACCACATACATGGAAATGCCCCTGCATGGCTGTGTATCCACTATGGTGTGCATGTTCATGTAGCAGCTCTACGTATGGCACTATACTCGGTTTGTGAATACTGCACGGAGGCAGCTTCCTGGTGTTCTCTCTATGACATCTGGCTTCATGCGTGGGTATATGCACCGTGCGTAGCACCGCGTAGCCATCATGACTAGGCCCCTATATTTTCATTGTAATGGTCTATGACTAAACAATAATAAACTTGAACAGTCTTCTATGTGGAACGGTGTCGAAGGCCTTTCTGAAATCCAGATAGGCTGCGTCTGCAGCTCTTTTCTGATCCACTACCCTAGTCACCCAGTCAAAGAACTCAATCAGTTTGTCTGGCAAGACCTCCTCCATGTGAAACCATATTGCTTTGGATCCTCTAATCCACTGGTTGCAAAGATATTCCATTATCCTTTCCGTCAGTAGTGTTTCCATTACTTGGCCCACTACCGAAGTCAGGCTGACAGGTCTGTAATTCCCTGCCTCCTCCCTGTTCCCATTTTTGTGACATGGGACCACATCTGCCCTCCTTTTCTTTCCACCAGTCCAGGGCCCATAGCGGAGTTTTTGTCACAGGTACTAGCCTCGATAGAGGGTGTCGCTTTTGGGACCAATAGGCTGTCAAGTGATACTGGATGTCCCTTATCTGAAATCTGGCCCCTGGCACCACGGCTGTAATAGAGACCTTGTGCCCCAGAAGTTGAAGGAAGTGCCTTACTGGCCTGGGCTGACCTAGGACAAAGGAACTGGCCAGATCCATAAGGCTTACCACCCTTTTGTAAGGCAGGAATGCCTTGCCCTGGAGGGCATCCAGCTCTGCTCCAGTGAATTCAAGTACCTATACTTGTTCTGTCTGGGACGTTTGAAAATTTATAGAAACATTGAAGTTGACGGCAGATAAGGACCGCATGGTCCATCCAGTCTGCCCATTTCTTTTTCTACCTTATAAATGTGCCATCGGCCTTTGCTCTGTCAATGGCCTATCTATTCATACTCATCTGTATTGCTCCCTTATGCCTATCCCATGACTGTTTGAAGCCCTGCACTGTGTTCATATCCACCACTTCCTGAGGTAGGCTGCTCCATACATCCTCCGCCTCTTTCTGTGAAAAATAACTTCCTCACATTACCCCTTAATTGGCCTCCTCTAATTTCATGCTGTGTCCTCTTGTCCTGCTATTTTTCTTATATTGAAACATGTTAGACTCTTTCACCTTGTTAATGCCCTTAAAGCTTTGAATGTTTCGATCATATCACCTCTCTCCCTCCTTTGCTCTAGGGTATACATATTGAGCTCCGTTAATCTGTCCTCATATGTTTTCTGATGCAGTCCCTGCACCATTTTGGTTGGCCTTCTCTGGACTGCCTCCATTTTGTTAATATCCTTGTGAAGGTGTGGCCTCCCGTACTGCATACAGTACTCCAGATGGGGCCTAATCAGTGTCTTGTAAAGAGGGATTATTACCTCCTGCTTCCAACTTGTGATACCCCTACTAATACACCCTAACATCCCCCTAGCCTTACCTATTGCTTTAGTGGTCTGCTTGGATGATTTCAGGTCATCTGTGATGATGATGCCCAAGTCTCTTTCTTCCCTTGTGACTGCCAGCAACTCCCCTCCCAGCCTATAGATGGCTTCAGGGTTTCTCTTCCCTATGTGCATGATTTTGCACTTCTTTGCCTTAAACCTCAGTTGCCACTCTTCTGACCATTTTGCTAGTTTATCCAGATCTCTTCTCATTCTGCCCACCCCATCTGGATCATTTACTCTGTTGCAGATCTTGGTGTCATCTGCAAACAGACAAACCTTAACCTCCAGTCCATCTGCAATGTCACTGATGAAGATACTGAAGAGGACTGGCTCCAGGACTGATCCCTGAGGTACCCCACTTGTGACTTGCATCTCTTCTGACTGTATACCGTTTACCACCACTCTCTGTTTTCTGATCGTCAACCAGTTTGCCACCCAGCTGACCAACTTCTGACCCACTCCAAGCCTACCCAGCTTATTAATCAATCTTCTATGTGGAATAGTATCGAAAGCTTTGCTGAAGTCAAGGTAGGCGACATCAACTGCTCCCCCTTGGTCCACCACTCTGGTTACCCAAAGAAATCTATGAGATTAGTTTGACAGGACCTTCCTTTTGTAAACCCATGCTGTCTTGGATCCTGTGCTCCTATGGATTCCAAGTGTTGCACTATCCTTTCCTTAAGGAGTGTCTCCATAATCTTGCCCACTACTAAGGTAAGACTGACTGGTCTGTAGTTCCCTGCCTCCTCCCAGCTACCACTCTTGTGGAACAGGATCACATGAGCCCTTCTCCAGTCTTCTAGGACCGCTCCTGTGCTCAGAGACTTACTAAACAGTTCTGATAATGGCTCTGCTAGTGCCACCCTTAGCTCCTTTAGTACACTGAGATATATGCCATCAGGTCCCATTGCCTTGTCCACCCTGAGCTTATCAAGCTCTTGTAGGGCCCTTTCTTTTGTGAAGGGACTAGTGCTCACCTCCCCCCCCGTATCCATGGTGCTGAGCTGTGGGCCCTGCCCTACCTTCTCTTCAGTAAATACTGAGCAGAAGTATCTATTTAGGATAGATGCTTTTACATGGTCCTCCTCCTCACACGCCCCTTATCTCCTTTGATCTTAGCAGTACCCCCTCTGGACTTTCTCCTTTCACTAATGTATCTATAGAAAGTCTTGTCACCTTCTTTTATTGTCTGTGCTAGTATTTCCTTGGTTTGGGCCTTTGCCTGCCTTACTGCCTTCCCTGCTTCCCTTAGGGAAGTTTGGTATGCCTCTATATCTTCATCCCACTGCATTCCCTTATATTTCCTGAAGGCCAGCCTTTTGGCTCTGACCTTTTCTGCTACTGTTTTTAAGAACCAAAGTGGTTTCCTATTTCTTTTGCACTTCCTTCTCTCTAACACAATGGGATGTTGCTTCAAGTATTGCATCCTTAATGCTTGCCCACTCTGCCTGTACCCCCTCACCTGTATTTCTTTTTGCCAGGGCTAGCTTAACTCTGTTGGCCATCTTATCAAATTCAGCTCCTCTGAAGTCCCATATTTTTGCCTTGGAATGGGATGATGTAGTTGTAGTGGCCAAACTGAACCATACCATGTGATGGTCACTGGCCCCCAGGTGACCTTCTACCTGGAGATCTGTGATCCTTTCCCTGTTAGTCAGTACTAGATCTAGGATAGCCTTGTCTCTTGTGGCTTGTTGTATCAGTTGTTTGAGGCCCTCCCCCTGCAGGGAATCCACCATGTGCCTAGTTCTGGCAGATGTTCCTGCTGGTATTGACCAATCTGTATCTGGCATGTGGAAGTCTCCCATTATCAGAACCTCCCCTTTAGCTGTCAAGGTTTGTATATCTTCTAACAGTAATGTGTCTATGTCCTCCTTCTGGTCTGGGGGCCTGTAGACAACCCCAGTTCTTATGGTTGTCCCATTTCCTGTTTCCAGAGTGACCCACAGTTTTTCTGGCTCCTTATGTGTATTCTGAATTTCTGTAGCTTTGATATTTTCATTGACATACAGGGCCACTCCACCCCCCTCCCTTTTTGCAACTCAGTCTCTTCTGAACGGAACATAGCCAGGTACTGAAGTCTCCCAAGTGTGGTTACTGGTAAACCACATCTTGCTAATTGCTACTATGTCCAGTTTAGCCTCTGTCATTATTGCCTGCAGGTCTGGGATCTTGTTTCCCAGACTGCAAGCATTTGTGTACATGATTTTCCATTGGCCAGATTTCGGTGTGTTAGTTGTTGGCTGAGGTCTGGCATTTTTGCTGTGCATCGTATGGGGAGCTGGACCTTTTTTCTTACCTGGTGATGCAAATGAACTGCAAAGATGCTGAACTCCTGTTTGACCACTAGCTGAGAGGGGAGGGGTGTTCTTCCCATTCGACGTATGGAGTGTTGCACCCCTCTCCCCATTTGCTAGTTGAAATGTTCTGCAAATACATCAAACTTCTTCCCCAATGCACTGACTCCCTCCTTAGTCAGATGCAGTCCATCAAATTTAAAGAACTTTCACTCCCAAAACTGTTGCCAGTTCCCTACAAATTTGTGTCCTTTTTCCTGGCACTAGCCCCTGAGACACATGTTTAGCTCCCCTATCTCCCCTTCTCTGACCTTCTGTCCATCTGCCCCCCTCTCCCAGACTGGAAGGATCTCAGAGAAGGAGATGCCAGACGAAATGGATGATAGTTTGTCACCCCGCCTGGTCAGGTGTTCCTTGGTCTCCACAACTGACTGGCTGGCGAGATCATTAGTCCCTATGTGTACCAGGACGTCAATGTTTTTCCCTGCTTCCTGAACAATTTTGGAATTGCAGTCAGTGTCTCCCCACACTGATGTACCAGGGAGACATCTGACCATTACCTCTGGCTGGAGATAGGTATCAACTCCCCAAATCATGGAGTCTCCTATGATCAGAAGATTTTGGATTTCCTTTTTGCTTTTTTGTTTTGGTTCCTGTTTTCAGTGAGTTTTGTTGTGCTAGCTCCTGTGCTGCAGTGTCCTGCTCTGCAGTGTCCTCTGCCCCTTTGTTTGATTTCGGAGATAGAGGCAGATACCTGTTCATAGTTTTGATATGGTTTGTGGAGGTTATATGTTGGAGAGCATCGAGTGATGGGGCACCCGATTTGCCCCTCCTAACCACCTGCCAACCTCCTGGACCAACTAGCCTCTGCAGTCAAGGTGCTTCTCTTGGATATTGGGGAAATGGCAGCTGGTTCTTATAATATATTGCCTCTTGAATATGAAATTTGAGGTGTGCAATCTCTGCTCATGCTGCCTGGAGCTGAGCCCTAAGATCTCCAATGGCCCAGCATGTACGACAGTGTCCTAAATCCTGTAAAAACTGCCCTTCTGAAAGTGTTCCACAGTACCTGCAGTTAATGATATATATTCCAGATAATTTGCTGGGTTTATAACCTGGTCAGAGTAATTAGAAGGAAGAAAATGCAAGCAAAAGTTTGATTTTGTGTTATGTTTTTTTTTTGTTTTTGTATAACTTGTTATAACAAGTTAAATTACTAGTGCCCCTGTAAATGAGGTCACCTTGTAGATACCCCACTGATCTGCCCCTTTCTGTTTTGCCACAGGAAATGTCACAAATGTGCTACCCTATAAAAGGAGTGTAGTGTGGGGTGGTTGGGGATGGGGGTGGGTGGCTGGGCCCTTCCCCTGCCAAAAAAGAAGAACCACGGACAAAAGAAACAAGGAGGTAAGAGCAGAAACAATCAGTCAGCAACAAATGAGAAATCTCAATGTCTGCAATGTCTGCAAGGTGCTCTGAGTTAACTGCAGAGAGTCCTTGACCTGCAGATGTGATTTTCCTGTGACTAGCCAGTCATCCAGATAAGGAAAAACCATCTCTCCTTGTCCGTTGAGATGTACTGCCACTATGGCCAAGCACTTTGTGAACACCCTGGGGGCAGATGACAGACCGAAGGGAAGGGCAGTGAACTAGTAGTGACCAGAAAGCAGCATGAACTGTAGGTATTTTCTGTAACTGAGCCTAATTGGGTTGTGAAAATATGCATCCTTCAGGTCCAAAGATCCCAGTCAATTTCCCTGTTTCAGGGATGGCATTACCGTGGACTGAGTGACTAGCTTGAAGTTATCTTTTTTCAGGTGTTTGTTCAAAAATCTGAGGCCCAGAATGGGTCGCCGTTCCCCATTTTTCTTGTGTGTGAGAAAGTACCTTCCATTCCTGGAAGAAATGAACCAGTCTTCTTACCACTGGCAAAGTTTTTTTTTTCCTTCTTTGTCTTCCGTCCGCACTCCCCCTTGCTTCCTTTCATTCCTTGTTACTATTTGCAAACTACCCTTGTTTTTTTCTAGTATGTGTTTTACTATCTACTGTTTTTATAAACACTTATATACATTATTTTATATAACATAAGAGTTTACTGCACATCTGTATATTTATTGTTGCTGCCTGGGAATACATGTTTTTTGGGTGAATCTGTGTTTGTTATACACAAGTGTTGTTTTGTACTGGCCCTTTAAACAGGTGCCCTTTTAAACCAAGACCTCCGGAGAGTATTCAGCCTTGACAAAACTCTGGGAGAGCACAAAAACATTTGGCTGCTTTGGGAGGGTGCATCTAGCATCTAACTGCTGGAATTTTAACAATAGAAAGTGATTAGCCTCAACAAAGCATTCATGTTGTTCCTTTGAAGGTTGGAGACTGCAGTAGTCAAGCTGTTTAGAGAAATTGTATGTACTGTTTTTGCTTGAGGCACCAGTCCTGAATCATTTAGTAGTCACCTTTTTGCATGTCCTCTTTAGAAGGCATTTTTGTTTTGTCCACTGATGGCTCCCTTTGTTTATGCAGCAGGAGGGGCAGCAACATTTTTTTCCCTTTTTTTTTTTTTTTTAGCAGGAACCAATTCCAGAGCTTGCTCAGAAGGTATTTTGCATTTTGTAAGGGTCTGAATTCCCCTTCTCGGGAATTCTATTGGAGGGGTCTTTAGAGGGTCTGGCCCTGGACTTATTCTGGGAGGAAGGACCCTCTTCCAAGTGTTTAGGTGACATAGAGGCAGACTGAGAGGCCATAATGTCCTGCAGGTTTCTGGCCCTCTTTTTAACTGTTTTGGGGCAAAACTTACCACAGAGATCATAATTGGAAAAAATATGACTAGGACTGAGGCACCTGAGACACAACTCGTAACTATCTGCCTTGGCCAAAAGGTTAAAGCACTTTATACAATTTCTAAAGCCCATAGATTCTGTTTTCTTTATAGGTCTGTCTGATATGCCAATTGTCAGAACAGATTGAGAAAAAAACTAATCCTCTAGGAAAAAAGATGAAAAAATGCAGTTCGGTTCCAACCACGATTTAAAATATTGTCTTTTTTTTTTTGCAGATCACGCTCAGAAAATGAATAAGGAAAAAAAAAGTCTCAGTTCCCAAAACTGTGGAACCGAGATGATAATCACAAGATTACCTTAGAATTAGATATAGTAGGAGGTTAAAAACTGGTTTAAGTGAAACTCAGACACCACCTTGGGAAGAAATTTCCTGTTAGTCCTATGAACTACCTTGTCCCTGTGAAATATGAAGTAATTAGGGTCAGTGCAAAGAGCCTGCAGCTCACACACCCTTCTGACTGTTAATGGCTAGCAGGAAGACTGACTTCCAGGTAACGTACTTCAAATCTGCAGTGGCCATAGGCTCAAAAGAAGATTCCATGAGTTTGACTATGCAGAGGTTCAAATACCAGGGAGGGACTGGCTCCCTTACGAGGGGATACAGATGCAGCAGGCCCTTAAAGAACCTCTTGAAAATGAGATAAGAAGCCACTGTTTTCTGCTTGCCTGCTGACTCATAAGCAGAAACAGCTGCCAAGTGTACAGTACCTTTAGGGTAGCAGGTCTGAGACCTAAAGCTGGTAGGTGCACCAAATAGTCTAAAAGTATGGGCAGATCTGCTTGTAGGGGGGTTGGGCTGCTGAGAAGAAACCACAGAGAAAATTGTTTCCATTTGGAAACATATATCTTCCTAGTAGTAGGCTTCCTAGAAACTAGAGGATCTTGAGGTTGTCTTCTGAAAAGTGGAGATCAGAATAATCTTAACTCCTCAAGAACCAGGCTTTGAGGCACAGAAACTTAAGATCTAGAAAGGTTACTCTGCCCTGGGATGTCATCAGTAGGTTGTCTCTCAGGGGGAGACAAATGGGCTGATTGGTGGACAGGGCCAGGAGCAGGTAGTATCAAGGTTGTGTGGCCCAGTCTGGGGCTACCAGTATCATGGTTGCAGGCTGGCTCCTCAGCTTCAGAAGGACTCACAGCTGTAGAGGATAAGGAGGGAAGGCATGCAGAAACCTGCTTGACCAGTCCAAGAGTAGGGCATCCACAGGGACTGTGCCCACTGCCAGAGGCCTGCAACAAAAAAGAGAGAGCTGAAAATCTTCTTTGGATGTGAACAGATCTATTTCTGGTGTGCTCCATATCTGGAAGACTGTGGCTGATAGCTGCTTGTTCAGAGACCATTTGTGATATCCTAGGCTTATCCTGCTGAGGGAATCCTTGGCTTTTCCTGCTGAGGAAATCCACTAGGGTACTGTTGTTGCACCTGGATTATGTCCCCTAGTATCCCACATACACCTCACACTGTATTCCTGGTCTACTGTACTGTGATATTGTTATTTTGCTCTAACATGTAGATTTAGGCACCCATTATTTAAGCATGAGTTCCTGGAATGTGCTTTGCTGCTAATATTTGCTAATGTTTATATCCTTTTATGGGTTTATATCATGCATGATTATTATACCTCACTATAATGCATTATGTTTGTCTTTTACATATATTCCATATATAATCTACCTAATCACTGATAAGTTGACTCTGAGGGATCATCAGTGATTACTTTATACACTATGTATATATACATATTCTCATATAATCATATGTAGTTGTGGCCAGTCAGCACTTTTCTTAGTCTAAGCAAGCTAGCTGACAGGAAGCAAAAACCTTTGTTATGTCTTATATTGTACATAGGTAAGAAATGTCACGTGTAATAGAGCCCTGTCAGCATTTCTTTTGTCCAAGCTATAATGCTAACTGAAGCATATTCTATGTCTCATATGATACTCATTACTAATTATGTCTCTTAAGTCATCATCCAATGGAGAATGACTTAGAACCAATACATATTGTTTCTCATATCTGTACCTATGAGGTAATCTCTGTCACTATGCTGTTATCTGTAGTATATAAGTCTGTATATCCTAGTTCCATGGGGGAGAGAGGGAACGAGATCTTGGAGAACCTGAGATCCTACAGTTCTGGAGAGTATGTACATTCTTCAGGAGAGTGGTGAGAAACCCATCTCCCTTGTGATTTTTTTTGTCACATGCTTGGCGTGAGTAGTATAATAAACCTTTATTAGTACTCTTGCTTGTTTATGAATGTTTCTTGGCAGACTCCAAAGACATAAGAATCTGTATTATTATTATTTGCTCTACACACTAAGAGTGTTTAGGCAACATAAAATGGCGACAGCAAATGGAGTCTGGGTGTTTGCCAAAGTTACATTTTAATTTCCTCTGTAAATTAAAACACTGGGTGAAAAATCCTCAGTAATAAGCAGCCAAGAGCGTCTCCTGCTTAAATTTTAGGTCAGCTGTGTACCACAGTGCAGACAAACAATCTCTTGGCAGATATTCAATCTCTGTGTAATGAGTTGTTTTATTTTTGTTTTGTTTTTTTCCTCTTGTTTCTCTGTGGGAACACACAGCTGTAAAGGGATCCAATCAGACAGAGAGACTCTTTTCATTTGTGGATTCAAATCCTAATGAGTCTTTACTCATCTAGGAGTCCACATACGCCAAAGGCTGTTTGTGTCCTGTCATGAACTTTGGTTGCAAACAAAGTTTTTGATCCACAGACAGCTAAAGGTTTCTTATCTTAAAAGACATGTCTGAAAAATCAGTACTGAGGTTGAGGCTGGATGCCTCACAAAATCAAACTACTTACAGTGGTTTAGAAGATTTTGCCAATGTGGCAAAAAAAAAACCATAAACAGTCCCATGAGGGTAATTTCTGAGAACAATAGTGACTTAAAACATGGTACCAAGGAAAATATTCCTGAAAATTTATTAGTTGCAACACTATACTCTTGCTTAGAATTTTCTATAAAAAAATGTGATACTCTGAAGTCAGATTACACTGCATACAGGCAAAAGATGAGTGTGCTTAATGCCAAGTCTGCTGAGAATGTTAATGAACTGTTATTTTAAAACAGGACATTGACTAAGCAATGTGATTCATTACTAAGTAGTTATGAAAACAGTAGACATAAACTGTATGCTTTGAATACCAAATGTGATAAAGCTTCTCTTGACAACAGACTAGTTTTACACTATGAGAAAGTCTTGTGGGCTGAAGTTAGATTACTTCACAGTGTGCTTGCTCATGTATTTGAAGAGCTGGAATGTAAGAGTAAGGAAAATGCCCAACTTACCACTGTAGAAACTTGGAGAAACAGGTTATGCATAATTTGTGTGATACCAAATCTGAGGTTGATCATATAAATTGCAAGGCAGAAATGATGAACTTGCACCATCAGCCAGAGGTATTGGCAGGCCATAATATTAACTTAATGCCCAAAGATCTTGCCTCTTCTCATGTTGAAGAATTTGATTTTGAACACTCACAGTATGTGGTGGGGTGGACTAGAAATGGAAATTACATACCTACCATAATTCTTGATCTTGGACAGAGTCTCCACCACTCATTCACACTGATGGGATCTATGCTGGAGGTGCTAGGACCCAGTGGGAGAAAACTTTTTGCAAGAGGGCCAGCGCCAGAGATGGAGCCAAGAGGAGCAGCGCCGTGAGCCTTGGCTCATGCGGCAATGACTATCCTGGCGTCGAGCCTCCAACCGCCTCAGTATCATTTTTTTCAAGGAGGTGCAGTGTAACTAATCTAGAAGGATAGCCTAACAAAAAAATGGACATAAGATAGTCCGAGCAGCCCATATAAGAAGGGTCAACGAAGAAGTCTTTATAGCCTAAAGATTGAGGGAGTGAAGACCAACAACAGAGTTGAGCTCAGGGGATGGTGGGAGGGTGAGTGAATGAGTGGTGGAGACTTCGTCCAAGAAGATCAAGAATTACGGTAGGTACGTAATTTCCATATCTTCCTGGACATAAAATCTCCATCACTCATTCACACTGATGGGAGAGTACCGAGCTAATAATCCCTCAAGAGGGTGGCAGGAGAGACCAAGACCTCATAATTTTAGGACAGAAGTCCATTAAGGATAGTCCTGCCAAATGAAAGATGTCACCTGGCGTGGACATCCAGGGCACAGTGCTTGATGAAAGTATGCACTGAGCTCCAGGTAGCCGCATTGCAAATGTCTGCAATGGGCATGTTGCAGATTTCCACTAGAGATGCCGCGACTGCCCTATTAGAGTGAGAGTACACTCTGCCCTCTAGCTTAACTTGCACCATGGAATAACAGTGGCGAAGGCATGCCACTAGCCATGCCGAAATGCATCTGATAGCAACAGGTTGACCCAGCCGGGTCTCGCTGAAGGAAACAAACAGTTGTTGAGCTTTGCAAATTTCTTTTGTTCTATCCAAATAGTAACGCAGAGCTCTTTTGACATCGAAAGAATGAAGGGTACACTCCCCTTCATTTTGGAAGTTCACAAAGTAAGTAGGTAGGACCAAAAGTTGGTTTAGATGGAATTCTGAAACAACCTTAGGGAGAAACTTAGGATGGGTCCTAAGAATTACTTTTTCCTTATGAAATACAGTATACAGAGGGTCTGTGACCAAGGCATGTATTTCAGAGACCCTGAGGGCCAAGGTAATGGCCACCATGAAGGCCATTTTCCAAGGGAGAAATTTCAGCTCACAGGTAGCTAGAGGCTCTAAAGGCTTTCAAGTGAGCATGTCTAGCACAAGATTAATGTCCCAGGCTGTGACTGGACATCTGATAGGAGGTCTGTATGCAGAATACCCTTAAGATACCTCTTAACTACTGGTAACTGAGCCAGTGACAAGGAAAGTACTGGCTCATGATAAGCTGAAATGGCACAAAGGTGAACTCTGACTGTAGAGTATTGTGGAACTGAATTTGAGAGGTCTAAAATGTACTCTAGAACTTTATTTAGTGGGCAGGAAAAAGGATTCAAAGAGGATTTTGCACACCAGAGAGAAAAACGCTTCCATTTGGCTGTGTAAGTTTTTCTAGTGGCTGGCTTGCTCGCAGCCAGAAAAATATCTGAAACTCTCCGAGAGACATTGAACCTGTTCACTTCTATCTCTTCAGGAGTCAAGCGTGAAGGTGAAGCAATCTCAGATTGGGATGGACCACAGGGCCCTGGGTCAGAAGGTCCATCTGAAGGGGAAGCGCTTTCAGAGGGGTTTCCGACATATTGTTGAAACATAGAAACATAGAATTTGATGGCAGATAAGGACTGCTTGGCCCACCCAGTCTGCCCATTTCCCTACCTACTGGATAAGCTGCAGATCCTAGTTAACCAGCAGCCTACTTCTTCCTACCCCCAACCCCTAGAATTGCCTTATGATGTTCCCATGCATGCTTGAATTCCACCACTGTTTTTGACTCCACAACCTCCTCCGGGAGGCCGTTCCATGCATCCACAACCCTCTCTGTGAAAAAATACTTCCTTAAATTACCTCTGAGCCGCCCCCCCATCTTCAAATTGTGCCCCCTTGTTCTTGCACACCTCTTTTTTTGAAAGATGCTACCCTCTTGGACTTTGTTGATTCCCTTGAGGTACTTGAAAGTTTCTATCATGTCCCCCCTCTCCCTCCTTTCCTCAAGGCTATACATATTAAGCTCCTTAAGTCTGTCTTCATATGTCTTCCGGTGCAGACTCTGCACCATTTTAGTTGCCCTCCTCTGGACAGCTTCCATCCTGGCTATGTCTTTGCGTAGATTGGGTCTCCAGAACTGCACGCAGTAACGGAAACCATATCTGTCGAGGCCAGAAGGGAGCAATGAGGATCATTTTGTCCCCCTGGGACTCGAATTTGAGAAGTACGCTCTGAATTAGTGGAAGAGGAGGAAAGGCATATAGAAAGCATTTTGTCCACTGCAGCCTGAATGCATCCTGACAGAAAATGCTAGGCCCTGGATTTCTGGAGCAGAAGAGAGGCAGTTTGGTGTTGAGTGGGGAGGCAAAAAGGTCCAGATCCGGAGTTCTCCACTCTGAGAATAATGACTGAACTACGGTTGAGTTAAGACCACTTGTGAGGATCTGTCTCTGTTCTCCTGAGATGGTCTGCCAGTTCATTCTGCACTCCCGGCTAGAGATGGGCAAAGTGGCCCCAATTCGCTCCGCGAAGTGGAACGTGGAGTGAAAGCGAATTTGCGGAGTGCTCTGCAACGCAAAGCGGAGTACTTCGTATTATGATGGGTAACGCGAAGTCTATTGAAAACAATGACTTCACATTATTCTGCCTCCCCAACCACTACTTCATCGATTCTTAAGGTGAAGTACATTGAATGCAATGTACTTCGACTCACTTCACCTTATATTTAAGCTCCAAAGGCGAATTTTGCAGTGATTCATGGGATTTCAGGTCACAAGGGCTCTAGATTGTTCTGCACAGTCTCAGTTTGGGGTAGTGTGTGTAGGAAGCTGTAGCAGTCTGCACTGAGAGCTCTCTGTGATTCAAACCTTCTAAAAACTATTAAAAAAAGCCTTTCTGAGCATTTTTTTTTGCTGAAACTTTAGTTCATCAATTGTAGGAAACCCTCCTGTGCTCATATCATCGAGCGTTTATTGTTTGTGTATGGATTTTGATTGTTAATGTACCACATTCAGTCTGTGTACTGAGAGACAGTGGAAGTGTGCTTTGGGGGAGGGGCTGTGGTGTAGGTAGATTAACTTGGAGAAAAAGACAGTTCTTTCTGTTTTGGTAATATTTTTCTTGCATAACTGTGTTAAATGTACACACAGTAATATTTTCAATAATTCTTGCCTTTTTTTGCTGATTGTTGTGATGCAGCAGTATATAATTTTAGTTTGTTTAAAATATATGGTTATAATACTGAAGTTTTCAATTTGCTACGCATTACTTAGTGTGTGTGTGAGTATGTGTGTGACACATGTCATCAAATCAGACACCTTTTATTGTGCCACATTGTAATTTCAGCAATGTGAACCTGCTATCCACTGCAGCTGTGTGATTTTTGTACTTCTTTGTGGTATCTTTACTGGTACTAGTCCTAGTGACTGCTACTGAAGCAGTGCAGTACACTGCCCCCCCCATGGCCCCCCCAACCAGCGAAGGTATTCTTTTCCAGACTTGAATTTCTGATGGTGAGCACTGGTTAGGTGTTGTACCTTTGCATCTACATCTCTTCAGTGCGCAGCGCAGTCTTAATCTGTCTGAGCATATGCATCTCTTTAGGGCCCAATCTCCATCTGTAACTTAAGTCAGAGTTGTTTCTTTGGCTTGCCTTCAGAATACTGGACTGGTGTGGTGCATAATTCTGCATGAACATTGTATCATTAATATGCGTTTTTAAGTCAGGATCATCATCATGAGTCACTCGAGATACAAATCACATTCTTCATCATCACGGTCACAAATGCAGTCACAAATAATGATTCATGATTATGTCATGAATCAAAACGTATATTTTTTTACTAGTTACTTGGATGTATTGTAAGCCTGTTTTATAGTATCTCTCCAGGCTTCCCCACCCCACCACTATACTCATTAATGAGCGTTTTTAAGTCGGGGAGTTTTGTGCTACAGCTCATCGGGGAAGTACAGCCATAGGCATTCACGTTCCTTCCCATTCAGCATGTGAGTTACAGTACTGTAAGTAGTGATAGGTGAAATGGCCCCAATTTACTCTGCGAAGTGATTCACTGAGTAACATGGAATCCACGGAGAATTCCACAATGTGAATCAGAGTACTCTGCTTCATAATGAGGAACGCGAAGTCCATTGAAACCAATGACTTTGCCTTATTCCGCCTTCCCGAACCACTTCTCCACCAATTTTAAGGCAAAGTACATTGAAATCAACGTAATTCGCCTCACTTCACCTTGTAATTGAGCTGCAAATGAAATTCTGCAGTTATTCATGGGATTGCAAGTCACATGGGCTCTAGATTGTTCTGCACAGCCTCAGTTCTGGCCTGGGTAATGTGTGTGCAGTGGTAGCTGGAGACAGTTTGCTCTCAGAGCTCTGTGACTTAAAACCTCTAAAAGCTGTTTAAAATGCCTTTTTGAGTAATATTTTTTGCTCAAAATATAGTACATCGATTGTAGGAAACCCTTCTGTGCTTATATCATCGAGTGTTTATTGTTGTGTGTGGATTTTGAATGTTAATTTAGAACAGTCAGTCTGTGTACTGTGAAGTGTGCTTTGGGGAGGAGCGTATTTGTGGTTTAGGTAGATTAACTGGGAGAAAAGGGCAGTCTTTCTGTTTTGGTTATATTTTTCTTGTATAACTGTGTTAATGTACACACAGTAATATTTTCAGTAATTCTTGAAATTTTTTTGCTGATTGTTGTGGTGCAGCAGTGTACAATTTGTCTGTTTAAAACATTTGGTTATATTACTAAAGGTTTTCAATTTGCTACGCATTACTTGAGTGTGCGTGTGAGTGTGTATGTGCAATGCATGCCATTAAATCATACACCTTTTATTGTGTTACAGAGTAATTGCAGCAGTGTGAACCTGCTATCCACCGCACCTGCATGAATTTTTTATACTGCTTTGTGGTATCTTTACTGGTAATGGATTGTTACTACCGTGCACTAATCCCACAACTGGCAAAATATATTCCTTTCCAGATTTGGATTTGTGACTTATGAGCATTGGTTAGGTGTGTCTTTTCATATGCATCCCTTGAGTGTGCAGCGCAATCTTAATCTGTCTGTGCATTTGCATGGAACCATTAATTCTGGGAGACTGCACTTCTTGTTAAGCTCTCATTTCACTTTGTCAGCAATGGGGAATTTTCTGGACACAAGACAGTAGCATTTTGGGGATGCACATTAATTCTGGTGACTCTGTGTGTGACCTGACCACTGCGCGTATGACTGAGTGCACCATTAATTCTGGGAGACTTTGCATTTCTCGTTACACTCTTATTTCACTTCATGAGCACTGGGGAGTTTTCTGGACACAAGACAGTAGAACTTTGGGGATGCACATTCATTCTGGTGACTGTGTGGGTGGGATACTGCCAATATTGTTGTCACTCCGCCTTACTTCGCGTTTAAGGTGGAATGACGATGTGAAGTAATAATAATAAGGCAAAGTGAGTCTTTCCTATGGGGCACTCTGCATAGCGAAGTGCCAACGCGAAGTGGCCACTTCGCGTTCACTTCGCCGGCAGATTTTAAATTCACTGCATCTCTACTCCCAGCAGGTAGACCACCTGAATTAGAACCTTGTGCTCTAGGCACCATTCCCACAGTCTCCTAGCCTCCCTGCATAAAGGGTAAGAGTGCGCACTGCCCTGCTTGTTGATGTAATACATCACTGCTTTGTTGTCCATTTGAAGGAGAATGTTCTTGTGACAGAGAATGTCCTTCAAAGCCCGGACCGCATAGAGGACGGTTCTCATTTCTAGGACATTTATGTGAAGCTGGGACTCATCCTGAGTCCACGTACCTTGGGTGTGGAGATTCTGACAGTGAGCTCCCCACCCCATCAGGGACACTTCCATGGTAATGGAAATCTGATGATCCAGGGGAGCAAAGGGATACCCTTCCAGAAGGTTGTTCTCTTGTGACCACCAGGTGAGTGACCTCTTCAGAGGTTCTGCCACCTTGATGAGGAAGGACTGAGGGTGAGTGGTTGGGGATCACTGAATACTGAGCATCCATTGAGAGGTTCTCATGTGGAGGCGTGCTAGGGGCACAGTGAACACTGAGGATGCCATGAGACCCAGCATCCATTGCATTGAGATAGCTTGAACTGAGCTGTTCTCTCTGATGTATTGGGCCATCTGTAGGATATCGCTCCTTCTGTCCTCTGGTAGAAAAGCTTTCGCATAGGAGGTGTCCAGAACAGTTCCTATAAAAAGGAACTTCTGGGAGGGCTGCAGCTGCAATTTCTTGAGTTTTAGCAGGACTTTCATGGATGTGAGAAAGTCTGAGGCTGTGTTTACGCATCAAGAGTTCCTTGCCTGGAAGGGCTTGCTAGAAGCCAGTCATCCACATATGGGAACACTTGTATTCTGACCTTTCTGAGATGTGCTGTGAGAACTGCACAACACTTTGTAAAAACTCGTGGTGCCGACGATAGCCCAAAGGGCAGGACCCTGAATAGATAATGCTGGCCCAGTGCTACAAATCATAGGTATTTGTGATGCTTTGGGTGTATAGGAATATGTTGGCAAGCATCCTGCATGTCCAGGGAAGCTAGCCAATCATGTTGATGAAGCAAGGGTAACAGGGTCCCGAGCGATATCATCTTGAACTTTTCCTTGAAAAGAAACTTGTTTAACTTTCTGAGGTCCAGAATGGGGCGCATGCCACTGGTCTTTTTCGGGACCAGGAAGTAATGGGAGTAGAAACCTTGTTTCGTTGATTCAGCAGAACTATTTCTACTGCCCTATTGTTAAGAAGGCCTTGTATCTCTGAGGCAAGAAGGTCTGACTGTATTGTTGACAGCCTGGACTGTCGTTTGGGGGATGATCCGGAGGGGCTTCTGAAAAGTTGAGGGAGTACCCCTCGTGGATTATCCAGAGGATCCATTTGTCTGATGTTATAGACTTCCACTGGTTGTAGAACTGAGTCAGACATCCTCCCACCACTGAGGAAGAATTCCCCTCGGGCTGTTGAGGTGGGACCTGGGCCAGAAACTCAGAAGGTGGCACTGGGAGCTTTGGGCCCTTGTGCCTTCTGTCACATTTTCTTTTGAGGCTGGGGGGCTTGTTTTTTGTTAAAACCTCCCCTGCCCTTGCCCCAAAAGGACTGACAGTTGTGAAATTGACGCTTGTTAACACCCACCGAGAATGGGTGGGAGCGGGTCGAGCCATTTTAAAGGCTGACCTAGTGTTCTGCATGGCCTCCAGAGCTTGCTCTACTTGAGGTCCGAACAGATACATACCGTCAAAGGGTAATGCCATGACCTGCTGTTGGGCATCATTCATAAAGCCCAAAGTGCATAGCCAGGAGTGACGGTGGGTACAAATGCCTGCCACCGCCACTCAGGAAGCAGTATTAAAAGCATCCATAGCTGCTTTAACCTGCTGGTTGTTGGACTCGATACTCCTGGTTATGGTCTGAAGTAGCTCTGAACTAGCATCCGACATGGGCAGAGCTTCCACCATTTGTTTGAGCGAATGTCAAACAATATACTCCTATTGAGAGAAATAGCCCTGGTAGCTGGTAATACGCATACCCAGGGTAGAGACAGCAAAGACTCTCTTACCCAAGGTGTCTTTCTTGTGAGATTCTTTGTTTATAGGTCAGGCTGTAGATGTCTGGGGAAGAACGACCTTATCATTCTCTGCCAGGACTACAATAGGGTCCGCAAAGGCCTGGGAGGCAAAAATGGGTCGATCCTTGGGAGCAGCATACTTCCTGTCTATGGACTTAGCCACAGAAGGAATGAGAGCAGGATTATTCCATACCATTTGAGAGAGCGTCTCAAAAGATGATTGTACCGGAGGAGTTAAATCCATAGGGATCTCTGGGACATGAAGATACTGGAGTCTTAGAGCTTCCCAGGATTGGTATCAGTAGTCTGGAGAGAAAGAGTAGTATTTAAATTTTTCAGCAGAGACTTAAATGACAGGTCTTCAACCACAGGCTCTGTGGCAGGATTGATCCCTGCTCCTTCAACATCACCACCCAGTCGGAGATCTGGGTCAGGCTCAATATCATCTCCTAACAGTCCAGGAGGGACTGTATGGACAGGAAAGGAGTGAAAATCAGAATGAAACAAAGAAGAGAAAGGATTCGGAGTGGAGAACCCCTGAAGACTGGACAGTGCTGCACCAAGCCTTGGCGCTGAAGAAGAACATGGCGCCGAAGGCAAGGGAGACGGCACCTTTGGAAACAATCCAGCACACACTGCTGACAGAGTCCACAGTGCCGACAGGCACATCGATGCCGAGGACAGGGCCGAGAACCTCAGTGGCGCTGAGGATGGCACCGACAGGTGCACTGGTGCCAAGGACGGTGCTGACAAGCGCACCGGCACCAAGGACACCGCTGAGAGACCCATCAACGCTAAGACAGCTCCTGATGGTGCCGAAAGCAATCCAGGGCCCTGAAAACTCCGATTTGAAGAAAAAGGAAGAAGAATACCAGGAGATAAAGGCATTGGTGTGGCCCCCTGCGCCGCAGCCATGTGAGGGGGAAAACACCTGAGCAAGGAGTCAATGGCACCAAAGATGGTGCCACATGACTAGGAAAGTCCAACCACCCTACCCACTCCCCCAAAGGGCCTGAATGCCTCGGAGTGACTGGGCCAGGCAGCTGGACCAACCTCCGAGCCCATTGCTCCACAAGAGCAGCCCACTGATGAAACTGCTCATCGGAAGCCCTTTCAATAGGTGGAAAAGAGCTCTGATGTCAAAGTGGTTGGTCACCAGAGACAGAAACCAGTGACTCCGGGGGAGGAGACTGGCATCTTACCCCAACGACCGACGGTCAATGCACAGACATACCAGAAGGCAACCTCAAGTGATGCCTTCTCTTTTTTGACCTGTGGGCCAAAGAAGAGCTCAAGGCCAAACGGTGCAAAGAGTGTGACTGTTTTTTTTATGCTTCCGGGGGGATTGCCCATCCCCCGGGCCTTGTACCATCTGTTGTCAGACCCTCCCTCCGGAGAGGGCAGTGGACCGGACCCAGCCTGGCTGATGGAACAGCTTTCATATGAAGTCTCCTTACCGTCACCTGATCCGCTCATGGTCAACTCCGTCAATGGAGGGCTGAAGACTTCTTTTTCTTAATAAGTAAAATTTAAAAGTAAGTGGTACTTATTTGTAAATACATTACAAAACAATAAACTGAAAACTATGCTGCTAGTTTGAAGTTTGACTCCTGGCGGGCATGCGATGTCGTCACTGAAGCACACTCCATGGTGGGAAAAAAGGAACTGAGGTGGTTGGAGGGTCGATGCTGAGATAGTCATTACCAAACAAGCCAAGGCTGGAGGCGCCGTTCCTCATGGCTCCATCTCTGGTGCCAGCCCTCTTGCAAAAAGTTTGCTCCCACTGGGTCCTAGTGCCTCCAGCATAGATCCCATCAGTGTGAATTAGTAGTGAAGACTTTATGTCCAGGAAGATCAAAGGCTAGCCACTTGTTTTTCTGTGATTCACAAAATGGAGACTTGTTAGAGTTTCAAAATGGTGGACACACATTTCATGAGATTGCATCCCCAAACCAACCACAAGATGGCCACTCATGGTCATGTGATGATGGTCATAACACAGTAACCCAAGATGCCCATGAGGTAATCCAAAATGGCCGACCACCACATCACGGAGATTGGATCATGCATTCACAGGGACCTGTGATTGCTGCCATAACCAAACAAAACATACCAGAGGCTTTTGGCATTATTACTAATGTTATCATTAAGACTAGTGTTTCTGAGGGACAGAAAATTCTCATTAAAAATGATGTTGACGTGCTTTTGAATGAGGTTGGTATGCAATCTGTCATGAAGTCAGTGTTTGATGCTGCAGAAGCAGCTGCTGCTGTTTGCAATGTTTACTATACTAGCACGTCCTTGGTTAAGGAACACATTGTGGTTAATTATGTGAAATGTTGGGATTCTTCCCTATTTAAAATAGCATTGTAACATGGCATTAATGAAAAGACTTGAAATAAGCAATATGATTGGTCAAAACAGATCACATGCTACTATTAATGCCATGCATTAATCCCCTAGATATGCCCGCTTGCATTATGCTCTTAATAGCCAGGAGAGGGACCTAAGTGTCAGAAATCCATGGCAGTACTTCTCTGCGAGGCAAGCTGTCCGCATAGGATATCATAAAGTAGTGGTAGTCTGTGAGACAAATAACAAATAGAGTAGTTATGTAGCTGCCTCACGATCTTCCGACTTAGCAGCGCACCACTGTAGCAGCATAAATGAACCTATCATACCTGAGCCCAGCATAGAGAGTAGAATAGAGCGCAATGCAGAAATGAGAAAGACGTGGAGGATGTAAAGTGCAAAGTGAGAGATGAGTCGGACTGACAGATGACATAACCGTCGCACTTGGCATAGTGAAATGCCACAAAACTGCACAGTAAACAAACAGTGATGTGAGCTAGAAGATACGAGGTGCTCCAAAAAGAGTTGTAGAAATGAAAGTGGTAGCCCTAAGCAGAATAGGTAAAAAAGGTGGTGGGGAGAAGCAACGTGCCACTGTATGTAAATGAGCAGTATCTCCAAGAAGACACAAGAAATGTGTAATACTTGAAAACAAACTATTTGTAGAGTAACACACCGCATAGAAAACAGTGAGAAATATCGCAGTACTTTGTAAAGACTGTAAGAATCCAAAGGGCAGTTGTTTAAAAAATGAATAATGTGAGTGATAACTATTTAAACAAGTGTGGTTCCCAATACGCATGGCATGGTAGTAAAACAGATAGCAATGTACACAAACAATATTTGTGACATTTATTGTGAACTGTTCAATATATAAAAAATCCCTACCTTGCACATGCCATGTTACAAGAACATTAATCCCCTCGACAGGAGGCATTTCCCAGGAATTAATGCCTCCAACCATGCATTAATTCCTGCTAAATGCCTCCTGTCTTGGTGATTAATGCTTACTTAGCTTTCCCTGAGAAGACTGAATGTACAGCTTTTCCTAACACTCACAGCACATATGCAGTGCATTAATATCTTAAGCTGTAACATTAAAAACAATGTTGCTACCATCCAGCAGCCTTCTGGTGGGGAAATCCACTTTACATTTAATGGGGGAAGGGACAACCCTGATTCTGAAAGCCCCATGGGTGTGATATTTTCAGCATCACAGGCTACATTGGGGGGGGGGAAGGTTACAGGTTTGATTTCTGAACCTGTGTTAACAGCTGTTTCAGTACTACTTTCTCAACCCTGATGGCTACTGAACCACAATCCATAGCTGGAGAACTATGTGCAGCTTGCACACCACTTTACTGCACTGTGCAGGCACCCCTGATAGTGCCAGCACTGCCTGCACATGATGCAGAATCCCCTCCACCACTGACACCTGGATCATCCCATACTGTAATTGCAATAGCAGGCACAAGCCAGGAACAGTCTGGGTGATTCTCAGCACAGACAATAGCAGGCACTTCTGGTAAGGTTCAAGGTATCCTAATGCTGATATCTTTGTCTTTTCTTTTGAGATCACTGACCATGGTCCCAGCATTAGTTAATCCTAAACCAGCTTTAGGGTATTTTTATTTTGAAACTGCTACATCAGAGATAGCAATCTCAGCAGTTTTAGCCCAAACATACAATGGACACATCAGACCCATTGCTTATGCATCGCAGATGCTTGCTCCAGTGGAGCTTAAAATACAACCTTTGTGAAAGGAATCTTTTGGCTACTTACTAGGTAGTGAGATACTTTATGTACATCATTGGATATGCACCCATTGTGCTGCATTACAATCATTTGCCAACTAACTTTCTGTTATCAGACAGAGTAAAATATGACTGCATCCAGTGGCAGACTTACACACTGGTTTCTCATTTTAAAGGATCATGACATCACTGTCCTTTCTATCAAAACTCCATACTTGTTGGCCCATGGCCTACAATTTGCAGGAGAGACCCATGATTGTTCACTCCAACCCCCTGACCTACCTGTCCCAGAGCTCTTTCTGACAGAACCTCAGAAAGTGTTAAATAACACCAGTGTGAGTCATGTTTTGATTTATGACTCAACCACACATACCAACGAGGGTCAGATAGCAGGGTTTGGAATTATTTTACACTCTGATGATGATAGAGTGTGCATGGCTAGTAACTGCATCATCATATATGTACGATTCACATGCATTGTTAAAACATGCCTGGCAAGAAAAAAAATGTAAAGCAAGGAGGTGAGGAGTCTCCTTATTACCACAAATGTTTGTGGATGGTTTAGAGAGCTGGAAAGCCCTTGAGAAAGATGTAGCTTGTGTTAAGAAAGGAATGAGGAGATTTTTCCTTACGTAACATAATACCAGCACTCCACGAGAGGGTTAAATCTGCACACTTTAAGAAATGGCCTTGTTCTAATTACAAAAGCACTGCAGAAACTGTTTTTTGTTTTATTACGGATTCTAATTGGGTCTGTTTCTCTCTAAACTGAATTTCTTTGGAAGAAAACAAACACTTCCAATACTATAATATTACCTCTGTGAAATACAGAGACTTGTTTGTGTACATCACAACACTAACCAGTTTAAATACAAATTGTATATTCATAAGGTTCCAGCATATTGTAAACATGAACCATATTCTCAAAAATAAGGACCCTCATTTGAGGGCAGTGTATAGGTTCCTTAATAAAGGAACTGAAGAATAACTTCCAGAAATAAGCCAAAATAAGAAAGTGAAAATGACATTCACCTATCTAGTGATGGCCTACTCATTTGGCATCACTGCCATAATACTCATGAAAAGTTATGGGTAGTTCCTGAACACCTGAGCGTAGATTTTATCTACTGTACCAAGTACATGATACCCCAACTGGTGGACACCAGTGAGTCAATAAAAACCATAGACAGACTGACATCCCGTCTTATGGCCACATATGAAAAATGATGTAGAACACTACATTAGTAACTGTTTGATCTGTGAACAGAACAAACCTATACCAGCTAGGAAAAATACATTGTTATCCCAGAGGCAATCAGGCCCCTGGAACAACATCCAGATTGACTGCAAATGTCTTGGTAAACCAGCTATTTACCAGGTAAAGTTTACCCCTAAAGGTAAATTCTGATTACAGGGATCCGGCTTCATAGCCAAAGTAATGTAGGAAATTCTGGATTTGCTATGGGTTAAACAAAAGTTTCATATCCCATACCACTCACAGTCATCAGGACAGGTGGAATGGGCTAACAGGCAGAGCAAAGTAATGTTATCCAAACTTGTTCAGGAAAATTCCAAAGGACTGGGATTCTTTATTGCCATTGCTCCTTATGGCAATAAGAGGGACACCCTCTGTAGGTACACAGTGTACCCCATTTTTGAAATCATGACCGGACGGTCCATGAGACTCCCAGAACATTTACTTCTGGACCTGTGTACTGCCACTGCTGATGGAACATCAGTAGATAAATATGTCAACTCAAACAAAATATTCAAAAGGTACACTTGTTTGCTGTACAATGTATGGGCAAGGCCCAACAACAGGCCCTATCCCAGTGTAAACAAACTCAGTCCAGCAGTCTACTAAGTTAGACTGCCTCACAATAACAGTCATTGATAAATGGCTACATGCCAATCAAATGAACCTGTTTAAAGGAGATTAAATTACTTTTCCATACCCCAATGGATGGAATAGTACTAAACTATGTTTTTTCTTTTCTCTTTCCTTTTATGTTCCAGAAAGAGAGATGCTTGCCTTTATGCTTATTTTTCTTTTTAGAAGTATGGGTCTTCTTACAAACCCAAACTGCACATCTTATTGCACATAAGATTTCACTGCTATGCAGATGACACCCAGCTGTACCTGTCCTGTGCGCCCAATACCCAGGTGTCAGACTCTGTATTTAACAGCTGTCTTGATGAGATCCAGGCTTGGATGACTCAAAACTGGCTTAGGCTCAACCCAGGCAAGACAGAGGTACTTGTTGATTCAGTTCACCGGGGTTGGGGGCGCTGTGAGGGGTTACCCCCTGACCCTGTGTTGGGGGGTGTTCCCCTTACTCTGTCTAGTTAGGTGAAGGATTTAGGAGTGAACCTTGATGATGGTTTGATGCTTGATGCTCAGGTGTCAGCCGTCATCAGGAGTGGATTTTATCATCTAAGGAACATTGCCTGAATCCGAGTCCTGATTCCACTGGAGGATCTGACCACATTTGTGCATGCTTTTGTCACTTCCAGGCTCGACTATTGTAATGCCCTGTTCCTAAGGTTATCTGGGGGCAACCTCCACAGGCTGCAGCTGGTGCAGAATGTGGCGGCAAGATTATTGACTGGGGTGAGACAAAGTGATCATATTATCCCGGTCCTCCGCGGACTGCACTGGCTGCCAGTCAGGTGGAGGATTGTCTTCAAAGTAGGGCTCCTGACCTACAAATCCCTACACAAAAGGGCACCTGTCTGCAAGATCTTCTTGTCCCCTATCTTCCGCCTCAGGCACTCTGTTCTGCCGGGGGGGGCCTTCTTGGAGTTCCCAGAGCGAGGCTGCGGCATTCTGGAGAAAGGACATTTTCAGTGGCCACGCCCATTCTGTGGAACTCCCTGCCTGATTATTTAAGGGAGGCCCCCTCAGTAGAAGCCTTTAAGAAAGCATTAAAAACTTAGCTGTTTCGGCAGGCTTTTAATGACTGATTGGTTTTAAAGGGATGGATAGAATTTTAGTTTGTGTTTAAGCTGCATCCTGTATAAATTGTGTTATTGAATTGTTTGTGCAGCGCCCAGAGTCCATGGAAATGGACACTTTATAAATAAAATATCTATCTATCTATGTATAAGAACCAGTGACCTAAACCTAAATAGATTGTTGAGGCAGAGTACCTCACAAGCCCACATGATCTAATTGCATCCTGTGGAATTCACACTAAAGTCCTAAAAGACATGTTCATTGTCCAGCAGGGTAGTGAGGCCCTACTGATTATTATGATCATTGCTCTGGATCAATTCTAGCAGCTAGACCCGATCTGGACCCCTGTTTATATTGTATTGATAATCAGGAATTTTGCATCCAAAATTATATGGCAATAAAAGCCATTCAACCTTAAGGTTTTACCCTATGATGCCTCATAATTTGTGACACTTAATACTGAGTGCCCAAAACAGAATCCTGGCTCACTCAGTGGTCTAATAGCCACATCTCAAACAGGTACCCTAGTTAATAATGTGCAGCTCATGCACAACCCAGTGATTTTAAATCTCACCCTTTAGAACTTGGAATGATTTGTTATACGTTTCACAACAAACATTTCCCACGTTTGTTTTAAATAATGTGATTGGATACCCTGGCAGCATACCAGGTACTCATTAATGACCCCCTACACAGAGAAAGATACCACCACACACACACACACACACACACACACAGGATTTTCACATCCTGACCACTAGTGGTACATCTTATAACTGTAAACCTACCCAAATGTACTAGGCATTTTGTTTTTGATTTTTTTTATTTAAAAAAAAAACAGGTTTAGACTTAGGCCTAAATAGCTCTGACATATCTGTTTGAAATAAGGCTGATATAGCCATTGTTCAAGCACATATGTTAACATTTCATGATAGTATGAAATATAATATCATAACCCCCTCCCCTTCCCATTGCATGGTATACACGGTCTTGCTCATTAAAAGCAATTTGTATTTACAATATGAAGGATATTGTGAAGGGGTTTGACCTGACAAATGTTAATGAATTAATTTCTGCTTACATTAAGAAAGCAGACAAGCATCACATAGCTAGGAAAGTCCTTTGTACTGCCTACAGCTATTATGTTCTTACAACCCTTTGGTTATCTCTTCCGGGATCTGGAATAAGGACATTTCCTTGATCTCATACATGACAGATGTGTGGGTCAGTGGCTTTGCCACATTTTGCACTTCTATTGCATGTGTTAATAAATATTTATTTGAATCTAGCACTATTCCCTTGCCAATGGCAAGGAACCTTGGATATGTCACCACATACACCAGTATTGTTCCATGTTTCGAAACTTATTCCTGCACAATCCAGGAAGCCATGTTTGTGACTCTCACAGTGTCATTGCCGCATTTTTATCCAGCAACATCCATCTCTGATCATCTGGAAACCGTGTATTCTATTGGTCATCTTGATGGGAATTTTTATCATGAAATGTTGAAACTACCTCCTTTGTTTGTTTACCATGAGGTCTTGGAGTCGTGACTGACTCTGAACTTTGAGCGCCATACCTGAAAGGATCACTACCTTTTATGCAGATGTGACATCTTCCAACTTGTCTTACCAACTTATGAATACTGGCCTAATAACTGAAATTAGGCTTCCACTTGTGAACTTTCAAATAAACTGTATTCAGTTCAGCCAATTAAGATTCTACACTCAAGCTCATTGTTATGAAGCAAGTCTGGGGTGGGGGCAATCCCCTAACTTCAGCAAGAAGACTCTTCTTCATTTGATCTACGTCAAGAAATCCATTTTCTTCACTGCTTGTTTACAAAGCCTGGCTGGCACCTCATATAAACTGAGTACTGTCATTAACTTTTACACTTTGTGCAGCCATGTGATCATCTTCAACTTGAACACTGTTGCTATTCCATTGTAAAACTCAGTGTGCAATTTAATGCACCCCCTGCTGAGGCCTCTGAAAATACTGCAGCTTCCTGAACGTTTTGGATCTACCTTTGGAAAATCTAAATGCATCTACTTTGAACTATGAATCTTCATCTAACACTTGAAGAAACCCTGGATTTATCCCTGGAACTGGTCGTAGTTTATGGCTTGTGGACAATGACATTTCATGTCCTGTCAGACTTACCAACTGAAAAATGCCATCCTCCAGGGTGGTATATTATGCTGATGTGAACATTGTGTGGTGACCAACTATACATTCTTCTGATGTAGACTAAACGTTATGCAAAGTGAACTTTTCTAACTTCTGTTTTTACTCCCTAAACTGGTAATAGGTTATACGGTAATCACACTAGTTCCCATCCCAGAACCAGATACCATTAAGTCTAGTCCTATCTTGATGCTCTGTCTCAATGTTTACTTACTGTACATTTAATATCCATACAGACAACTTAAATTTGTCTCTCCAATCTCTTCCCAATAGGACAGATATACACCTAATACATATCAGTATTTACTGATTGTTTTGATATTGGAAAACCCCATTGTGAAGTTTCATTCCAAATGATTATAGTAATACAAGGTTTAATAACATTTTCCCTTATAATTACATTTTGTTGTTTAAGGAAAACCCTGAAACACCACCATGACCAGTTAAAATTCCTCTATCAGGCTCATGCCTCTGGCCTGTAGACAAATGGTGCCTAACAGTGGTCTTTTTGTTATGTTGCCACTTTTGCAATTAGGGCAACAAAGTGAGGACTGTTGCACCTGGGTTATGCCCCTATTATACCACATACACCTTACACTGTATTCCTGGTCTATTGTACTGTGATACTGCTAATTTGCACTAACATGTAGATTTAAGCATCCATCATATAAGCACGCGTGCCAGGAATGTGCTTTGCTGCTAATATTTGTTAATGTTTACATCCTTTTATGGGATTATATCATGCATGATTATTATACCTCACTATAATGCATTATGTTTATTTTTTACATATATTCCATATATAATCTACCTAATCACTGATACGATGACTCTGATGAATCATCGGTGATTACTTTATATATTATACATATATATATATATATATTCTCATATAATCATATGTAGTTGTGGCCAGTCAGCACTTTCTTTGTCTAAGCAAGCTAGCTGACACAGAGAGAAAAATCATATGTCTTCTATTGTACATAGGCAAGAAATGCCACGTGTAATAGAGTCCTGTCAGCATTTCTTTAGTCCAAGCTACAATGCTAACCGAAGCATACTCTATGTTTCATATGATACTCATTAGTAATTCTATCTCCTAAGTCATCATCTAATGGAGAATGACTTAGGAGCAATGCATACTGTTTCTCATATCTGTAACTATGAGGTAATCTCTGTTGCTTTGCTCTTATCTGTAGTATATAAGTCAGTGTATCCTAGTTCCATGGGGGGGAGAGAACAAGAATTTGGAGAACCTGAGATCCTACAATTCTGGAGATTATGTACATTCTTCTGGAGAGTGGTGAGACGGCTGTAGTAGAGACCATGTGCCCCAAAAGTTGAAGGAAGTGACTTGCTGGCCTGGGCTGACCTAGGACGAAGGAACTGGCCAGATCCAGAAGGCTTACCACCCTTTCATGAGGCAGGAATGCCTTGCCCTGGAGGGCATCCAGCTCTGCTCCAATCAACTCTAGTACCTATACTGGTTCTGTCTGGGACGTTTGAAGATTTATGAGAAATCCCAATGTAGTAGTAGTAAAAACTTTATTTTTATACAGGAAAACAAATCTTTAGGACAACTGGCCTAGTTTACAAGATTGTCCTGTTTCCTACAGTTGCCTATACATTAAAACATTGAGTACAAAATACAAAAAGTTAACAAACCTTCACAATAAGTATATGAGGATCACGCATCAAAAGTCAGTAGCATGTCTCCAAGGTGCTCTGAATTAACTGCAGAGAGTCCCTCCCTGAACTCCTGAGGAGACCACACTCCACTTACTGTTCGGTCGCCCAGGTAGGCTCCCCAACCCAGCATAGAAGCATCTGTTGTCATGACAACTGTTGGGACCTATAGCTGAAAAGGCGCCCCTTCTCTGAGGTTGTCCTTTTCTTTCCTCCAGTCCAGGGCCTGTAGCAGAGTTTTTGTCACAGGTACTAGCCTCGATACAGGGTGTCGCTTTTGGGACCAATAGGCTGTCAAGTAATACTGGATGTCCCTTATCTGAAATCTGGCCCCTAGCACCACAGCTGTAATAGAGACCTTGTGCCCCAGAAGTTGAAGGAAGTGCCTTGCTGGCCTGGGCTGACCTAGGATGAAGGAACTGGCCAGACCCAGAAGGCTTACCACCCTTTCATGAGGCAGGAATGCCTTGCCCTGGAGGGCATCAAGCTCTGCTCCAATGAACTCTAGTACCTATACTGGTTCTGTCTGGGACGTTTAAAGATTTATGAGAAATCCCAATGTCTCCAAGGTGCTCTGAGTTAACTGCAGAGAGTCCTTGACCTGCAGATGTGATTTTCCTGTGACTAGCCAGTCATCCAGTTAAGGAAAAACCATCACTAGTTGTCTGCTGAGATGTATTGCCACCATAGCCAAGCACTTTGTGAACACCCTGGAGGTGGATGATAGACCGAAGAGAAGGGCAATGAACTGGTAGAGAACAGAAGGCAGCCTGAACCATAGGTATTTTCTGTGACTGGGCCTAATTGGGTTGTGAAAATATGCATCCTTCAGGTCCAAAGATCCCAGCCAATTTCCCTTTTGCAGGGATGGTATTACTGTGGACTGAGTGACTATCTTGAAGTTGTCTTTTTTCAGGTGTTTGTTCAAAAATCTGAGGCCCAGAATGGGTCACCACTCCCCATTTTTCTTGTGTGTGAGAAAGTACCTTCCATTCCTGGAAGAAATGAACCAGTCTTCCTACCACTGGCAAAGTTTTTTTTCTTCTTTGTCTTCCATCCCCACTCTCCCTTGCTTCCTTTCATTCCTTGTTACCATTTGCACACTACCCTTGTTTTTTTCTAGTATGTGTTTTACTATCTACTGTTGTTTTTACAAACACTTTTATACATTTTTTTAGATAACATGAGAGGAGAGTTTAATGCACATCTGTATATTTATTGTTGCTGTCTGGGAATATGTGGTTTTTGGGTGAATCTGTGTTTGTTATACACAAGTGTTGTTTTGTACTGGCCCTTTAAACAGGTACCCTTTTAAACCCAGACCTCCTGAGAGTATTCAGCCATGACAAAATGCTGGGAGAGCACAAAAACCACAAAAACATTTGGCTGCTACAGGAGGGTGTGTCTAGCATCTAACTGCTGGAATTTTAACAACAGAAAGTGATTAGCCTCAACAAAGCATTCATGCTGTGCCTTTGAAGGTTGGAGACTGCAGTAGCCAAGCTGTTTAGAGAAATTGTATGTACTGTTTTCATATCTTCCAAGGATCAGTCTTCACCACTCAATAACAGATGGGATAGAATACCATTTCTACCAACCAGAGGGTGGTGTTGGCTTACCCTGAAGGAAATGGTTATTCCCTCCACCTCCTTTTCAGGATAACCACAAGAGACAGGGGCTTCTCATGGGCCTGGAAAGGCCCAAAATCTATCAGGGGCTGGCAGAGGCTCCCGTGACCGGGGAGCAGGAAGGTGCCCTGCAAGTTCATGCCTGGCCCCGTGAGAGAAGAAATGGGTCACCTGGAAATGAAAGGCAATCACCCTATGCTGAACCAAGGGTGACAACCTGGAAAGATGGAGCCACACCATCCACCTGATGCAGACTAAAGTGCCTAACATCCTGAAGACTACCTCACTGGTGTCATAAAATGCCCTTGCTTGGTGCCTCGGCAGCTCAAGGCCTGAAAAGATAGACAAATGGCCTGTCTGGTTGCCTCACAATCCGGCAGACATGCTAGGAGCTGACCCAGCGTCAACCACAGGTGCCTGCCATAGGCCACCTAGTGTGCCTGGTGTGCTGAGATGTACAACATGGTACATGCCACCATGAAGACTCCATAACCCCAGGAGTCAAACTCTGCAGAGTCCGACTCTGAAGGACAGTCATGCTCTGAGTGCCTATACCCAGTAGGGTTATCGAGGAGCTGAACCCCAGAGAAGGGGTGTAGCATAGCTCCTGGAGACCCCAAGGGTGCAAAATACCTGTGCTGGGTGTCCCTGAGGGCTAAAGAGGTGGCAGAGGGATGGAGCCAGACATCTCTAGCTGCCTCTGCAAATGGCGTAGGCAACAGAGGTATGACTGTAGAATCATGACTGAACTCCCCAAGGAAATATAGCATCAGAGTAACAGGATTGAGGCCTGATAAATAGTCTAATCACAGCTGTCTCATCATCTCCGAGAGGACGCGCTGGGACCAATTGTACTTGGCATTGAAGATGTGACGGGAGGTATTCTCTTCCTCAATGGAGGAAGATGAAAAAGATGAAGATCTTGATTCAGGGGGTGGCAAGCAGATGAAGCAGGTTGGAAGATGGCCTGATCTAGTGACCTTAGGTATGTAGGGAAAGCACTTGCTGATACCCCAAACTGTTACCAGGTCAGGGGCCCTGAAGGACCCAAAATACCAGGAAGAGGGGGAGGAGGAGGCAGAGTAGGAGGGTCATGGCGGACCAGTTGAGGTCTTCTTCCAGGGTTGCGAGAGTGTACAGGAGGCCTCATTGAAGGGGAGGGCCTGACAGACTCACCCGCCCTTACAATGCACAACCATACAGGAATGGTCCCAGAGGTGCCTTGGGGGGAATCCTCTTGGTGGGGAGACTGGAACATAAAGATTCCATGGGGTGGCTCCTATCCCTACCTACGAAAGGCCCAGATGGTTTGGGTACAGCCTGAGGACTCAAAACAGCACTACAACTCCTGCAAGAGCTGCCATTCACCTTGTGCATGGAGCTGTCAAATGAGCCCAGCTAGCACTCATCTCACCTGAATGGGCTCTGCCCCTTGGGCTAGGTCTCAAAGTGGACTCCACATTGGATGTCTGAACTTGAAAAAGAGGCGGTGCTGGAGACAGTACCAGAGGCCTCCTCAGCACAGCAGATGGTGCTGAACCCCTGACCAGTGCCATGGCTGGCACAGACACCATTCTTGGTGCCAGAATCAGCACCAAGATTGCCCCCAGCATGAAGGTACTGTGCCATGATTGGCACCAGAAAGAGAGGGAGCTCCTGATGATGACATGGATCCCAACTTAGGCCTTGAACTAGGACCAGGAAATCCCTCTCCTTGTCAGAGTATGGCAACCAGTCTAGATCTTCTCAGTCCTCATCCCCTGGGGTCATCTGGCCACTCAGGGGGATGAGATCCAGAAGCTCTCCAAGGAGCATCTAACTCCTGGGGATTTCCCTCTCACAGCACAGCAAGCGGTGTCAGGAGGAGACCTGGTCTTGTGGTTGGTACCACCCTGCTCACCGGCCGAGAAAGTACCAGGTGCAACTTCAAGGAGCCCACCGGTGTAGGCCCAGTGTATAGTTCCAACTTCAGCACTGGGAGCATCCATTACCCCAAAGAGGCCACAGACTGGGAGGGGTGAGCAACAGGCCCCCAGGATGGGGGACACGACTGTCCCACAGACCCTTCCCCCAGGTTCTCCATCTCGGCAAGACAAGGAGAGGTCTGGTCTCCCTCAGCACATGCAGTACTGTGGAGGGGCACAGGGGAAGAGCCCAGGGACCTTACACTGGAGACCCTTGTGGGATGCCTGCCACCAAAGGGGGGGGCAACCAACCCAACCTCAATGTACGGAATTCATAAGTGCAGTAGTCCATAGAAAAGCAGGCATTGCAATGGTATATGTCATGGTCCTCTCCGAGGTAGGTCCAGCAGGTGTCATGACTGTCCCAAAAAGACATAGGCCTCCCACAGGGCAATGATGCATGGGGGGTGTACTTCTTGTTCTTGGACTTGTCCTTCTTGTTCTTGGACACTTCTTTCTTCTTAGGCACCTGGGAACCTGACATGACTATAAGATGTAAAATAACAAAACTCAGCAACAAAAAAAAGAGCATGGCACCATAAAAAGAGACAGAGATACAGAGACAGTGTAGAAAAAAAGGCAAAGAAAAAGGTAGTGTTGAGCTAGATGGCATCGAACTGAGCAACACAGCTGTGTAGAGAAAAGCTCCTATGGGTATGCTGCCTTGACAGCAGGAAAAACAAAACTGAGATAATCAGGGGACTGGCGTCGGTTACTGGCCAGTCCACAAGCGCCATGTCATGTGTCAGCCTTTTGGGCGGTGCTGTTATCGATGTCAGCTCTCCTAGCAGAAAACTCTTGAAATTGTTGCCATGGGCCCCTAGTGCTTCCAGCACAGACCCATCTGGTAATGAATGGAGAAGATTGCTTCTTGGAAGATCTTATTGCTTTGTGCTCACCTGACCCTATTACAAAAGGGCTACTTGCTGTGACAAGTGTAGCATCACCTACCCTTTGTCAGTTATAGGGAGATGGCCTGGAAGTCTTAAGAGTCATTCTCATTTTGTTAGACTCTTTAAGAGACTGCTCCACCTGCTGTCCAAACAGGTAAATACTATCGAAGGGAACTGTTGTTGGATCCCAGGGTGAAGCCAGCAGTCAGCAGCCAGGAGTGTTGTCTGATGAATAAATCTGCAGCTGTGGAGTAAGCTGCTGCATCAAAAGCATCAATAAAAGTTTTATGCTGGTGGCTATTAAATTCAATACCTTGCTTAACAGCAAGCAGAATCTATTGTTTTGCCTCCATGTCTTGCATGGCCTCTGCAAGACGCTTAAGCTTGCACCACAGGGAATACTTGTACTTAAAGAAGTGGCCCTGCTAACTAGCTATCCTCATGCCAAGGGTAGCCTAGGCACAGACCTGCTTGCCCATGGTGTCTACCTTGTGCGGCTCTTTGTTTGTGGGGTACACAGTGACCTCCTTGGGCACTATGGCTTTGTCATTCTCAACCAGACTAACAATGGCAATCTTTATAGGGTGAGTAAAATACTTGGGTTTGTATTTATGCACCATGTATTTCTTATCTTCACATAGGAACCATGCGCAAGGCAGTAGTGGTGCTTTCAGTGCAACAAGAACAGTATCAAAAGGCTGAAGCACACACTTACCCCAATAATGACCAGACACAGAGCTTCTAAATCAAATTTTATAGCACCAAAATAACGCCTGACGCGTTTCGGACAGATAGTCCCTTATCAAAGGCTAAAAACATATTGAACACATCTCACTTATATATCAAGACACCTATTATGTCACAGTGATGAGATACAAATCTATTGGTTACTCATAAATGACCACCAACACCTTTAAAACCATCCTCATAATTTAAAGACAGAAAAGTGAAATAAAATATTTTTATACAAAACCAATCATTATGCAAAGATTAAATACATGTATACTAACATATCTACAATAACACATAATGCTATCTACGTTCCAAATACAGTTTTAATTCTAAATGTGCATTAATACCCGGTATTTTGTATGCATTCAAACGTAAAATCCATTTATTTTCCTTTCTCAAAATTTTATTGCGGTAATTACTGCCTCTCAAATCATGGAAGACTTTTTCAATGCCTAAGAATTTAAATTAGTGCAATTCTGGTGTTTCTCTATTTTCAAAATATGATACTGCTGTGGCATAGGTCAAATCATTTTTTGTTAATGGCATGAACATGTTCTAAAACTCTGATCTTAAATGCTCATTCTGTTTTACCAACATAAATTGCACCGCATTTACATTTTGCCAAATAAATGACCCCCTGAGTGTTACACAAAATCAATTGTCTAATGTCAAAGATTTTATCCTGTCGACTGTTGACACTAAAATTCTTTTCATTCAAAATATGTATGCAAGCACAATTTCTGCGCTGCACACAGCCAGTATAACCACCTAACCAACTGTTGGTATGAGTCATTGTATGTGTAAAATGACTTCTCACTAAAGAGTCTTTCAATGTAAGTGCATGCTGATAAGTAAAAATAGGAGGCTGAGTGCAAACTTCTCGTAGACCTGGGTCTGCCGTAAGTAATTGCCAATGTTTTTTAATTATTTGTGCTATCTCTTGGCTCTGGGAACTATAAGTAGTCACAAAATAAAATCTTTGTTTTTTTTCTAACATCTCGTTTTTATCAACCAACAATGCCTTTCAATCTGTTGCAACAGCTGCCTGATAACCTTTATCTATGGTTTTGTGTGTATAACCCCTATTACTGAGTCGATGTTTTAAGGCAGCTGCTGCTGTTTCAAAATCAGTATTTTTACTACAATTTCATTTTAATCGAAGGAACTGACCTTTGGGGATATTTTCTACCATGTGTGTTGGATGACAACTGGTGGCAAATAACACAGTATTGCCATCTGTGGGTTTCCGGAAAAGATTAGTATTAACCTGTCCTTCTTTGTCACGAATTATCTGTAAATCCAAATAATTCACAGATACCTCACTTACACAATATGAAAATTTTAAATGTTCATTTGTCCTATGCAGGTAATCAACAAATTCTTTCAACATTTTATCATCCCCTTCCAGATTAATAAAATGTCGTCAATAAAACGTTTCCACAATAATATATTGTAAAAAAAGGGGTTACTACCATTATTGAAAATAACATCTTGTTCCCATTGACCCACATATAGACTGGCCACTGATGGTGCACAGGTAGCCGCCATTGCAGTCCCCTTTATTTGTCTGTAGATATTCCCATCAAAGACAAAAACATTTTTAGTCAAAACATGTTCGAGAAATTTTAAAATCATAACAATTTCTTGATCAGACTTATCACCAGAGCCATTTAAGAAATAAGCAGCAGCATCCATAGCCCCCTCATGGGGAACATTGGTATAAAGTGCTTCGATGACAAATGTAACTAACAGACAATCATTCTCTATTGAAACTTCATCTAACACCTTTAGGACATCTTTAGTATCTTTAATGTATGACTTGATTTTTTTCACATAACTATGAAGAGTATGATCTATATACTGGGACAAAGGTTCTCATAGGCTCCCGAGGCCGCTAACTATAGGGCGACCAGGGTGGGTTTGTTTGTCTTTATGCACTTTGGGTAGTACATAGAAGGTGGATCTAACTGGATGTTCAACTTTCAAAAACTTCCTAGTTTGATCTGTTATAATTCATTGTTTAAAGGCTTCATCTATTGTCTCATCTATACATGTTTTATACTCCCAAACTGGATGAGAACTCAATTTCTTATAGCATGTTCTATCATTCAATTGCCTCATTACTTCTTGTTTATATTTATTAACATCCCATAACACCACACAACCCCCTTTATCAGCTTGTTTAATAACAATACTAGGATCATTTTGTAACAATTTTAAAGCTTCATATTCATTCCTAGTTAAATTGTTAAATGGCATACGTGGGGGATTCTGAAATAAATTCTCAAAGTCCGTTTCACATAACTCTCTAAACACGTTCACTGCGCTACAGAGAGGTGGATTGAACACAGAATTTGGTTTAAAAGTCTTTATTTGAGCAGAGGGGTAGGTCAGAAAATCTGTAGCAAAGTCTCTATCAGCACGTTTGTTAAAAAAAGCTTTCACATTTAGATTCCTACACATCAAATGTAAGTCAATCACAGTCTGTACAGGATTTAACAAAGTCGTAGGTGAGAAACTCAGACCTTTTTTGGAAAATGATCTTTCTGAATCAGTCAATACATGATTTGAGATGTTAATGATCTGTATGTCTTCACTCACCTCCTCGTTGTTCTGGCGTTCCATCTGTTGCCATTCCTCTTCCAGTTGTACCGTCCCCTCTGCTCGCGATAAACCACGTTTTTTCTGTCCCCATCTTGTACGCTTCCTATGCCGTGAATTCCAGCCTGGGGTCCATTGCATTTTGCTGGTGATGGAGGTTCGAACTCTCTTGATCCCTGTGAAAAAATGGCTTTGTGTGTTGTCTTCACCTTCTGATCCACTTTCTTCTGTACTGTAGCTAAAAGAGACACGAGCAGGTCATTTCAGAATCCCCTTTCTTGTTTCCTTCTTCCATGAGTATACACGGTGGTTTTCATAGTCACCTTTGTCTCGAATGAATTTGGTTTGCTTAACACTCTTCAATTCACGATCCAATCTTTCAATAAATTCCTGGAGTCTTTTATTACACAGGTCAAAACCTTCTGTGTCTTTATATTTTAAAACTTCTTTTTCGATGTGTTTCAAATCATTTTTAAGTGCAGTCTCTCTTTCTTTCCTGTATTTTATTATTAACTGCATCAATCTACTGCTAGCTTCATTAAGTATGTTTTCCACTCCTACATAAAAACCATATTGTCTGTTCCAAATGCAGGGTTTTTTATCAGTCTCAGTCCCCTAGGTATTCTTTGAAGATGCAAATATGCTTCCAAATTTGTAACATTCCAAAAAATCTTCCTTAATTGTTGCATGGTCCTTTCAAGTTCCCTGAACACACCCTTCAATTAATGAACATCTGTAGATACAAGTTCAGGCTCATTACATTCTAATAAAAATGGATTGACCGTGTTCACTTCAGTGAGTAATTTATCAACATAAAATAAAGGATTCTCACACTGAACTTGATCATTAGGTGCCACTCCTCTTGTGTTCATCGTATCAACTGATGTTCTCTCGGTGTCCTGGGGGTTTAATTCAAGTTCTTCACTGGTATATCCACTTGAGAACCAAAGGCCTGTGCTACGGTCCCAAAACTTCAAATCTTCATGTAGGAACCATGCACAAGGCAGTAGTGGTGCTTTCAGCGCAACAAGAACAGTATCAAAAGGCTGAAGCACACACTTACCCCAATAATGACCGGACCCAGAGCTTCTAAATCAAATTTTATTGCACCAAAACAACGCCTGACACGTTTTGGACAGATAGTCCTTTATCAAAGGCTAAAAACATAATGAACACATCTCACTTATATATCAAGACACCTATTATGTCACAGTGACGAGATACAAATCTATTGGTTACTCATAAATGACCACCAACACCTTTAAAACCATCCTCATAATTTAAAGACAGAAAAGTGAAATAAAATATTTTTATACAAAACCAATCACTATACAAAGATTAAATACCTGTATACTAACATATCTACAATAACACATAATGCTATCTATGTTCCAAATATGGTTTTAATTCTAAATGTGCATTAATACCTGGTATTTTGTATGCATTCAAATGTAAAATCCATTCATTCTTCTTCCTCAAAATTTTATTGCGGTAATTACTGCCTCTCAAATCATGGAAGACTTTTTCAATGCCTAAGAATTTAAATTCGTGCAATTCTGGTGTTTCTCTATTTTCAAAAATATATGCTGCTGTGGCATAGGTCAAATTATTTTTGTTAATGGCACGAACATGTTCTAAAACTCTGATCTTAAATGCTTGTTCTGGTTTACCAACATAAATTGTCATCGAATTACATTTTGCCAACAAATGACCCCTGAGTGTTACATTTAAATCAATTGTCTAATGTCAAAGATTTTATCCTGTCGACTGTTGACACTAAAATTCTTTTCATTCAAGATATGTATGCAAGCGCAACAATTTTTGCACTGCACACAGCCAGTATAACCTAACCAACTGTTGGTATGAGTCATTGTATGTGTAAAATGAATTCTCACTAAAGAGTCTTTCAATGTAAGTGCATACCGATAAGTAAAAATAGGAGGCTGAGTGCAAACTTCTCGTAGACCTGGTTCTGCAGTGAGTACTTGCCAATGTTTTTTAATTATTTGTGCTATCTCTTGGCTCTGGGAACTATAAGTAGTCACAAAATAAAATCTTTGTTTTTTTTCTACCATCTCGTTTTTATCAACCAACAATGCCTTTCTATCTGTTGCAACAGCTGCCTGATAACCTTTATCTATGGTTTTGTGTGTATAACCCCTATTACTGAGTCAATTTTTTAAGGCAGCTGCTGCTGTTTCAAAATCAGTATTTTTACTACAATTTCGTTTTAATCGAAGGAACTGACCTTTGGGGATATTTTCGACCGTGTGTGTTGGATGACAACTGGTGGCAAATAACACAGTATTGCCATCTGTGGGTTTCTGGAAAAGATTAGTATTAACCTGTCCTTCTTTGTCACAAATTATCTGTAAATCCAAACAATTCACAGATACCTCACTTACACAATATGAAAATTTTAAATGTTCATTTGTCCTATGAGAAATCAACAAATTCTTTCAACATTTTTCATCCCCTTCCAGATTAATAAAATGTCGCCAATAAACGCTTCCACAATAATATACTGTAAAAAAAGGGGTTACTACCATTACTGAAAATAACACCTTGTTCCCATTGACCCACATATAGACTGGCCACTGATGGTGCACAGGTAGCCCCCATTGCAGTCCCCTTTATTTGTCTGTAGATATTCCCATCAAAGACAAAAACATTTTTGGTCAAAACATGTTCGAGAAATTTTAAAATCATAACAATTTCTTGATCAGACTTATCACCAGAGCCATTTAAGAAATAAGCAGCAACATCCATAGCCCCCTCATGGGGAAAATTGGTATAAAGTGCTTCGATGTCAAATGTAACGAACAGACAATCTTTTTCTATTGAAACTTCATCTAACACCTTTAGGACATCTTTAGTATCTTTAATGTATGACTTGATTTTTTTCGCATAACTATTAAGGGTATGATCTACATACTGGGACAAAGGTTCTGTTAGGCTTCCGAGGCCGCTAACTATAGGGCGGCCAGGGGGGGTTTGTTTGTCTTTATGCATTTTGGGTAGTACATTAAAGGTGGATCCAACTGGATGTTCAACTTTCCAAAACTTCCTAGTTTGATCTGTTATAATTCCTAGTTTAAAGGCTTCATCTATTGTCTCATCTATACATGTTTTATACTCCCAAACTGGATGAGAACTCAATTTCTCATAGAATGTCTCTATCATTCAATTGCCTCATTACTTCTTGTTTATATTTATTAACATCCCATAACACCACACAACCCCCTTTATCAGCTTGTTTAAAAACAATACTAGGATCATTTTGTAACAAATTTAAAGCTTCACGTTCATTCCTAGTTAAAATGTTAAATGGCACACGTGGGGGATTCTGAAATAAATTCTCAAAGTCCGTTTCACATAAGTCTCTAAACACGCTCACTGCGCTACAGAGAGGTGGATTGAATACAGAATTCGGTTTAAAAGTCTTTATTTGAACAGAGGGGTAGGTTGGAAAATCTGTAGTAAAGTCTCTATCAGCACGTTTGTTAAAAAAAGCTTTCACATTTAGATTCCTACACATCAAATGAAAGTCAATCACAGTCTGTACAGGATTTAACAAAGTCATAGGTGAGAAACTCAGACCATTTTTGAGCAATGATGTTTTTGAATCAGTCAATACATGATTAGAGATGTTAATGATCTGTATGTCTTCACTCACCTCCTCGTTGTTCTGGCGTTCCATCTGTTGCCATTCCTCTTCCAGTTGTACCATCCCCTATGCTCATGATAAACCACGTTTTTTTCTGTCCCCTTCTTGTACATTTCCTATGCCGTAATTCCCCAGCATGGGGCTCCGTCATAATTATTGCTGTGATGGCTGTTCGAAACTCTCTTGGTCCCTGTGAAAAAAAAAGGCTTTGTGTGTTGTCTTCACCTTCTGATCCACTTTCTTCTGTACTGTAGCTAAAAGAGACACAAGCAGGTCATTTCAGAATCCCCTTTCTTGTTTTCTTCTTCCATGAGTATACACGGTGGTTTTCATAGTCACCTTTGTCTCGAATGAATTTGGTTTGCTTAACACTCTTCAATTCATGATCCAATCTTTCAATAAATTAATGGAGTCTTTTATTGCACAGATCAAAACCTTCTGTGTCTTTATATTTTAAAACTTCTTTTTCGATGTGTTTCAAATCATTTTTAAGTGCAGTCTCTCTTTCTTTGCTGTATTTTATTATTAACTGCATCAATCTACTGCTAGCTTCATTAAGTATGTTTTCCCACTCCTGCATAAAAACCATATTGTCTGTCCTAAATGCAGGGTTTTTTATCAGTCTTAGTCCCCTAGGTATTCTTTGAAAATGCAAATATGCTTCCAAATTTGTAACATTCCATAAAATCTTCCTTAATTGTTGCATGGTCCTTTCAAGTTCTCAGAACACACCCTTCAATGAATGAACATCTGTAGATACAAGTTCAGGCTCATTACATTCTAATAAAAATGGATTGACCGTGTTCACGTCAGTGAGTAATTTATCAACATAAAATAAAGGATTCTCACACTGAACTTGATCATTAGGTGTCACTCCTCTTGTGTTCATCGTATCAACTGATGTTCTCTCTGTGTTCTGGGGGTTTAATTCAAGTTCTTCACTGGTATATCCACTTGAGAACCAAAGGCCTGTGCTACGGTCCCAAAACTTCAAATCTTCATGTATGAACCATGCACAAGGCAGTAGTGGTGCTTTCAGCGCAACAAGAACAGTATCAAAAGGCTGAAGCACACACTTACCCCAATAATGACCGGACCCAGAGCTTCTAAATCAAATTTTATTGCACCAAAATAACGCCTGACGCGTTTCGGACAGATAGTCCTCTATCAAAGGCTAAAAACATAATGAACACATCTCACTTATATATCAAGACACCTATTATGTCACAGTGACGAGATACAAATCTATTGGTTACTCATAAATGACCACCAACACCTTTAAAACCATCCTCATAATTTAAAGACAGAAAAGTGAAATAAAATATTTTTATACAAAACCAATCACTATACAAAGATTAAATACATGTACACTAACATATCTACAATAACACATAATACTATGTTCCCAATACAGTTTTAATTCTAAATGTGCATTAATACCCGGTATTTTGTATGCATTCAAACGTAAAATCCATTCATTCTCCTTTCTCAAAATTTTATTGAGGTAATTACTGCCTCTGAAATCATGGAAGACTTTTTCAATGCCTAAGAATTTAAATTCGTGCAATTCTGGTGTTTCTCTATTTTCAAAAATATATGCTGCTGTGGCATAGGTCAAATCATTTTTGTTAATGGCATGAACATGTTCTAAAACTCTGATCTTAAATGCTCGTTCTGTTTTACCAACATAAATTGCATCGCATTTACATTTTGCCAAATAAATGACCCCCTGAGTGTTACACGAAATCAGTTGTCTAATGTCAAAGATTTTATCCTGTCGACTGTTGACACTAAAATTCTTTTCATTCAAAATATGTATGCAAGCGCAACAATTTTTGCACTGCACACAGCAAGTATAACCACCTAACCAACTGTTGGTATGAGTCATTGTATGTGTAAAATGAATTATCACTAAAGAGTCTTTCAATGTAACTGCATGCCGATAAGTAAAAATAGGAGGCTGAGTGAAAACTTCTCGTAGACCTGGTTCTGCCATGAGTACTTGCCAATGTTTTTTTAATTATTTGTGCTATCTCTTGGCTCTGGGAACTATAAGTAGTCACAAAATAAAATCTTTGGTTTTTTTCTAACACCTCATTTTTATAAACCAACAATGCATTTCTATCTGTTGCAACAGCTGCCTGATAACCTTCATCTATGGTTTTGTGTGTATAACCCCTATTACTGAATCTATTTTTTAAGGCAGCTGCTGCTGTTTCAAAATCAGTATTTTTACTACAATTTCATTTTAATCGAAGGAACTGACCTTTGGGGATATTTTCTACCGTGTGTGTTGGATGACAACTGGTGGCAAATACTACAGTATTGCCATCTGTGGGTTTCCGGAAAAGATTAGTATTAACCTGTCCTTCTTTGTCACAAATTATCTGTAAATCCAAATAATTCACAGATACCTCACTTACACAATATGAAAATTTTAAATGTTCATTTGTCCTATGCAGGTAATCAACAACTTCTTTCAACATTTTTTCATCCCCCTTCCAGATTACTAAAATGTCATCAATAAAACGTTTCCACAATAATATATTGTAAAAAAAGGGGTTACTACCATTATTGAAAATAACATCTTATTCCCATTGATCCACATATAGACTGGCCACTGATTGTGCACAGGTAGCCCCCATTGCAGTCCCCTTTATTTGTCTGTAGATATTCCCATCAAAGACAAAAACATTTTTGGTCAAAACATGTTCGAGAAATTTTAAAATCATAACAATTTCTTGATCAGACTTATCACCAGAGCCATTTAAGAAATAAGCAGCAACATCCATAGCCCCCTCATGGGGAAAATTGGTATAAAGTGCTTCGATGTCAAATGTAACTAACAGACAATCTTTTTCTATTGAAACTTCATCTAACACCTTTAGGACATCTTTAGTATCTTTAATGTATGACTTGATTTTTTTTCACATAACTATTAAGAGTATGATCTACATACTGGGACAAAGGTTCTGTTAGGCTCCCGAGGCCGCTAACTATAGGGCGGCCAGGGGGGGTTTGATTGTCTTTATGCATTTTGGGTAGTACATAGAAGGTGGATCCAACTGGATGTTCAACTTTCAAAAACTTCCTAGTTTGATCTGTTATAATTCCTAGTTTAAAGGCTTCATCTATTGTCTCATCTATACATGTTTTATACTCCCAAACTGGATGAGAACTCAATTTCTCATAGAATGTTCTATCATTCAATTGCCTCATTACTTCTTGTTTATATTTATTAACATCCCATAACACCACACAACCCCCTTTATCAGCTTGTTTAAAAACAATACTAGGATAATTTTGTAACAATTTTAAAGCTTCACGTTCATTCCTAGTTAAAATGTTAAATGGCACACGTGGGGGATTCTGAAATAAATTCTCAAAGTCCATTTCACATAAGTCTCTAAACACGCTCACTGCGCTACAGAGAGGTGGCTTGAATACAGAATTCGGTTTAAAAGTCTTTATTTGAGCAGAGGGGTAGGTTGGAAAATCTGTAGCAAAGTCTCTATCAGCATGTTTGTTAAAAAAAGCTTTCACATTTAGATTCCTACACATCAAATGAAAGTCAATCACAGTCTGCACAGGATTTAACAAAGTCATAGGTGAGAAACTCTGACCATTTTTGAGCAATGATGTTTCTGAATCAGTCAATACATGATTAGAGATGTTAATGATCTGTATGTCTTCACTCACCTCCTCGTTGTTCTGGCATTCCATCTGTTGCCATTCCTCTTCCAGTTGTACCGTCCCCTATGCTCGTGATAAACCACGTTTTTTTCTGTCCCCTTCTTGTACGTTTCCTATGCCGTAATTCCCCAGCATGGGGCTCCGTCGTAATTCTTGCTGTGATGGCTGTTCGAAACTCTCTTGGTCCCTGTGAAAAAAATGGCTTTGTGTGTTGTCTTCACCTTCTGATCCACTTTCTTCTGTACTGTAGCTAAAAGAGACGCGAGTAGGTTGTTTCAGAATCCCCTTTCTTGTTTCCTTCTTCCATGAGTATACACGGTGGTTTTCATAGTCACCTTTGTCTCAAATGAATTTGGTTTGCTTAACACTCTTCAATTCACGATCCAATCTTTCAATAAATTACTGGAGTCTTTTATTGCACAGGTCAAAACCTTCTGTGTCTTTATATTTTAAAACTTCTTTTTCAATTTGTTTCAAATCATTTTTAAGTGCAGTTTCTCTTTCTTTGCTGTATTTTATTATTAACTGCATCAATCTACTGCTAGCTTCATTAAGTATGTTTTCCCACTCCTGCATAAAAACCGTATTGTCTGTCCCAAATGCAGGGTTTTTTTATCAGTCTCAGTCCCCTAGGTATTCTTTGAAGATGCAAATATGCTTCCAAATTTGTAACATTCCATAAAATCTTCCTTAATTGTTGCATGGTCCTTTCAAGTTCTGAACACACCCTTCAATGAACGATCATCTGTAGATACAAGTTCAGGCTCATTACATTCTAGTAAAAATGGATTGACCGTGTTCACTTCAGTGAGTAATTTATCACATAAAATAGAGGATTCTCACACTGAACTTGATCATTAGGTGCCACTCCTCTTGTATTCATCATATCAACTGATGTTCTCGGTGTCCTGGGGTTTAATTCAAGTTCTTCACTGGTATATCCACTTGAGAACCAAAGGCCTGCTACGGTCCCAAAACTTCAAATCTCACGTATGAACCATGCACAAGGCAGTAGTGGTGCTTTCAGCACAACAAGGACAGTATCAAAAGGCTGAAGCACACACTACCCCAATAATGACTGGACCCAGAGCTTTAGTCAAATTTTATTGCACTAAAATAACGCCTGACGCGTTTCTGGACAATAGTCCTTATCAAAGGCTAAAAACATAATGAGCACATCTCACTTATATACCAAGACACCTATTATATCACAGTGATGAGTACAAATCTATTGGTTACTAATAAATGATCACCAACACCTTTAAAACCATCCTCATAATTTAAAGACAGAAAAGGGAAATAAATATTTTATACAAAACCAATCACTATACAAGATTAAATACATGTATACTAACATATCTGCAAAACTCATATATTATCTACGCTCCAAATACGGTTTAATTCTAAATGTGCATTGATACCGGTATTTTGTATGCATTCAAACGTAAATCCATTCATTCTCCTTTCTCAAAATTTTATTGCAGTAATTACTGCCTCTCAAATCATGGAAGACTTTTTCAATGCCTAAGAATTTAAATTCGTGCAATTCTGGTGTTTCTCTATTTTCAAAAATATATGCTGCTGTGGCATAGGTCAAATCATTTTTGTTAATGGCATGAACATGTTCTAAAACTCTGATCTTAAATGCTCGTTCTGTTTTACCAACATAAATTGCACCGCATTTACATTTTGCCAAATAAATGACCCCCTGAGTGTTACACGAAAACAGTTGTCTAATGTCAAAGATTTTATCCTGTCGACTGTTGACACTAAAATTCTTTTCATTCAAAATATGTATGCAAGCACAACAATTTTTGCACTGCACACAGCCAGTATAACCACCTAACCAACTGTTGGTATGAGTCATTGTATGTGTAAAATGAATTCTCAATAAAGAGTCTTTCAATGTAAATGCATGCCGATAAGTAAAAATAGGAGGCTGAGTGCAAACTTCTCGTAGTCCTGGTTCTGCCATGAGTACTTGCCAATGTTTTTTAATTATTTGTGCTATCTCTTGGCTCTGGGAACTATAAGTAGTCACAAAATAAAATCTTTATTTTTTTTCTAACATCTCGTTTTTATCAACCAACAATGCCTTTCTATCTGTTGCAACAGCTGCCTGATAACCGTTATCTATGGTTTTGTGTGTATAACCCCTATTACTGAGTCGATTTTTTAAGGCAGCTGCTGCTGTTTCAAAATCAGTATTTTTACTACAATTTCATTTTAATCGAAGGAACTGACCTTTGGGGATATTTTCTACCATGTGTGTTGGATGACAACTGGTGGCAAATAACACAGTATTGCCATCTGTGAGTTTCCGGAAAAGATTAGTATTAACCTGTCCTTCTTTGTCACGAATTATCTGTAAATCCAAATAATTCACAGATACCTCACTTACACAATATGAAAATTTTAAATGTTCATTTGTCCTATGCAGGTAATCAACAAATTCTTTCAACATTTTTTCATCCCCCTTCCAGATTAATAAAGTGTTGTCAATAAAACGTTTCCACAATAACATATTGTAAAAAAAGGGGTTACTATCATTATTGAAAATAACATCTTGTTCCCATTGACCCACATATAGACTGGCCACTGATGGTGCACAGGTAGCCCCCATTGCAGTCCCCTTTATTTGTCTGTAGATATTCCCATCAAAGACAAAAACATTTTTGGTCAAAACATGTTCGAGAAATTTTAAAATCATAACAATTTCTTGATCAGACTTATCACCAGAGCCATTTAAGAAATAAGCAGCATCCATATCTCATAGGGAACATTGGTATAAAAGTGCTTCGATGTCAAATGTAACTAACAGACAATCTTTTTCTATTGAAACTTCATCTAACACCTTTAAGACATCTTTAGTATCTTTAACGTATGACTTGATTTTTTTCACATAACTATTAAGAGTATGATCTACATACTGGGACAAAGGTTCTGTTAGGCTCCCGAAGCCGCTAACTATAGGGCGGCCAGGGGGGATTTGTTTGTTTTTATGCACTTTAGGTAGTACATAGAAGGTGGATCTAACTGGATGTTCAACTTTCAAAAACTTCCTAGTTTGATCTGTTATAATTCCTTGTTTAAAGACTTCATCTATTGTTTCATCTATACATGTTTTATACTCCCAAACTGGATCAGAACTCAATTTCTCATAGAATTTTCTATCATTCAATTGCCTCATTACTTCTTGTTTATATTTATTAACATCCCATAACACCACACAACCGCCTTTATCAGCTTGTTGTTGTAATTCGTGACAAAGAAGGACAGGTTAATACTAATCTTTTCCAGAAACCCACAGATGGCAATACTGTGTTATTTGCCACCAGCTGTCATCCAACACACACGGTAGAAAATATCCCCAAAGGTCAGTTCCTTCGATTAAAACGAAATTGTAGTAAAAATACTGATTTTGAAACAGCAGCAGCTGCCTTAAAAAATCGACTCAGTAATAGGGGTTATACACACAAACCATAGATAAAGGTTATCAGGCAGCTGTTGCAACAGATAGAAAGGCATTGTTGGTTGATAAAAACGAGATGTTAGAAAAAAAACCAAGATTTTATTTTGTGACTACTTATAGTTCCCAGAGCCAAGAGATAGCACAAATAATTAAAAAACATTGGCAAGTACTCACGGCAGAACCAGGTCTATGAGAAGTTTGCACTCAGCCTCCTATTTTTACTTATCGGCATGCACTTACATTGAAAGACTCTTTAGTGAGAATTCATTTTACACATACAATGACTCATACCAACAGTTGATTAGGTGGTTATACTGGCTGTGTGCAGTGCAAAAATTGTTGCGCTTGCATACATATTTTGAATGAAAAGAATTTTAGTGTCAACAGTCGACAGGATAAAATCTTTGACATTAGACAATTGATTTCGTGTAACACTCAGGGGGTCATTTATTTGGCAAAATGTAAATGCGGTGCAATTTATGTTGGTAAAACAGAATGAGCATTTAAGATCAGAGTTTTAGAACATGTTCGTGCCATTAACAAAAATGATTTGACCTATGCCACAGCAGCACATATTTTTGAAAATAGAGAAACACCAGAATTGCACGAATTTAAATTCTTAGGCATTGAAAAAGTCTTCCATGATTTGAGAGGCGATAATTACCGTAATAAAATTTTGATTAAGGAGAATGAATGGATTTTACATTTGAATGCATACAAAATACCAGGTATTATTGCACATTTAGAATTAAAACTGTATTTGGAACGTAGATAGCATTATGTGTTATTGTAGATATGTTAGTATACATGTATTTAATCTTTGTACAGTGATTGGTTTTGTATAAAAATATTTTATTTCACTTTTCTGTCTTTAAATTATGAGGATGGTTTTAAAGGTGTTGGTGGTCATTTATGAGTAACCATTAGATTTGTATCTCGTCACTGTGATGTAATAGGTGTCTTGATATATAAGTGAGATGTGTTCATTATGTTTTTAGCCTTTGATAAAGGACTATCTGTCCGAAACGCGTCAGGCATTATTTTGGTGCAAAAAATTTGATTTAGAAGCTCTGGGTCTGGTCATTATTGGGGTAAGTGTGTGCTTCAGCCTTTTGATACTGACCATGTATTTCTTGTTTGCCTACTTGGGGACAGCTGCCACAGTAGCAAGTGTCCTCCAAGCTGCCTCAGAGAGAGTCTCTAGGGCTGGCTGGATGGGAGGGACTGCAGAGACCAGGACATTATGCACGTTTAGAAACTCCACTTGGAGGCACCTAGCCTGGTCTATGACTGCTAGCTCAAAATTCAGTGCTGTATGCATGTTTCTGAGCAAAGCATGAAAGGAGAGATCCTCCTGAGGAATGGTGACAGGAATCAATTCTAGGTTCTTTGGACAATAGTACAAGTCGTCATCATCATTGGAGATGATGAGATTAGGATTTGACTAATCTCCTTCTACTCCCTCCACAACCAGAGGGTAGTGAAGAAGAGGCAACACTGCAGGCTGTGGCATCGGCAACACCAGACATGATCTTGGGTGGGTCCTTGGGAACTGTGCAATCGGGGGTACTGAGGACAGCTCTGGGAATGGCATGAAGGGGAATGATTCTAGCACAGAAGCCTCATGCAGCACTGTCAGCAGCACTGGCATTGGATCCGAGGTAGGTCCGAAGAGAATGGTGTAGATGGCCCTGCTTGCTCCACAGGAAATGGTGGTGGCACTGTGGCTGCCCACAGCCCCTGAGAGGTTGGAGGCTACACCCCAGATGGGAAGGCATCAGCAGCACTGAGAGCAGCCTTAGCCATGAGACTGGAATCAGAGTCACCCATGCACTTAAGTCAAGTGGCACCAAAGAAGGCGCCAGCTCAACTGACCCTGAAAAGTCATGAGCCAGCACCAACAACAGCACCAATTCACTTGTACACTGCACCCACCACTCCATAAGAGCTGCCTAATGGTTAAACTGCCCACTGAAGTCCCCTCCATTGAACAGGGAGGCCTCTGGGATACAGACCTTGACCTTACAGACTCTGGTGTCCCCTGGGTCATCAGGAATGATGGTGGGGTAACCATGCCCACAGAACTTGAGTGTCTAACAGCAGATAGATCACAGGATGACTTTGATTGTTGCTGTTTCTTATCTGCTTTTTGCAGGAAGAGGTTGAGGCGAAATGGTGCAAAGACTCAATGCAAAGCACGTGTGGGATCTGGATCATTTCTTTGAGTGACTCTGAGAGGACTGTCCATCCTCCAAGGTGCCAAACTGCCAATTACCAGAGCACCTGCACAGAAAGAGGTGGTGGCCAGACACAGCCCCATTGCTGGAGCAACTTGCCTTTTCAGGCTCCTACCATCTTCCATGGTTGTCAGTCGTTAGCACAAGGTAAGGCTGAGAGGAAACTGAAGAATATTTGTATAATATAAACTAAAGTGACACCAAAATAACAAACCCTAAAATATATGAAGTTTAAACTGAAGACCTGAATGCTGTCTTTATACAGATGGTGAAGTTCTGGCCCCTGATGTGGAGTGCATGATGTTATTGTTATGTTACTTTGACACTTAAATTTCAGGTGTTGTCCGTTGTCAAGACTTCCTTTTACCATCTGAGGAATATCGCCCGGATTAAGCACCTAGTTCTGCCAGATGACCTTTCAACCTTGGTCCACACCTTTGTGATCTCCCGCCTAAACAACTGCAATTCCCTGTACCTAGGGCTACTGGGGGGATGATATCCACCACTTGCAGCTGGTGCAGAATGCGGCAGCCAGGCTGTTGACTGGGCTCCCTCGAGCTTGCCATGTCACGCCTGTGCTGCGCTGCCTGCACTGGCTGCCTATTCAGTGGCAGATCACCTTCAAGGTCAGCTTGCTGACCTACAAAGCCCTACATGGACAGGAACCAAGCTATATGCAAGAGCCTCTTCGCCCCCACCAATCCCTCTGCTCTGCCAAGAAGGGATTGCTAGAGATTCCCAGGGTTTGTTTGAAGACCTCCAGGGCCTGGGCATTTGGGTTTGCAGCCCCCACCCTGTGGAATTTTCTACCCCGTTGGAGAAGAGCGTGCCTGACTGTGGAGAGTTTTAAATCTGCATTGAAAGCATATCTGTTTAATCTTGCTTTCCCTGACTGTTAATTTTTTGATGCTGTATTTTTCAATTATTTAAGTATTTTTTAGCTGTGGTCTTATCATCTATTGTGCTAGCGCTATGGTCTTTATGTGAATAACGCTATTTTATAAATAAAGTTTGCTTACTTGCTTACTGCTGCACACTTGGGGGGGAAATTAGCTAAGGTGATTGGGGGATGGCACCTCTGTACACCAGTGGGTGACTGCAGATGCATACACAGGGCCTACTCACGCCACGAACCCTCCAGAAGATTTCTGGCTTCTGCGGGGTCCTACAGCCTATGGTTCAGACAAATTTGTGGGAATATATGGAGAAGACCGAGTTTTGGAAGATCAGACATTTACTTTCTTAAATGTATACCCAGTGGTATGGTAAGGTTTAGTGTGAGGACAGTAGAAGAATCCAGCCACACAAGAACAAGAGTCTGGGATTTCAGAAGAGCAGATTTTGCAAAACTAGAGGTATGTGTGAGGGAAGCACTATAGGATGAAATGGGAGAGGGGGATGTTGAGGTGCAATAGGCGCACCTTAAGGGTGCCATGTTGGAAGCCACGAGACTATGCATTAGGGAAAAAAGGAAAACAAAGAGGAAGAGAAAACCATTCCGGTTCTCCAAAGAGGTGGCAGAAAAGGGTAAGGGAAAAAAGGTTAGCGTTCTCAAAATATAAGGAGACACAGAGGGAGGAGGACAGAGGAAAACATCTGGAAATGCTAAAGGAGGCGGGGAAGGCAGTCAGAAATGGCAAAGCACAGACAGCACAGGGAATAAAGAAAGGAGACAAGACCTTTTTTAGATATATCATAGAAAAGAGAAAGACCGGGGTGGGGGCGAGGGGATTGTGACACTAAAATGAGAGGAGGAGGGTTGGCAGAGGAGGACCAGGAAAAAGCAAAAATCGTGAACAAATATTTTTGCTTAATGTTCACTGTAGCAAAGGAAGGGAAGGGTCCACAGCTAGGTGCAAGAGGCACCAAGGTGGAAAGGATTGATACAAGCCCATTCACAGTAGAGGGAGTCCTAAAGGAGCTAGAAAAACAAAGTGGACAAGGCATTTTTTGCATTATTGGCATTAAGAATTGCAGGATTCCATTAAAGTGTAGTAATTTTATAACCAGAGGGGCTGAAATACAACTGAAGTTGCTTGATTTCTGTGCTAGACACATAGGATTTGGAAGGATATTTGTGCAATATTTTAGAAGTGTCCTGCTGGCTAAGCAGTGAGTTTATCCCTGGTTTCAGATAAAGGGTTTGTGTGTGTATTAGAAGCAGACATAGCAGATTGTCTTCACTGAAAGGCCTGCTTACATCACAGGTGTCACTAGTCAATCAGTTGATTCTGGGTGGGGCTTTTATCACTGTGCTGTCTTAGGCAAACTACACAGAGAAAAGCCAGTCAGAAAAAGACTTGCCTGCTCCTGTTGGAAGCTGAGAAACTTGCTATACTGCAGAGAACAAACTAGAACACATTTGAGGAACTGGGAACTTGGTAAAACATAATATTGTAGGGGACTAGTTACTGTAGGAAGGTAAGCTACACTTTCTACAGAAAGTTTCATTATTTTCTTATTGGCATTAAGAATTGCAGGATTCCATTAAAGTGTAGTAATTTTATAACCAGAGGGGTTGAAATACAACTGAAGTTGCTTGATTTCTGTGCTAGACACATAGGATTTGGAAGGATATTTGTGCAATATTTTAGAAGTGTCCTGCTGGCTGAACAGTGAGTTCGTTTTTATCGCTGGACTGAGTAGAGTGGTTTGTGTAGGAGCAGTGGTCTAGTACATTGTGGTTTTGGTTGACTTACTATAAAGGGCAGTACTCACCAGGGTGGTGGAGCAGTGGAGTATTTGATTGTTTCTAACAGTCACCAGTGGTTCCCCTCACCCCAGGCATGGCATTTCCTTTATAGCCAAGGTTCTGACATCACTTCCTCAACAGGTCTTGGAGCAGAACTGTCATATTCTTAATTACCCAGCACAGTGCATAAAGGGTAAGTACACACAAACAAAGAAAAAAAAAAAACAAAAAAAAATTATTTATTACTCATTGTATATTATAAGGAAGAGGGACATGTGGGGAGTGGTGCAATGCACTGGCTGTGGGGTAGCAATTTTCCAGGAGACATTCTGGAACCTGCGTTGCTGCCCTATTTGCAGGCAACTGTCAGCTCTGAGGGAGGAGGTTGCCCACCTCCAGGCTGAACTGGCAAGGACTAAGGAGGCCTCCCCCACCCAAAGAACACCAGTTCCACAACCACTGCCTGAGAGGTTGCCATGTGTGAAGAGCAGATGGACCACAGTAGGTTCTGGGAGGGTGAGGGTGGTGGAACAGAGGCGTAGCCCCTGAGTTGCACCTCTACACAAATCATATGTCAGTCTGGCAAATCAAGGTTCCTCTATGATGACACCCTCATTGGAGACCAAGATGAATGCTGGGGACATCCACAAGGGAGACCCACAAAAGAGTGGCAAGGGACACCACAGGGGAAAGAAACAGCTTCTGATAGGGGACTCAATTGTTAGGGGTTGGGGAAGGGAGAGGAGAGGGAAGTAAGGTGCCTGCCTGGTGCCATGGCTTGGAGGGACAGGAAGCAAATCCTCAGGATTGCAGAAGCAGCATCACAGGAGGAAACTAGATATCATTGTCCACCTCAGGACAAATGACCTAGCTAGGCATGAGATCAGTGCAGTGCAGGATGAATTTGTGGTGTTGGGGAGGGCCTCAGACAGGTAGCAAGCACAGTAACCTTCTCAGAGGTGCTGCCAGTCTATGGCAGGGGTGAGGCTAGGTACTGCACACCATGCAGTTTAATGAATGGTTGCAAAACTGGTGCAGAGCACATGGCTTTGGCTTCATTGGGGACTGGGAGTCCACCTGGAGAGATGAAGGTCTATACTGGCATGATGGTCTGCATCTGTCCAGGAAGGGAAACACGCTCCTAGGTGACAGGTTTAAAGGCTTCCTTGGCAAGCTTTTAAACTAGCCAAGGGGGGAGGTGCTGATAGGAAACAGGAAAGTTCAAGCCTCCCCCTACAAAACATGGCAGGTAGTAGGGTAAACAATGAGGTACAGAGCTTGACAGAGCAGAGGGCAGGACAGGGGTAAATGGAAAAATGGACAGGGCAATAAGAGCAGGGATGGGGCAAAAAAGGATAAAGCCAACATTAAATGGAGGGCAATGAGTACCAATGCCCATAGTCTTGGAAACAAGCTTCCAGAGCTAGTAGCCCTGATGGAAGAGGAACATTTGGATATTGTGGCAGTCACAGAAACGTGGTACACGGAGAACCATGACTGGGATGTCAACATACCAGGGTACACAATCTACAGAAGGGACAGGGAGGGTAAAAGAGGAGGTGGAGTAGCTCTCTACATAAGGGAAGGGATCAAAGCTACAGAACTAAGAAGTAAAGGGGGAGGACAAGAGTAACTCTGGGTCACATTGGAGACAGGGAATGGCATCACAATCCGCACAGGGGTTGTATACAGACCCCAGTCTCAAGGAGAGGAAATGGACAAGAAAATGATAGAGGGCATTCTCAAAATGGCGGAAAAAGGGGAGATACTGTTGATGGGGGACCTGAATATGCCAGATGTTAACTGGGTGACATGGACTGCAGCCACATCCAAGAGCAGGGTCATTCTCGATGCCCTACAGGGGGCATGCCTTAGACAGCTAGTGGTGGAACTCACTCGGGAGGGAGTAATATTAGACCTGGTACTCTCAAATGGAGAGAGGATCACAAACTTAGAAGTCAGTAAATCTGGGAACAAGCGACCACTGCACAGTGTGCTTCACAATAAACACAACCATGGAGACAAGCCATACAAAGACAAGGATACTGGACTTTAGAAGGGCTGACTTTGGCATAATGGGTGAATACCTGAGGAATGCATTAGCAAATGGCCAGAAAGGAGGGGTGGAAGAACAATGGAGAAAAATCAAAACTGCCATCACGGAGGCAACAAGCCTTTGTGTGAAACAAATAAAGAAAACAAAGCGGAATAAAAAAACACTATGGCTCTCAAAAGAGGTGTCAGGGAAGGTTAAGGAAAAAAAGGCTGTATTCAAAGAGTATAAGGAATCACAGATGGAACACGGCAGGGAACTGTATCAATTAAAGCAGAAAGAAGTGGGGAAGGCAGTCAGAAAAGCAAAGGCCCAAACCGAGGAAAAGATAGCCAACTCAGTTAAGAACGGGGATAAAACCTTTTACAGGTACATTAGGGAGCATAGAAAGGTTAAGGGAGGGATAGTGAAGATTAATAAAGGAGAGGAGGTGGGCAGAGGAGACAGTGAAAAGGCAGAGATATGCAGATGAATACTTTTGCTCAGTATTCACAAAAGAAGAAGAGGAGGAGTTACCTAAACCAAATAGTAGAAGCAGTCTGGATAGTGGGGTTGACACCAGTCCATTTACAGAAGAAAGAGTACTGAAAGAACTCCTAAAACTCAAGGTGGACAAAGCAAGGGGGCCTGACAGGATTCACCCTAGAATCCTAAAAGAGCTAAGGGAGGACCTAGTGACACCACTAACCATACTTTTTAACAAATCATGGGAGGATGGGGTGGTACCTGAGGACTGGAGGAGGGCAGATGTGATTCCCCTTCACAAAAGTGGGAGCAAGGCAGAAGCAGGAAACTACAGACCTGTTAGTTTGACCTCAGTGGTGGGGGAAATGATGGAATCACTTCTGAAAGAAAGAATTGTTCAGTACCAGCGGGGCACAGGACCCAAAGCAGCATGGATTCACAGCAGGAAGGTCATGTCAGACGAATCTAATCAATTTCTTTGACTGGGTGACCAAAGTAATAGACCAGGGAGGGGCTGTGGATATGGCCTACCTAGACTTTAGCAAGGCATTTGACACAGTCCTGCACAAAAGATTAATAATCAAGTTAGCCAGCCTGGGAGTGGGTCCCAGGGTGGTAGCCTGGGTAACAAACTGGCTGCACAACAGGACACAGAAGGTAATAGTGAATGGAACACATTCTGAAGAAAGGGGGGTTACTAGTGGAGTACCTTAGGGCTCAGTACTGGGTCCAGTCCTCTTTAACGTCTTTATAGGTGACATTGCAGAGGGTCTGGAAGGAAAGGTATGCCTCTTTGCAGATGACACAAAGATCTGTAACAGAGTTGATACACAAGGGGGGATAGAAAGGATGAGAAGGGACTTGGCAAGGTTGGAGGAATGGTCAGACATATGGCAACTTAGATTCAATGCAAAGTGCAAAGTAATGCATCTGGGAAATAAAAATCCAGGAGAAGAGTACACAATAGCAGGGGAGGTACTAATGACAATAATGGAAAGGGATCTGGGTGTAGTCATATCAGATGACCTAAAGGTGGGTAAGCAATGTGAGAAGTCAGTAAGGAGAGCCAGGGGATACTGGGATGCATAGGAGGGCATCACAAGTAGAAAAAGGAAGTGGTTATCCCTCTATACAGACAGTTGGTGAGACCCCATCTGAGTACTGCGTGCAGTTTGGAGACCTCATCTATGTAAGGACATAGACGGATGGAAGCAGTCCAGAGGAGGGCAACTAAAATGTTGCAGGGTCTACATCAGAAACCATATGAAGAGAGACTGAGAGAGCTTAATATGTATACCCTTGATGAAAGAAGGGACAGGGGGACATGATAGAAACGTTTAAGTACCTCAAGGGAATCAACAAAGTCCAGGAGGTAGCATCTTTCAGAAAAAGAGATGTGTAAGAACAAGGGGCACAATTTAAAGTTAGAGGGGATGGCTCAGGGTAATGTGAGGAAATTCTTTTCAGGAGAGAGTGGTGGGCGCATGGAACCGCCTTCCTGGAGAGGTTGTGGGATCTAAAACAGTGGGGAATTCAAACATGCATGGGACAGACATAAGGCAATTATAGTGGGGGGTTGCAGGAAGTAGGCTGTTGGTTTAACTAGAATCTGCAGCTTATCCAATAGGTAGGGAAATGGGCAGACTGGGTGGGCCAAGTGGTCCTTATCTGCCATCAAAGTCTATGTTTCTATGTTTCTAATGGGATTGGATGGAATACACCCCAGAATGGGGCTGGCAGTATAGTCTAGAGGTTAGAGTAATGAGCTGTGAATGAGCTTGGTATATCCAGCAGACCTGGGTTTGAATCCCACAACCTCCATTTGCATACTGTGTGACTCTGAACAAGCCACTTAACCTCCCCAGTGCTCCCAGGTTGCCCCTGAAAACAGGCATTTGTGTGCCTAGTGGGCCTTACCTGGTTACCAAAGACTAAAAAACCAAAACACAAAATTCTAAAAGAACTTAGAAAGACAATAGCAGTGCTACTGACAGACTTGTTCAACAAATCATTAGAAACAGAGGTGGTGCCAGCAGACAGGAAAAGAGCAGATGTCCCTCTCCACAAGAACAGCAGTAGAGAGGAGGCAGGTAACTATAGGCCAGTCAGCCTGGCCTCAGTGGTGGGGAAGTTGATGGAATTGCTACTCAAAGGTAGGACTGTGGCACACCTTGAATCCAGCGGTCAGCAGGACCTAAGGCAGCATGGGTTCACTGCAGGCAGGTCTTGCCAGACAAACTTAATAGACTTCTTTGACTGGGTGATGAGGGAGATAGATCAGGGAGGGGTAGTAGATGTGGCTTACCTGGATTTTAGTAAGGCCTTTGATACCGTCCCTCATAGAAGGCTAGTGAACAAGTTAAATTGCCTGGGAGTTGGATCAGGAGTAGTAAACTGGATTAGAAATTGGTTGAGCGGTAGGACACAAAAGGTGGTAGTGAATGGAGTTCAGTCTCCCGAGATGGAGATGACCAGTGGGGTGCCTCAGGGCTCAGTGCTGGGCCAAGTCCTCTTTAATGTTTTCATAAGCGACACTACAGAGGGGCTGGAAGAGAAAGTATGCTTCTTTACAGATGATACAAAGATCTGCAATAGGGTTGACATGCCGCGGGGAGTGAAGAACATGAGAAGGTACCTAGGCAAGCTGGAAGAATGGTCAAATAGATGGCAGCTGAGATTCAATGAAAAAAGTGTAAAATTATGCACTTGGGGCACATGAACCTGATAGAGGAGTACTCTATGGGGGAAGAGGTACTGTTGTCCACCACACAGGAGAGGGATCTGGGAGTAATTATATCAGAGGACCTAAAAGTGGCTGGTCAGTGTGAAAAAGGCAGTAAGAAGGGCCAGCGGAATGTTAGGGTGCATTGGGCAAGGTATCACCAGCAGAAAAAGGGATGTGGTGATGCCATTGTATAGATCATTGGTGAGACCCCATCTGGAGTACAGTGTCCAGTTCTAGAGGCCTCATCTCAGAAAGGACTTAGACAGGGTGGAGGTGGTCCAGAGAAGGACTACAAAAATGGTACAAGGGCTGCACCAGAAGTCCTATGAAGAGAGGCTAAAAAACCTTAATACGTACTCCCTGGAAATGAGAAGGAAGAGAGGGAATGTGATAGAAACATTCAAATACCTAAAAGGAATAAATAGGGTACAGGAGGGGAGCTTATTTCAGAAAAATGGGTGCACTAGAACTAGGGGACACGACTTGAAGTTGGAAGGAGGTAGAGTCAGGGGTAATGAGAGGAAGCACTTCTTCACAGAAAGGGTGGTCAGATGCATGGAATAGCCTCCCCGCAGGGGTGGTGGGGCAAAGATGGTGAAGGAATTCAAAAAAGGCAAGGGACAGGCACACGGGAATACTCGAAACAGGGAAGGGCAGGAAAGCCGCAGATCAGCTGCAGCCTTCAGTGTAAGAAAAGATAGAGAAGAAATAGGCTGACTAGATGGGCCAGGCAGTCCTTATCTGCCCACAAATTCTATGTATTTGTGTATCTATGTAAAAAAAAAAAAAGATTACAAACAAAACATCTAGAACTACTGAAATTAGCAGGATCAAAATTTTAAATAGTGCTTCCAACTTCTTGCAAATGCTTGTATTTTTGCTACATTGTGATCATATTATATTTTAAAATGCACTACCCACTGTGAAATCACTTTCTTTTCATAGAAAAATAATTTTGTTCAATGAAATTACTGGGGCATTACTTGTTTGCAGCAAGTGTTTCAATGCTTCTCATTTTTTTTCGCTATAATGGTTTTTCTTACCATAAGCTATATTCTATCAAGCCTGCCATGGAAGATTACCATCAGATGAGTATAGGCCTGAAAAGGTTCACCCATGGGCAAATACAACTCTGTGAAATACAGCGAATCACTTCAGGCTCCTGTTCCCTGGTGGCCTACACACACTTCCTGGGGAAACTAACTCAGCATGAAGTGCATAACACTGGGCAAAAGCAACAACAGCCATGCTGAAAAGAGGTCTAAACTACTGGGAACAGAATTTGATCAACTGAAAAAAAGCCTCATTAAAGGTGGTCTGACAATGAAAAAAAGTATTAAACTCTCACATACCACCCACATCCAATTTTGCATTCATTGCTCTTGACAAACAGTACACAGCAGAATAAATATTTGATACCTGGGAGGTGGATGGTGGGGAGCTAGTCAAATAATATACTGGTAAAGAAAAAAGCTATATTCATATGTTTGCTTATGAAGTAGTTTTGTCTAGAATAGTGACTCAAAAAGCCATGCAGGTATCTTCAGAGACTACTGCAGCAAGAGGCTGGTATGAGTGCCATAAGTCTGGTTCCAAAGTATAAATGCAGAAGCAGCAAGCATTTGGATCTGAATGCACCATCTGATGCTGCAGCTGGAGCAGTAGTTCTGAAGGAAGAAAAACCCAGCTTATCCACAGAAAAGTAAATTCTGGCAGAACAGTCATAGAAGACAAAAGTAAAGTTACGTAAGAACTTACTGTAACAGTAGATTTTCGAGAGAGGCTCTTGCAGTATGTATTCACATATAGGACTGATCCACCAGGCGTCAGGACCCCACGGAAAAATTTCTAGCTAGCAGTCTCTGGCAGAGGACTGCCCCCATGTCAGGTGACCAACGTCAAGCATCATCTGTATAAAGGGGCGGTCCCCCAAGCCCGCCTTCCAGTTCTTTCCCACCAAGGGCCAAAAGAGGCAAGATGCGAGAGAAGAGGATATTCCCCCCATGGAAATGGAGCCAAAGAAGCTTAGGGGGATGAAGGGCAGGAAGGCACTACCTACTGCAAGAGCCTCTCTCGAAGATCTACTGTTACGGTAAGTTCTTACATAACTGTACTATCTTACTTCGAGATGGCTCTTGCAGTAGGTATTCACATATAGGACTGAGTCCCAAGCAGTCTGGAACAAGGAAAAGCACTCAAGAGGAGAAAAACTATCCATAGAATGGAACCTCCAGCTGAACGGGTCTTATGAAAGAAGACCTTGAAGCACAGCCAGCCCGAAGCCTGCTCTATGGCGAGAGGCAATGTCCAAACTGTAGTGTTTTGTAAAGGTATGGACAGAAGTCCAAGTTGCGGCTGTGCAGATGTCTGCCGCTGACACATTCTTGAAACAAGCCTCAGATGTAGCTACTCCTCTGGTGGAGTGACCTCTGACTTGACCCAGCAGGGTCTTGTACTTGTCGTAACAGAAAGTGATAAAATGAGCCAACCATTTTGATAGGCAATGCCCAAAAACGGCATTGCCTTCTCTTTTGTGAGTAAATGAGACAAAAAGCTGATCGGTTTTCCAGAGGTTCTTAGTTCGAGTGGTGTAGTATCTCAGTATTCTGTGAACATCCAAAGTATGCAAGAGGTACTCCCCTTGATTGGAGTGTTGCGTAAAGAAAGCAGGTAGCTCAATGGATTGGTTCAGTGTGGATTCAGCCACCACCTTAGGGAGAAACTTAGGGTTGGTGCGTAGAACCACACGTTCCTTATGGAAAATCAAGTAAGGGATTTTACACATCAGGGCCTGAAGCTTGGAAATGCATCGAGCAGAAGTAATGGCCATGAGGAAGAGTGTCTTCCAAGAAAGGAACTTTAAATCTGCTGTAGCTGCCAGCTCGAAGGGAGGCAGGGTAAGCTTCTCCAAAATGAAATTCAAGTCCCAAGGTGGGGGGGCAGGAATGCGTATGGGGAGTCTCAAATGGAGAGCCCCTCTGAGGAAGGTCTTGGAGACTTCCAATTGAGCAAAAGTCTTGTCCCCGAAGGGAATATCGTAGGCTGAAATCGCTGCCATGTGGACCTTAAATGAGGAATGGCTGAGGCCCAGATCAAAGAGATGACGCATGTAGTCCAGGACTTTATTGGCTGGGCAAGAGAAAGGTTCAAAGTCCTTTGACATGGCCCAAATTGAAAATTGTTTCCACTTCATGGCATAGGCAGACCTGGTGGAAGGCTTTCTGGCCTCTACCAAGATGTCCACTACAAGCGGAGAAACTCCGGAGTGGGCTTTTGCTACGTCTGCAGGAGCCATGCATGTAAATGAAGGGATTTGAGACCTGGATGAACAAGGGTCCTCTGATCCTGGGTCATTAAGTGTTGCAACAGAGGAAGAGGAAGTGGAGGTTCCTCTGAAAACTGTTGCAGAAGCGAGAACCAAACTTGCCTGGGCCAGAAGGGAGCGATGAGAATCATTCGTGCTCCCTCCAATCTGAGTTTGTTCAGGACCCTTGGAATCAAGGGAACTGGGGGGAAGGCATAAACTAATCTGTCCCTCCAAACGAGAGACAGAGCATCCCACCAAAAAATGCCTCACCCTGGAACAAGCGAGCAGTAGGCAGGAAGTTTTCAGTTTTGGGGAGACGCGAAGAGGTATATCTGAGGCATTCCCCATTGCTGAAAAATTTCGTTTACAACTTCTTGGTCCAGTTCCCATTCATGGGCCCTGGCTGAGGACCAACTGAGTCGGTCCGTCAGTGTGTTTTCCACTCCTGGAGCGTGGATTGCCGTCAGGTGAAGGAGATGCTGGGTTGCCCAAAGCCAGACCCTCATTGCTTCCCGGTACAGAGGGTAGGAACATGTTCCTCGCTGCTTGTTGAGATACCAGACTATGCACATGTTGTCTGTTTGAATGAGGAGATGACCGGGAAGGATAAGGGAGTGAAAAGCCTGAAGGGCATAAAGAACTGCCCTCAGATCAAGCACATTTATGTGCAGATTTTGTTTGGACTTTGACCAGCTGCCCTGAGCCTGTGAGACCCAAGATCGGCTCCCCAGCCTTCCCCGATGCATCTGTCATCAACGTCTGGGAAGAAGGTTCGATACTGAAGTGAACTCCCTGGCATAGGTCCTCCTGTACCATCCACCATTGTAAGTCCCTGATCATGGGGTTGGAGACTAGCACCTTTTGGTCTAGATCATCCAAGGTTTGGTCCCATTGAGACCGAAGCGTCCATTGAGAGATTCTCATATGGAGCCGAGCGAGTGGAACTGTTGGAATGGCAGCTGCCATTAGCCCGAGAAGGTGAAGGACTGACCTGAAGCAGACCCTCCTGCGACTGGACAGAAGTCGAACCTGAGTCTGGAGGGTGTCCACCCTGTCCAGTGGCAAAAAGGCTTTGCCAATGGTGGTGCCCAGAATCACCCCTATAAACTGGAGGCATTGGGAAGGGACCAAATGGAACTTCACCTGGTTGATGGCGATATCCAGGCTGGTGAAAACCTGCAGGATAAGGGAAAGGGAGTGTAGGAGTTCCTCCCTGGACGGGGCCACCAGGAGCCAATCATCCAGGTACAGGAATACCTGTATTCCCTGGGTACGCAGGTGGGCCGCTACCACCAACAGGCATTTGGTAAAAACTCAGGGAGCCGAGGAAAGACCAAATGGGAGGGCCTTGACTTGGTAGTGGTCCCCCTGAAAGCAAAAACGGAGGAATTTGCAGTGGGAAGGGTAGATGGGGATATGCAGGTAGGCATCCTGCATGTCCAAAGCGCACAGCCACTGACCCTGCCAAAGGAGGGGCAGAAGGCTCTGTAAAGAGAGCATTCTGAATCATTTGTACTCCATGAACATGTTCAGGGAGCTGAGGTCTAGAATAGGCCTCACATCTCCCATCTTCTTTGGGACCAGGAAGAAATGTGAGTAGTAGCCTGTCCCCCAGAGATGGTCACGGACCGGTTCTATTGCTGCCTTCAACAGAAAGGAGGTTATTTTGTCTACTACCAGAGGAAGATGTTGCAGGGAGTAAGATGACCATGGAGGTGGTCTTCGGGGTGGTGTCTGAAGAAACTCGATTGAGTGTCCTGCTGAAATCAACTGGAGCACACAAACATCTGATGTTATCCTCTCCCAGCCCAGAAGATGGAAGGAGAATCTCCCCCCTACCAGTTCCTCTGGGGCCACCAGAGGCAGTGGGAGAGGTGGGGAGTCAGGAGGTGTGGGGCAGCACAGCAGCTGAGGCTCCCGCGGCCTTTTTGCCAGAGGCAGGCTTGGTTACTGGAGGAGCCTGACGCTTGTTCGGCCGCTTACTCTATGGTTTTAGTTTTGGACGGTTGCATCTACGAAAGGGACGCCGCTGCCCTTGAGAGGGCCTATGCATTGAATCAACAGACTTGAGTGCAGTGCCCTTCTCTTGCAGGTCAGTAATGATGTCCTTGACATCACCCCCAAACAACACTGAACCCCTGAAGGGAGCATCCTGGATTGCGGATTGCACTTCAGGGACCAAACCTGACACACGGAGCCAAGCATGACGCTGTAAGCCTACAGCAAAAGCTGAGCTCCTTCTGGCAGAGTCCACTGCATCATAAGTGGCATGGAGCATGTGCCTACTGGCCAAACGAGCAGACCGGAAAAGGTCTGCCACTTTCTGTTTAGTCTGAGACTCAGGAAGGGAGTCCAATTTTGATTCCACCTGACTCAGGATAGTCTTCTGAAAGTCCCCATATGTGCCACATAGTTCAGGGCCCCAATACCCAAGGTAGAAGAGGAATAAATCTTCTTCCCGTATTGGTCCAGAAGCCATGACTCCTTGTCAGGTGGTGATGAGCTGAGGTGTTTTGGATTAGCGGCACGGCCGTGAGCGGCACTAATCACGACCGAATCCGCCTTGGGGTGTAGATTTTAAAAATCTATACCCTCGGGAGCCTGATATAGCTGATCTGCCTTCCTCGGAAGGGGGACTAATGTGGAAGGTTGTTTCCAAATAGTGGAAACAAGGTCTGCATGGGGCTCTATCCAGGGTGGAATCAGTGTGGGAACAGTCTCAGGCAGATCCAAGTGAGCAGCAAGCTTTTTACACTGTGGGTCTGGCTCCAGTGATTGCCACTGATGAACTTCCTGGATTTTCCTCAGCAACTCCAGAAAAGAGGGCTCCTCCAGAGGAGACTTCGGAGGAGTCCTTGGCCTGGGGCGATCTGGAGTACGGGGCTCATCATCAGGATCAGAGTGTCCATCTGAGTCTGAATCAGACATGTACGATGTAGAAGAGGAAGACTCCTCCCTGCGCAGGGGAGGAATGGCCCCTTTGAGGAGTTCCCTTGGGTGCGTGTCCTCCCCACCCCAGGTACCAGAGGGCTCCCCTCTAGTGTCAGGTAAGGGGAAGGAGTCTCCCGTCTCTGACGTAGGGGATCCTGCAAAGGGTCCAGCATCAGCAGACAACTCTCTACTTCTCTGGTGAGTTGAGCCTTGGCCTCAGCCCACCATGAGGCCAGAGTCTCCTTCAAGTCCGCCGGTGGCTGGGGCATGGGCGGTGGAGGAGGAGGAGGAGGATACGGATACTGAGGATATCCAAAATAGGAGTATCCATAACCCAATGGCGGGAAACCTGGCATTGGGTATTGAGGCGCTGGGTACTGTGGTGCCGGATATTGCGGCGTCGGGCAGTGAGGCACTAGATACTGCGGAGCTGGGTATGGAGGCACCGGGTATTGAGGTGCCGGATACCTAGGAGCCAGGGGCTCTAGGGAGACAGAGAGACCTGGCAGAGGCCCAGCTGGGAAGCCAGGCAGAGAGAAAGCTGGCCCCGTGGGTGTCGGGCTGGTGTAGGAACACCATCCAGTAAGAGGATGTCAGCTGGCATCGGGTAGGCCGGCATCAGGTAGACCAGGGTCGGGGCCAGCGTCCGAGGGTCCAGCATCAGGGTATCTGGTCCCAAAGGAGGGGGCCCTGATGGCAGCATGTCGAGGTCCTCTGCGACCACCGAGGAGGGAGGATTAGAGACCCTGGGGGTCAGCAGAGGGGATGCAGGGAACTCAGAGGGCAACGCAATGTGCTGCGGAGAACCTGGAGCATTGGATCTATCAAGGGGGTCTGGCACAGGCTCCTTAGCCAGGCAGGTGTCGGTGGGGCCGATGTCCAGCTTATTGGTCGGATCCGGGCGGGTGTCGGAGGAGCCAACGTCCGACTTATCGGATCCCTTGCCAGAGGAAGGTCGCGCTGGAGATGCCGCCTTGTTGGGCGAGAGTATGGCTGGGTGCCCTCCTGAAGGAGCAAGCGGCTTAGCAGCCTTGTCCGGGTGGACGTCAGTGGAACCAACATCCAACTTAATGGACCCACTCAAACCCGAGGACCGCATGGTGGAAGCAGCCCTCCTGGGAGCGGAGGCCTCCTTTTCCCTGGAGGCCCCCGAAGGGCCCGAGCGTGAGCCAGATGGGAGGGGTGACACCTTCTTGGTGACCACCAAGACGGTCATTGTGGAGCGATTCTCCAGAGGGGATGTTACCTTCAATGCTGTGACTCCAGCCGGGGTCGCGGTAGCCGTGGAAGCTGATTCCCACTCCCGATGCTCCTCCTTGTCCCATTTCTTCTTGTGACCTTCGGGAGAAGTGGATGCCTGTCTTAACTTCTTCAGCTCCTTCTCCATGGATGCCACCTTTTTCCTTAGAGTATGGGCTTCCAGGGACTGCTGCCTTCTTTTCTGGGTAGCAGAGTTGAATTGTTGGCAGTGTTGGCACTTCTCCACGGGGTGGTCTGGGCCCAGACAGAAGAGGCACATGCAATGGCCATACTTATGTGGCAGTTGAGAGCTGCATGAGTTGCACTTATGCTTATGCGATTCGGAGGGCATTGGGGACAACATACATGGTGAATCGAACAATTTGTCAAAAAGGGAGAAAAAATAGGGTCGAAAAGTTTGAAAACTAGACCGAAGAATGACTGACAAGTGTTGAACTCTACCGCGAGGAACTTTGACAAGCCGACGGTGGGAAAGAACTGGAAGGCAAGAGTGGGGAACCGCCCCTTTATACTGACATCGCATGACGTCGGTCACCTGACGTGGGGGCGGTCCCCCGCCAGAGACTGCTAGCTAGAAATTTTTCCGTGGGGTCCTGATGCCTGGCAGGTCAGTCCTATACGTGAATACCTACTGCAAGAGCCCTCTCGAAGTAAGATCTGGAGATCCCCCCACAGCAGGGAATTTGCAACACTACTGAGGAGGACTGTGTGGTTGGAATGGACATGTTTCATATGCCACCCTCAACTAACCCCCCCCCAAATGATAACCATGCTAATCTGCTAATTTATACTGTTGAAGCAATATTCATAAGTGGCAGGGCTTCATCATAGGAATATCTGCAGTGAAAACAAACTCTTGTCAGAGCCAACATGGCTGCTTCAGAGCAGCGAGACAGCGTGAAGAGCACTCAGAGCTCCCGCCATGGCTGATGCCATACTTGCGAGGTGCCCCAAGATGGCTGCCATGACAGAAGTTGCACATGTGCGATACTCACACATGTGCAATGACCTCATGGCAGCCATGTTGGGCATGGAAGTCTCTTTTGTTTCGCCATCAATTTTGGAAGTGAAGGGCGGAAACAAAATAGTGCCCCCACAGGGTGGGGGGGTTGTGCAGCCCAGAGAGGGGAATGGTGGTGGAAAACCAATGCTGTGGACATGACTGCAGCACTGAGGAAACATGCCAGAGAGGTATCTGGTCATGTGCTCCCACAGTCCCTTCTCTCTCTCCTACTTCATAGCAATATGACAGCATGACTCCACCCATGCAACCATAAAAAGGACAGAAGACATTTAACTAGAATGTATTTAGGATAAACTCTTATTGTAGTACTGTACCTGTATAAAAGTTTTAATGACATGAGGAATCTTTACTTTTCTGCCTGTTCTTATCAACAAATGGTCCTTACCTCCCAATTTAGCTTTTGTTGCAGTTCTTGATTTTTTCTGATTTTGCCCAACTTAAGAACTTTGGTGTTATATTTACTGTGCTTCTCTGACCATGCCATTTTTGGGTCCCCAAGCTCTTTTTCTTTCATGCTGAGTCACAATGCATGAAGCAAATACCTCACTAGTCTGGTATCCATTGCCCTAGTTCCTACTGTGATATCCATGAAGCTGCTAACAGCAGCATGTGTAAGGACATAAGGCGCATCAGTACTTGTGCTACTTGTGGGAACTCAGTGCATATAACTAAGTTCAGATAAATAGTACAAGTACTGATATATGAACATATGAAGAAGCCAGCAGAGGAAGGCCATTTGGTTTCTCAAGTCTGCTCATAATGCAGGGTCCATAGCTTGAGCTAATGTCCCTGCCCTGCCTCCCCACTCCTCCCATGCTCCCTACCCATGATCCTTACCTTCCCCCTATACCTATCCCAGCATCTCTTAAAGCTGCCCACTGTTTTCAATGAGATGAACTCTTCTGGAAGTGCATTCCAAGTGTCCACCACCCTCTCTGTGAAGAAGTGCTTCCTGACCTCCCTCTTAAACCTCCCACCCTCCAGCTTAAGACTGTGCCCCCTCGTGTTATGGTTACCACTCAGCTTAAAGAGACTCTCCTTATCAACCTTATTTATCCATTTCAAGTACTTGAAGGTCCCAATCATGTCCCCTGTCTCCTGTCTTCCAGGGAGTACATGTTCAGTGCCCTCAACCTCTCCTCGTATGCCTTACCCTGCTGATCTGTTATCATCTTTGTAGCCCTCCTCTGGACCCTCTCCAGCAGGTTAATGCGCTTTTTGAGATGTGGGTAGCAGTACTGAACTCCATATTCTGGATGCGGCCTTATCAGTGACCTGTACAAGGGCAGTATAATCTCCTCTAACCTACTACTGATCCCCCTAGATATGCATCCCAGTGTCTTGTTTGTCTTTGCTGCTTCTTTCTTGCACTGCATGGAGTGCTTCAAGTCACTAGTGATCACTCCCAGGTCCTTCTCCTCCTCCTCTGATGCAGATACTCGGACTCCACCCAGGTAGTACTCTGTCCTGCGATTCTTGGCTCTAATATGCATAACTTTGCATTTCTTGGTATTGAAGCCAAGCTGCCAGATCCTGGACTACCTCCCCAGCTTTTCCAGATCTTCCTGTAGGTCCTGTATCCCTTCAGCAGTGTCCACTCTCCCGCAGAGCTTGGTGTCATCCATGAATAGGCACATTTTGCCCTTAATGCCATCCCCAATGTCACTGATGAAGACATTGAACAACACCGGCCCCAGCACCAAGCCCTGCAGGACCTCACTGGTTACCTCTCTGGTACCAGATAACTCTCACCCCCACAACCGCCCTCTGAGTTCTGTCTCTCAGCCAGTTTTCCACCCATCTGGCCATCTTTTCCCCAACCCCATGATCCATCAACTTCCTGATCAATCTTTTGTGGGGCACAAAGTCAAAGGCCTTGCTGAAATCAAAATAAAGGATGTCTACCGCTTGGCCCATCTACTGTCTTATTGACACAGTCAAAGAAGTCAATCAGATTTGTTTGGCATGATCCCTCCCCCCAATGAACCCGCGCTGCCTCGCATCCTGGAGACCATGCTCCTTTAGATATTCCACCAACCTTTCCTTTAGCATGGTCTCTATGAGATTGCCCACAATGGAGGTCAGACTGACTGGTCTGTAATTCCCTGGGTCATCCTTGGGGCCACATTTGTGGAGGGGCACTACATGTGCTGTTCTCCAGTCCTGTGGTACCACACCTGACTCTTCTGACTCTTATGAACTATTAAATAGGTCTGCCAATGGCCCTGCCAGCTCCTGAGCCAGTTCCTTTAGTACCCTTGGATGTACTCTGTCCGGGCCTGGTGATTTGTCCACCTTCAATGCCAGCAGCCCCTCTCTCACGCTATCCTCCTCTATCACTACATCTGTGTTACCCTCCCCCCACTCCTCCTTTCCCTCCTGAAGGCACTGGTTCGTGCTCCCTGGTGAAGACAGAACAGAAGTATTCATTTAGTATCTCTGCTTTTCACATTATCCTACACCCACTCCACCCCTTTCTTAAGCCTAACAATCCCTTCCTTCTTGTCCCTTTTCTCACTCATATAGCGAAAGAAAGCCTTCTCCCCTTCTTAATTCCTTCAGCTATCTTCAGTTCCTTCTGTGCCTTTGCTCACCGGACTTCCTTACTTTTTTCACTAGCCGACCTTAAGTAATTTTCCCTATCCACCTCTCTTGGTCTTCATGAATTTTCCATATGCTACCCTCTTTTGTCTTACTGCCTGGGCAACCCCAGAACTGAACCAGCTGGGCGCTTTGGCCCTTGTGTTCCCCCCCCCGAGCCTAATGCACTCATCTGTGGCAACCAGTATTCATTCCTTAATGATGGACCAGCTTTGGTCCACCCCAAATCTACCCTGATGCCCACCAGATGACTCCTTAGTACTTCGCCCATTTTCCTGAAGTCCGCCCTCCTGAAATTCAAGATTTTGGTCTTACTCAGGATGCTTTCCCTGCCCATATCCAACTGGAACCACACTGTGCAATGGTCACTTTCACCCAGTGGCTCCCTGACCATTATTTCTCATGCCCTTACATGGGTTACTGCTAGCAACTGCATGGATGTTGCAGTGGACACTCATGCAATGAACACCAGGCTGGCGAGGCATATACATCAGGTGTTGTGACTCAGTGTGACAGACCAGGAACTGGGGGACCTGAAAATGTAGCAGCATGGTCAGAGGAGCATGATACAAAATACATTATAATTCACGTTTCACAAAATCTGAAAATTTTGAGGACTACAACAGGAGCAAAATCACAAGGTATGGATCACGTGTTAATAAAGACAGAAAGAAAAATATGGGTTACTCACTTGTAACTGTAGTTCTCCTGGCTGCATGCAGTTCACATCCACACCATAGCAGTCTTCCTGGACACAAACGAGTCATTGTAAGTCTTCAAGTTAAGTTCCCCCCACCACCCCTGTAGTATATCTTCTTGCTTAGCCCCATGACATCAGATCATTGCATGCTGGAAGCAGGGACCTGGGTTGCCACTCGCCGGTTGAGGTCGGGTGGGTTCTGGGGATGTGAACTGTATACCACTAGCAGAACTACAGTTACTGGTGAATAATCCCTATTTCTAATAACATGGATACAGTTCACTGTCCACACTCTGACAGACTCCAAGCAGTCCTCAGGGAGAAGGGGGCAAGGTGCGCACCCCTATTTTGTGACCAGAGACTGGAGGGCTGAGGACCCCAAAACAGCATCACAATAACTCAAGATGTGGATGCTGTAATGGGAGATAAGAAAAATTACTTATCATAGCAATACTGTTTCTTCCAGGGGATCCTTCATTGTTCTTACTGATACAGTGAGCCCATTAGGTGAAGCTGCCCTGGAGTGCGTGGTTTAGAATATTGAACATTTGAATTTCTGCCCTCTAGGTGTCGCTGCTAACCACAGCATTGTGTCAGATCTTTCTGAAGCCCAAATCAAGGAGCCCACCCACCCAATATTCTAAGCTATCCTATGCTAAACAAGCATCTTTCAGAAAAAGAGATGTGCAAGAACAAGGGGACACAGTTTGAAGATAGAGGGGGGATGGCTCAGGGGCAATGTGAGGAAGGATTTTTTCACAGAGAGGGTGGAGGACGCATGGAACAGCCTTCCTGAGGAGGTTGTGGGGTCTAAAACTGTTGGAGAATTCAAGAATGCATGGGACAGACATAAGGCAATTTTTGTGGGGGGTAGGAAGAAATAGGCTGTTGGTTAAATAGGAGCTGCAGCTTATCCTCTAGGTAGGGAAATGGGCAGACTAGGTGGGCCAAGCAGTTCTTATCTGCCATCAAAGTCTATGTTTCTATGTTTCTATATCTATCAATAGTCACAATCCTGCTAATAAATCTAAGGTGTCATGAGCTTATATGGTCAGTAATGTGGTCACAGTTTCTATATCTTGGTAGGTTTTGATTCCAGGATACTTAAAGGGAGTGCCAGTACACTTTTTATGCCTAGCCGCCTGCTCTACAGTCTATGCTACTTGGTTGCTTTCGCTCCCAGCAGGTGCAGAAAGCAAAGGCTGTACATCGCGGCGCGATCAATTTACTTTTTGTTGCAGTGTTTAAACAAGCAGCTTAAAGGTCTTCAATGGAACTTTGGTATATCAGCAATGCTTTTCTAACCCATTATTTTAGTGTTAGATTTTATACATTACCTCACTAAACAGGCTCTCTGTAGCTAGCATTTTACTCTCCAGTTTAGCAGCGCATCAGGTTTATAGTCTTTTGGCTGTTCAGTTGCATATCTTCAATCGGTATGCATCCTGATTATTGCCTTTTCTTTTTTCATATGTGAATTATTATATATTACAAGGCAACTTACCCCTTCCCTCTCCTGATGACAGGTTCTTAAGTATTATTGGCAACTACTTTTAATCTATCTCCTTCCCTACGCACCATTATTCTTACTACCTCCAGTTTACAATATGGAACTCAAAGAGGTGGGCTATGTTTGGTGTACTGTTGCAAAGAATTGTCAATCTACATCTTCCTTATGCTCCTTATTTTACTCGAAGCCTACATATATTATAAAAATCCACTGCTGTGTGGTCCCTCCTGTTTTGGGGCTCACTGGACCTAGTCTTCTAGACCTAGTCATCCCATATAACACCTATTTAGGCGATTTTCGAGTAATTGGAGCTGATTTTTACTATGACTATCTCTTCTGTCTACAGTTATCACCGAAGCCTATACCTCTCCACATAATCCCGATTTGCATTTGGCTCAGGGTGTAAGGGCTTAAATTGACCTCCCCTTTCTTCTTTCCCCCTCAATATTGTATTCATTATGTACTTACGCTGTTGCACTGCAAAGTATACTCAGAGTCACTCTAATGTGGCAATGATCTACTTTATGTTTTATATTTGTTCATTTGCATTCCACCTGGCTCCTTGAATTCCTTGCTCTATGTCTAGGCTGTACTGGCATCTCGTATACGGTTCTTTAATTTACTGTTATTTCGAGTTGATAAATCTTGTACTATTACTACTAATGTTTATAAATAAGTTCTGGTGTTTAGTTTTATCCTTACACCTTGTCCTGTTATCTTAGAATTAAGCTGAGGTTATTACAGTCCCCGGCCTTTCTGGGTATTATTCCCTTTCAGTTTAGCTTATCAGGAGTACTTATTTTATTATATTACTGAGATCAGACATAGGTTTGGGCCGATATTTATAACCGGTCCTCCCTAGTCTCCTCCCTACATCGATGCCCCAGAGTGTGGTGAGAGAGTCTCTTAGCCAGTTGGCTGACTCATATCTCCTCACACCCATAAAACGTTTTCTTTGTTACTTAGCTTACTAGTATTGTTGTTGTTGTTAATGACTTTTCTCCTTCCCCATCTCTATTCTTACTTTAATAAGATATCTGTGCTACTTATGTATCATACGTCTCACTTTTTTTTGGCTTTTTGGCTTGAATGTTCCTGCCACTCTCTGCATACACGTAAGCTCTCTATATTGTATTCTAATCATCCTCTGCCTCATTTATTTGTCTCTTCACACTCCAGCGATTATTCCCTTTCTTTAACACTAACAATATGAGTGACATACTTTTATACACATGGAATGTGAAGGGACTTAATTCTCCTTGCAAGCGGAAGCAAATTCTTTCACATCTCAAAAAACATAAAATACAAATTGCTTTCCTTCAAGAAACAAAATTATTAGCAGAGGATGTTCATAGGCTTAAAAAAGATTGGGATGGTCAGATCTACGAATCATTCTATACCTCAAAAAAAAAAGAGGAGTTGCTATTCTTATTCATAAGAGTCTCAAATGGTCCCTTGTAAACTCCGTTTCCGATACTGACGGCAGATGGATGATGGTTAAACTGAATACCAACTCTGGTCCTCTTCTGCTTTTTAATGTCTATGCACCCAACTCCGATTCCCCGGAGTTTTTTCATAATTTAGCTCAACAGATTCTATCCTTTAACACTGATAATACACCATTTATTCTTGGAGGGAATCTTAACTTAGCTTTAGAAGCCAGCATGACAGAAGTAGCCCCACTACAGAGGCCCACCCTAGAAGTATTAAAGCCCTCTCATTACTAATGCAAGATGTTGGATTAGCTGATGTATGGCGCCTCCTTCACCCCCGTGATCGAGAATTTACTTTTTACTCCTCTCTACATAAGACATACAGTAGAACTCACTACTGTTTAGCCTCTCCTGTTGTAATGGAAAAAACTATTGATTCATCCATCTCTCCCATCATAATCTCAGACCATTCCCCTGTCAAACTGCAACTTTTGTGGGGCCCATTAGCACCTAAATCTTCTTACTGGCGTCTGGACCCTCTCCTTCTCAAGGATCCCAATTTCTTACCCATGATCAAAGCACAAATTCAGGACTTCCTCTTTCACAATACCCCAAACGAATCTTCTATGTCCTCTGTATGGGAAGCTCTTACAGCTATAATTCGAGGGAAAATTATCAGTTATGCCTCACATAGGAAAAGAGTAAAGGAACAAAAGCTAGCTGACTTGGAAAAATCTGTTAAGGCTAAAGAGAATTTATACTTTTCTTCTAATGAGCACTGTCCTGATTCTCAACTTCATCTTGAAATCCTTCAACTCAGAGTTAAAATTAACGAATTAATTTCTCGTAAAACTGAACTGGCCTTGTTTAAACTTAAATATCAGTTTTGGGAACATGGCGATAAAAGTGGGAAACTCCTCTCTTACCAGCTCAAAGCACAATAACTGGAACGACACATCCTAAGCCTAAAAGATGAACAGGGTACGATTCACTCCAACAACCCCTCTATAAACCGTATCATCAAAACCTTTTATCAAAAACTATACTCTAACACAAATCCTCCATCTACTTTACAAATTCAACAGTTCCTTAAATCATTACATCTTCCTCATCTTTCTACTCTTGAAACAAATTCTTTAGATGAACCCTTCTCGCTTCAGGAAATCCAGAAACTTTGTCTTCCTTGAAATCCAGCAAATCCCCTGGGGGTGACGAATTCCCTGTCGATTTCTATAAAATGTTTTCCGTCACCTTTTTCCCCTTCTTCTTAATGTTTCTCAAGAAGCTTCCAATACTGTCAAGCTTCCCCCATCTTGCACTGAAGCAATCATAACCCTAAGAAAGAAAAAGACCCTACTCACCCCACAAGTTACAGGCCCATCTCTTTATTAAACATGGATGGGAAGATATTTGCTAAACTACTAACTTCTCGACTTGAATCCTTGATTCCCAAGCTAACTCATTGTTCGCAAGCTGGTTTTATTAAACATAGATCTGGTTCTGATCACCTACACTCCTTATTTAATTTAATTCACAAAGCCAAATCCCTCAAGACACCAGCTGCAGCCATAGCTATTGATTTCGAGAAGGCCTTTGCTTCCTTAGACTGGAACTAACTTCATCAAGTTTTATCTTATTTCGGTCTTTCTCATACCTTTTGCTCCTGGATCAAGGTATTATATAACTCCCCTGTTGCTAAAGTACTTACTAATTCCACCCTTTCCTCTTACTTTCATCTAGCAAGGGGAACTAGACAAGGCTGTGCCCTGTCACCTTCCCTGTTTATTTTAGCCATGGAACCCCTGACTGCTTGTTTACATCAATCTTCTGGCATTATGGGCATACCTGTGAGCAATTCAAGATATGTTTCTCTCTCCTATGCAGATGACCTCTTAATCTTACTCAAAAACCTGAATGAGACTGGGCCCCTGTTGGTTGATTTGCTTAATTTTACTAAAATTTCTGGCCTTGCTTTGAATTATGGCAAATCACAAACTATGCCCCTTAACGACCACTGTAAAGCCTTTATTAACATACCTCTTGGATTCCGCTGGTCACCACAGGGTATAACATATCTAGGAATCAAAATTACTAGTAACTTAGGGAAGATATGGGACATTAACTTTAACCCCTTATTTGATAACATCAAAACAATTCTGGACAGATGGAAGCTTCTTAATCTCTCTTTCATGGGGAAAATTGCAGCCATTAAGATGTCCATTTCTCCCAAGATCCTTTATCTCTTTGCCAATATTCCTTTAGTCTTACCATCATCCTTTTTTGCTAAAATTGATAAATTAATAGGAAACTTTATATGGGATGGGAAACCACCCAGATTTAACAGCAACAAACTTCAATCACATTGGAAAAAAGGGGGATTCGGACTCCCCTGGTTCAAAGGCTATTTCTGAGCTTTCCGAATGGCCCAAACCATTAAATGGTTTCATAAACCCTCCCCTCACTCACCACTATGGGGTGCAATGGAATCCGCATTGTGCCCGGGAGGAGTTCCCACTTCCATAATTTTTAATCCCATTTCCTCTAAACTAAAATCTCTCCCGACTATATCATCCTCTGTTCTTTATTGGAAACTAACCCACAAATTCCTGAAATCCAATCCAACACCTTGGTTTTATGCCCCGTTATGGGGCAAACCACTGCTCACTTTAGAAGATCACCCAATTTTCTGTCGTACATGGAGGAACAAAGGCATTTTCTTTCTCGGAGATATCTTGGGCCAGAATTCACTCACTCTTAGATCATTCTCAGACTTGCAGGTCACATGGAAGCTTCCTAAACAGGACTTCTGGAAGTTTTTACAAATTTGGGCGGCTTATAACTCTCTCTCTCTCTAGTTTAGTGTATAGGCATACTCTTCTAAACCCATACATCTCACACTGGACTAATTTATCAGCAAAATTAAATAGCTCCATTTACAAAGACATTATTGATAATCTACCTGATCAGTCTATACAGGCCAAAAATAAATGGAGTACTCTTCTTAACTACAATATTACAGATGCACAATGGAGTAATTGTTGGCGTATTGCACATAATACCTTTAAAGATGCCCATAGTTCTTTAATACAAACTAAAATCCTACATCTTTGGTATAGAACCCCCTCTGTGCTTCAACGAATGGGCCTATTAAATAATAATAATTGCTGGCGCTGCAATTTGGCCAATGGGAATCTACTTCATATCTTGTGGTCTTGCGCTCCTATTAATAAGCTCTGGCATAATGTCTGTTTACTTACCTCCAGAGTAACCAGACAAAAACTACCTTTTGACTCCAAGCTATTCCTTCTAGGCATTCTTATCCCCAATAGCTCTCTCCTGTCGCATGCACATTTTAGATGGCTAAACATACTTTCTCTTCTGGTCAAACGTCTGATTCTTATGAAATGGAAATCATCTCTGGTGCCTTCTCTTTCAGATGTTCTTCAAAGCCTCTCTCAGTATGCTTCTCTAGACCGATTATCTCATGTTACTCATAACCGACTCACTGTATATGACAGATGTTGGCAGGATTACTTCAAGTACATGAATCTAGTTCTTCTAGACCCTAATTCTTAGGGATATTTAGCCCTCCTTCTTATTTTGCTCTCAGATTAGGTTTTCTTGAAACTTTTGTGCACAGATTTCTCCTCTTTTTCCTCTTCTTCCCTGTTTTCTCCCTCTCTCCTTCCCTTCTTCCTTACTTTTTTCTCTCTTCCTTCTTTCCTTGCACACTTTTCTCTTATCTTCACCTCTCCATTACTGAACATTGCTCATATTACCACATTTAGCACTTTTTGCAATTTACTGAATGCCTTGCCATAGCCTGCCCTAGCATGTATTTCGTACATGGTTGCTATTTCTGATCCTATAATACCATATTGATTGTAACCCTTCTGCTCTCCACTTACATCCTGTCTAGGTTTGTGTTTTATTATCAATACATGTATTTAAGGCTTCTCCAATATGTTTACCCTAAATTCTGTATTTTGTTAAGTGATATTTTATACCTTACATGGAGGATAGTCTTCTATTGTATAAGATATGTGCTTTCTTATATACTCGAATTTCAATAAAAAGATAAAGTGAAGAAGTAGCCCATGAACTCAAGGGGCACAAGGTGGCTTTTCATGGGAAGTAGCGGACACCTATCAGAGATGGTCAAAGAAACTCTTGGCCCATGCTGTTACCTCTGGACAAGTCCCACATTCAAAGACATATGAAGCCATGGGAAGCCCATGCAGAAGGGAAAAAGCCTCCCTGCCTTCTCCCCAGATGCCCTCAGGAAGAGCCCAGGGTGCCAGGAGGTGCCAGAAGAGGTCTCCCAGAGGGAGAAGGCTAACAGGGAGGTGGTACTGCCCAGCGGTTTGGCCATGAGGGGATGTGGGAGGGTATCAGTAATAAATGGTGAAGATATCTAGGAAGATCAAGAATTATGGTGAGTATGTAATTTTCATATCTTCCTAAGATCAATCTTCACCATTCATTACTGTTGGGTGAGTACCAAGCACCATGACTGTGGCACTGGCACCTCTCTGACGGTTGAATCTTCCCTCAGCCTCCTGTGGGGGAGAACACAAAGAGGAGAGGGTCCCTCATGGGCTTGGCGAGGTCCAAGACTCATCAGGATGAGACAGAGACTCCCTATGCCTGGGAGTTGGAAGGCGCTCTGCTAACTCACACCTCACCCTATGGGGAAAGAAGTGGGTCCCCTGGAAGGGACAGGCAATTACCCTACACAGGGCCAAGGGTGATAACCTAGAAAGGCGAAACCACACCGTCTGCCTAATGCATTCTGCAGTTCCTGCCAGTCTGGAAGCTTCCTCATTGGCATCAATAAGATGCCCTTGCTTAGTGCCTCACTAGCTCCAGACCATGTGCAGAAAGGTTGATGACCTGCTTGGTTGCCTCTGAGTCAGGCAAGAATACCAGGAGTTGACCCAACATAGTCCACAGTTGCCCAGCATAGGCAGCCTGGTGTGCCTGGTGCACAGAGATGCACAGAAGAAGGTGTGCTGCTGAGAAGACCCTTCTACCCCAGCTGTCAAACTCATCCAAGTCAGACTCTGGGGGGTGGTCGTTCCTTGGGTATCCAGGAGCTCCGCTCCTGAAGAGGTGTGGAGCATAGCACCTGGAGACGCCAGGGGTGTGCAATGCCTGTACTGACAGTCCCTTGGGGCAGGAGAAGGGGCAGAGGGATGATGCCAGACCCTATGCGATGCCTCCATGAAGCGACAAGGCCATGGAGGGATGAAGAGATTTTCGGCGCTAAACTCCCCAAGGAAAGAGCAAGTTGCATGGACAGGATTGCAACTTGCAAAATGGGAGAGGTGGTGTTCCTCTAGCATCCCTGACAGGAATCGCTGATAGCTGGTGAGATCAGTGTATGAGGACAGGTGGACTGAGGTACCCTCCTCGGAGGAGGAGGAGGAAGACGAGGAGGCTGAGGAGCCCGGTTCAGAGGCTGGGGCAGCTGGAGGCTCAGGCCTAAAAATGTCCTTGTCCAGGGCTCTACGACAGTGAGGGAAAGCAGCAGCTGATGCCCTGAACTGTTCCCAGGTCATTGGCCCTGAAGGGCCACAGTGGCCCTGGGAGTGTAGAAGGAGGAGGAGGAGGAGGCAAAGGAATGGACAGAGGAGGAGAACTCTTGTGAGCCAGAGCAGGACCTCTGCTACAGCTACAAGACCACACAGGGGACCCTTCCTGAGGAGGGGAGCTGTGCAAGTCACCCACCGCAGGACCCCAATTAGACAGAGCCAGCCAAAGTGGTGCCTTTGAGAGAGAACCCCAAGATGGGGCGATCGGAGCCAGTTTGACCCTTGTGGGCAGCCACTGACCCCACCTGCAGCAGACCTTATCAATTCCAGACAGGAGGGAAGGGTCAGCACTGCGGTTCCTCCCACAGCCACCAGCCACCCTGGAAAAGGGCCTGCATGCCAACCTCAAACTCCCCATCCCCACCTCACCAGATAAGGATCTGCTCCTCGGTGGACCCCTAGTACTGGAGAAAAGGGGTTCTGAGACAACTCCAGCACCAGAAACGGTGCTAGAATCCATCTTGGAATCAGTGCCCGAATCCGATCCGGCACCAAGAATGGCACCGGACCCCAACCCAGTACTGCCCTTGGTGCTGACTCCTTCTCCGGTGCCAGAGGACACGGAGGAGGTGGCTTCAAGGGCAGCATCAGGAGGGGTGATGGTGGATTCCGAAGTACCAGAACCTGAAGGCTGGGTGGAGGACAGCTCCGGTGCTCCAAAGAGCCAGGCAGCCAATCAGGATCATCTTAATCCTCTTCCTTCGAAGAGGAAGAGATCAAGGAGATCACTAAAGAAGCCACATGTGATACTCTCCATCTCCCAGCACCGTGAATGGTGCCAGAAGGGGACCCAACACATACACTGACAACGGACTATGAGGGGTGCTCAGCCGACTTCCCCAGAGGAGGCTGACTGTCCCACCGACCCCTCATGCAGGCCTCCCATTTCAGCGAGACTAGAACTGATGGAGGCCTGCTCCTTCTTGGTATGTATAGTACTGGAGAGAGAGACCTGGGGGAAGGGCCCAATGTCCTGGCCTTGGTGTCCCGGGACCGACGTCGCCCTCCAAAGGTGGGAGGATCCCGACCCACCTTCAATGCTTGCAGCTCGAGGACCCAGTGGTCCATGGAGAAGCAGTTATCACAGTTGTCGTGTCATGGGATGGACCAGGCAGGTTAGGCAGTGGTCAAGATGGTCCGTAATGGTCATTGGCCTGCCACAGGGCACAGATGCATAGGGGCACTCCCTGCCTTAGATTTTAAACTAGGCCCCAAACTGGACATGACTCATGTGGATAAAATAAAACATAGCAAAGACTTGATGCCGCACAACTGACAGACAGGATAAAATTAAAAAAAAGGATGATTTTATCAGCTTCTAGAAGCTCAATGGAGTCAGTGGAGGTCTGCGACGTCGAGTGAGAACAGCGGTGGCATAACTGATGCAGCTGTATTCATGAAGGCCTTCGGCTCCCACAGTGATCTTTCTTCGGTGGCAGGAAAAGAAGAACTGAGGAGGCTGGGAGCTGGCGGCGGTTACTGGCCAACCCGCGAGCGCCACGTAATATGTTGGCCTCGAGGGTGGCACCATTCCAGATGTCGGCCCCTCCTCCAGAAACAAAAGCTTTAATTCTTAAAGCTATAAGCTCTCGCAGGGTCTCATGCCTCCGGCTACAACCCAACCCAACAGCAATGAATGGTGAAGACTGATCTTAGGAAGATCCAGGCACTGAGCTGCAGGAACTCAAAGTTTGAGAAGGTTATTCTGCCTGGGGACGTTGTCAGTAGGTTGTGTCTTAGAGGTAAGCCTATGGGTTTCCTGACAGACACAGCCAGCAGGTGTGAATACTAAGGCTGTCTGGCCCAGTTCGGGCCAATTAGAAACATGTGAGCCGGTTGACTTCTGAGTTTCAGGAGAACCCATAACAATAGAGGAAATAGAGGGAAGGCATATAGAAACTTCCCTGTCCAATCCAGACACAGACCCTCCATGGAAATTGTACCTGTTTAAAGATGCCTGCAACAGTAGAGAGGGAGCTGAAAATTGTCTCTGGAGGTGAACAGATCTATTTATGGTGTGCCCCATCTCTGAAGATGGTGGCCAGCACTTGCCCGTTCAGTGACCATTCGTGATGAGCCTGGCTGATCCTGCTGAGGGAATCCACAAGGACATTGTCCTTTACCGGGATGGTATATTGCTGTCAAGTGTACCTCCAGAGAGTATGTGAGACTCCAGAGTTTCATAGCTTCTGTGCAGAGCTTTGAAGAGCTTGTGTGTCTCTGCTTGTTGATGTAGTATATGGTGTTGATGTTGTCTGTTCTGACATGTATAGATTGGCCCATGACTTGTGGTGCAAATGACTGAAGAGCCAGAAACACTGCTTTTAGTTCCAGTAGATTTTTGTTCCCTGGAGTCACATTGGGACCATACTCCATTCACAGTGAGATCTCTGAGGTGAGTGCCCAAGCCCAGTACGGAAGTATCCATAGTCAGGATGACTGTAGGAGCCCTTGCCTGAAAGGGTACCCCTTCTCTGAGGTTTTCCTCATCTTTCCACCACTCCAAGGCTTGCAACAAGGTCTTTGTGACCGGCACGAGCTCAGATAATGGCTAGCGCTTTTGGGACCAGTGGGCTCCCAAGTGGAACTGAATGTCCTTTATTTGAAACCTTGCATCTGGAACCATTGCCATGGTGGATGCTGTATGTCCTAGCAGCTACAGGAACTGTCTTGTTGGTCTGGACTGACCTATGGCAAAGGAGTTTGCCAGGTCTATGAGGTTTCTCACCCCTTCTCGGGGTAGGAAAGCTTTTCCCTGCAGTGTATCCAGTTCTGCCCCATGAAGTCCAGTGTGATTTTCCCATGGTCAGTCATCCAAGTATGGAAAAACTGTCACCCCTTTTCTCCTGAGATATGCCGCAGCTACGGCCAAACACTTTGTGAACACTCTGGGGGCAGATGACAGGCCAAATAGAAAAACTGAACTGAGGGAAGCCTGAAGTGCAGATATTTTCTGTGACTGGGCCTGATTGAGATGTGAAAATATGCATCCTTCAGATCCAGGATGCCAACCAATCTCCTTGTTAGAGGGATGGTATAACTGTGGACAGAGTTTGCCTCACATCAACTATTTTTTAACTGTCTTGTTACAAATGCAATTGAATGTTTAATTTCTTGTATATTTTAAATGTTAAACTGTATGTTTAATTCTTCATCCAATTGTAACCCCCCTCAGGTCGCACCAGGAGACAAGCAACTTGTTGCTCAGTGTGTCTTCCTGGTGAAACATTTCAATAAATAAAAATAAATAAATAAAAAGAGTGATCATCTTGAATTTGAATTTTGTCAGATGCCTGTTCAAGAATCTAAGGTACAGAATGGGTCGCCATTGCCCATTTTTCCTTTTTGTGTGGAAGTGCATTGAGTAAATGCCCCTTCCCACTGGAATAGGGGCATTTTTTCTGCTACATTTGCCTGTAGGAGTTTCTTGACCTCCAATTCTAGCAGAATTTTCTCTGTTGGGGTTGAGGGACGGAAACGTCTGTGTACAGACAATTTTGGAAACATTCTGAAATATAAAGTGAGGCCTTGGCTCACTACTTCCAGCACCCACTTGTCCGTGATAATGTTTTTTCACTCCTCAAGGAAATGATCCACCACCCCCCCTTCCTCAATGGCACCAGGGTGGTGACCTGGACACACACATCAGGGATTCTGCTTAGGCTGAGTTCTAGAGGAGGTAGCCTGATTTTGGGATGCTTGCCTTACTCTGCCCCAAAGTAACCTTTCAAATGAGAGTATTCGTAAGGCATGGTCATGGAGTAATAGGGTCTCGTATAGTGACCCTTACCCTGACCTCCCCTTCTGTTAGGCCTATAAGGTGTAGAAGCCCTTTCCCTTTGTGTATTGCTTCTGTAAGTGGTTTTATACTCTTGAACCTTTTTCATGCAGGATTCTGTTTTGTAGCCAAAGAGAGAGTTATCCTCTCATGGGAAATCCATGGCCTTTAACTGAGCATCATGAGACAAATCAGTGGTCCTTAACCATGTAATTACAAAACAAAACAGCTCAGCAGGGTCCAGAGTTTGCAGAAACAAAAATTATCAACGGGAAACAGCAAGAAACCACACCACTCAGAGCAGACTTCAAAATAGCGGCTTTTAATGAAAGATTATTTAAAAACACCACCAAAAGTGCAAGGTGCATTAGAGACGCAGCTACACCCTTCTGATGCACCTTGCACTTTGGCAGTGATTTTAAATATTTTTTTCATTAAGCTGCTATTAAAGTCTACTCAAGTGGTGTGTGTTCTTGCTGTTTCTCGTCCTTAACCATGCAAATCTAAGGGAGACGGAATGGGCCATGGAGCTGGAAGCAGTTTCATTATTGTCCACAGCCATACGGTACTGGCATTTGGTGGCCTCTAGGGCAGTTCTAGCTGTGTCTGCTATGTTCAGGGCCTGGTCCCATGGCATTTGTTCACGCTGTGCCAGAACCGCATTCCAAAGGGCTTTCTGGTACGGTACAGTGTAGGCCGTGTATGCAGCCTGTCTCACAAGCAAAGAGGCCATTGTATACGTTTTCTTCCTCATACTGTCCGGCCTTCTGGAATCCTTGTCTGGAGGCTGGGGAGAGACAGAAACTCTGGCCTTGTCGCAAGCTGCTGCCTGGACCACTCCCTCAGGGTCAGGGTGCGTATAGAGGTACTCAGCATTATGTCTGTCTAGCTGGTACTTTCTATTTTCTTATCCACCCCTAGGATGGATGTGGGAGACTGGAATAGTTTGCAGGTTGTCTTCTTTAGTGCCCTGTGCACCAGTGAGAGCAGGCTTTTTGTGGGGTTTATCCCCATCATGTCTAAGTGGTCGGCCTCCTCTTCCTTCTCGTCTATCTCCTGAGTAGAGAGGGCCAAAATATCCATTATCTGTCTCACAAATGCATAGTGAGAAGAACAGTCTTCCTGCTCTCGTGAATGGGATCCAAAATCTTGAGAGGGAGAACCCTCTGATTCCATGGTTTCTTCCTCATCCTCTTGTTCCTCATAGCCCAGATCATCACCTCTGTCCCCCTGGAAAGGGAGAGGAGGTAGCAGCTGGGGAGGGGCATGTAAGCTCATCATGACTCCCATGTCTTGGAAAGCCTGGAAAAATTGTAGGACCCTTGCCATGTTATCTTGCGAAGGTACTCTGTCTGAGTTCACTGTCATCTCCTAGTTCTGTTCTGTAGGGGGAATAGCGGCCTTCATGTTATGCATAGATTTGCTCACTGGCATCTCCTTTTGCCTTTCGGCAGAAGGGGCAATGGCTTTTGATACTCTGAGCTGTATGACTTCCACTGGCATCTCCTTTTGCCTGTCTGCAGGAGGGGCAGTGTCTTTATTTATATTGTGCCTTAAACTGTCCACTAACATCTCCTTTTGCCTTTCAGCAGGAGGGGCAGTGTATTTTTTGTTTTGTACTTTGACTTGTTGGCTGGCATCTCCTTTTGCCTTTCAGCAGGAAGGGCAGCTGTATGTTTCAATTTTTGCTTCTTTTTTGAAGGCACTGATACCGGGACCAGCTCAGAGGTCTGCTTATGACATTTGGAGGGGTCCCTAGGGGATCTAGGTATGCTGACATGCGAGGGACCCTCTCTCGCATTCTGAGGTAACACATGTATAGGGAGAGAAGACACAGTCAAGCAATCAATAATTCTTTATTTGTATAAGGCGCCTTTCTTAAACCAAGGCACCTGTACAGATTACATAAAACAATAAATAGTTAAAACAACATTAAAATAATCAAAAATCATTAAATGCTTTACTAAAAAGGTAGGTTTTCAAAGCTCCTTTAGGGCTTTGGACAGTCAGGCAATTTCGCACCTGACGCAGTAGAGAATTCCACAAGGTCGGGGCCATGAAACTAAAAGATCTTGCCCCTGAAGTTTTTAAGTGAACCCTGGGAATCTCTAGCAATCCCTCGTCAGTGGATCGGAGAGAGCGGGGGGGGGACCGTAGGGACAAAGGAGCTCTTTCAGGTAAGCAGGTCCCTGATCGTGTAGGGCCTTATAGGTCAGCAAACCGACCCTGAAGGTGATTCGCCAGCAAACTGGCAGCCAGTGCAGTCTGCGGAGCACAGGCATTATATGACTGGACCTAGAAGAACCAGTCAACAGCCTGGCTGCCGTATTCTGCACTAGCTGCAAGCAGCGAAGTTCAACCCCCAGTAGCCCAAGGTAAAGGTACAGTAAAGGTATAGTACACAACAATAAAACAAACCTAGTAGTTTAAAGCAATCTGTTATAAAAACACAAACCAAGTGGTGTAGCAATGCACTTTTCCCAGACAAGGGAAGAACGGAAGCTGATGAAGCTCCCCCCTTTTTAATCACATCTTTTTCCTCCTTGCAGCCACTGACCTGCCATATCTCCAGCCACTGTTCCGCTTCCCCTGACAACCCTGGAGGCAGACGCCCACCACACCAGCTAGCATATGCAGATGTACCCATGAAAGGGACCCCCCCCTTGGTCCCCGCGCCAGGCCAGGAACTAATACTGGCATGGGTCTGCACCAATGAGCCCCGCCAGGCTCAGGAAGCTGCAGCTATCAAGCTGCCATGGCCAATGCTGCCATTTTTCCTCCAGTTGGTTCCCCAGAGTGCAGACGTGCAATGACGTCTGAGCACTAATGTGCTGATGTCCTCTGCACTCCTCCCTTCACTGCACCAACTCTAGCAGTGCACCCAGTCATCACCAGAGGCCACTGTAGAGCGGTGGAAACCAACATCCCTTCCCAGGATAGGAGAGCAGTCCTCCAGATGCTCAATCTTATCCCTCCCCTGTCAACCACTGACAACCTGGGCTCACGTCCGAACCCAGGTCACCAGCATGGTGATAGGTGTGGCATCCAGCACCTCAACCCTCGGCATCACTGGGCCGGCCCCCCCTTTTTTTTTTAAATAAACTATGCTCCTGTACTAGAGAGTGGAGTCAGACACTGTAATAATTGTCCAACTACCACACGATTTGACAGGTTTTTTTTTTTTACTGAAGTGAAAATGAAAAAGAACTTTTCCTTGGAGCAGGAACTGCTGACAGAGTGCGGATCTCCAAGGCGGAAAGTCACTGAGGAGACTCGCACTGCTGATGGACTTCTAAAATTAAAATCCCCCAATCAGCAGGAATTAGTTTAAATAATAAAAGGTAAGTAAAAAAGCAGCAAACTGGGTCACACAGATGGAGGCTGAGGTGCTGAGCAGATGCACGTCTCTGCGGGATCACTGCGGAGCTGTTGCAAACTAAACTAAGCATTAATATTAAAAAAATATATATATTTACTAGTAATCCCACAATGATAAATGTAGAGGGCAGAGCTTAACAAAAAATAAAACAGCCGGAGACATGACAAATGCTATTGGCAGCGAGTTGCTGAAGAGTTCTTCGGGGCAACCTGCTTCTTCAGGTGGAGAATCAGATTTGATGCAATGCTATGGTAAGCAGTGACAACTAGAGGGCAGAATTTCAAACAATGTTCGAAATTCTAAACCCTGTGCCATTAACGTGACAATGAAAAAAAACTTTCCCTTGGAGCAGGAACTGCTGACAGAGCGTGGATCTCCAAGGCGGGAAGCCGTTGAAGAGACTCGCGGTGCTGAGGGACTTCTAAAATTAAAACCCCCAATCAACAGGAATTAGTTTAAATAATAAAAGATAAGTAAAAAAAACAGCAAACTGGGTCCTATAGATGGAGGCTTTGGTATTGAGCAGATGCGGGTCTCTGCGGGATCGCTAAAGAGCGGTCACAAACTAAACTAAGCACTAATATTACAAAAAATATATATACTAGTAATTCCACAATAATAAATGTAGAGAACAGTGTTCAACAAAAAATAAAACGACTGGAAACATGACAAATACTATTGGCAATGAGTTGCTGAAGAGCTCTTCAGGGTAACTTGCTTCTTCGGGCTGAAAATAAGCTCTGACACTATGCTACAGTTAGCAGGAACACCTAGAGGGCAGAAATTCAAATACTCAAAATTCTAAACCTCGTGCTCCGGGGCAGCTTCACCCAATTGGCTCACTGCATCAGTAAGCATAAGAAAAAAGTACTCACCTTAGTAATTATGTTTCTTCTAGTGGAGTCTTGCTGTATTTTGACAAATGCAGTTAGGTCCTGCCTTTCAACTGCCCCGGAGAACATAGGGTTAACTTTTCTATGCATGGCATAGAATGTTCATCTCAAGCTCGGCTGAAGCCTCTGCCTGTTGTTATTCGAACTGCAACCGTCAGATCTTTACAAGCAAAAACTCACTAGGTGTTCTGTGTGGAAACTGTAACATTTTTACTAGCCAATTGGCAAAAATATAATGTTTTTGGTTCTCAAAAGAAGACTCAAGTCAGGAAACCCAAAAACAAAAAACAATCAAATGAACAACATTCCACCCAAAGAAAAAAGAGGGTGTAATGGGGGGGGCACCTCTAGGGTGCCAACACTGCACCTGCCCACCCACATCCCAAAACCTAGGTTCTGAGAGGGGAGGCGGGGGAGGTCAGAATACAGCAAGACTCCACTAGAAGAAACATAATTCCTAAGGTGAGTAATTTTTTCTTCAAACACGAAGTCTTGCTGTATTCTGACAAATGCAGACTACCAAGCAGTACCTCCATGGAGGAGGGACAGAACCTACTTTGGAAACAGGCTCTGAAGTACTGCTGTGTCAAACCGAGCATCACTCCTAGCCTGGATATCCAGAGAGTAATGCTTGGTAAAAGTATGGACTGTTTTCCAGGTGGCTGCTTGACAAATTTCTAAGAGAGGGATATCCCTGGCAGCAGCCAGGGAAGCAGCTGTACCTCTTGTGGAATGAGCCCTCAGGCCTGAGGGTGGAGTTTTTCCCAGTTTTTCATAGCAGAATTATATACAAGAAACAATCCACCTGGCAATAGATCTCTTAGTGGCAGGTTTGCCCTTTCCAACTTCTCCATAAGTGAGGAACAACTGGAGGGATTCAAACCTGTGACCCTTAGTACACTACGTAGTAGCTAAGGGCTCTTTTAACATCCAAACTGTGTAGCCTCCTCTCTCCCAAGGAAGAATGATCAGTGAAGAAAACAGGGAGAGATATAGACTGATTGAGGTGGAAATCTGAAACCACTTTAGGCAAGAACTTTCTGTTAGTTCTAAGGACCACTTTATCTCTGTGAAAAGAGATGAAATCAGATTCCACTGACAGGGCCTGCAATTCACTGATACGTCAGGCAGAAGTAATGGCTACCAAAAACACAGTTTTCCAAGTCAAGTACTTAAGCTCTGCTGAGGACAAAGGCTCAAAAGGGGGTTGCATAAGCTGAGCAATGCAAACATTAAGATCCCAAGCAGGAGCAGGATCCCTAAAGGGGGGATTGGCGTGAAGCAATCCCTTGAAGAACTTACAGAATACAGGATGGGATGACAGACAGGAAGACTTGCCTACAGACAGGAAAGTAGAAACAGCTGCCAAGTGTACCTTGAGAGTAGCTGGTCTGAGACCTAGGTCATTAAGATGGACCATATAATCCAGAACCGTAGGCAATTCAGCAGAGTCTGTAGAAATATTCTTCTTAGAACACCAAATGCTGAATCTTTTCCATTTGGAGTTGTAAGTCTTTCTGGTGGAAGGCTTTTCGAGAAGCCTTAAGGATATCCAGAACCCCTTGGGAAAGATGCAGATCTGCAAACTCTAACTCTTCAAGAGCCAAGCCTTGAGATTGAGAGACTGAAGATTCGGGTACCAAATCCTCCCCTGAGAGGATGTTAACAGGTTGTAATTCCTGGGAAGAGACAGGGGAAGATGGACTGTTAGGGACAGCAACAAAGGATACCATGGCTGCCTGGCCCAGTCTGGAGCAATCAGAATCACTTTGCATGGTTGTGACCTTATCTAGACTAACACTCTGAACAGGAGAGGGAAGGGGGGAAAAGCATATAGAAATTTCCCTTCCCAGTCCAGAATCAGAGCATCCAGGGGGGACTGAGCCCAAGACTGGAGGTCCGCAACAAAAGACAGGAAGTTGGTGATTGTCTGGGGCTGCAAAAAGATCTATCTCTGGAGTGCCCCATCTTGAGAAAATCACTTTCAACACCAGAGGATCTAGGGCCCATTCGTGATGGCCCTGGGATATTCTGCTCAGTGCATCTGCTAGGACATTGTCCTTCCCTGGGAGGTGAACTGCTATCAGAGAGGTTTGCAGGAATAGGCCAGGGACCACAACTTCATTGCTTCTGTGCACAAGGCCGTAGACCGAGTGCCTCCTTGCTTGTTGATGTACCACATGGTGGTGGTGTTGTCTATTCTGACCTGAACCACCTTGTTCTGTACAGATTTGGGAAAGGCTTGCAGTGCCAGAAACACTGCTCTGAGTTCCAAGAGATTGATGTGAAGCAGAGATTCCTGAGGTGACCACAGTCCCTGGGTGGTAAGTTCCCCCAAATGGGCTCCCCAGCCCAGCAGGGAAGCATCTGTGGTGAGGACCACTGAATGATACTGAGTGACAAATGTAACCCCTTGCCTCAAATTGTCCTGATCCTGCCACCATTGCAGGGCTTGGATCAGAGTTCGAGTCACTGGAATTAGTTTGGTAAGGGAATTCTTTCTTTGGGACCAAAAAGCTCTTAAGTGGAACTGAATGTCCCTCATTTGGAATCTTGTGCCCTGGACCACTGCTGTGGAAGCTGCCATGTGGCCCAGTAGCTGAAGGAAATGCCTTGCTGGTCGAGACACCTAAAGACTGAATGAAGAAGCCAGTTCCATGAGGGTCCTTGCCCTTTCCAGGGGAAGGAAGGCTCTTGCTTTTATTGTATCCAGTTCTGCACCTATGAAGGTGAGGAGTTGCACTAGTTCAAGAACTGACTTTGGTAGGTTGAGAAGGAATCCTAAAGAAGTGAGCACTTGCTGGGTCACTTGCAGGTGTGACTTGACTTGGTCTGGAGACTGACCTACTATGAGCCAGTCGTCCAAGTATGGGAAAATGGAAATCGTTTGTCTTCTTAGGAAGGCAACAACTACTGCCAGGCACTTTGTGAAGACCCTTGGAGCTGATGTTAGGCCAAAGGGCATTGCTCTGAACTGATAGTGGCCTGAGGGCAACTTGAACCTGAGTTACTTTCTGTGGGAGCACCTGATGGGAATGTGAAAGTAGGCATCTTTGAGGTCCAGGGAGGCTAGCCAGTCCCCTGGCCTTAGAGAGGGAAGGATAATTCCCCAAGTTATCATTTTGAACTTTGGCTTTAAAAGATGTTTGTTCAGGTATCTTAGGTCCAGGATGGGTCACCACTCTCCTGTCTTTTTGGGGGTTAGGAAGTACCTGGAGTACAATCATTTGCCCCAGTGTAGGGTAGGTACTCTCTCTCTATAGCTCTGAAAGCTAGGAGAGAAGAAACCTCTGCCTCTAGGGCAAGGGTCTCTGAGAGATTTGAAGGTGGAAAAGATCTGGGTCTCAGCTTGGGAAGTTTTTTGAAGCTGAGAACCAGACCCTGGCTTACTACTTCCAGGACCCACTTGTCTGATGTAAGAGACATCCAGTCCTGGACAAAGTAAGCCAGCCTGCCCCCTACTGGGATAGGAGAATCGACCCGGGCAGACCCATCAGGGTGTCTGCTTAGCTGGGCTTTAGGCTGAGGGTGGATGCAGGCCTGCTCATCCCCTTCTGCCTCTCCTCTGAAGAACCCCTCTATGAAAAGAAGAAGAGGCCTGTGCTTGGTAAAAGGCCTTTGGAAAAGCCTGCCCTGCCCCTGGACTGCTGCCTTTGAGAGTTGCTTGCCTTTCCTTGGCCTGAGCACTCCTGTAAGTGGTCCTGTACTCATCCATTTTCTTCATGTAATTCTGTCTGCTCCCCAAACACTAAATTTCCCACTACAGGAAAATCCATGGCCTTAGCCTGGGTATCCTGTGAGAGGCTAGTACATCTGAGCCAAGCCATTCTCCGAAGAGCCACAGATGTAGCTATGACTCTTGATGATACATCATTGGAGTCTACAGCAGCATGAAACTGAACTTTCGATGCCTCAATCCCATCCGCAGCCACCTGCTCCAGCTCCTTGGCAAGCTGGGGAGGGACCTGCTTAGCCAGTGCCAGTACAGTGTCCCACCTGGACTTCTGGTACCTGGCTGCGTAGGCCATATAATTAGCCTGCCTGAGTCCTAAGGATGATGCCATGTACTGCTTCTTTGCCATGGCATCAATCTTCCTGGAGTCCTTGTCTGGGGGGTGTGATGCCAAGGGAATTCTTGCCTTATCACAGGCAGCAGCCTGCACAACACCAACATGGCTGCATTGCTGATAGAGGAACTCCGTATCTGAGCCTGAAAGAGTATACCTTTTGTCCATTCTTCTGTCCACAGGAGGTGTGGAATTGGGAGACTTCAGAATTTTTTGTGTCTGTTTCCCAAAAGATTTGTGGAGGGGAATAGACAGTCTCCTGGACTCTGGGATGTCCATCATCTCTACATAATCAGGCTCTTCTTGATCCTCCACTGCCTCCTCCACAGGAAGCTGGAGGGTATCAGCCACCTTTCTGTAAAACATGTAGTGTGAAGGGGACTCCGAAAGCCTAGGAGGAGAAACACCTAAAGGTCTGTCTGGGGAGATGTCCAGGTCAATAGGCACATCCAGACTTTCACCATCACCATAGTCATCTTCTAACTCTCCATCTTCCTCAAACTCCGGTTCATAAAATTCTTCCAGGGTATAATCTGGAACCGGGGGAACCGACCGAACCAAGCCCCTGCCAAAAGGTGCCGGTTCAGTCGGAACCGATCGAAGCGATTCCATAATCCTAATCGCTTTGGCTATTTCATCGGCGGTCGGAGTATGAGATTCTGGATCCGAACCGGTCAACTTGTCTTTTCTTTTCCTTTTTGTCGGAACCGATTCCTCGGAATCAGCTCTCCTTTTGCCCGAAGAAGTATCGCCCTGGTCAGAGGGCAATCCTTCTGGTTCAGTCGGAACCGAACTGGGTTGGCCATCCGGGTCAGCGGACTTCTCGGCCTCCCTTTCCCTCAGTCTACCTAATCTCTTTTCCAGGGTAGATTCTGGAAAATTTTTGCAAATTTGGCAGTCTGAATCGAGGTGGTCAGACCCCAGACAATAAATACAGGTGGTGTGGGGATCAGCCTTAGCAAAGACTTCCCCACACACACTGCAGTGTTGAAACCCAGTGGGCCCAGTTTTTTTCTTGGGTTTCTCAGACATGGCCAACCTAACCAAACTTACCCTTTTTTCGGCAATCCGCCAGGCAAGACTCCCCTATCGGTTCCTGACCGTGTCACGGGTCTTGGAAAAAAACATACTAAAACCCGGTTTTTTAGAACCGATACGGACCGGTAACCACACACTGAAGTAAAGTAGAAATTTTACCTCAAAATGATGGGTTCAGTCGAACTGATCCACAGTTTACAAGTTCCACACAGAAAACAGAACAAAAACCTATCTAGTACTCACGGTACCACAGACAGAGACTTGAACCGACTATGCTGAAACAACAATTTGGAAGAAAACCGACCGAAAACTGACACTTCAACCTACTTTGAACTGAGCAGCAGGAGAAATCTCCGGAGTGACTGTTCAGTGAGGCGGAGTAAAGAATCTGATGGTTGCAGTTCGAATAACAACAGGCAGAGGCTTTAACCGAGCTCGAGATGAACATTCTATGCCATGCATAGAAAAGTTTACCCTATGTTCTCCAGGGCAGTTAAAAGGCAGAACCTAACTGCATTTGTCAGAATACAGCAAGACTTCATGTTGTTTGAATGAGGGATTCCCAGGACTTGAAAGGTGTGTGCTTTATTCTAGCTTGCAGCCCTGCATAACTTCCCAACGTGGATGTCCCTGGAAACAGCGAAAAAGGCAGCGGTATATCTGACAGAATGAACCATAAGCCCCTTGAGAAATTCCCTACCAGCTAATATATAGCAGAAGTCGATGCAGGATGTAATCCAGCTGGCAATCATCCACTTTACTGCCAGTCTGCCAGGTGCGGCTTCAGAGTATTTTATAAACAGCTAGTGAGCCTCAACGCGAACTTCAACCGTGAGCTCATTGTAATACAAGAGCGCCCTCCACAGGTCCAGGGTATGGAGCCTGTGATTGGCCTCCTAGGTTGAACTGGTAAAGTATACTGGAAGGCTGACTACCTGGTAAGGTGAAGAACAGGTTACTCACCTGTAACAGTAGTTCTAGGAGTGGTATATGTTGTTCATCCACACTGATTAGCATGCTCTTTCCCTTTAAGAATCTTGCTGGAAGGTCTTCAAGCTGGCTCCTCCTACCCACCCAGGTGGTATAACCCTCGGTTCCACCCCATGATGCCAGATCTTACCTGCTGGAAGCAAGGTTGTGCGTTGAAGCCAGGGAGGTCGGGTGAGTTTGTGTGGATGAACATATACCACTCCTAGAACAACTGTTACAGGTGAGTAACCTGTTTTTCTAGGATTGTGGATATGTTGTTCATCCACACTAACTGGCAAACTCCAAGCAGTTCTCTGGGAGGAGGGAGGCAAGGTGCGCACCCCCTACTTCGGGAATAGAGACTGGAGAACTGAGACTCCAAAACCAGCATCCCGGCGTGACTCAAGGTCGATGTGGTAATGGGTAATGAAGGTGTTTGCAGACTTCCAGGTAGCAGCCCTGCAGATATCCTGGAAAGGGATATCCCTAGAAGCAGTCACCGATGCAGTGGTATGGTGGGTGGAATGAGCCTTTAGCTCTTTGGGAGGCTCCCTACCCGCCAACCTATAGCAGAGATCAATGCAAGATGTAATCCACCTGCCAATCATCCGTTTTGCTGCAGGTCTGCCAGGTGCAGCTTCAGCGTAGGTGACAAACAGCTGGCGAATCTCTCCCTGAACTTCAGCCATCTGCTTCTTACAGTAAGAGAGCACTCGTCTCAGGTCCAGAGTATGGAGCCTGTATTCAGCCTCCGAGGTGTAGTTCGGGTAGAACACAGGTAGAGTTAACCCTGGTTAAGGTGCAAGAAAAAATTACTCACCATAGTAATCTTGTTTCTTCAAAGGGATCACTCATTATGATTAAACTGATGCAGTCAGCCTCCTGTGTTGAACTGCCCGGAGAGATGGAATTATATGCAAATGATGGAACTCTCAATTAGCTCATGCCAATTTCAAACTGCTACCCTAAGAACTGTTGCACTCTGAGTGCTTCAGATTCTTATGTAGCCTAACTGGGTATAGAAACATAGAAGCTGATGGCAGAAAAAGACTGCAAGGCCCATCCAGTCTGTCCATTTCTTTTTCTACCTTATGAATGTGCCATAGGCCTTTGCTCTGTCAATGGCCTATCTATTCATACTCATCTGTATTGCTCCCTTATGCCTATCCCATGCCTGTTTGAAGCCCTGCACTGTATTCATATCCACCACTTCCTGAAGTAGGCTGTTCCATGCATCCACCACCCTTTCTGTGAAAAAGAACCTCCTCACATTACCCCTTAATAGGCCTCCCTCTAATCTCATGCTGTGTCCTCTTGTCCTGCTATTTTTCTTATATTTTCTTATATTAATCCACTAGTTAAAAACTAAAATCTTTATAAAATAATTTTTATCCTCTCAAGTCAAAAACATCCTTAAGAAACAAACCTAAAAAACTTGAGACCACAAGGAAACCAACTGGTTAAACAAAAGCAAGTCTCTAACTTAACCCATATAGAAAAAACTCCCTAATGCAGGGATGCAGAACAACCTTTATAGGTTCTAGTAGGGGAGGCAGGGTGGGTGCTTTAATCATAATGAGTGAGCCCTTTGAAGAAACAAGATTACTATGGTGAGTAATTTTTTCTTCTATCCCCAGGAATCACTCATTATGATTAAACTGATGCAGACTACCAAGCAGTACCTTTGGAGGTTGGGCAGAGAACCTATTTTGAAAACAGGTTCTGCAGCACCGCTGTACCAAACCTGGCATCACTTCTGGATTGTATATCCAGGCTGTAATGCTTTGTAAAGGTGTGTACTGTTGTCCATGTAGCTGCTTTGCAGATTTCCTGTAGTGGAATTTCTCTTGAAGTTGCCACTGAAGCAGCTGTGCCCCTGGTGAAGTGTGCCCTCAGGCCCAGGGTCACCTGTTTACCCACTTTACTATAACAAAACTGTATGCATGCCACTATCCAGTGAGCAATTGTACATTTTGTGGCAGCTTTGCCCTTACCTACTTCACCATAGGTAAGAAAGAGCTGTGTTTGACTTGACCAAGACTTGGTTCGGTCAATATAGTGGCTAAGTGCTCTTTTGACATCAAGGGAGTGAAGCCTCCTTTCTGGAGAACTGGAGTTCTCTGCAAAAAAGACAGGTAGTGTGATGGACTGATTTAAGTGGAAATCAGATACCACTTTGGGAAGGAATTTTCTATTGGTCCTGAGGACCACTTTATCCCTGTGAAAAGAGATGTAGTCCACATCTGTGCACAAGGCGTGTAATTCACCAGTCCTTCTAGCTGAAGTAATAGCAACTAGAAACACAGTTTTCCAAGTGATATACTTCAAATCTGTAGTTGCCATGGGCTCGAATGGTGCATCCATGAGCTTGGCAATGCAGATATTCAGATTCCAGGCCAGGACCGGTTCCCTCAAGGGAGCATGCAGAAGTTTGAGGCCTTTAAAGTATTTCCTGAAGATTGGATGAGAGGCCATGGATCTCTCTTTACCAGCTGAAAGGTAAGCTGAGACTGAAGCCAAGTGGACCTTGAGGGTCGCAGGCTTCAGGCCTAAGGAATGTAAGTGTGTCAGGTAATCCAGGAGAATAGCCAAGTCAGCCCTGGAGGGGTCAGTACCCATACCTGCACACCATATGGAAAGCCTCTTCCACTTAGAAGAATATGTTTTCTTAGTGGAAGGTTTCCTGGAGCCCCTACACACTGTCAGCACCTATTCTGACAGTTTAAGGTTAGCAAATTCTAATAAGTCCTCAAGAGCCAGGCCTTGAGCCTCAGTGATCTGAGGATGGGATACAGGATCCTGCCCTGAGAGGAGGTCAGCAGATTGTGCCTCCTGAGCAAGTGAATTGGGGAAACTACTGACAGAGTCATCAGAAGTGAGTACCAGTGCTGTCTCACCCAATCTGGTGCCACCAATATCATTGTTGCTGGTTGGGACCTCAATTTCAGCAGGGTCTTGAATATCACTGGAAAAGAAGGGAAGGCATACAGAAACTTCCCTGTCCAGTCCAGGGCCATCACATCTAGGGGAAGTGTGGCCGTGAGAAGGGGGCCTGCAACAGTACATTGGTAACTGGTGATTTTCTACAAAGGGCAAAAAGAGTCAACTCTGGAGTGCCCCACCTCCTGAAGATTGTACTGAGTATCTGGGGATTCAGGCACCACTCGTGGTGGTCCTGACTTTTCCTGCTGAGAGAATCTGCCAGTACATTGTCCTTCCCTGGAAGGTGTATGGCTGATAAGGATACTTTCATGGAGTATGCCAAGGACCACAGCCTCATTGCTTCTGTGCACAGTGGGGCTGACCTGGTTCCTCCGTTTGTTGATGTAGTACATGGTTGTGGTGTTGTCTGTTCTGACCTGCACCACCTTGTTTTGAAGATGTGGGGTGAATGTCTGCAGAGCTAAGTAAACTGCCCTGAGCTTCAGCAGATTTATGTGCAACAGGGACTCTTGGGGAGACCATGTGCCACTTGCTGTGTGGTCCAACATGTGTGCTCCCCAACCTAAAAGTGAGGCATCTGTTGTGAGAATTAAGGAAGGCTATTCCTTTATGAAAGGTACACCTACCCAAAGGTTGTGGTCATCCAGCCACCACTGCAGTGCCTGTACTAGGCTGTGGGTGACTGGAACCAGTTTGGACAGCGAGTCTATCTTTTGTGACCAGTACTGTCTTAGGTGAAACTGGATGTCTCTCATTTGAAATCTGGAACCTAGCACTACTGTGGTGGCAGCTGCCATGTGACCCAGCAGCCTGAGGAATTCTCTGGCTGGTTTGGGTTTTCCTGGCACAAATGAGTTTGCAATCTGCAGAATGTTGTTTACCCTGTCCTGTGGCAAAAAGGCTCTGCCTAGGCTGGTATCCAGTTCTGCTCCAAGGAACTCCAGTACTTGGACTGGTATTTGTTGAGACTTCTGCTCGTTTATTAGAAAACCCAAGGATTCTAGAGTAGATTTTGCTAGTGCTAGGGAGTGCTCTGCATGCTGCAGAGATTGGCCCACCACTAACCAGTCATCCAAGTAGGGAAAGACTATTACCCCGTTTTCTCAAAAACTCTACCACTACGACCAGGCACTTTGTGAAGGCCCTTGGTGCAGAAGTTAGGCCAAATGGAAGTGCTGCAAACTGATAGTGGCCCGAGGCCAGCCTGAATCTCAAGTACTTTCTGTGAGATGGTCTGATAGGGATGTGAACATAAGCATCTCTCAGGTCTAGGGAAGCTAGCCAGTGTCCCTTTTGTAATGTGGGAATGATTATTTCAAGAGAGACTATTTGAATTTTGGCTTCAAAATGTGTCTGTTTAACATTCTTAGATCCAGAATAGGTTGCCAATTCCCCTTTTTCTTCCTTGTGAGGAAGTATCTGGAGTAAAATCCTTTGCCCCTTTGGCTTAGGGGCACTGGCTCCACTGCTTTGATTGCCAGAAGATGTTTTACCTCTGCTTCCAGTAAGATTCTGTCTGCAGATGTAACTGGTGCAAAAGTTCTTGTTCTCAGCTTGGGAAATGATCTGAAGCTGAGTGCCAGACCCTGGCTCACTATCTCCAGGGCCCACTTGTCTGTGGTGATGGTATGCCAAGCCTGGAGGTAGTGAGCCAGTCTGCCACCCACTGGTGGTTCTACAATAGGGGATGCGACCTGTACCAGTCCATCAGGGGTTCTGTGCGGGCTGTGCCTGAACCTGAGGAGAGGGAGAAGCTCTTCTAATAGGTTTCCTGCCCCTTCCTCTGAAATAGCCTCTAGGCTGCTGTTGTCGCTGAGAGGCCTGTGCCTGGAAAAAAGGTCTGGGATAAAATCCCCTACCCCTGCCTCCCCTAGTCTGGGGTCTATAAGAAGCAGAAGGTCTGTCCTTCGAGTTACTTCGACAGGTAGATTTGTAATCCTCTACCTTTTTCATATAGGCCTCAGTTTTATCACCAAACAATGAATTATTTTCAATAGGGAAATCCACTGCTTTGGCCTGGGTATCAACGGTGAGGTTGGTGGCTCTGAGCCATGCAAATCTCCTAAGGGAGACAGCTAATGCCATTAGCCTGGCTGCCATGTCATTGGCATCCACTGCCATATGGAACTGGTATTTAGTGGCATCAAGTGCAGCCCTTGCTGTGTCTTGCAGGTCCACTGCCACTTCACCTGGCACCTTGTCAGCCAGTGCTAAGACTATTCCAGAGTGCCTTCTGATATTACACTCCATACACCATGTAGTTGGCTTGCCTGACTATTAAAGAGGCCACCATGTAGCCCTTCTTTCCCATGGCATCCATTTTTCGTGAATCGTTATCTGGAGGATGAGTAGCCAGGGGTATCTTGGCTTTGTCACAGGCAGCAGTCTGAACCACCCCTTCAGCGTCAGGGTGATTAAACAAAAAATCAGCTGTGAATCTGTCTAGCTGATACTTTTTGTCAACTTTTTATCTACCCCAGGGACAGAAGTTGGGGTTTGGAATATCTGCAATGCTGCCTTTTTTAATGCATTGGAAGCAGAAGGCGTTTTGTAGGAGTTAGACCCATCATATCGAGAAGCTCTGCTTCCTCCACATTCTCTTCAGTTTCCTGAAGAGGAAGATTAAGAGGGTCTACCATGCTTTTTACAAAAGCATAGTGAGAGGAGTACTCTTCTGGACCTCTAGGAGGAGATCCAAACTCAGAACCTCAGGATCTATCGGTTCCCCTTCAAAATCCTCCTCATCCTCCTCACCATAAATAACCTGAGGTTCCTGAGGGGCAGGAACTGAAGCAGGAACCAGTGCAGCTGGTGTGGGATCTGAGACTGTAGCCTACAGGGCCTGTAAGACCTGTAAGTCCTTAGCAATGTCCTCAGCCGAGGGCATATTATGTTTGCCTGCTGGGAGCGCCTTAGCCTTCTTGGCCGGGGGCGCAGCGACATGCTTTTCTTTGCATTTTTTCTTTAGTGGGACAGACTCAGCAACTGTCTCCACAGCCCTTTTTGACTTACCTTGTTCAGATTTCTCTGAGCTTGTCAGTGTCCTTAGCTTTGCCTCCATCCTTTTTAGGAATAGAGGTAGATGCACTACTATCAGTAGCAGAAGCAGAAGCCATCCCCTCTAACTTTTTAGCCCTTTTCCTTAAAGTTTTAGGACAAAAAGTCTTGCAAATCTCACAATTAGCAAAAATATGGCTGGTACCCAAACAGGAAATACAAAGGGAATGTCTGTCTGCTTTTGCTATAATCTGCCCACAAGACTCACAATATTTAAAACCATTGGTTCCTGTGTGTTTTTTAGGCTTGTCTAAATGGACCTCTGACATTGAGTAAGACAGTAAAAAGCAATCACAAAACATTTAATAATACCTCGGAACCGGAGGCTTTAAATTTAAACAACCGCTTACAGTTCCTGGAACCGAGCGCTAATCGGTTCCCTAAAAGAAAAGTAACGGAAAATTACATTAAATTTAAATAAAAATAAAGTGGTCAAAGGAACCCAACTGCAAGTACAAACTTTAGGTAATAAAGCTGAGGTAAACCTCGCCAAAAGACATGGAACCCTTGGTTCCAAGGAACCATGAGGGAACCGCAAATAACACAAAAAACTACTACAATTATCAAAAAACTAAACTTCTAAGGCAGCAATTTAAAATTAAACTTAAAATGAGTACTTATCTACACAGATAATTTACTCTGAAGACAATTCAAGGAGAGCTCTCTGGGACGTCCTTACTAGGCAGGCAGAATAAAGAATCTGAAGCACTCAGAGTGCAGCAGTTGCTAGGGCAGCAGTTTGAAACTGGCATGGGCCAATTGAGAGTTCCATCATTTACATATAATTCTAACTCTCTGGGCAATTCAACACAGGAGTGTCAGTGACTCAGAAGGTAGCACACTCGTCTCTGAGGCCGGAAGATCAGAGGGCTGTGGGTTCAGGTCCCACATCTGGCACTTGGGTTAATATCCCAGTACTGACATTGTAGTGCAGCATGAGAGGGGTGCTGCACTTCAGAGGTGCTGTCTTTCGGATGAGACACTAAAAACCAAGGTCCCATCTGCCTGGATTGGTGGTAGTTCAGGTGGATGTTAAAGATCCCATGGCACTTATCGAAAAAGAGTAGGGGAATTTCCCCGGTGACCTGGCCAACTTTCCCTCATTCACTAAAAATACCACCAACAGCTTAATCTGGTTCAAGGTCAGTTGGCATTCATCTGTATCCCCCTTCCCCAGGTTGTGCCTGAAAACAGGCAGGATTTGTCTAGTGCACTTACCTGGTCAACAAAAACTAAATTAAAAAAAAAAGGAGGCTGACTGTATCAATTTAATGATAATGAGTGATTCCTGGGGTTAGAACTCCGACACCTCCTTCGGAAGGAACTTCAGGTTGGGGCACAGGACAACCTCGTCCCTATGGAAGACCAAATAAGGAGACTCCACCGAGAGCGCCTGGAGCTCCCCAATCCTTCTGGCTGACATGGTAGCCACCAGGAAGATGGTATTCCATGACTGATGTGACATCTCATATCTGTGCATCGGTTCAAATGGCTTGCCCATGAGTTTAGCCAGTACCAGCAGTAGATCACATGAAGGTAGAGGTTCATGCACTGGAGGGGATATGTGACTGAGGCCCTTGAAAAAGTGCCACACCACTGTCTCCTGTGCCACCGTCCGCTGATCAGCCCATGCCCGGTAAGCAGAGATGGCTGCCAGGTGCACCTTAAGGGTAGTCATCCAGAGATCGCCTTTGGACAGGGACCAAAGGTAGTCCAGGATACTGGCCACAGGACAGGAACTAGGGTCTAGGCCCTTGCCCTAACACCAAATGGAAAACCTTTTCCATTTGAAGACATAGCACCTCCTGGTCGACTCCTTCCTAGATGCCTCAACTATGCTGAGGACATTGTTGGAAAGACCCAAAGCCTGGAACTCTAGCCACTCAGGTATCAGGCTGTCAGGTGCAAAGATTGAAGATCCAGGTGGAATACCTTCCCCTGACTGACTGATGTCAGGTCTGGGCATGCCGGGAGATGCCTCGGGAGCCTGGTGCTGAGGCTGAGGAGATCTGTATACCAGAACTGGCGTGTCCAGTCTGGGGCTACCAGGATCACCTTTACCGTGTCCCTCCTCACCTTGAGAAGCAGCTTGTGGATCAAGGAAAATGGAGGGAAGGCAAAGAAGAGGCATGGGGTCCATGGCCTTGAGAAGGTATCCACCTGCAGTGAGCCCTACATGAAACAGCCTCAGCTTTGTGTTCTCCCTGGAGGTGATCAGGTCCACCTGAAGGGTGCACCACAGGGAGAACAGGCTTCAAACTACCTCTGGGTGAAGAGACCACTTGTGGGACGCCTCACCTACATGGCTGAGGGCATCCGCCAGTTGGTTCGAGGCTCCTGCCACATGGATGGCTAGAAGATCCACCTCCAGTCAGCTCTCAAGGGTCCAGACGTGGAGCGCTTCTCTGCACAGAGGCCGGGAGTGTGTTCTGCCCTACTTGTTGAGATACTGCATTGTTGTGGTGTTGTCCGTCTGGACCTGGACCACTTAACCCCCGCAGAAACAGATCTAATGCAGTCAGCACCAGCCGTACTGCTCAGAGCTCCAGCAGGTTGATGTGACATCAGGATTTCTTGGGGTTCCAGAGCCCATGGACCCTGTGGTTCCCTATGAGGGCTCCCCAGTCCGTGAGAGAGGCATCAGTTGTAAGAACAACCGTCAGCTCGGGATAGATAAATGGGATCCCTCCCTACAGGTTTTCTGGGATGTTCCACCATTGGAGAGCGTCCCAAAGCCTCTGAGTTACTGTAACCAGCTGGTCAAAATTACCCTGTCGCTGGGACCACTGACTGGCCAAGCCCCACTGAATGGGGTGCATTCGCCACTGGGCCCAACGGACCATGATGGTGCAGGCTACCATGTAACCTAGAAGACATAGGAAGTCCCAGGCAGGACGCAACTGCCCAACCAGAAATGACTGGGCAAAGGAGGAGAGAACCTCTGCCCTGTCCACCGGGAGCTGAGCTCTGGCTCGGCAAGAGTCGAGCTCTGCTCCAATGAAGCAGATCACCTGCGAAGGCATGAGTTCTGACTTGGCCTCATTGATTAGGAGGCCAAGCTTGAGACAGGTCTTGAGCACCAGATCCTTGGACCTCTCCACCTCCAACCTGGAGGGACCCGACTATGAGCCAATCGTCAAGATACGGGTACACCCATATCCCTCGACACCGAAGATTGGCTGCCACCACTGCGATGCATTTAGTGAAGACCCAGGGGGCTGATGACAGGCCGAACGGCATGGCTTGGAACTCATAGAGGGTTCCCTCTGCTCAGAAGTGGAGGAACCTTCGGTGTGACAGATGGATCAGGACGTGGAAGAACGCTTCCTGAAGATCCAGGGAGCAGAACCACATGTTTTGCTCGAGAGATGGTATGATCTAGGACAGAGTTACCATCCAAAAGGTGTGCAACCTAAGATACCGATTCAGGTTGTGCAGATCCAGAGTGGGGCGCCAGCCCCCCATCCATTTCGGGACCAGGAAGTACCTGGAAATGAACCCTGGGTTGACTGGGGAATCTGTAACTCAGACCACTACCTCCTTGAAGAGGAGTTGGGTTGTGTCATCTCTGAGAGCTGACTGAGTGTGAACTGATACCCTTTCCTCGCTTGGGATGCAGGCTCAGTTTGGTGGGTACTGCTCAAACACCAGAGGCAGTCCCTGACTGATCACTTCCAACACCCACCTGTCCGTGGTAACAGCCGACCAGGAGGAAAGGAAGTGGTGGAGCCAGCCCCCACACAGGACGACCCAGAGCAGGTGTGATGGACATGGGGCTGGTCATCCCCAGCCCGTCACTGAGCAGGTCTGGAAGTGAAGGATCTGGAAGTGGAACCGCCAGGACCCTTCCCTCCCGGTTTGCGTGACTGAGTGCCTGATTTGGGTCAAGGCCACCAAGGCAGCCTGCTGCTGCTGCCCATAATGAAACTGGGGCTGCTTGACCACAGGGGGCAGAAGGGTGAATCTTCTGCTTCTTGGAACCCTGGAATTCCTTCTGGGCAGAAGTAGTGGAGTCCAACGTGGTAGTGGACTTTTCGATAAGTTCAAGGTGACCGTCCACTCCTGGACTGAACAAGTCGGTATCCAGGAACAGGACATCTGTCAACTTGTGCTGGGTGTCGGCTGTGAAAGTCGAGATCTGCAACCAAGCCCTGTGGCTCATGGTGACCACGGCTGCTACTGAACGGGCACAGGAATCCCCGCTGTCCAAGGCCGTTTGGAGTTGTTGCCTGGCAACAGCCTGGCCCTGGTCCCAAACCTGTTTGACCATGGCCTGAAGGTCCGCAGGAAGGTGAGGAAGCACCTCATCTAAGGAGCCCAACAGGAGTGTTCCATAATCACAGCTGAACTCACCTGACGGAGGCCAAGCAATGAGGCCACATAGACCTTTTGGACGGAGTGATCCAGCTTTTTGGATTCTTTGTCCGGAGCCTCCTGAGTTCCCTACCCATCTGAACACAGACTCAGTCACCACTTCCTCAGCCGAGGGATGCTGTGTAAATCCCGAAAGGGAGCCAGTAGGTACTGCGTACTTGCGGGCCATCCTGGTGGATGGTGCGGGGCAGGAGGCTGGATGCTTCCAGAGCTCCAGAGCTGGGCTGACAATGGCTTCAGCTACTGGAAAGGCCTCGGTCAGAGAATCCCCTCTCCTGAAGATGTCAGTTAAGGGGTATTCTACCCATTTCTCAATGGGCTCCAGCTTCATCCCCGTAGACTTGGAGATGAGGCGGAGGATGCCCATGAAGGAGGTGGGTCCCTCCTCAGCAGAAAGACTCATGGCATCGTTGTCCCGAGAACGAGATGCCAATTCCAAGTCCTCGGACTCCAGGTATAGTGGTCTCCTACCGGAGTCACTGAGAACCCGCCGTGGGCGGTCAGGAGTGAGAGTGATGGATAGCCTGTGCCAGAGGCCTGAAGCAGGCCGAGACTCCTTGGGAGGAGCCCCCGAGGGAGCCTGTTTTGGTGGCAGATCCACCAAGATAGGCAGAGAGACCAGCTTTGGCTGAGTCGGGAGCGACGTCGCCGGCTCCGCAGGCGGGGGGGGCAACAACCAACTCCGGAGTGGTCGACAATGGCCGAGAAGGTGACAGCCAGGTAATGGCTGGGGTAGGAGGGACCGCCTTTGGCCCAGCCAGAACTAGCTGCTGCTACAGCATGTTCTCGTAGTGTTGACGCAACTTGCGTTGGAGCCTCCCCATCTGAGGAGGACGAGGATGAATGCTGGCGGCACCACTTTTTGGTGTGCCTCTTATGCGACTTCCTCAGCCTTTTGGTCGAAGATGTCCCAGACCTGGACGTTGACCATCGGGGGGACTGACGGGGATGCTCAGGAGAAGTCAGGGAGAACCCTGGTACCTCTGGGTCAGGGACAGCCACCGCCCGGGGCTTCCCAGCTGGCTGGGTTGACTCATCAGTTAAGTCCGAAAGGACCGGAGTCCTATACAAGGAGTAGTCGGCCCCCTCGATCAACAGCAGGTCGACGGGATCGAGGATAATCTCGACGGGATCATTGTCCTGTGTTTGGGCCAGCTGACCTGATGGGGGCACTGTGAGGTCAGCGGCTGAGGTCACAACTTCGACCGAAGTTGAAAGAGGAGTCTCCTAGGACTGAGATCTCTCTCTGTCCCAACAGCGACGTTGATGAAATGTAGTTTCTCTCTGTTCCTTGGAATCCTTTTTACAGGATCTGGAGATGTGAGAACCAGGGTCTTCCCCGTGAGTGGGAAGGGACTGGATCAACTCCTTAAAGGAACCAGAGAAAGAGGAGCCCAATTTGAGTGGAATGAAAACCGAGGGGGAAGAGGAGAGCTCAGTGGCATGGCCGCCTCTTCTTCAAAGGCCTTCATCTGTTCCAACTGTTCCATAGACCCCGTGGCTGCAGAGACCACATGGCAGGTATCCTTTGATTTGACCGGCGGGTGCCATTTTTCCGGACGTCCGAGCTGGAAATGCGTGAGGCAATCATCCAAAACATTTGGATGAAAGGAACGACATAAGTAGGAGGCCTGAGTATCGTGATTGTGACCCAGGCAGTACACACACGTGGCATGCGGGTCCGTCCAAGACATTGTCTGCCCACAGGGACACCGGCAGAACCCGGGCGAGGACTTATCCTCCATTGCAGTTGCAAGAACAAATCTATTAGGAGAGATTCAAAGGATCTTAATCGATAAAACTGAGTTCTGGAGTGCCAGGGCCTACTACATGCAGGAGCGAGAAGGAGGAAACCTGTATCTTCCAGCGGAAAGAAGATCTGGCATCATGGAGCAGAGCCGAGGGTTACAGCACCCGGGTGGGTGAGAGGAGCCAGCTTGAAGACCTTCCGGCAAGATTCTTAAAGGGAAAGAACATGCCGATCAGTGTGGATGAACAATATATCCACGATCCTAGAAACTCTGTTACACTTTCAGGAGGAACTTTGGTTGGTGGTGAAGAACGACATGTCTTTGTGGAAAACCAGGTAAGGAGACTCCACCTAGAGTACCTGCAGCTCACTAATCTTTCTGGATGATGTGGTGCCCACCAAAAAGATGGTTTTCCACTACAAGTGTGACATCTCACATCTGTGCAATAGCACAAATGGCTTACCCATGAGCACTTACCAACACCAGCAGTAAGTCCCATGGAGGTGGTGGTTCATGCACCAGATGGGACAAGTGATTCAGGCCTTTAAAAAAGTGCCTGACCACCTTCTACTGGGCCACCGTCAGCATACCAGCCCACACCCAGTATGCAGAGATGGCTACCAGGTGAACCTTGGGACCAAAGGTAGTCAAGGATGCTCACCAAGGGACAGGTAAGGGGATCAAGCTCCTGTCCCTGGCACCAGATTGAGAACCTCTTACACTTAAATGCATAGCATTTACAAGTCAACTGCTTACTAGATGCCTCCATGATGTGCAGCATGTCTTCTGAAAGGCCCAAAGCCTGGAACTCTAGCCACTCAGGAACCAGGTAGAGAGGGGCAAGGATTGAAGGTCCAGGTGCAGAACATTCCCCTACTGTCTGGTCAGCAAGTCTGGGTGGAGTGACAACCTCCACAGAGGCCTGCTGCTGAGGCCAAGGTGTTCTAGATACCAGAACTGCCTGGGCAAGTCTGACACTACCAGGATCATCCATGCCTTGTCTTTCTGGACTTTAACTATGACCTTGTGGACCAAGGGGAAGGGAGGGAAGCATACAAGAGGCAAGGCCCTCATGAAGGATTCCACCAACAGTGTCCTGGACTGTAGAGAGGTGGGCACAAAACAGCCTCAGTTTTCCATTCTCCCAAGGGGCAAACAGGTCCACCAGAGAGGTACCACACTGAAAGAAATGGAAATGATGTACTCACTGTAATTCTTGATCTTCTTGGACAAGTCTTCACCATTTATTCATACTTCTGGGTTCAAGACGGAGGTGCTAGAACCCTGCGGGAGCCAAAAATCTTTATGAGGGTTGGCACTGAGGGTATGACCATGCATGCGTGGCACTGTTAGACTAGCTTACGCCGTATAGGCTATCTTGGCATCAACCTGCCAACCACCTAAGTACCTTTTTTACCAAGGAGGTGCAGCATAAAGTAAGTTAAGAACACCTAACCTAACAAGGGCATAAGATAGCCCTTCTGACCTGTTAAAGAAAGGTCAGTTAAACAATGTCTTCACAGTCCAAACCAACCAAGGAAGTGAAGACCAGAAACTGATTGAGTGAGCCTGGGGGATGGTGGATGGGCATATGAATAAATGGTGAAGACTTGTCCAAGAAGATCAAGAATTACGGTGAATACGTAATTTCCATATCTTCCTGGACTTAAAAGTGTTCACCATTTATACATACTTCTGGGTTAGAGTACCAAGCTAAACCAGTCCCCCGAGCAGGGTGGTAGGAGACGGAGCTCACTAAGGACAAAAATCCATTAAGGATTGTCCTACCAAAGGAAGCATGCTGTCTGGCATGGACACCCAGAGCGTAGTGCTTTACAAAAGTGTGCACTGAGCTCCAAGTAGCCACTTTGCAAATGCCAGTGTCACCGGGTGTGGGTTTAGGATAACACAATTTCAGGCAGTCCACAAGTCGGGTGCATAAAAAAATGCAGAAGTGTGTTTGTCATTTTATTTTTATCAAGTAAAATATAAAAAAGCAAAATGGTAGGTCAGACAACTGCTTAGCCTCAACAGTTTCTCTTCTCAGGAACACCAACAAGCAGTGTGAATGCTGCACACAACTGAGGTCTTCCACCCTCATCAGATAGAATACAACTGACCTCCCCATCTATCCTATCTCAGCACTGAGGTAGGACTTTTTATAAGCTCACTAGAAGTTGAAAAAATTTCCACTGCCTTTTGATTGACAGCAGATATAACATAAAACTAGTCTCTAGGGGCTACTGTTGCCCCACAGAGAACAGTTCAGTTGGCACCTGGCGCACAGCACAGAACATGCAGTCCTTTTTTTCTTTTGTTTACAACATTGGAAAAAGTCAGACCAGAAGCCAGAACATTCTGTGCTCGCCTAAACTCTCCTGCAGGGTCCTATTACCCCATGCTATCTGCTGCAAAATATATCTTAGAAGGGGGCTGCTAACATCTAGAAAAAGCAGACACACGTTTTTGTTATTCTTATATTAAGACTGCCCTCTCATTTTGTAACTATACTGTTACTTTTGTTTTATAGCCAAAGACCTGAGGAAAAAAAAAAACAATACATAACTTCAATATTCTTTGAGGTTTGGCCAGTTTCTAGTTAGTTTTTAGGTTAATATGCACAGAAAGCTTTATAAAAACTTCAGCACTTAATTTATAACAAGACAACCAGCATGTTGGACATTATACAAAACATATAAACTGCTTGGGAAGGGGTTTCAATTTATCTCAGAGGTGTCCACTATGACAGGGGTCACCCTGTCACAGTCAGCAATGGGGACAGAGCAGATCTCTGCCAGGCATGCAGCAACCAATCTTGTAGAGTGGGCACACACCTGGCCTTCCAACTTAACCTGTACCATAGAGTAACAATGGTGCAGACATGCCACTATCCAAGACGAGATATATTTGATGGATACTGGCTGGCCCATCCAGGTCGTACTGAAGGACACAAAGAGTTGCTTGTTTTTGCAGATATCCCTAGTTCTGTTTCTGTAGAATCATAGAGCCCTTTTAACATTCAGAGAATGAAGGGTGCATTCCCCTTCAATCTGGAAGTTAGAGAAGTAAGTGGGGAGAACTAAGGGTTGGTTGAGGTGGAACTCTGAAACCACTTTGGGTAGGAATTTATGCGAGTACGGAGAACCACCTTGTCTTTACAAAAGACAGTACATGGGGTAGGGGTCTGTGACAAAGGCATGTATTAGAGAGACCCTGTGAGCAGAAGTGATGGCCACCAAAAAAACGGTCTTCCAGGTCAGAAACTTTAAATCACACGTGACTCGAGGCTCAAAGGGTTTGTAAGTGAGCATATCTAGCATGAGATTAATATCCCATGCAGCAACTGGCTTTCTAACCGGGGGCCTTAAGTGCAGAATACCTTTGAGGAATCTTTTGAACAGAGGTAACTGAGCTAGAGACATGTTCTGGATAGGCACATTTCATAGGTTTCATAGGATTTTCAAGCAGAATAGACTTGTCCTTTAATTGCTTGCCAAGTTATATCATATTATATTTATTTATATAAAAGTCATCTAGTCTGGTTTTGAAGAGTTCCACTGAAGCACTTGATACCACTTTACTTGGTAGACTGTTCCATGTTGTCACCACTCTTTGGCTGAACCACTGTTTTGTTTTAAGTAGATTCCATTTTTATGCTACAAGCGGAAGATGGTGCCCCCTAGTTTTATATGTACAGTTTTTCATTTTAAGGCCATATTCTGTCGATAGTATATCATTGTGTATTGCTCTGTATACCATACACGTTCCCTCTCAGTCTCCTGTATTGTAAGGTAAACATGTCGAGTCCTCTTAATCTTTCTGAATATGACCTATTTTTGTTCCCTATTACTACCTTTGTGGCTCTTCTCTGGATCCTCTCCAACTTTAAAATATCACCTTTCTTGTATGGTGCCCACACCTGTACTCCATATTACAGCTGCGGCCACACCAATGCCTGGTACAGGGGGATGATAACCTTTTGTCCCTTTTTATATGACGTAAAATACCATTGAGATTTTGATTTGCTTTTTTGGTGACATTAGTACAGTGTGAACTAAACTGTAAATCAGGGGGTATTGTTATGCCAAGGTCTAGTTCCTCTATAGTAGTAAGTAATGTTTTATCCATGATCTTATATAATATGTTTGGGTTCTGTTTTCCCATGTGCATAATTGTGCACTTATTCACATTCAAATGCAATTTATGTTTCCTAGTCCAGTCTGTTATATCCTTTAGGGCATCTTGCATGATGTTTCCATCCTCCTTTGTGTTAACTATAGCCCCGAATCTACAGTCATCAGCAAACTTGGTTAGCCAGATGTTGCCATGTTCATATCGCAAGGAAGATATATATATATTAAAGAGGCAGGGACCCAGTACAGAGCCCTGTGAGACCCCACTTGACACCGTTGCCCATCTTGACAGGGCTCCATTTACAGTCACTCTCTGTCTGCTCCCTCCCAGCCATGAGATGATCCAACTAATCAGATTCGTATCTAACCCTGTTTGTTCGAGCGTGATCAACATTTCTTTGTGGGGCAACTTGTCGAACAACTTTGAAAAGTCCAGGAAGGCCACGTCCACAGCATTACCATTATCTAGGGCTTTGCTTACTTGTTCATAAAATACCAACATCTTTGTCTGGCATGATCTCGGTTTCATAAATCCACGTTGGGTTGGGTCCAATTAGTTAGTTGTCTCTAGATGAAATAGTATATTATCTTTTATTATACCCTCCAAAATTTTGCATATCATGGATGTCAGACTAACTGGATGGAAATTCACGGGGTTAGTTCTAGGGTCTTTTTTTAAGATTGGTACAACCACAGCATCTCTCCATCCTTGTGCCACTTCGTCCATATCTATGGATTTCTGGAAAATATGTCAGTGGATATGCTAGACTGTCTGAGAGTTCTGCCAGAATTCTGGGATGTATATTATCAGGACTGGGGGATTTGTTTATATTGAGTTGTTGTAATCTTTTCAACACATCCTTTACTTCAAGTTTTATTTTGCCTGGCGTAGGTTTAAAGTGACTGTGGGAGTGTCTGTCTTATTGTTTTGTTTGTTAAATACTGAACAGAAATACTCATTCTGTATATCTGCCATTTATTTATCATTGGTTTTAGTCCCATCAGAGTTGGTATATGGGCCGGTTTTTTGTACACATTTTTTGTTACTATTGATATAAGCATAGAACAGTTTGTAGTTATCTTTTGTTTTAGAGGCAAGTGCTAATTCGTAGTTGGCCTTGGTTTTCTTTATATTCATTTTTACTTCTTTTACTAAAGCCCTGTATTGTATCATACCCTCAGGATCATTGGATTTTGAAAGTGTCTTGTACATTGTGGGCCGGATATTCAAAAGGGTTACGCCATGCGCAATAGGGTTGCGCATGCGCAAGTCCGAAAGTGTGCCATTCTGCGATATTCAGCAGGAGGCAGTTGCGCCACCGAAAACAGGCTGAGCAACAGCGCAATGCAAATGACGGCATGCGCAACCAAAGAGGTGGATCCCTACAAAGAGCATACCGCGAGCTCAGTATTGCGCAATGCGCACAGCGAACAGCCGGAAGGTGCGCCACAGCGGAAATGAGCCAAAATAAAAAGGCTCAAGGAAGAGGCGCAAGAACGCTACAGAGATGCCAAGCGAGACAGACAGAGAGAGAGAGACAGACAGTGATAGTCCAGAACAGGGCAGGCAAGGGAAGTTGTGTGTGCCATAGGCTGCAGAGGCCAGCGGGGGTACCCAGTGCAGTGGAGGTAGCAGTCAGGACAGTGGGGGTAACAGAGCAACATCAGCCAGGGGGGGTCACAAGCCAGGGAGATGGACAGTGCCAGCTTCCACATGGAAGCTGTAATGAGGGGGGTGAGAATGCATGCTGCAGGGGGCGTGGCCGTGGAAGGGCCGCGTGCGCCCCAACAGGCAATACCGTGCCCGCATCAGCTTTGAGCTGTACACAGGCGTAGAGATCGTGGGCGGTACTGCCTGAACAGGGCAATACTGAGACGGCTCTGTGAGCTGTGCAGTGATGTGATGCAGGCACCTCACGACGGAGTCACGCTCTGTCGGTGGAGACCAAGGTGACAGCCTGCATGTGCCTGCTCACCACGGACACCTTCCAGAGGCCGACAGGGGACACCACAGACATCACACAGTCGGCCACGTCACGCATCCTCACCCAGTTCCTCAGCACACTGCTGCCACATGCTGCGGAGCACATCCAGTTCCCCAGCACCGCGGCAGAGCGTACAGCTAACATGCATGAGTTCCACAGGGTAGCACATATGCCTGGCGTGCTAGGGGTCACAGACTGCACCCATGTGGCCATTCACACGCCACCTGACCCCGATGGGGCTGCATATAGGAACAGGAAGGGCTATTCCAGTGTCAACTGCCAGGTGGTGTGTGATGCCACTGGGCACATAATCAATGTCTGTGCCACACACCCTGGTGGAGCACATGATGCCTTTATATGGTGTCAGTCCGCACTGTGCCATTGATTCGAGAGTGGGGACATCCCCACAGGCCATCTAGTGGGTGAGTACGCATGTAGGAATTGCAAACATGGGGCAAGGGTGGGAATGCCACAGGTGCTATGGTAGTGGCACACAGGGATATTGGCAATATGGACCTGAACATGATACTCATCTCCACCATCTCCACACAGGTGACAGTGGATACCCACTCTGTCCCTGCCTGCTCACACCATACCAGCGCCTCATGACCCCATCACAGCAACGCTATAATGAGGCGCATGCCGCCACACGCAACATCATCGAGCGGGTGTTTGGGATGCTCAAGGCACGCTTCCGATGCCTAGACACCTCCGGCGGTGCCCTACAGTACAGCCCCTCAAAGGCCTGTGGGATATTCCTGGCCTGTTGTATCCTGCACAACATGGCCAAAGACTGTGGGATAGCCATTCAGGTCGAGGAGGGGGACAGCAATGGGGACGCCAGCGGCCGGTGATGATGATGAGCAGCCCCCCCTTGGACAGCGGGACCCCCGACTGATCCGGCAAGCCCAGCTGCACCGGGACACCATCACGGAGGAGCATTATGCACGACACAGGTAAGTCAAGGGGCCATGTGCAACCAACACTGTCCTGGCGCAACCCACAGGCACACAGAGTAACACACCAGGGGTGCATGGCGGCAAGGAGTGGAAGGACCAGGCACACAAACACACCATCAGGGAGGGCGAACAGTCATATGGACACACACACACACACACACACACACACACACACACCAGGCACAAGGCGTACATGGGCAGGTGCACAGCAGAGCAGGAACAGACATGGCAAACACACAGATCCACAGACCTCACCCACCACCTGTACTGTCCAAGTACATGTGTCAGATGCTGGGCACCCTTGCACCTTGGTGTACAGTACAATGCAGGCATCATCATGCACACGCATCTGTGGACAGCAGTCGGGATGGTGTGCAGGTGGTCCGTATGTCGGCGTGATGTGCAGGGCACCCACCAGTGCACTGCCCACCATGATGCACAGTGCACACAGGGCAGCACCAGACAGGGCCTGCACTGGGAGACAGGTCAGTCATGTAGCACTGTTCCACGGCCACCGCGGATGCATGGGTGGCCCCGCCGTGACCCAACAGTACTGGCAGGCTGAGCAGGGGCCACATGGGGTGGCACCGATGGACCACCAGGGGTCCCACTGCATGATCGCGACCTTTTCCGCACTGGGGTCGGTAGTATGCCAAACATACCTGCACCAGGGGTGCTCGGGATGCCACAGCAGAACCGGCATCGACAGGCTTGGTGTTGCATGACGCCGGGAATGGGGAGTGGAGAGTGTACTGTGTGGGGTGCGCGGTACAGGGGCACCTGCTTGTGTGCCCAATGCAGCCACGACAGCGACCAATGCCTGGGTCTGCTTGTCAATGGCGGCGGTCACATCCATCCGCATATGGACTACCTCTGCAAGGTTCAGAGCACAGTCCCTGCTGTGCCACTCCACAGCCAAGTACAGTGCCTCCACGGACGTTGCAACCCGCCTTTGCTGCTGTACTGAGTCCCGCAGCAGGCGGGTGTGCTCTTCAAATGGGTACTCTGCCACAACAGCATCCTGTCCCCCAGGGTATGGAAGGTCCTGATGCTCAACACCCCTTGAGGTTGTGCGCTGTTCACCTGGACCAGGAATGGGCATATCAAAGGGCAGTGGGCAGGTGCCACCGCTGGACACTGTACCCCCAGACCTGGTGGGTGACTGCTGCTGCTGCCCCTCCAACCGCTGTGCCCCAGGGACCACTCGTTCCACTGCTGTGGCCGCAACAGTGCCAGACACCTGCACAGCCACCGGTGCTGCCCCACCGGTGCTGACAGGCACAGCCTGGGACTGTGCCGACATGCTGGCACACACATTGGAACCAGCTAGGCCCAGGGGCACGTGCTGGCCTGCTGTGTGTATGTCATGGGACACACACATGTCACTGCCCATTGCAGTCCTTGCATCATCAATGGTGCAGGTACGTGCTACAGCCACAGTCACAGCGTGCTGGCATGCTTGCATGCCAGACTGCTGAGACACAGGCTGTGCACCCCCCACACCCAACTCACCGACACCAGAGTTGGCAGCCCGGCGTGCATGCTGGTGCAGTGCATGCTGGCTGGTGACAGAGGTGGATGGACCCTCCTCCATGTCCAGCAGGTCTTCCTCACTGCCTGAACCCACCACCACCGTCCCCTGAAGACGAACAGGATCTGTAACAGAAAGTGAGGATGTGTGAGTGCATGTGAACAACCTCCCCCCCCCAACACCACCACCATGTCATACCGTGCAGTGATGGGCTTCCACCTGTCTGGAATCCACCTCCTGGTATGCCCTCAATAGCACTCCGCTGCATTGATGCAGCCAGTCGAGTCCTCAGCAGGGTCAGCTCCGCCACCGCTGGCTGGCCCCGCCTGTGCCAGCACGTGCCGCCTGAGGGCTGCCACCTTCTCCTTCACCCTCCTGCGGTCTGTCCCATCTTCTTTTGCATTCCTGCACGGCCTGGTGGCTTCCATGCAGGTTCACTGCCCGAGCTACCCCCTCCCATGCAGCCACACGGGCCTGAGGGGTGCCCCGCCGTCCACTCAGTAGTGGCTCCTCCAGGTAGGCCTGGAAGAGGGCCTCTGTCTCCGCCGTGGTGAAGTTGGGCCTCCTCCTCCGCCCACCATCCTCACCCTCGCCTTGGCTCTGCTCGGTCATGTCGATCTGTATGGATGGAAGTGGACACCTGTCACTGTGCAGTCTACAGCGTTATCCCATGACCATTGTCCAGAACATCACACAGCATGCAACCCACCTCTCACCTGCAGTAACCAAATCTGGCCAGCGCGGCGGTACTCCATTTATAGTGCAATGCATGCAAATTAGGAGTGGAGCAACTGTAAAGAGATGCAAATTAGCCACTGCACCTTTGAATAGCTGATCAGATGATTTTGCATATGTCGGCTGAATATCGGCGCCCGTTGCGCTTTACTTGTCGTTGAAACCGGCTCAGCCAATGAGCATATCTGTGACTGTGTGTACACTGCCATTGCGTATGCCCAGGTGAACTACGCGGGCGTCTCCCGCGCTGATGACGTGCGTGCTGCGATAGGCAATTCAGGCCATGGCCACCATTGTGCCAATGGCGCTACAGCACTGGTCACCACATGGCGCTGGCGGCAGTACTGCGCCAATAGTCCACTGTGACACTGGCGCGCGCAGGTGGCCGATCACGCGGGAGCGTGTGGGCGTCCGATGGTGCTGTGCTTGGCCTTGTGCCACTGACCCATGACCTTGTGCCGCGACCTTTGCCCCTGGTGCTGTATGTCTGCCGTAATGTCGCGGCTCTGTCGCTGTTGGTGACAGCGCGATGTGGGCTGACAGCTGTCGAACAGCGTGATAGGCAGTGATGGAGTTGTATTCGCAACATTTCCACATGGGATTGCTTGGCGCTGCTGAGTGCCATATTACCACTGTACAGTTTGACAATGGCACGCAGGGAGGGCACCACAATGGGGGGCTTTGGGTTAGCCAACCTGGTGGCTGTGGTGGAGCCCACTATGGCTCACTGTTCGAGTGTGCCCTGCAGGTACCGCACCATGTGTGGCAGCAGGTCGCCGCTGCCCTGGAGCAGGCCACTGGGTGGAGGAGGACCCTTGAACAGTGCAGGCACCGCTATGGCGACCTGCAGAGGAGGGCGTGCTCTGCTCTTGCGCGCCTCAGGTCGGCGTGCCAGGAGGGGCATTGTGCCCAGGCCAGGTGGGTGTGCTGTGTATGCACCGGTATTGTCTGTATGGGTGACTGTGTAATGTAATCTGCTCATGGGTGTGGGTTGGGCTGTGGTTTGCTGTGTGGGTGTTTGCAGGTGTGTGCTGTTTTGGTCTGGATGTGTGGGCAGGCACACTCAATGGGGCAAGGGGCTGTCTGCTTTGGGATCTCACTGATGTGTTTCTCTTCCTTTGTCTCCCACAGGCATGGAGCAGCGGAGGCAGGCACGGGCTGAGGCATGGGATGGCGGTGCCAGGGTGGCTGGCGGAGGAGGGGTGCAACAGCCACAGCAGCAGCAACAGCAGCGCGCCGCAGCACCTGATGCAGCGGCAGTGAGGTGGTGTCATTACAACATGGATGCTATTGCATGTGCTGTGGGGGCAACGGCCACCATCCATGGACAACACTGCCATGCACGTGATGTGTGACAGTCAGCACTGTCCAGTGGCACTGCATGTCTGTGAGTGCATCACTGGTGGTCCATGCATGCACTGGGCACATGGCTGTGGCACTACCTTCCCATGACATAGCCATGTCACTGGACAGCCTTGGTTGTGCTGTGCTGGGCATGGGTGGTGTGTGTGTGCAGTGGCACACATGGCTGTTGCTGCCTGGTTGGGCTTGTCTTGTGCACGGTCACTGTAGTGGGTGCAGTCCATCACAGGGGTGGGGCACTTGGCTGTATGCCATGCATGTTGGGTGGGCTTCAGGGGTTGTGGACAGTCACAGCCATTGATTCTGTTCCTTGCCCTAGGTGTCTGGGTCCTGCACAGGATTGAGCGGGCTGTCCACCGCCTGCTGGAGGTGTCCACGGTGTCCCTAGCCATTCTGCAGGGAGATGCACGGAGGGGTGTGTGACGGAGGAGGCCAGCGAGACCAGGGGCAACCTGCTGCTGTGCAGCCTGAGACAGTAGCTGTCAACACCTACCCCTTTACCTTTCCCTCACATCCTGCCTTCCCTCACCAAGTTCTTCCCCTGCCTCCCTACCCACCCCTACCTTGCCGTACCCCACCCTTTCTTGTATATATCTCTCTGTACATAGTTTATTGTTGTGTGTTCGTGTTGATATTCTTTTATAAATCTATTTTGTATGAATACTGTAGTGGTCTCTGATTTGCAGCTGGCTATGGGTGCTCAGTTGCAGTGGTGTGCATGGCATCTGGTGGTATTGTCCTGGGATTGTGTGTGTGTGCATGGGGGGTGTCCCTGGTGTGGTGGTGGCTTTCAGCCGGACTGGCCGTGTGCTGCCACACACCTCTGGGTGCTCCTGGTGGGTCTGGCTTGTATGGTTCGGTGGTACACATGGTTGCATTGTGCCAGGGGGGGCCTGGGGAGTCCTGCAGTGACGGTCACAGTCACTGCTCATGGGTGGTGTCTTGGGGTCACAATGCAGGGTGTGCTGTGCACACGGAGGGGCTGCTGGACACTGGGGTGGTCCGCCCCCTTTGTGTGGCAGTCTCAGCTTGCCAGTGGGTGTGCTGCAGTAACACAGCCGGGATGTGATTTCTTTGCTTGTCCCCATGGGCCAGTTGATATTCCGTCCCTCCCCCAGTTATGCTGTTCTTGGGGTGTGGGGGTGCATTGTTAGTTCTGCAGTGTGTCCCTGTGCCCATCTGTGGCATGGGTGGTGGGCCTCTGCCTACCTCCCTGGTTGTGTTATTCCATTGCTATGCTGCTGGGGGTGTCATTGCTTGCCCTATGGGCCTCTGGACTGCTCAGCTGGGCTGGCCTTGTTGCGCTATGGAACATCGTATCTGCTCAGCTTCCCCTTCCTGGTTGCGCTATGGCGCATCATGTCTGCTCAGCTTCCCCTCCCTGGTTGCGCTATGGTGCAGTTTCTGCGATATTCAGACATTGGCTGCTTGCGCAATTGGCCTTGCTCCATGTTTGAATATCGCGACGATTGTGCATGTGTGCAACTGACTTACGCCTGCTCTTGCTGTTGCGCACTTTTCGGGCGCAGTTTGAATATCCGGCCCTATATCTTTTTTATTAATTTCTTATTTAGATTAAACCATCCATTAGTACCCTTTCTTATTTATATCATATTTTATGCTACTATGTATGTATCTATTTCTGTTCTTAGCTCCTCTAGTAATATCTCCCACATACCCTCAACTGTTTTGTTTATGAGGCTGTTATGCCAATCCCACCTATCCATAGCTATTTTAAAGGAATGGAAATCAGCCCTACCAAAATGTAATCTATATGTATTCTTGTTTGTGACCTCCATAATGGAGTCTTCTTTTATTTGAAAAAGGACCATCTGGTGATCACTGTGTCCAAGAGGATTTATGACCTCAATGTTTTCCACATTTTCTCTATTAGTCACAATGAGGTCTAATGTGTCTGCACCTCTAGTGCCCACAGTGACTTTTTGTTCTAGTCCTGCTTGATCTATAGCTTCTAAGTATTTTGTTTCTATAGTGGTGGTACTTTTTTGCTCTATCCAGTTTATTCCTGGTAAATTGAAGTCACCCATTAGTATGTTTTTTTCAGGCAGATCTAGTTTTGGTATATGGTATATTAATAGGTAGTCATCATCTGTTGAAATTGATGGATGTCTGTAGACTAACCCTAAATTTAATTTAGCCCTTTTTTTAAAAGTATTTTTACCCAAAGCATTTCTAAGCTTTGTTGTTCCAGAATTACCTCTTCATTATTTATTGTGTTCTTGATATAAATAGCTATTCCTTCCCTTTCCTATATGTTCTGGATTTGGCATACAATGAATATCCATCAATATTTTTATTGTATGGGTCAGTATCCTCCCAGCAAATCTCTGTTACTAATGCAAGATAGACGTTATGTGAATGTAAAAACAGTTTAAATTCATCAATTTTGTTGACCAGGCTTCTGCATTTACAAGTACCCCCTTCCAGTCCTTGTCCTGTTTATTAGTGGTTGTTTCTTTATTCTTTATCATTATGTCTGGTGCTTCATCCCCCCGAAACCAGTTTAAATGTAGTTTGATGACCTCATTTATCCTCTTTCCCAGTATTCTTATGCCAGCCCTATTTAAGTACAATCCGTCCCCCTTGAAAACTGCCTTGTTCTGAAATGTTATAGAGTTATCCATATATCCAAGTTTGTTTACTTTACAGAAGGGTCATAGCCATGTGTTTATTTCCTGTATAGTTTCATTTTTGTAGGCCTGAAATCCATTTGTAGTATACTTGAGATGATTATTTCACCCCTCTATCCTTTATCCTATTTGTTAACTTATTATAATTACTTCGAATTGTTGTTTTGTTACTTTTCCCTATGTCATTAACCCCTTCGTGAAGTATGACCAAGGATTCCTGGGTTCCCTCCTGTAAACCATTTAATAAAGTATTTATGTCTGTTAACCTGATCCCTGGGAGGGTGCTTACTACTGTATTCTTTTTTCTTCCTTCACATATGAGCGTTTCTGTCCCCCTTGTAATAGAGTCCCCTATGATAATAATATCCCTCATTTGTTTATTATCATGTTTATGACTGTGGTTTGTTTTTAATTTTTGAGGGCTACCCTTTCCCTCATCATACTCTATACCCTCACTTATAGGTTTGGTGGCCCTCTCCTTTTCCTCAGAAGATTTTTCATTTTCCTCCGACAAGTCCTTGGGGGTTGATATACAGCTCTGTTCTGGAAGATTTTTATGTTGCTTGGACGCATGTGCAAGAAACATAGTGCCATCATCGGAGATTTCGGAGGTGTGTCACCTCCTCCTCCAATTCAGGCAGTGTGCTGGCAGGCGCGTACAGCCAATGCATTTTGGAGCTGTCTGTGACTGCGCTCAAAATGCAGTAACTCCCAGTTGAAAGGAGCTATGCTTGAGTGAGCAGCGATAAGAAGCTGCTCCGTGCAGCTCCCCTGCGCACTGTATAACGACGGGGTGCCCAATCCAGGTTGGCTGACTGCGTGCGTCTCCACCCCAGTAGTTGGTGCCACGCTGGGAGCCCACTCGCGTGGCAATCAGTCCTTTGCCGACGGGGTGCCCAATCCCCATCAGCTGAACGCCTCTAACATCCTTGTGCCACGCTGGGAGCCCACCCAGTGTGGCAAACGGTCCCATGACGCTTTTTTTTTTTTTTTTACCTGTAAGACAAACGGTCCAGAGGTGTCGCGCTCCCCCCTCCCACAACCTGCACTCACCCACTGCGCACCCAGCCTCCCACACCCCCTCACCCCATACTTACCTCCAGACTCTGGCGCGACGATCTTTGGTGGACCGGGAACACGTCTGCACTCTTCAAAGCCGACCGCGAACTGAGGAAATGCCGGTAAGCTGTATAATGGGCTAGATAGGGGGTTTCAACTTTATTGCATATCTCAGCCATTTTTGGGAATTTTTGCGCCAAATTTTCAACATGGGGTTTTTGGGACCCCTTCTCATGAATGAGGTCACTGTCATGGCGTTATTCGGGCCCGAAGGGTGATTTCGCGCAGTGACTGCAAAATCACCCTTTGGGCCTGAGTACTGCCATGACAGTGACATCATTCATGAGAAGGGGGCTCAGAACCCCCATGTTGAAAATTTGGTGCCAAAATTCCAAAAAATGACTGCTTTACGAGCGTGCGTTGCGCAGTTCCTATGCAGGCTCGTAAGTTCGCGAAATTTCAATATTTTCACTCCAGATTTTCAACATTGCCATTTTACCATACCTTCTTATGAGTAGTATAGCTGTCATTTTTCACATCTCACCCAAAATGTGTTTCCACCCGTGTAGCGCAGAATGGCGCAGTCGGTGTGCGAAATCAATGTACGGGACAAATTAAGAAAATCACAGTGACACTGTTCATGAGCAGAGGTCTTAAAATGGCTATGTTGAAAATTTGGTGAAAAAATTCCTAAAAATGACTGTTTTACGAGCGTGCGTTGAGCAGTTCCTACGCACGCTCGTAAGTTCGCAAATTTTCAATATTTACACTCCAATGACTTCCAAACACCTAAACAGCACATAGAAGCAAGCAACATTCGGCATTGACAAATGCTTGTTTAGTATTGTGCCATCTGTTTTTGTATCTTGGGACACTGTGTAAAGTTCTGGATTTAGGATGTCGTATTTATTTTGTAATAATATCTGTTCTCCTTTTGGTAGGGTTCTTTTTTTTGTTTAGGTGTGTTTTTTTGTTTTGTATATTTAGTTTGGTTTAACTTTACTGTTTCCCAGTCCTCTAACGTATTAGACTTGTTGCCATGTCCCATAGTACTAGTTATCAACTTTTGTCCCTGAACAAATAAGTTCTCAACCATAGTATCCAGAAATGATTCCAATTCCCCTGTTTCTTTATGGATTTCTACCCTTTACTGTAGTTCTTTAATTTCTTCCCTTAATGTTTCAATCAATAGGTAGTTATCGCAGATAAAGTCGCTACATGTTGTACCTTCTGTATACATCATGCACTGTTTACATTGCTTTTGCTTTGATAAGCAGAGAGCACACTGAGTTGTCCTTTAACAGATGAGTGTTGCAATGCTGCATCTCAGAGATCTAATAGGTACTCCAGAACTTTATTTGGAGGACACTGAAAAAGGACTAAGCAGACCTTAGTACACCACTCTGAAAAATGTTTCGATTGAGCCACGCATGTCTTCCTGGTGGAAAGCTTACAAGTTGCTAAGAGGATGTTCGTAATCCTTTAAGAAACGTTAAACCTGCTCACCTCTATCTCCTCAGGAGCCAGGTGTAGAGATGAAGGGAGCGCAGGTTGGGATGGACCAGGGATCCCTGTGTCAGGAGGTCTGTTCACAAAGGCAGTTGCTTTGCAGGGCCTCTGACAACTTGTTGAGCAAGGGAAAACATTTCTGTTGAGGCCAGCATGGCACAATGGCAATCATCTTGCCCCCTCGTGCTTCCAGCTTGACACCTCCCTGATGAAGGCCTAATTGTTGGACCGAAGCACTGGGGAATGATCCTCCAGCATGTTGTTTGATTTACATCTGAATAAAGGAATGCTGCTTTGATAACATTGGGAATTTACACTCGCTTATTCCTGCACATGGGGTGCTCTTGCCTTTGGTTCCTTACTTCCAGCTTGAGCAGTACCTTCTGAATCAGTGGTACAGGAGGATATAGCATGCACCAAGCAGGAAAGGGACCTTGGGGTTATCATCTCTAATGACCTCAAGGTAGGGAAACAGTACAACAAGGCAGCAGGTAAACCACATAGGATGCTGGGATGCATAGGAAGGGGCATCACCAGCAGGAAAAGGGAGGTCATAATTCCACTATACAAGGCACTAATGAGGCCCCACCTGGAGTACAATGTACAGTTCTGGAGACCTCACCTATGTACGGACATAGACAGGGTACAGAAGGTTCAGAAGAGGGCAACCAAGATGGTACAGGGATTGCATCACAAGTCCTATGAGGACAGGCTGAAGGACTTGAATATGTACTCCCTGGAGGATATAATAGAGACATACAGGTACCTTACAGCTAGGAATAAGGTGCAGGAATACATTATTTTTCAGTGAAAAAGATGTTTCAAGACTAAAGGGCATAGGATGAAGTTGGAGGGAAGACGACTGAGAGGAAATGTGAGGAAGAATTTCTTCACAGAAAGGGCGGTGGACAAGTGGAACACCCTGCCAGAGGAAGTGGTGGGGGCTGAAACAATCATGGGATTTAAGAATGCATGGGATAGACATAAGGGAATTCTGGAGGTCAGAGCTAAGGGGCAACAGACTTCTAGAAAAATGTAAAAGGAACTTAAGAGCTCAAATGGGCAGACTGGGTGGGCTATAAGCCCTTATCTGCCAACAGCGTCTATGTATCTATGTATCTAAATGCATACAGAAAACGTCTTATCCACCGCAGCTTGAATGCATCCTGAAAGAAAATGCCAGGTTCTGGATTTCTGGAGCAGAAGAGTCAGTTTTGCACTGAGTGGGGATGCAAAAAGGTCCAGGTCTGGAATGCCCCACTCATCGAAGAACGATTGTACGATGTCTGTTGCAAGCAACCACTTGTGAGGATCTGCTTCTGTCCTGCTGGGTTGGTCCACTAGATCGTTCTGAGCTCCCGGTAGGTAAACTGCCTGGATCAGAATTCCGTGCTCAAGGCACCACTTTCACACTCTTATGGCTTCTCTGCATAGAAGATGGGAGTGTGCTTCTCCCTGCTTGCTGATGTAGTACATCACCACTTTGTTGTCTGTCGGTCTGAAGAAGGACTACCTTCTGGCTGACAACATCTTCCAGGGCTCTGAGGGTGTACAGAACTGCTCTTATCTCTAGAACATTTATGTGAAGATGAGACTCCTCCTGGGTCCATGCTCCCTTTGTGTGAAGATTCTGGCAGTGAGCCCTCCAGATGAACAGGGACGCATCTGTGGTGATGGTGATCTGAGATTCCCATGGGGCAAAGAGCAGCCCTTGCAGCAGGTTGTCCTCTGGTATCCACCACCACAGTGATCTCCGTAGCGGTTCTATCACTTGTATGTGGTAAGATGCAGATGTGTTACAGGGGTCCATTGTGTGCTGAGCATCCACTGAGTGGTCTTCATGTGCAATCAAGCTAGAAGTACTGTGAAGACAGAGGAGGCCATGAAGCCTAACATTCATTGCGTTGTGTGAGCTCTTACAGGATTGTTCCTCTCTGATGAAGTGAGCCATCTGGAAAATGTTGTTCCTTCTGTCCTCTGGAAGAAAAGCCCTTGTTTTTGTTGTCTCCAAAAGAGCTCCTATGAAGAGTAGCTGCTGGGAGGCCTGAAGATGTGGCTTTTCCAGGTCAGCAAGACTCCCATGGAGCTTAGGAACTGAGATGCTGTAGACACTGCTTCCTGTTTCTCCTGCCTTGACGGACTTGCCAAAAGCCAATTGTCTAGGTATGGGAAGACTTGAATGCAAGCTTTCGAAGGTGTGCAGCGAAAACTGTGAAACAATTGGTAAAGACTTGAGGCGCTGATGACAGCCCAAAGGGCAAGACTCTGAACTGGTAATGTTGACCCAGGGCCACAAAACGAATGTACTTGTGCTGATTTGGGTATACTGAAATGTGCTGGTAGGCATCTTGCATGTCCAGCGATGCCAACCCGTTGTGTTGTTGGAGAAGTGCCCCTAAGGAGACCATCTTGAACTTCTCTCAAAACAAGAACTTGTTCAGCTTTTTGTGGTTATGAATGGGGTGCACTCTCCCTGTCTTTTTTTGAACTAGAAAGTAATGAGAGTAGAAATTTGTCTCTCGCTCTGCCCAGGGAACTACTTCCACAGCCCTGTTTTTGAGAAGGCCCATAATCTCAGAAGTGAGAAGGTCTGACTGAGTGGTTGACAGACTGTGCTGTCATTTGGGCGGAAGGTCTGGGGGAATATTTGTGAAGCTGAGAGAGTACCCCTCTTGGACAATCCTGAGGACCCATTTGTCTGTGGTGATCGACTTCCATTGGTCAAAAAACTGACCCAGCCGACCTCCCACTGCCGTGGAAAAGTCCACCTCAGGCAGCTGAGGTGAGACTGGGGCCAGACTTTCAGAGGGTGGCACAGGGCGCTTTCCACCCTTGTGCTTTCTGCTGCATTTTCTTTTGTGGCTGAGGAGGCTGGTTTCTGTTCAGGGCTCCTTGGCCTCTGCCTTGAAAGGGCTGCCTGTTACAAAAAATCTGATGGTTTCTACCTCTTTGAGGTGCTGAAGTAGCCAGCCTGGCTGTTTTAATGGCAGTCCTGGTTTTCTGCACAGCCTCCAGAGCTTCTTGTACTTGTGGGCCAAACAGATATGTACCATCAAAGGGAACATTCATTACCTGCTGTTGTGCATCAGAAGAAAACTCTGATGTCCTAAACCAGGAATGTCTCCTAATACAGATTCCAGCAGTTGCCACCCTGGATGCTGTATCATAAGCATCCATGGAAGACTTAAGCTGATGTCTATTGCACTCTACACCCCTTGTAAAAGTCTGAAAAAGTTCCATCTTGGAGTCAGACTCTGGAAGGCCTTCCACCAAAGATATGAGTGAGGCCCACAGGACATATTTGTACTGTGAGAAGTGTCCTTGGTAGCTAGTGATACACATGCACAGAGTTGCGGCTGCAAAAGCTCTTTTTCCCATGGTATCTATTTTACAGGACTCTGTATGGATAGGATATGCTGATACTTCTTGTGGAAGGACAGCTTTGTCATTCTCAGCGAGGACAACCAGCTCATATGCGAAGGGTTGTGATGCTAGAATAGGCCTGTCCTTAGGAGGGATATACTTCCTATCTATAGTTTTTGAAATAGAAGGAATAAGAGTGGGCCTGGCCCACACCACTTCAGACAAGGTTTTGAGGGGTTGGGGGACTGGAGGAGTAAGGTTCACTGGACTATTTGGAACATGAAGCCATTCCAGGGGAGTAAGTTTATCTGGGTACACAGAGGAAGTCTGTAAAGCCAGAGTTGCCCTCATATTCATAAGCAGTGACTGGAACGAGAGGTCCTCTACTGGAGCCTCAACTGGGGGTGAGGGTTTATCTTCTAAACTGTAGAAGGAATCCTCATCACCCTGTTCAGAAAGTAGCAAATCGGGGTCAGATTCATCCTACTCTAAGTAACTATTGGAGGAAGCAGGGGCTGCTCCTAAAAGGCCCTTGCCTGGTCTGGGAAAAGTATAAACAGGGGAAACCAGAACAGGCAACAGATCTGGTGCTGCAGATGCTGGCGCCAAACCCGGCTCTGAGGATCCTGGCACTGCAGCTGATGCCACATCTGGTACTGCGGCACCGCGGATCCCGGCAATGCTCCATGAGAAGGCAGCACTGGGCACAGCAATGAGGCTGGCACCACCTGAAAACCCAGTGCACATACAGAAGAAAAAGAAGGGGAAGGGAATGGTACCTGTGCCGGCCCCTGTGAGGAAACAGCAAGGGGGGGAGGGCACATGGAACCGATGTTGGGGGAATCGGCACTGGCAAGGGAAAATATTTAGCTGCTGGTGCTAAATGCACACTCTGTCCCGAGGACCCAACCATGGATCTGAAGCTCCTAGGCACAAGGGCCCTGAAACTGGATCAGCAGGAAGAGCCATATTTGACAGATGTTGTACCCGCTGCTCCATAAAGAGTGGCCCAACAATGAAACTGCCCACCGGAAACCCCAGTTCCAACAAAGAAGTAGTTTGCAATCAAAGCGCTATTGGGATGGTGCATGCTTGGATGGAGGTGACCTGCCCCAGTAAGTAAGTCCAGAAAGAAGAATCAAGCAGCACACAGGATCAAGTGCTGAAAATGTAAACTTTAATGCTTACTGCTAATTTAAACTGCATACAAGATCCTACACAGCAGTTCTGCCCCAGCGCTTCAATTTAGGTATGATGAAGACTCATACCCGAGTTGAAGTGCTGGGGAAGAACTGCTGTGTAGGATGTTGTATGCCATTTAAATTAGCAGTGAGCATTAAAGTTCATGTTTTCAGCACTTGATCCTGTGTGCCGCTTGATTCTTCTTTCTGGACTTACCCACCGGAAACCCCACAGGAAGACAGAGTGGGGCTCCAGTGTCGAGAATCAGAGTGATTGTAAGTGGAAGCCATCGGGGAACTTGTCGGAACCGGAGATGGCCTACCACCCTTGACCACCGAAGACCTCTTGGCAGATGTACCAGAGGGTGACCTTGAGTGCTACCATTTCTTCTTCTTCTGATGGGAAGAAGAACTCGAGGTAGAGTGGTGCCAGGTCTCCTGTGTGCTGCTTGATTCTTCTTTCTGGACTTACCCACTGGAAACCCCCACAGGAAGACAGAGTGAGGCTCCAGTGTTGAGAATAAGAGTGATTGTAAGTGGAAGCCATCGGGGAACTAGTCAGAACTGGAGATGGCCTACCGCCCTTGACCACTGAAGACCTCTTGGCAGATGTACCAGAGGGCGACCTCGAGCGGTACCATTTTTTCTTCTTCTTCCTACGGGAAGAAGAACTTGAGGTAGAGCGGTGCCAGGTCCCCAACCTGAATCGGGAATGGGCCTGCTTCTTTTTGTGTCTACAGGAAGTCTGTCCTCATTCCTGAACACCAGAATGCCTGTGGTCAGACCCCCCCCCCGGAGAGGGTGGTGGACCAGACACAGCCCAGCTGCCAGAGCAGCCTTCCAATGGAGAGTTTATACCATCATTATCTCCATCCATGGTCAACTCCTTCAATCAGTAGGGCTGAAGAAGAAAAAATAACTTTTTTTTAAACTGCGGAAAACAATAAACCACTAGAACTGAATAAATCTAAATGCTGTTGTCGTATAGACATGAAATTTGACTTCCAGCGAGCGAGCAATGTCATAACTGAAGTGCACTTGATGGCAGGAAAAAAGGAACTGAAGTGGTTGGAGGGTCAATGCCAAGATAGCTTATACACTGCGAGCTAGTCTCATGGTGCCACACATGCGTGGTCCTACCTCGGTGTCAGCCCTCCTGAAGATGTTTGGCTCCTGCTGGGTCCTAGCACCTCTGGCTTAAATCCAGAAGTATGAATAAATGGTGAAGAATTTAAGTCCAGGAAGATCAGGTGGTCTACTACTTCCTCATTCAGGGATCACTCATGCAGCATCTCTGGTCCAGCTGAGAGTTTCCGCCAGCTCACTGTTCACTCCCACAACCTGAATCACCAGGAGATCTTCACCCAGGCTGTGCACGAGGGCCCAGGTGTGGAGATCTTCCCAACAAAATGGAAGGGAGTGTGCCCCACCCTGCCAGTCCATGTAGAACATGGTCATGGTGTTGTCTATCTGGACCTGTACGACCTGACCACGAATCACTGGAACAAACTCCATCAGAGCCAGACACACTGCATGGGGCTCCAGCAGGTTGACATGGTGGACTCCCAGGGTGACCAGAACCCATCAGCGTGTGGGTTCTCAGGTGTGCTCCCCACCCTACCAGAAACGCATCTGTCATACGCATGATGGACAGTTCTGGGCAGACAAACAGAATTCCATTCCTCCAGATATTGTGGGCCCAGTCACCACTAGATGACATCCCACGTTGGCTGGGTCACTAAGACTGACTGGTCCAAGTGTGCTAGGCACTGGGACCACAGCTGGCCCAACTCCTACTGTAGGTAGCATATTCACCTGTGAGCCCAAAAGATCACGCTGGTGGAGGAAGCCATGTACTCCGGCAGACATAGGAAATCTCAGACAAAGGAGGCAAGATCCAGTGTCTGGTCTGCAGCGAGGTGGGCCCTGGCCCACAGGGAGTCTAGTTCTGCACCTATGAACTTGATCACTTGTGAGGGGACTAGTTCAGATTAGCTGGGTTTCCCAGAATGACCAAGTCCTGACAGATCTGGAGGGGCAGATCTCTGAACCTCCCTACAGCCTCTTTGGATGATCTGACTACCAGCAAGTCATCTGTGCCGCAGGAAGGCCACCACCACCACTGTCATGCACTTGGTGAAGACTCCAGGTGTGGATGAGAGGCCAAAGAGCATGAACTGGAACTGGTACAGGATATCTCTGCCTCAACTGAAGGTACCAGCAATGGAATAGATGGACTGGTATGTGGAAGAACATGTCCAGGCGATCCAGGGAGCAGAACCACATGTCCTGCTCCAGAGATGTAATGAAATGATTCAGAGTGACAATCCGGAACTTGTGCTTCCACATAAACTGGTCCAGATCATGCAGATCCAGTGTGGGACATCAGTCTCCCTGCCCATTTTAGAACCAGGAAGTACCAGGACACATACCCCTGAGTGGCCAAGGTATCTGGAACACAGACTATCACACAGCACTCTAGGAGTTAAGCAATGTTAGCTCTTACAGCAACGTATACTTGGACACTTGGAGTCACTGGGTGCTGGTACAGTGGGACAGCCTTAAAAGCTAGAGACAAACCTATGCCCACCACTTCTAGAACCCACTTGTCCAAGGTAATGGCAGACCACTGTGGCAAGAAGTATTTCAACAGACCCCTGGTGGGATACAGGATAGAGCCTGAACAGGAGGGGAGATGACAGTCTACATCTCATCACTGCACTATCTTGAAGGAGGCTGCAGGGGCCATGAAGGCACTACATCCTCTGGCCCCTCCCCCTTTTTTGTCCCAGGCCACCTAATTTAGGCTTTGGACATCAGCATTAAAACGGCCCCTGTTGGGCTGCTGCTGAGGCTGTTATGGCTGAAAGGAATGATACTGAAAGGCCTTTTGTCATCGAGGCACAGGTCAGGAAGCATAGGGAAAACCAGGAGTAGTTGTAGAATTCAACAAACTATTTATTTGCAGTTGCAGTAACATAAAAAAAACTTGTTCAGAATAACTATGTACAGAGAAATAAAATAAAATCTTTCTTCAGTCTCTGTGTGTCTCATTTTCTTCTAATCTATCTTGCAGCTTAGCTCTCTTATAAGTCTTTTCAACCCCATCCTTAGCAAACATCCTGTCCTTGTAAGTTTCAGGCAGGATGAACACAGTGTGCTTTCTGAGGCCCCTACAGCTTTTGCAAAATGCTCAAGCATTTGCACTCAAGTAACCTCTAGTTATTTTTTAGTCATCTCAAATTATAAATATATACATTTCAACAGTAATGCTATATAGTTTTCAAACACAAAGGATCCCAATATCAGTTATATTTCCATATATTGATTTACACATTTTTTATATTAGTTGATATAGATATGAAAGGGAGTAAAATAGACAGCAAGAAAAAACTGAGAGACAGTGAGGGGCAAAGAATTGTGAGACTGTTCAGGTTGATCAAGTCTGAGGTCTCACAGGAAAATTTGGTTGTGCAACCAGAAAAGAGACAGAAAAGGAAAGATCCTTGCATTTACACACTTTCTACATAACAAATGGGTCAGGGTCCTATTCTACCCTGTCATAGCCTTTTTAGGTTTCTGGGCTTTCTGGTCCTTTTGGGACAAAGCCACAGAATCAGGGGTGGCAATGGACTTCTCAATTCATGTATGATGCCCTTCCACCCCAGGGCAACAGAAGGGGACATCGGCCAACTTATGCTCAGTGTACGCCATAAAGGTGGAAAGCCTCAACTGAGCCCTACGACACATGATGACACATGGTGACTGCTGTTGCCATGGCACTGGCTTAGGAGTCACCCAGGTCCACAGCTACCTGGAGCTGGTGCTTAGCCAGCAATTGACCCTGGTCTCTAACTTCTCCAATAATTGTCTGTCAACAGGAAGGTGGGGAAGGAGGTCCCCAAACACTTCCAGCAGGTAGTAGCCAAAGTTAGCCATAATGACAGCATAACAGGTCAGAGACCCAACAATGCAGCAGTGTACACTTTTTTTGCTGTGTGGTCAATTGTCTTGGACTCCTTGTTTGGTGGCTTATCCACATCCCCTTGGCTACCTGATTTACAGGAGGCCAAGTCCGAAAATTAAAAATAAGTGCTTATTGTAATTGCTGTTCTTCCAGAATATCTTCACCACTGATTCATACTTATGGGTTTTGGGACAGAAGCACTAGAACCCCGAAGGAGCTTTTTTCCCTACACAGAGGGAGCAGACATTGGCTACTGACATTGCACATGCATCTGACATCTGACATGGTGCCACACACGCTCACCAATAACCATCATCAGCTCCCTCACGCATCTCAGTTCTGTTCCCTAGGAAAGAAACAAAGTGTAGAGAAATAAAAGAGAGGACTAGATATTTTCTGGCCCAAAGGGATAGTGAAAGGATATAGGATATAAAATAAACTACCAATCAGAACTCCACTACCAACTTAGAGACCAAAGGTCGAGCTTACTAGGTGGCACTAGGGTAATGGGTCTAAAAATGAGCCAGAGCCTCTTATCACTAACCAGAGTGTGGGGAGTGATAGGAAGAGAAGGGACAGCAGCCCTGATAAAATGGCTCTGACAAAAGCAGCTAAAAAGGGAAGTCGACTTGGTACCCCATTGCAAACTAGGTGGCAAAATGCCAAAAAATGGCCAGAAGGTGATAGCTGGACTCCCAAAAGAATAACTCTATGCTTCTTAACAGAATTTGAATAGACTTGTGAGGAAACCCATAATCCTTTTTTCTGTAAGAGAGAGGAAAAGTAGGGGTGAGAATATAGTAGTTGCAGGAATAACAGTCCTAGGGAGGTAAGAAGATGCAGCCATCTCTTCTGGTATGCTCCATAGCAGTTGCAGGACTAGCAGTTCTAGGGAGGCAAAATGCAGCCATCTCCTACGGTATGCTATGTAGCAGTTGCAGGACTAGCAGTCCTAGGGAGTCAAAATGCAGCTATCTCCTCTGGTATGCTCCATAGCAGTTGCAGGACTAGCAGTCCTAGGGAGGCAAGATGCAGCCATCTCCTCTGGCATGCTTCATAGCAGTTGCTGGACTAGCAGTCCTAGGAGGCAAGATGCAGCCATCTATTCTGGCATGCTCCATAGCAGTTGCAGGACAAGCAGCCCTAGGGAGGCAAGATGTAGCCATTTCCTCTGGTACGTGCCATAGCAGTTGCAGGACTAGCAGTCCTAGGGAGGCAACATGCAGCCATCTCCTCTGGTATGCTCCAGGCAGAATGGGTGGAGCCCAAAGCTCACATTGAATTGACAAGGGATACCAACCCAAAATTCCAACATGAAAGAAAAATGTGCCATGCTTCTTCCTGCGACCACAGGGATGTACCACACTGCAACCTTCTACATACAGAGCATCTGCAAAGTGGAGTTATACTGGATGGTGTTCAGGGCACATGTTGCATATAGCAACTAACAGGGATATACCCTATAGGGGATCTACCCCCTGCAGGAAGGTGGCCACCTTCCCACTCTGTGGAAAAAAAAATAAATTATGTGTTTATTTTTTTGGGGGGTAGGGGAGTCAATTGACCCCCCCAGCCTCTTTTGTCTTCTTTTCTTTTTTTGGGGGGGTGAGGGTGGTCACTAGAGTGCTCAAATCTGTTTTTATTTATTTTTTAACAACAATTATCACCAGTAAGGACCATGGCAGAGGAGATAAGCAGACAAGAGTACTGCCAATACCCACAGGGTGAGCTGCAAGAGGCCCTGAATCTCTGGAAAACAGGAGAATGGTGGACAGGTGTCCAAACCAATGCTGAATATATTCTGGAAGAGCAATAATCATGGTAAGTACATAATTTTCATATCTTCCAAGAATCAGTTTTTACCATTCAGTCCCACTTATGGGTCAGAGTACCAAGCATCCCAATAAGGAAGGAGCTGGATGCATGGCGAGGACATCTGAGGGTGGGGGCTCCTCCCGAGTCTGGCAAGATCCAAGAACATTCTGAGTCAGAAGGATGAGCATGAACGTGCCCTGAAAGAAAAAATTACTTACCATAGTAATGTTGTTTCTTCCAAGGGATCCACTACTAAGTAAGCAATAACACACCACAGGGTGTGCAGTTACTGGGGATTAACACACACCTTGGTGCGTTGTGAGGCACGAGGCTGCAGGCAGAGTGCCTTCACAGCACCCGAGTGTGTGTTAATCCCCAATAACAGCACACCCTGGAGTGGGTTATTGCGCTTCTAACATGGGGTAACCTGACTGTGATCAAACAAAAGGAAAGTTATGAAAAAATTAAAATGATAAAAAATGAAAATTACGTACCTATCATAATTCTTGATCATCACTTGTATCTTCACCATTCATTACTGCTGGGTGTAAGCCAGATGCGCATGTCATAGACCCACTCAGCAGGTCAGGCCCTCTATTCCCAAAGTGCCAGCCTCTGAGAGCACGCAGTTTTGTGAACAGTGTAACAGACAAGGTAACCCTCTTGTCTGTTTTTGTGAGTTCGGATCAACCTTTGGTCTCAGTTCTGAGGGATTCAAACTGTTAACCTCTTGCTAGCATACCCAATGCACAGGCTCAGATATATGTGTCTTCAGGGGGCCAGATATCTTTGCCTATGGGCACCTAACCAGGTATGCAGAAATTAATCCTTTAAAACTTTAATAAAGACCTCAGATTTAAAACACTTCTCTTTCCAGTTTGGTACCACCATACAAGCTTATGTCTGCTGTCTGCTATAACCATAAATATTTCTTAGCAAAAGAAAGCAATTCAAAGACAGTGCAGGTTTTCTCTAAAATTAGAGTTTTTACTAAAATATATAATACGTCAAACATACAATACAGAACTCTTATATCACAAGACATACATATCTTTAAACAAAACAAGGTTTAAAACAGTGCAATTCCTACAACAATATTTAGATTTTGTCTAGCTTTCTAAATACCTGTTTTCAGTGCTCAGATGTTTTCTTGGTCAGGGTCAGATAAAAGTGTGTGTAGTGAAAGCAGAACAATCTTTACAAGCTGTATTTGCCAACCCCTTTGGATGAGGTCATCCAGCTCCTCCTCTGTCAAAATATTTAAAAAATATATATTTCTATACAACCACAGGATGTAATTTCAAAGTATTAATTCTGCAACCTTAGCATAACTCAAGTTTCAAATGATACTTTATTTGATCTCATGCTGTACTCTCCTCACACAGGCTTCATGTGAGCATTTATGTCCTCTCACCTCTGTGTAATAACCTGTGTTTTCTCTTCAAAGTCATAAACTTTTTTTATGATTTTCCCTCTTAACAAAGTCAAAGAATAATGGGTTGTATATGGAGAAACATCAAAAGTAGGCAACCACAAGTAATTCTTCCTTTGTATACTAGCTTGGTCAGGTCCCATCTGGAGTATTGTGCTCCCTTTTGTACTCCTAACACTCTGTATGGAAAAAAGCAATTAGAAGGGGTTCAGAGGAAAATGACTAAAAGAATTCAGGGCCTGTTTGATAAACCATATGGGGAAAGATTGAAGTTGTTGGGATTATTTTCTATTCAATATAGACAGCTTCATGGAGATCTCTGTCTGATATACAACGCTATTAATGAACCTGGATTGACCAAAACCTTAGGGCTTGAAAAAAAACTTACAATAGCACAAGCAAGATCACATAACATTCGACTAAAAGGGCTTACTTGTAAAACAAAAAAAAGACATCATTGGTTTTCGCAGAGATCGGTTAATTCATGCAATACTCTACCAGTTAATATCGTGGAGAGTAGGACAATGGATATGCTTAAAAGTAGGTTGGACAATTTTATGGGTAATACTAAATTCACTTATATCGACAACTAAACCACCTTAGGGTGGCGAGTGCATATATAGGCATTGCCTCTTGAACTTGTAAACAACTATGAACCTATGAACTAAGTTAACTTTTACAACTCTGTAATTAACGCAGAGAAACAGGATCCTTGATTAAAGTCTTCCAGGTAACACATTGTCTCTAAAAACTGAGTGTGTGATACATGCTGTCAGCAGTTCTCTTGGCCAGCATCTGTCAGCTGAAATCTGGGGGAGAATGAGTGAAGTAATTCCTAGAGCATTTGATTTTTCAGCAGAGACTTTCATTAATACATTTTATATAAAAAAATTATTATACAGCACTCAGAATGGGCTGTCTATGTCACAGCGCGCACCTGCCACGGGAGCTTTTTTTTTGGACGGAGGAGTGGGTGCTGACGGCACGCCCATGAGCAGAACGCACTACATGGTGCATGAGGGGCGGCCGTTACTGCAGACTCCTCCTCCATCCCAGTTCTGTAAAGCCGGAGAGGCGAAAATAAGTTAGAAAAGAAGAGCGAGGCAAGGAAGCTGAGAGATAGACAAAGGAAAGGAAATAAACTGAAAAAGGAATAGGCCGAAGAGATGACAGAAAAGAAGAACGCTACCCTAAGGGACCGCAGGGCCTCACTCCTTGGCCAGCTCTGAGAGAGGAAAGAAAAGGGTAGAAGAGAAAGAAAAGAAAAAGAAGAAGAAGAAAAGGATAGCAGGGAGGAGGAGGGATCTGCCACGACCATTGGGAGAAACTGACTTGAGCTTATCAGTCCTAAAAAGACTGAGGACAAGGGAGCAAGGATCCCTCCAGCTAAAGACTGTTATTAGGTGGCTCAATTGAACCATTTGTACAGCTTGTTTTCGAGAAGGCAGATTTCCCTTCCCACCCAACTATCCAATTAACCACAACCTAAGATGAGAGCTCACAGATTGTCCCCAGAAGGGGAATATTATCTGTTCCGAAGAGGACAGAGCCCCAAGGTGTAGGAAAAATTGAGTATACAGTCACATGACCGAGTACTAGTATAGGAGCCCCTTCAAGAAGGGTGCAATATATTTGTGTGGAGAACAAACAGAGACAGGGAAGGAAACCCCTTCTGACTCCCTAGGAGTGTCTGGAGAAGTACAAGCCATAGGGAAAAACTATAGAATATGGAGACGCTCCAAGCTGGGGACACCACAGCAAAGAGAATCAGAAAGAGTTCTCTCAGAAGTTAAGGGCGAATCCCTACTCACCCTCCTCTCAGGTCGAACCCTCTGTGACTTCAGAGAAGGAACAGAAGGTCCCGAGGCACCAAGGGGACTCAGCCCTCAATTCGCCACGAGAGGGGGAGGGCAAGCAGGGTGGGGCAAGGCAGACGCCCAAGAGATGAGGCCCAAGAGGGGAAGGTGGGTGGGAATCAGTAATGGATGGTGAAGATACAAGAGAAGATCAAGAATTACAGTAGGAACGTAATTTTCATATCTTCCCTTGTCAATCTTCACCATTCATTACTCTAGGTGAGTACCAAGCCCCCCCAGAGATGGCCTGATGTTCAGCCCTGAGGGAACAGATCCCTCAGCCTCCTACTGGTGGAAAGCAGAAAGGGAAGACCCCAGCCAATAGACTGAGGCAGTCTAAGGTGGCTGAGGATGAAGGGGCATCCCCGTGGCTGGGGGGGACAGAGGATGCCCCTGAAGAATCCTCCTCACCCTGTGAGAAAACAGACAGGTCCCCCGGAAAGTGGCGGAAGTCACCCTACACTGGGCAATGGGTGACAGTCTGGATAGACAAAACCATGCCGTCCGCCTTATGCAAATCGCTGTCCCTGCCAGTCTGGAAGCCACCTCTTTGGCATCATAAGATGCCCTTGCCTGGTGCCTTGCAAGCTCCAGCCCCTGTGCAGAGAGGGCAATGGCTTGTCTGGACTGTTCTGTATCAGGCGTAAATGCCAGAACCTGATCCAGCATTGACCACAGGTGCCTGTTGTAGGCAGCGTGGTGTGCCCGATGTGAACCTATGCACATCAATGCACGAGCCGAAGAGAAGACTCTTCATCCCCACCGATTGAATTCTGCGGAATCCAGATTGGGGGGGTCAATCATGCGCCAGGTGCCAAGGCCCGGAAGGAGTGTCTAGGGATGTTAAGCCTGAGGGTGGGTGAGGTAGAGAACTTAGAGACTCGTGGGGGGCACAATATCATCTCCTGCAGTCTTCCAGGGCTGGAGAAGGGGCGGCTGGAGACTGCTAGGTGCGGATAGACGCCTCCTGGAAAGGGACTGGCCAGGAAGGCACCACGAGGTGGCAAGCACTAGATTCACTGAGGAATTCATGCGTCTGCCACTTGGTATTGTCCTTGTGAACAAAGGAAATGACGGAGCTCCGTGACCAGCCTCGAAAGGAACCGCTGATATTCCGTGAAATCAGCGTCGGAGGACAGGTGGACAGGAAGTTCCTCTCCCTCAGAAGAGGAAGACGAGGAGGAAGTGGAGCGTGAATGATCAGAAGACTCCTTCGGTGGGGGGGGACAGGCAGAAGACCTGTTCATCCATGGCCCTAACATAGGAAGGAAAAACTACCACAGTAGCTCTGAATGTCTCCCAAGTTAAGGGCCCCATAGGACTCACATGGCCTGGAAGAGAGGGGGGTGTCTGCAGAGGAACAGGAGAAGGGTACATGACAGAAAGTGTCTGGCCTCTGCAATCCAGGAAATGATGCCACTGTGACTGGGGGCCCTGAGACCACACTGGGTTGCAAAGAAGAAAACTGAGAAGGCAAACTCTGGAAGAGCCCAGAGGGGGAATCTCCCGTGACGTGACTGTGGTTGCATGTATCCAGAAGGGCAAACCTCTGCACTGCCACCAGAATGTGCCCTTGAGCTCTTGAGGGAAAGGCGAGGTTCAGCACTGTGACTTCTCTCCACCCCCTGCAGGGCGGTGGGGATGCACCGACGCTCTTTGCCCCGACCTCTCAACCTCTCAGACTCTGAGGCAGCCCTCTTCCTCAAAACCAGCATGGGGCTCCCCGCTCTTCAGACCCCAGAGGGAGGCCACAGAGACAGATTCTCCACCCCTCCAAGGGGGCCCTAGCAGCACCAGAAATGTCAGCCACACGGGCACCCACAGAAGAGGGTACCCCCTTCCGAATCCCGGAGCCATCACCCCGTGGGGATCCCAGACCACCCCCAGCTGTGGGAACCCCAGAGGTGACCTGCTCCAGGGCTCAGGAAGAGAAACACTGGGATGCCTGATGCCGTGGCCTACAAAGACCTCCAACTCATGAAGAATCGGGTTGCCAGTCTGGGTCCGCCTCTGAGTTGTCCTCCTCCAAGAAGAAGGCGAGCAGAATGACCTACAGAGAGGCAACTTTGGGAGTGTCCCTGGTGACGGCACCATGAACGGAGCCACCACAGGCCACGATGCTCAATTCCCCAGTGCTGCAGACAGCACCAGAACCCAGAGCGGTACCACACAAGTCCCCGGCACCACGGATGGTACCGGGACCTACAGCAGCTCTGCCAATGGTGCCACCTGAGTCCCTGGCACCCCGGACAGCACTGGAACCAAGAGCAGTGTCACCAATGGTGCCGCCTGAGTACCCGGTGCCACAGATGGTGCCAGAACCAAGAACTGCACCACTGCCAGCACCGCCCAAATCACCAGCACCATGGATGGCACCAGGATCTAGAGCAGCACCACTCAGTGGCATTGAGGTTTCACCAATTACAAGCCCTGCAACTGAGGGCCATGACACTGGGAAGCCTGCACCTCTGTGGAGGTGACTGCCGGGACGGCGCCAGCGATGCAACTTCGGGAGGAATCATGCCGCTCCTCCAGCACTGAAGAAGAAAGCTCCTCCTCGGCAAGGCTAGAAGTGGAGGAGGCCTCCTCCTCACCGGGCCTTATAAACCCGGGAGGGGACCTGGAGGAAGAGTCTAGAGATCTGGCCTGGGAAGACTGCGGGCGACGTCCTCCTCCAAAAGTCCACTGAGCCCTGCCTATCTTGAACGTGCGGATTTCCAGTACATGGTTGTACATGGTAAAATAGGTGTCGCAGTGATCCATATCATGATTGGGTCCCAGGCACCAATGGCAAACATCATGTCAATCCGTGATGGAGAAGTGCCAGCCACAGGGGCACCGACGCATAGCAGCACGGCCCACTTTGGATTTATGCTTGGCACCCAAATCGGACATGATGTGAACAAAATATAAAAAACAGCAAAGATCCCGGCACCGACGAAATATATAAAAAGAACAGTCTTAACAGGCTCAACGGCGTCAGGATGTAGAACCGGGATGAAGGAGCAGCATTGAGAACTTCAGTATCAAAGGAAGGCCTAATGGCGTAGAAACTTTTTATGAACTTGAGCAGCAGGTGCGGCCTCAACAACAGGAGAAACAGAACTGGGATGGAGGAAGAGTCTGCTGTGCCTAATGGCTGTCCCTTGCACACCACGTAGTGCGTTCCGCTCGTGGGCGGCACTGTCAGCACCGATTCCTCCTCAAAAAAAAAAAAAAGCTCACGTGGTAGGTGTGCGCATCCGGCTTACACCCAGCAGTAATAAATGGTGAAGACTGACAAGGGAAGATCTGTGGATTTTGGGATGTATCCTTCCACAAAGTAGTCCCACTTAAAGCACAGTGTGATTCACACCGCTCTCTCTCCCTAATGCTCAGTACTACAGGCACTCACTTGACAGACAGAGAGAGGACACTGCAGCAACACTGATTTACACACTGCCTGTGTGCTGTGCTGCCTCTGGCTCTCACTATGATCAGGAAACAAAGTCAACTGTAATGAAGATCTGTGAAAAAAGTGTTACAAAGTAGAAACAGTAGGTGCTCATTAATGCAGCTACTGCTGGAGTGGAGCTATTAACATTACTGTCTGTGATGTGTCGAAATTGTGGCACAGTATAGGAAGTGGCTTTAGGGGTGTACTTGGGGAAGAACTGCAACAAATAGTGTTTGCCACTGCCAAAGACCTCCACTATGTGCCCCATGCCAAACACACACACACACTGCCCACAGGGAGACATGCTGCAAAGTACAGAGAGACACACCGATCACTTCTGCACCTCTTCAGGTGACTGCACAACACAAACAACACTTTGTAGGGTCTGCGTGCCTGGCAAACATTTGTCAGTGGGGGCCAGACACTGATTGCAGGAGAAGCAGCTCTGGAAACCGACACTGAACGTGTTATGACACTGAAAGCTGCTTCAGGGAACAGACAGAAGCAAGACACAGCACACCATCGGTGGTGGAGAAGCGCTGTCTTCCGCAGTCGGTGAGTGGAGGATGGGTACTAGAGATTGCCAAGCCGGTTGCTGGGTGGGCTCCTGAGGACTATTATTGTGTCTCTACCGGGCATTGTGCTCTGTTCTATGTATGACACACAGAGTCAGAAGTCTGCACTGGCAGCCCCTCTTGACGGTCCGCTCAGGAGCCGGGGAGAGAGACAGCGAATGCTGCTTCAGGGGACAGAGAGTAGCAACAGGCAGCGCACTACCAGTGGTGAAGAAGGGGTGTTTGCCATAATCGCTCAGTGGTGGACGGGGACCAGAGATCGTCAGGCTGCTTGTCTCTCCCAGCCATCATGTTCTGTTCTACGTATGCCAAACACCATGTCACAAGTCAGCACTGGAACCCCCCCCTTGACTGACCGCTCGGTGCAAGAAGATCCATGGGGTGGGTGGGTAGCCACAGAGTGCCGACTGCCACCCCCTATTCAGACACAGAGAGAGACAGAGGTCAAGAGAGAAAGACAGCATGGTGGGGTGCCACAGATGCACAGCAACACCTAAGTACAGCAGCAGTGGCCGGTAATGACTTGCCCTGGCACCATGTTACTGAATGCTTGGGTGCCAGTCTGTTATCGCTCTGGAGACAGGGGACTGTGCTGATCAATGTTTGTACTGAGAGAGACACACACTGCACACAGATGGAAGATTGCTACAACTCGCAGTATGTGTCTCTCTCTCATGTTCCCTGAGTACTCAGAAGTTGGCAGGGGGTGGGTGGGTATGAAGGTGTGGCTATGGGGAACACTGACTTGTCTGGTACCTCGAGGTTCATGGGGTGGGTGGGTAGCCCAACAGAGGTGCAGTGACATGACAGAAGTAAGCAATTACTCATAGTGAAGGCATGGCATCAGGGCAATGTGACCAGCACAGATAACATGGGGCACGGAGAACTAGTAATGCAACAACACAGCTTCTGGTGGAAACTGTCACCCACTTACTACAATTACTAAATAACTGCTGCTTATAACTCAGTTTCCCCACACAGAGAAGAAGTGGGGGTCTGCTTAGTGGTCTCTGTAACAGCTGTATCTCAGCAACTGTGCTGATAATAGAGATTAATGTACAGTCATGTGGTGGTGATTAGCCAACTGCATTGCTGTTTCTCCCTGCCCCATGTTATAAGCTTAACAAATTCATTCAGCCTACAGGTCTGAGCTTCCCCCAGAGCTTAGAATTTTATGATAATTAGAAAATCTTGGAATGAAAAACCCTAACATTCTAACGGCAGATTTATTTCTACAGCTAGGGTGAGCCGGGAGCACAAAGATGAAAATTACGTACTGTAATTCTTGATCTTGGACAATGTCTCCACAATTCATTCATACTAATGGGACTATGACAGAGGCACTTGGACCCAGTGGGAGACAAAAATCTTCAGGAGGGATGACGCCGAGGTAGAACCGTGCATGCGTGTCTCCATGAGGCTGAATCGTGCCTGTATAGGCTATCTCGGTGTCGACTCTCCAACTGCCTCAGTACCTTTTTTGACTGAGGAGGTGCAGCATAAACTAACCTAGGAAACTAACCTAATCTGGACATAAGATAGTCCGTATGACACATGTAAGAAGGGTCAACTCAACAGTGTCTTCACAGCCTAGGCCAATAAGGGAGTGAAGACCAGAGCAGAGTGAGTGAGTTCAGGGGATGGTGGGTGGGTGTGTGAAAGAGTGGTGGAGACTTTATCCTAGAAGATCAAGAATTATGGTAGGTACATCATTTTCATATCTTCCTGGACTAAAAGCCTCCACCACTCATTCACACTAATGGGAGAGTACCGAGCTGAACTCAATCCCCCAAGTCGGGTGGAAGGAAAAGGAGCTCACTCAGGACAGAAGTCCATTAAGGATTGTCCTGCCAAAAGAAGGGTACTCTCTGGCATGGACATCCAGAGCATAGTGCTTCACAAAAGTGTGCACAGAGCTCCAAGCGGCCGTGTTACAAATGTCTGCAATGGGCACCTTCTGAATCTCTGCCAGGGATGCCACAACCGCTCTGGTAGAGTGGGCATAAACTTGGCCTTCCAACTTGACCTGCGTCACTGAGTAGCAATGGCAAAGGCATGCCACCAACCATGCTGAAATGCATCTGATGGCAACAGGCTGACCCAGCTGGGCCATGTTGAATGATACAAAGAGTTGTTTGGATTTGCGAATCTCTTTCATTCTGTCGATGTAGAATCGCAAAACCCTCTTGACATCCAAGGAGGGAAAGATGCATTCCCCTTCATTCTGGAAGGTGGTCAAATAGATCAGAAGGACCAAGGGCTGGTTAAGGTGAAACTCCGAGACCACCTTGGGTAAGAATTTAGGGTAAGTTCTGAGAACCACCTTGTCCTTGTGAAATACCATGTAAGGGGGGGTCTGTGACCAATGCATGTATTTCAGAAACTCTGCAAGCGTGTGACAGGGAGCTCCTGCCACTCTTGAGGACCAACCTTTTCTTAAATCTGTTGCAACAGTTCTTCTGTTTCTTAGCCTAATCTAGCCTTTACAATTTTCTAGTCCATAAGGTTGTCCACCTATGGGCACCCCCCTTCCCTTTCTTGACTATGCTATAGTGTCCTCTTTAATTTTCTGTTTCTCTCTCAGGTCCTCGTACAGGGAAGTTATTGTCGTGACCTCCAAATGTATGTAAAACAGGTTGTATTTATCATTGTGGATTTAGTATGTAATAGCACCATGTCATAAAATATATTGAAGTATATACCTAATATTTATGAAACCTGTAAATGGTGAAAATACCATGGCACTAGGTGTTTTTCATATTGGTAAAAAGTACTAGGTAACTATTATAGAAATTAAGTTAGTTGTGCTATTTAAAATGCATATAAATTGCTGTAAACTGAACAAGTCTGAAATTTCATGGTGATTTGCATATATCCCATGCTGTTTTGCATTATGGAAGTATGTATGATGTTGTATTTCTTTGAAACTTGATCTGTTGCCAATGCCATTTGGAGTAACCCTTTTTTTCAGTGATTCTGCATTGAGGTTCTTTGTCTATAGCTTATTTTGTTTTTGTTTTTCCCTTTTTGAGCTCCCACTACCAAAGCAAACAAGGCCCACATAGAGATGAAGGGTCTTCATTAAAAATGTTTCGATCAGTGTCAATAGGTGCTGGGTAAGGGCAGAAAAAGGACATACGTAGTCTGTTACTGCAAACTGATGTTCTGAAGAAGGAATATGCCATTGCTGAAGGTTATTTCTGTATTTTGAATAAACATCACACAGAGATTGTGTATTAAACTTGAAGTTCGGTGTCTGGTCCATCTGCTATCCCACAATCCCTTCACAGACTTGGCGTCAGAAGTGGGATAACTTGCTGGAAGTGTCTGGACTGGCCGAAGAGGGACTTTTCTGGTGGATAGTGCCCAGATATCACCGGGTGGACCAATGCACCAGGAGTTGCCAGAGGAGAACCTGGAGATGAGAGTCTGTGGGGTTCTGACCAGAACCATGGCTGACAGATGGAGAGGAGCTACTGCCTGGACTGGATCTGGAAGCTCAGAAGAAGGTCAAGCCTGAAGATGACAAAGAGATGCAGGTCGAGGCAGACTGGAGGTGTGAGAGACAACACCCTGGAGGTGGAGACCCTGATGACGATGATTCACTCGATGAATGGGCAATGGCTGGAGGCAGACTGACTATGCACAGAGGTGGAATACTGGTGCCAGGTGCTCAAGAGTTTTCTGCCAGAGAGTTTGGAGAAAGAATCGGAGGAGGATTTTTTGTGGGTTCAGCTGGAGGAGGACCCCCTGACTGAGCAGGATATTCCTTTGTTTCCTGTGTTCCCAGTATGTTACCTGTTGGAGGTTGGAGATGCAAATATGGAACTTGAATGTGAGTTCCCAGGTAAGACTGTTCCTAGTGATATTGTGCTGGGGTTGAAGACTCCAAGCAAGCAAGAAGAAGCCTATGAGACTGAAGGGACTTTTTATTGTATTGATGCACCTACATCTATTAACAGTATTGACTGGGGTATACTGCAGGCTAAAGATGCTACTATTTCCAAAATGTTACAGTATGTTAAGATTGATGAGGTGGGTCAAAAATGGATTGGAACCTGTGTTGGGGTACCCTCAGGTGTCTGTATCTGTAGCAAGTGAAATGAATCAAGAGACACAATGAGTTTATGTAGCGGGGTTGAACCTAGGACTGGGCCCCTGCTTAAAACTGACATGTCTGGTGGGGTTGAAGCATGTAATTACTCACCCCAGAGAAATTGTTTCTATGGTACTGGACTTTAAAGTCATCCAGATTTTTTGGTTAAGAAACATGACGTACTTTCCTTAAAAGGAGATAGTTCAGGAAAGGTACTATTAGTCTCTGTTGAGAAATGTGTTAATGCTTCAGGGTAAAGAATGATGATATCCATTATGTTTATGATGGAATGTTTATCATTAATAGGGACCCTGAGACGTAGCTTCTGAAGACGGATGGATGGAAGCTCCATCCCTTCCTAGGACAGGAAGGTGGTAAGCAGTCTGCAATAACTGCTTCCCTCTTAAGGTGGGGGATATGCAATAGGGAGCTCCTGCCACTCTTGAGGACCGACCTTTTCTTAAATCTGCCCAATCTATCCTTTACAATTTTCTAGTCCATAAGGTTGGCCACCCATGGGCACCCCCTTCCCTTCCTTGACTATGCTATAGTGTCCTCTTTAATTTTCATGTTACCTCCCTGGTCCTTGTACAGGGAGGTTATTGTCGTGACCTCAAATGTATGTAAAACTAGTTGTGTTTATCATTGTTGGATTTAGCATGTAATAGCACTATGTCATAAAATACCTTGATGTATATACCTTATGTTTATGAAGCCAGTAAATGTTTAAAATGCCATGGCACTAGGTGTTTTTGATAATGGTAAAAAGTAATAGGTGAGTATTATAGAAATTAAGCTAGTTGTGCCATTTAAAATGCACGTAAATTGCTGTAAACTGAACAAGTCTGAAATGTCATGGTGATCTGCATATTCCAGGATGCCTTGCATTATGGAACTATGTATGATGTATTTATTTGAAACTTGATTTGTTTCCAATGCCCTTTGGGGTAACCCTTTTTCAGTGATTATGATATTGTATTTCTTTGAAACCTGATTTGATGCCAATGCCCTTTGGGGTAACCCTTTTTTTCAGTGATTCTGCATTGAGGTTCTTTGTCTATAGCTTGTTTTGTTTTGTTTTTTTCCTTTTGAGCCCCCACTACCCAAGCAAACAAGACACTGACACTTCTATCTCCTCAGGAGCCAGGCATGGAGATGGAGTGCAGGTTGGGATGGACCACAGGATCCTGTGTTCAGAGGTCCATTTGTAGAGGAACTTGCCTCGGAGGGACTTCTAGCAATCTGTTGATCAATGGGAACCATATCTGTCAAGGCCAGTATGGGGCAATAAGAATCATCCTGCCCCCAAGTGTCTTCTTCACCGCAGTCTGAATGCATCCTGACAGAAAACACCAGGTTCTGGATTTCTTGAGCAGAATAGAGGCAGTTTTGCATTGAGTAGGGATGCAAAAAGGTCCAGGTCCAGAGTGCCCCACTCGTCGAACAGTGATTGCATGACGTCTGGGGTGAGCGACCATTCATGAGGATCTGCCTCTGTTCTGCTGAGGTGAACTGCCACATTGTTCTGGACTCCTGGCAGGTAGACCACCTGGATCAGAGCATTGTACTCGAGGCACCACCCTCACACTCTCATGGCTTCTCTTCAGAGACAGTAAGCGTGAACTCCACCTTGCTTGTTGATTTAATACATCACAGCCTTGTTGGTCTGAAGGAGGATTAGTTTGTGACGGAGGACATCCTTCAGGGCTTGGACAGCCTACAGGACAGCTCTCATCTCCAAGACATTTATGTGTAGATGGGACTCCTCCTGGCGCCACACTCCTTGAGTGTGGAGGTCCTGGCAGTGAGTTCCCCAACCAGTCAGAGACACATCCATGGTGATGGTGATGGTGATCTGGGGTTCTAGTGGTACAAAGGGTAGACCTTGGAGAAGCCCATCTTCCTGAGTCCACCAAGCAAGTGACCTTGTCAGAGACTCTGTCACCTTGATGTGGAAGGATTGCGGTATGTGGTCGGTGACCACTGAGTGCTGAGCATCCACTGTGTGGTTCTCATGTGTAGGCGGGCTAGAGGTACCGTGAATACGGATGATGCCATGAGACCTAGAACCGAGTTGTTCTCCCTAATGAAGCAAGCTATCTGGAGAATGTCATTTCTCCTGTCCTCTGGAAGGAAGGCCATTGCCCTAGACGTGTCCAGAAGGGCTTCTATGGAGAGAAGCTGTTGGGAGGGCTGAAGCTGTGATTTTTCCAGGTTCAGAAGCACCCCCATTAAGGTGAGGAACTTGGAAGCTGTGGAGACTGCTTCCTGTGTCTCCTATCTGGATGGACTTGCTAGAAGCCAATCGTCCAGGTATGGGTACACTTGCATGCTGAGTTTTCTGAGATGTGCTGCAAATACCACAAAGCACTTTGTAAAGACTCACCGGCGTGAGGAGATCCCAAAGGACAGGACTCTGAATTGGTAGTGTTGACCCAGAGTCACAAAGTGAAGGTACTTGTGACTTGGGTGGACCGGAATGTGCTGGTAGGCATCCTTTATGTCCAGGAATGCCAACCAGTCATACTGATGAATTAGTGGCAGTAAAGTTCACAAAGAGATCATCTTGAACTTTTCTTTGAACAGATATTTGTTCAACTTCCTTAGGTCGAGGATAGGGCCCATGCCACCTGTTTTCTTTGGAACTAGGAACTAATGGGAGTAGAACCCCATGTTCCATTCTGCCTGTGGAACCACTTCTACTGCCCTGTTTTTCAGAAGGCCCTGAATCTTAGAAGTAAGAAGGTCTGACTGAGCGGTAGATAGGTTGGGCTGCGGCTTGGGTGGAAGATCTTGAGGGATCTCCACAAAACTGAGAGAGTATTCCTCTTGAATAATCCTGAGGACCCATTTGTCCATTGTAATGGATTTCCAACGGTTGTAAAACTGAGTCAGACGATCTCCTACTACTGAAGCAATATCCACCTCGGGCAGCTGAGGTGGGACCTGGGCCAGGACTTCAGAGGGTGGCACTGGGCGCTTTCGGGGCCTGTGCCTTCTGCTGTGTTTTCTTTTGTGGCTGAGGGTTTGGTTTTTGCTAATAGCTCCTTGGACCTTACCTCGAAAGGACTGCCTGTTATGAAACTGTCAGTGGTTTCCGCCCCTCTGAGGGATGGCTGGAACTAGTCTGGCAGTCTTAATGGCAGTCCTGGTTTTCTGAGTGGCTTCCTGTGCCTGCTCCACCTGTGAGCCAAACAGATAAACACCATCAAAGGGGAAATTCATGACTCTCTGCTGAACATCTTTTGTGAAGTCTTAAGTCCTGAGCCAGGAATGCCGTTGGGTACAAATCCCAGTCACTGCTGCCCTAGAGGCTGTGTCAAAGGCATCTATAGCAGCTTTCAGCTGCTGATTGTTGGACTCTATGCCCCCGGTAATGGTCTGCAGAAGCTCTGCATTGGTGTCAGACTCTGGGAGGTTCTCAACCGTTGATTTGAGTGAGTGCCAGAGGGTACACTCATACTAAGAGAAAGGGCCCTGGCAGCCAGCTATACGCATGCCCAGGGTTGCTGTAGCAAACACCCATTTCCCAGAGTGTCGATCTTATGGGACCTCTTTATTCACAGGACGAGCCATGGATTCCTGGGGGAGCACGGTTTTGTTGTTCTCTGCCAGTACCACCAGGGCATCCGTGAAGGGTTGTGAGGCAAGGATTGGCTTGTCTTTAGGGGGACATGCTTTCTATCTATAGACTTAGCCACAGAAGGAATAAGCACCGGTCTGTCCTACACTGCTTGTGAAAGGGTCTCAAAAGAGGGTTGCACTGGCGGTGTCAGGTTTATGGGGATCTCAGGGACATGCTTAGTGGCTACTCCTCTATCAGGAAAGACAGACTAAGAAAAAAAAGGAGGTGGCTGCATGTTCTATGTCTCCAACAAATTTTCCTTCACAGAACATAACCCCAGTTACAAATCTTCCCTCCTTGAAACCCTCTCCACCTAGGACCAAATAAAACCCTTACCCTCACGACTGCCTACCTTCCCCCGGGAACTCCACATACTGATCTTGATTTGCTCCTGGCTTTGAAGTACTCTCTTCATATTAACAGAGAGTGGATCCTCCTCGGAGACTTTAACATCAACTGGGATTCCTGCCAAGCCGATACAGCACTGCAAATCTCAGGCTCCACCAGGTTATCACCTCAACAAGACCTAATTATAAAACAGGAACACAAACGCTAATCGACTGGATCATCATCACGCACCCCTCCCGCATCACTGGCACCGGAGTCTTACCCAACTGTATCACCAATCATTATGCCATATATTGTCTATGGTCCACTCATCTTCCCAAGCACCCCCCTAAATTTAGCTTCACCAGGAAAATAACTGATCTGAACATCCAATTAATTAACCACAATCTCAGCCTAGTTGACTGGTCCTTCGCATATGGGCCGGGTGACTGCAATGCCATCCTGGAGAAACTGTCCAGCATCCAAATTAACATCTGGGATAAACACGCTCCCCTCAAAAAAATTAGGGCAAAAGGGGAAATTAATAAATGAGTCTCCCCAGATATTATTTCATTAATGAGAACAAGGGACAAAGCCTTGGCCTGTTACCACAAACACAGAGACCTTGCTCAGCTCGCCCTTTACAAGTCCCTTAGAAACAAATGCAAATCGGCTGTAAGAAAGGCAAAAATAGACTTTCTACAAAACAAGCAACTCAGTGAATCCTCAAACTCCTGTCAGCTTTGGTGTACCCTCAACTCTCTTCTCGGCAATTCCCGGAACTCTGACACCATCACCCTGTCTCATGATGGCAGACTAACCCATGACCCCACGGAAGTGGCAAACATCTTTAACTCTTTTTTCGGTGACCTCGAAAAGTACAAACCAGCCACCCCTTCTCCGTCACCCATCTCTCCCCCCGACCCTCTCTACCCTGACCCCAATTTTGGGCCTCCCACAAATTCTTCTTTAAAGCTCTAAAATCCACGGACACTATCAAACTTATTCGAGGGAACAGCCCGAAACCCAGCAAAGTGGCCAACGGTATCGACTACAAAATCTTTAAACAGTCCATCAATGTTCTTGCAATCCCTATCACCAATCTTCTAAACAGCTCCCTCTGCTCTCATACCTTCCCCAACACCTGGAAATCCATCACCATTAAACCATTATTCAAATCCGGGTCCAGAAGCGAGGTCAGTAATTACCATCCTATCTCCCTTCTTGCCCCCCTATCAAAGATCATTGAGACAGCTGTCCACTCTCAACTTATTGCCTACCTGGAAGACAACAACCTCCTCCCCTGTGCTCAACATGGCTTCAGAGCTGGTCACAGAACAGAAACTGCCCTGGTCAGGTTCACTAGTGGCATCCTTAAGGCCAATGACAAAGGCCAATACACTGGGTCAGCATTTGTCAACCTGACCAAGGCATTTTACCATGTGAACCATGCACTCTTACTCAACACCCTCCAAGATCTGCACCTCTCTGTCAATGTCATAGATTGGGTCAGAAGCGACCTTTCCGTGCAATCCTATAAAACCTCCACTGAACGTCATCTCTCCATCATATGCCTGATCAAATATGGGGCCCTCCAGGACTTGATCCTGGGCCCCCTTCTGTTCTCATTTTTTATTAATAATCTCCCCTCTATCTGCCTTAACACACAACTTGTGCTCTATGCTGATGACGCGGCACTATACAGTAGTGACGTCAACCCCGCCACCATGTTCAGCAATCTACAGTCTGATTTTATGAAGTTTGCACTCCTGGTTCTCCAGAAATGGTATGGTTCTAAATTCTAAGAAGACCAAGTTTATGGTCTTCTCAGGCCCTAGAAAATCCATCGTCACTGGCCTTACATTAGTTGATAACTCTGGCTACCCAACAGAACAGGTGTCTGAATTTAAATACTTTGGGCTCCTGCTGCACCCTCACCTCTCCTTTCATCTCCATGTTAGCAACCTCATACAGATGACCCACAATAGGCTTGGTCACCCTGTCCTCACTGAGGATAGACAAAGTGGCAGATGCCTTATTTGGGATTTTCTCCCGTGTTGGGTTTCCGCAGGAGGTTATCACCGATCGAGGGGGTTCCTTCATGTCGGACCTGATGAAATGTTTGTGGGAGAGGTGTGAGGTTGTGCAGAGATGCACGACACCTTATCACCCATAAGCCAATGGGCTTGTGGAAAGATTTAATGGTACCCTGTAGTTAATGCTTCAAGCGTTTGCTGAACAGCATGGGAGGGACTGGGAGAAATACCTTCCCCACCTGTTGTTTGCATACAGGGAGGTGTCCCAAGAGTCAACAGGATTTTACCCTTTCAAACTCTTATATGGACGCCGGGTACGTGGGCCACTAGACTTGATCTGGGAGCACTGGGAAGGCAAGCAATCCACCCAGGGAACTCCCATAGTGGATTACATCCTTAGGTTTAGGGAAAGGCTGAAGGAGCTTATGGGGACAGCCCAGAGCAACCTGTCAGCTGTCCAACAGAAACAAAAAGTGTGGTACAACTGCAGAGCCAGAGCTCACTAATACATAGTGAGTCAGGAAGTCATGGTCCTTATTCCGGTCCAGAAAGACAAGCTGCAGGCTGAGTGGGCAGCACCATACAAAGTAGTGAGAAAGATAAATGACATGAACTATATCATAGAGTTATCTGACAGAAGACAGACAGAAAGTATGTGTCATATCAACATGATGAAGCCATATGCTAATGGGGCTGGCATGGTGTTTGCAGTATATAGGCCTGGGGAGGGGACAGATGAAGGAGACCCCCTTCTGGACTTGCTGAAAGAAAGCAAGTGGGAGTCCTCTGTGGAGGCAGTTAAACTGTCTCCCCTACTGGCCCCGAACAAGATCCAGGAAATAAGGGAGGTTTTAGCACTTTGCCCCACTGTTTAGTGCCAAGCCTGGACTACCCCCTTTGCGACACACAATGTGGAGACAGGGACACAGACGCCCATACGGCGGACAGCATATCGGGTGTCAGAGGCTGTCCAAAAGGACATTAGGAGGGAAGTGGAGGAGATGCTGGATTTAGGGGTAATCCAGAGATCCCACAGCCCCCGGCCTCACCCATAGTCCCTGTGCCCAAGACAGATGGCTCTACTCGTTTCTGTGTGGACTATCATGGACTGAATGCAGTCACGAAGTCAGATGCCCACCTGATGCCTTGGCCGGACAAACTCCTGGACAAGTTGGGAGGGGCGACCTACCTTATGACTATTGACCTGACCAAGGGGTATTGGCAGGTCGAGTTAACTGACAGAGATAGGGAGAGGTTGGCCTTCATCACTCCGATAGGCTTATTTGAATTTAAAGTAATGCTTTTTGGAATGAAGAACGCCCCGGCCACTTTCCAAAGGTTGGTGAACCAGGTGTTAAATTTTGCTGAGGAATACGCCGTGGCATACCTGGATGACACTGCCATCTTTAGTGCCAGCTGGGAGGAACACCTATCCCACCTTAGGGAAGTGCTGGGCAGGATACAGAAGGCCAGGCTCACTGTCAAAGCTGAGAAGTGCCAGGTGGTCATGGGGGAAGTGGCATACCTTGGGCATGTGGTAGGTCGGGGACAGCTCTGTCCTAACCAAGTAAAAATAGAGGTGATCAAAGCGTGGCCCAGACCAGAAATGCAGAAGCAGGTCAGGAGTTCTCTAGTGACAGCAGGGTACTATAGGAAATTTGTACCCAATTACAGTGCCCTGGCTGCTCCCCTATCTGACCTGGTAAAGAAAAGGATGCCTAAGAAAATTATCTGGGAACCAGCCAGTGAAAAAGCCTTTATCCAACTGAAGGAGGCACTGTGCAGTGTTTCTGTATTAAGTCCTGACTATAGCAGACCCTTTATAGTTCAGAATGATGCCTCACATGTGGGTATTGGGGCAGTACTGAGTCAGACATCCAACCAAGGAAAAGATCACCCGGTAGTGTACCTGAGTAAAAAGTTGCTTCCCAGGGAGCAGGCATACTCTACTGTGGAAAAAGAGTGTCTTGCCATAGTATGGGCCCTAAAGAAGTTAGAGGCATACTTATATGGGCAGCATTTTGTGGTACAAACTGACCACAACCCCCTGGTTTGGCTGATGCAAATGGGAAAAACTAATGGTAGACTGTTAAGATGGAGTCTTGCCTTACAAGGGTATGACATGACAATCTTACATAGGGCTGGAGTGACCAATCAGAACGCCAGTGGCCTTTCGCGTTTGTATGAGGAGTGAACTGATTTGGGAAGCTCATCCCATGCAGGGGATAGAGCCCCCAAATTCAGTCTAGGTGGGGAGGATTGTGACGCTTGGCCAGCTGGTTATGATTGCTCTATAATTTTGTAATACAGAATACAGTGTGTAATTGTCAGTGCTTCCATGAATGCCACCCTCCCCCCCAGGTTTCAGAGAAGCAACAGGATATGTTAAGCTGAAACCAGGAGGTAATTAAAGACTTGAGAGACATAATTAAGGGTCTCTTGTTTCCCTGACTTAATTAGAGCTGACCCAGCTACCAGGATATAGGGCTCATAAACTTTTATGACATCTTAGAGGGGGCAAAAAAAAACAGTTTTATACCATGGTGTGAAAGTCATAAATATCCTTTGATTCTTTGAGAGAGCAGGAAACCACAGAAGATCAAAGGAAAGACTTGATGAAAAGACAGAGTTATAATTTGGGAAATTAGTTTTGCTGATGTTACCTTATTTAATATACCTCCTGATAGGACATCCTGTTTTGTATAATTTTTATTATTCTAAAAGGAGGAGCTAGATGGCATCATAGAAGGGGTGGAGACAGAGTGTAAACTGTATTCTGTATTTCCACTGAGACACAGCTTTTTTGGACTTTTAGAAACATCGAAGTACTGTAAGAAGGTATACATTTGATGGAAAAAGTCTAACTGTATGTTGGTAGGAGTTTGTACTTTTCCTCATTTTCTTTTAAGTGATTGCATGCTTTGTGACATATTGTTCTGTGTTTACATTTTACATATTTCTATCCATTTTTAAGTAAATCTATATTTAAAGATACTGCCTGTGTCTTCCATGTTCTCCTTTTTGCATGTGATGTATGGAGGGTTAAGAGTGACAGTTGTTCATAAGCTTAATGGTGTTACCAAACTGAGAAACGGTAAGAATATACCTAAGGTCTACTACAGAGTTTTAAAGGGTTCATTTTGGATACCTGGTTTGGTGCCTTTAGGCGAAGGATATCTGGCATCCCTCGAAGAGCAGATTATCTGAGCCTGTACATTTGGGTATGCTAGCATAAGGTTCATAGTTTGAATCCCCCCAGAACTTGAGTCTAAAGGTGATTCGGACCCACAAGCAGACAGGAGGGTTACCCTGTTTTGTTACCTGTTCACAATACTACACTCAGAGGTTGGCACTGTGGGATCAGAGGGCCTGACCTGCTGAGTGGGTTTGTGACAGATTGGTTGGCAGCGGCACAGATAATTTTGGTAACACAAGCTTTAAACTGTTCAATGTGTCAGCTTAATACTGTACAGCTCACTTGCAAAAAAAAGGCAGTGATTTATTTTTAAAAAAGGAAACAGAACTATATCATCTGGCTTACAGTCAAGTTCCTACCTGTTTTATTTTTTTTCCTAAAGTGCAAGTTAGAGTAGCTGTAGTTAGGGAAGAAGATGGCTACCAAATACAGCAGGCACACTGTAGACTACTTGAGGCAGTTGTGCAAGGACAGAGGAGCCCTGTATGAGGTGAGAGCCACCAAGCAGAACCTCATGGATGCCCTGATGGCAGCAGATACCCAGAGCACTGAGTCACTGACTGTTACTGTAAAAGACCAAACCTTGAGCATGGAGGGACCAGCGGCCAATGCAGTGTCCAGATCTGGTGAGGATGACAGCAGGGCCAGTGCCAGTGAAGGGTCACAGCAGCAGGGGAAGGTCAACAGCATTCTGGAGCCAGAAGCAATCAGGCTGCAGACTGAGTTGCACAGAATGGAGCTGGAGTTCCAGAGAGAGGAGAAGTGAGAACAGCGAGCTGCAGAGGAGAAGCGGAAGCAAGAACAGTGAGCTGCAGAGGAGAAAAGAGAGCGTGAACAGCGAGATGCGGACCGTGAGGAGCATGAGCACCAGAGGTGACATGAACTGGAGAAGCTACGACTCCAACCACCAGCACCAGAGCAGGTAAGTGGCTTGGGTTTAACTGGAACTACAGGACTGGGTTACAAATTGAATTCCAAATTGATAGCTGAATTTAAAGAGGAGGAAGATATGGATGCCTTTTTAAATTCCTTTGAAAAAGTTTGTATTCAGGCTAAAATTCCTAGAGGGTCCTGAAGCTTCCAGCTATCCCCGCTACTTACCAGGAAAGCTCGGGATGCACTGGGTCAAAAGGACAATGAGGACAGTAATGATTACAGCAAACTTAAAGCTGCACTTTTAAAAAAGTTTGATTTAACTGCTGAAACCTACAGAGCTAAATTCCGTAAGCTCAGGAGAAGCCCTGATATGAGCTACGAGGAGCTAGCCATGAAACAACATCAGTTTTTAAAACATTGGTGGGAAGGAATTGAAGCAAACTCTATAGATAAAACTGAAAATGCTGCTTTGTTAGAACAGTTTTTTTGGGCATGCCCAGCAGAGCTGAAAACCTGGCTGGAGGACCGAGATCCCAAAAATGGAAATTACGTACTTACCGTATTTATTGATCTTCTTGGACTGTCTCCATTACTCATTCACACTAGTGGGATAGCGTCAGAGGAGCTAGGACCAAGCAGGAGCCTAAAATTTTCTGAAGAGTCGGTGCTGAGACAGGACCATGCATGCGCGGCACCACAAGACTAGCTCGCGCCTGTGTAGGCTATCTCGGCGTCAACCCTCCAACTGCTTCAGTACCTTTTCAACCGAGGAGGTGCAGCGTAACTAATGAGAATAACTTATCCTGAGTTTCTGGGCCTGAGAGGGCCCAGATGGCCTTTGCAAGAAGGGCCAAAGAATAATGTCCTCACAGTCTGAACCATAGGACCATGAAGACCAGGAAAGAAAATGAATGAACCCAGGGGATGGTGGGTGGGCATGTGAATGAGTGATGGAGACTGTCCAAGAAGATCAATAATTACGGTAAGTACGTAATTTCCATATCTTCCTGGATTAAGTCTCCATCACTCATTCACACTAGTGGGAGAGTACCGAGCTAAAACCAACAGCCCTGAGTAGGGTGGTAGGAGATAGGGTTCACTCAGAAAGGACAGCCAAGGACTGTCCTGCTAATAAAAAAAGCTGTCTTGTAAAGAGCATCTAGAACATAGTGCCTACAAGATAAGCGCTTGAGTTGTAACTCACCACTTTGCAGACGACTGCAATGGGCACAAAATGAAAGTCTGCCAGGAAGCCGCAACCACTCTAGGCCAGCAGCAAGAACCTGGCCTCACAATTTGGTCTAGAACCAAAATTAATAGTGTCAAAGACATGTAGTAATGTAACATAAAGGGACTTCAGGAACTGAAAGAGTCGGAGGTAAAGTCTACTGGTTCAGGGTAGACCGGAAAGTGCAGATGGAAACCCCCGCTATCAAGTATGGCTGACGTGCAAACAACAGGTCCAGGAGCACTTGAACCCCTTACTTGGTGAGCAAGGGGGTCCAGGTGGGGTTAGCCCATCAAGGAGAATGGTCTCCACTTAGTCACAGGAACCTTTCTGATGGAAGGCCAAGCACGACTTAGAAGCCTCTTGTGGGGGTCTAGTGGAACCAGATCCTACCCACTGCATATTCCAAAAGGAATCATCCTGCCCCTGTGTGTACAACTGTAGTAGCAGTCTCTGAACTCAGGGAATAAAGGAAAAAGTGTACAGGAGGATGTGTCCACTGTGGAAAGAAACATTCCGACAGAAAAAAACAGGGGCTGGATTTCTAAGGCAAATAGATGCAGATGTGTGTCGAGGAGGGACACAGGAGGACCAAGTTAGGGCTAACCCATTTGTTGAAGTGACTGAAAGAGGCAGTGACTCAATGCAGTGAGGCACTACCCACTCTGGCCTCCCTGAAGGGAGTAGGAAAGGATTCTAGTTTGTTTGCTGAAAAACAAACATCATGCACTTGAAGAGGATAGCTTCATAAGCGACTAGCATGGACCAGTGCGCAGGAACTGAAGGTGTGAATATTTGAGAAGCTACCTCAGAAAAAAGACCTACTTGACCTGCCATCAAGAAGGATAAAATCGCCTGTTAAGTTAAGCAAGCAAGGAAGTAGGAATCTGAGTTCCAACTCAGTGGAGAGTCGCTTCTGCTGCTGCAAGGCTCTGCTCAAGAGAAGAAAGCCTGATAAAAAGAAAGGGGAATTAACAGACTGGGCAGTTGCCTAGGTCTAGGAAATGTCTCTGAATGAGAGAACTCTCTTATATAGAAAGAGATGACCCATACCGACGCCGGATTGGACTCCCCCTAGGGGAAGAAGTCAGGTACTCTCTTTACCATACTCTGGAGATGAGCGCCTCAGGGGCTGAGGGGGAACCTGACCAGATCCAAAAAGGGGGTATCGGGTAATTTCGGCTAGGTCCTGTGCTGTGATAAAATTTTTTTTTTCTTTAGTCCGGGCCTAACAAGGCTTTCAAGCTGCTATTTTGCAAGGATTGTCTTGATACAAAATGACGAAGAAGTTCTCTATCTGAGTGCAGAAGGAGCCTGAGCGTCTATACTGAAATCATGACTGGACTAATAATCACAGCTGGAGAGATGTTAACCACCTGTGCCGAAGAAGCCACCGAAGGGGCAATATCACAAGGGGGCTATATACCCCTATCAAAGGAACGGAAGAACCAGAGCGGCTCCTGACCATTAAATTAGAATGTTCCACAGAGGGTAACTGTCTTGATGATTTAAAAATTCTAGACGTAGAAGTGTATGGTCCACGGACGCAGTGTGAAATACTATAGTGGACCCCATTACTGAGGAACTACTGAAAAGATTTTCCATCACAGACTCTGATGATAAACAGCACGTGCCCTTCAGTATGTAAAATGAGTCGTCCACTGTATTACTGACCAGGAGAACAGGGAAAGACCCATCTAGATGCACTTCTACCCCAGAAGGACCTCCAAGAGAGGTCTAGGTCAGAGCCACTAGAGACACCGCCATCGGGAAGAATGTCGAGGAGCTTGGTACCACGTAGGGAGCCCAGAAGTGCTGAGCAGAATGAGATCCCGCTGGCAGAGCAGTACAGCAGAGTTCCATTAGCAGAAAACCACTGGATGACACAAGATCCCACACAGACCGCCACTCACTAGGATGTGTGGAAAAAATAATCCGCAGAACAGTTCATTCTGCAATAAACATCCTGCCACAAGTTCTGTGGAAAGGAAGTCCGAAAAGGAAAAATGTGTCACTAATTCTGTCATACAGCATCCACTAGCACCCATGCAGCACCAGCATCACTTGTGGCACAGGAGGGCACCAAGCAGTGCCTATGCCAACCTGGGCGATACCCGTGGACAGCCACGGCAGTACCCACAGGCACTCCTGGCACCCATGTAGCAATGGCACCCGAGGTCACCCCGACACCCTTGGTACCATGGCACCCATGGCACCATGGTACCCATGACACCCATGGCAAGAATGCCACCTGAGGGCACCAGTGGCACCCATGGTACCCGGGGGTACCAGTGGCACCCATGGATGCTCACAGCACCACCTGCGGCACCCACAGGTGCTCCTGGCACCACCCATGGCACCCGCGGGTGCCACCTGTGGCTACTACCCATAGCACCTGCGGCACTGCCAGCAGGTGCATGGCACCACCCAGACACCCATGGCACCACTGACGGTGCCGACAACCAACGGCAGCAACAAGAACACCCACGGCACCGCACAGAGCAATGGTGCCGACCCACGGCACTGACTAATGCATGGCGCCGACCAAGGCACCGAGGCACGGCGCTGACTGAGGCTCGGTGCCGACCAATGCACCAAGCCATGGCTCCGAGGCATGGCGCCAACCAAGGCACCGAGCTACGGCGCCAAAGGAAAATGTCAATGGAAATCCTGAGAAGGGGAGAAGGAAAAAGGTGGTGCCCGTGCCTGCCCCTGCATGGAAAAGGGAGAGGGGGTAGGCACGAGGGGTCGACACAATGGCAAAGGCACCAAGAGGGCACCTTGCCCATCATGATCCAATCGACCTGGCTCCGGTCCAACGGCTCAGATGCCCAGAGGTCCTGAAATCAGGAACAGAGCCAGGAAAAACTGGAAAGTCAAACCCCCTGCTCCATAGGAGTGGCCCAGAGGTGAAACTGCCCACCGGAGCTCCAACGAGGACAGAGATGAAGCTCGGAGTCGAGAATGAGCCGTTAGGAGTGGGGCCAAGAGGAACCCACCAAAGTCAGTTCAGGCCCATTGCCCCTCCTGATGAACAATCCTTGTGCAGACGTACCTACGGGCAACCTCGAGAGGCCCCGATTCTTCTTCCCCCAACGAAGAAGAGCTCAAGGTTAAGTGGAGCCAAATCCCCGGAACCACTAGATTTGTGCTTCGGAGGACTATCCTCCCCCCCGAGCACAGGACTGTCTGTAGTCAACCCCCCCCGATTAATTAAGGGTGGCGGACTGGACACAGCCCCTCTGCCATAAAAACTTTCAAATGAAGTCCTCCTACTGTCACCGCTACCGTCTAAGGATGGCTCCATTGATGGCAGGAAAGAATTTCTTTTTCTTCTTCTTTATAATCTTCTTGTTCGTAAAATAAGAAATTACTACTTAAAATAAACGTTTAAAGCTGCTGTCATATAGACAAAAACTCAGACTCCGGCATACGAGCGACGTCAACATCCAAGTGCACTCCACAGCAGGAGAAAAGGAACAGAGGTGGTTGGAGGGTTGACGCCGAGATAGCCTACACAGGCGCGAGCTAGTCTCGCATTTCCGTGCATGCGTGGTCCTGTCTCTGCGCCGACCCTCCAGAAAATTTTAGGCTCCCGCTTGGTCCTAGAGCCTCTGGCGCTATCCCACTAGTGTGAATTAGTGACGGAAACTTAGTCCAGGAAGATCAGTGCAAGAGGCTGCTGAACTCTCGGACCGCTATGACAAGAGCAGAGCTGCTTTGAGAGCGAATGGGGTGGGTGTGGCAGCGCAGAAAGGGAAAAGCACACCTTCAGGGCAGCTAAAACTATCACTGCCACCACCTAAACCAGTTAGCCCCAGGTTTCAGAGAAAATATTTCTCTGAGAAAATAAATGAATGTTGGGTCTATAGAGAAACTGGGCATACTGCCAGACAGTGTCCCACAAGGGCAAGCAATACGCAACAGGGGGCTAGGAAAGAAGTGGGTTGTTTGTGTGTCCCTGGAAGCTTGCCTGTGAATATGAGGGAACACATGCACCCAGTCATGGTGAATTGTGTACAGATACAAGGGTTAAGGGACACACGGGTATCCCTGACATTGGTAAAAGGGGATCTGGTAGAGCCTGGTCAGCTTATACCCAATAAATATGTCACTGTACAAGACTTTACTGGTGAGGAGAAAACATTGCCCCTCGCTAGTGTTCTCCTAGACTGGGGTGAAACAGGGGGAACTGTGCAACAGGTGGCTGTAGGCAAAACATTTGCAGTTGTTGTTATCCTTGGCAACAATCTCCAACAGGGAATGGTGTGTGCAGTTATCCGTAGCCAAGTGGGAAGGGGAAATTGTAGTTCCCTGGACCCCATAGAAGCCATTGTGGACACCACTGGGAGGCTGGTTCCCTAGCCTGTGTCTCCTGATATGGAGACTAATGAAAAGAGGGTAGAAATTTCCCCAGTAGCAATTAACCACACAGTTTCGGAGGCTTACTTCGAAGAAGGAGGGGTGACCCATTGTCAGAGGGTTAGGGATGACATTGATCCTGAGTGCCCTGATGCTAGTGCTAGGGACCCTAGTTTAGAGACTGAAGGGGACATGTCCCATGCCTTGGGAATGTGTAAGGAGTTTGCAGCTGCTCAGAAAAGTGGCCCTAGTCTACAGAAGCTGAGGGCTTGGGCAGACTCTGACGGTGCACAGGGAGGGACGGTAAACATAAGGTTTATTGGGAAAATGGACTGATGTATACTCAGGCTGTGCAGACAGAGGGAGGGGTGACAGGCAGGCAGCATGTCATTCCCCAGGGGTATCATGAGCAGTTGTTCAAGATTGCACATGATATTCCCTTGTCTAGTCATCTGGGAATCGCGCGCACTACACAGCAGTTGGCCCAGAATTTCTATTGGCCCAACTTCACCCAGCAGGTGAAAGAGTATTGCAGGTCTTGTCACCAGTGCCAAGAAATAGCGAAGGCAGGCAAGAAAACCCAAGCTGCCCTGATTCCATTGCCCATAGTGGAGAAGCCATTCCAGAGGACTGGGAATAGATACTGTGGGGCCTTTAAATAACCCCAGCTCCACTGGGAAGAGGTTCATCCTGCCTGTGGTGGATTATGCCACCCAGTACCCTAAGGCAGTCGCCCTATACTCACTGAGGACAAATAAAGTGGCAGATGCATTACTTGGGATCTTCTCCCGTGATGGATTTCCGGAGGAGGTTATCACCGATCGAAGGGGTTCCTTCACGTTGGACCTGATGAAATGTTTGTGGGAGAGGTGTGGGGTGGTGCAGAGACACATAACACTTTACCACCCGTATGCCAATGGGCTTGTGGAAAGATTTAATGGTACCCTGAAGTCAATGCTCCAAGCGTTTGCTGAACAGCATGGGAGAGACTGGGAGAAATACCTTCCCCACCTGTTGTTTGCATACAGGGAGGTGCCCCAAGAGTCAAAAGGATTTTCCCTCTTCAAACTCTTATATGGACGCCGGGTACATGAGCCCCTAGACTTGATCTGGGAGGACTGGGAAGGCAAGCACGCCACCCAGGGAACTCCCATAGTGGATTACGTCCTTAGGTTTAGGGAAAGGCTGATGGAGTTTATGGGGACAGCCCAGAGAAACCTGGCAGCTGCCCAACAGAAATAAAAATTGTGGTACAACTGCAGAGCCAGAGCTCGCTCGGACATGGTGGGTCAGGAAGTCATGGTCCTTATTCCAGTCCGGAAAGACAAGCTGCAGGCTGAGTGGGCAGGACCGTACAAAGTAGTGAGGAAAGTAAATGATGTGAACTATATCATAGTTACCTGACAGAAGACAGACAGAAAGAATGTATCATGTCAACATGATGAAGCCATATGCTAACAGGGCTGACATGGTGTTTGCAGTATGTAGTCCTGGGGAGGGGCGGACAAAGGAGACCCCCTTCTGGACATGCTGGAAGAAAGCAAGCAGTTAAATTGTGTCCTCAGCTGGCCCCAGACAAGACCCAGGAAGTAAGGGAGGTTTTAGCAGACTTTGCCCCACTGTTTAGCACCAAGCCTAGACTAACCCCCTTTGTGATGCATGATGTGGAGACAGGAATACAGATGCCCATACAGCGGATAGCATATTTGGTGTCAGAGGCTGTCCGAAAAAACATTAGGAGAGAAGTGGAGGAGATGCTGGATTTAGGGGTAATCCTGAGATCGCACAGCCCCTGGGCCTCACCCGTAGTCCTTGAGCCCAAGCCAGATGTCTCTACTTGTTTCTGTGTGGACTATCGAGAACTGAATGCAGTCACAAAGTCAGACGCCCACCCAATGCTCTGGCTGGACGAACTCCTGGACAAGTTGGGAGGGGCGACCTACCTTATGACTATTGACCTGACCAAGGGGTATTGGTAGGTCGAGTTAACTGACAGAGCTAGGGAGAGGTCGGCCTTCATCACTCCGACAGGCTTATTTGAATTTAAAGTAATGCCTTTTGGAATGAAGAACACCCTGGCCACTTTCCAAAGGTTGGTGAACCAGGTGTTAAATGATGCTGAGGAGTACGCCATGGCATACCTGGATGACACTGCCATCTTTAGTGCCAGCTGGGAAGAACACCTGTCCCACCTTAGGGAAGTGCTGGGCAGGATACATAGGGCCGGGCTCACTGTCAAAGCTAAGAAGTGCCAGGTGGCCATGGGGGGAGTGGCCTACCCCGGGCATGTGGTAGGTCGGGGACGGCTCCTTCCTAGCCAAGTAAAAATAGAGGATGATCAAGGGTGGCCCAGACCAGAAACGCAGAAGCGGGTCAGGAGTTTTCTAGGGACAGCAGGGTACTATAGGAAATTTGTACCCAATTACAGTGCCCTGGCTGCTCCCCTATCTGACCTGGTAAAGAAAAGGATGCCTAAGAAAATTACCTGGGAACCAGTCTGTGAAAAAGTCGTTACCCGACTGAAGAAGGCACTGTGCAGTGCTCCTGTATTGGCAAGTCCTGACTATAACAGACCCTTTATAGTTCAGACTGACACCTCAGATGTGGGTATTGGGGTAGTACTGGGTCAGACATCCAACCAAGGGAAAGATCACCCGGTAGTGTACCTGAGTAAAAAGTTACTTCCCAGGAAGCGGGCATACTCTACTGTGGAAAAAAGAGTGTCTTGCCATAGTGTGGGCCCTAAAGAAGTTAAAGGCATACTTATATGGGCAGCATTTTGTGGTACAAACTGACCACAACCCCCTCATTTGGTTGAAGCAAATGGGAAAAACTAATGGTAGACTATTAAGGTGGAGTCTTGCCTTATAAGGGTATGACATGACAATCTTACATAGGGCTGGAGCAACCAATCAGAACGCTGATGGCCTTTCGCGTTTGTATGAGGAATGAACTGATTTGGGAAGCTCATCCCATGCAGGGGATAGAGTCCCCAAATTCAGTCTAGGTGGGGAGGACTGTGACGCTTGGCCAGCTCATTGTGATTGCTCTATGATTTTTGTAATATAGAATATAGTGTGTGATTGTCAGTGCTTCCATGAATGCCACCCCCCCCCCCCGCAGGTTTCAGAGAAGCAACAGGATATGTTAACCTGAAACCAGGAAGTAATTAAAAACTAGAGAGACATAATTAAGGGTCTCCTGTTTCTGACTTAATTAGAGCTGACCCACCTACCAGAATATAGGACTCGTAAACTTTTATGACATCTTAGAGGGAAAAAACAAGTTTTATACCATGGTGTGATAGTCATAAATATCCTTTGATTCCTTGGGAGAGCAGGAAACCACAGAAGATCAAAGGAAAGGCTTGATGAAAAGACAGACTTATAATTTGGGAAATGAGTTTTGCTGATGTCACCTTATTTAATATATCTCCTGAGAGGACATCCTGTTTTATATATTTTTTATATTCTAAAAGGAGGAGCATCACAGAAGGGGTGGAGACACAGAGTTTAAATTGTATTCTGTATTTCACCGAGACACTTTTTTTTTGGACTTTTAGAAACAACATCTAACTTTAAGCACTGTAAGAAGGTATACATTAGATAGAAAAAGTCTAACTGTATGTTGGTAGGAGTTTGTACTTTTCCTTGTTTTCTTTTAAGTGATTGTATGCTTTGTGATATATTGTTCTGTGTTTACATTTTAGATATTTTATCCATTTTTAAGTAAATCTATATTTAAAGATACTGCCTGTGTCTTCCATGTTCTCCTTTTTGCACGTGATGTATGGAGGGTTAAGACTGACAGCTGTTCATAAGCTTAATGGTGTTACCAAATTGCGAAAAGGTAAGAATATACCTAAGGCCTTTTACAGAGTTTTAAAGAGTTAATTTTGGATACCTGGTTAGGTGCCCTTAAGCGAAGGATAGCTGGCATCCCTTGAAGAACAGACTGTCTGAGCCTGTACATTTGGGTATGATAGCATAAGGTTCACAGTTTGAATCCCCCAGAACTTGAGACTAAAGGTGATTTGGACCCACAAGCAGACAGGAGGGTTACCCTGTTCTGTTAGCTGTTCACAATACTGTGCTCGGAGGTTGGCACTGTGGAGCAGAGGGCCTGACCTGCTTAGTGGGTTTGTGACACCCTCTAGTCCTCCCTTAGCTGGCCCACCCTTGAAGGGAGGTTCCAACAAAAAATGCTCTCCTTCCTCCACAAGATACACCTGAATTTGCTGCCACCAAGCGTGATTTCTCTCTTCCCCTTCGCTACTGCCATGCGGGCAACTAAAGGGGCCTCAAGTATGGTTTTCGACACCTCTTTCTACCACACTAAGCAAGCTCAGAACTCGATCACCTATAAGGGCACTAAGCTGTACAACCCATTGCCCCCCCAATATCCAAGCCCATAGGTCCATCCACACCTTCAACTCCTACCTCAAAGTTCACATACTCAATTCTTTCATCTGCAGCTGCCCCGGATGGCTCTCCAGCTAAACCCAGCAGCTCTTCACCTTGCTTATCTCTAGTCCCCCTTGCTTTACTCTAGTCCCTGTTACCCCCTCCCTCCTCCCCCACACCCATCCTCCCTACCCTTTGCCCCCCCTTAACTTAGTTTTCACTCCCACCACCCAGTCCTAGCCTAAGTTTCTTCATATTTCAATCATGGACCTGATTACAATCAACCACAAAAGTCTTGCACTTTCTCCACCTCTGGTACTTAGGTTACTGACCCCTCTATATCCCATCCCTTCTCTTTCCTGCTCTCCATATGTTACACACGTAAATGTCCGTGCCAGTCTATGTGCTCCTTTCTTTTTACTTTATTGTAATCGATTGCTTCATGTTTTTCAGTTTATGAAAATTGCTGTATCTGTTAGACAACTGTTAGTCTTTGACATTGTTCTGTATATCTAAACCACTTGTTTGGATTGTTTCCCCTGTATAGATCTTGTTTCTGTTAGACTCTGTTTTGTATTGTCATACCTTCTTGGTATCTCTTACACTGGATGCTTGTGAAAACGGGCATTTTTGCTCACATACCTTCCAGTATACAAATAAAGATTGATTGACTGATGTATATACTGCAGGCGCAAAAGCTTCCCAGAGTCCACAGCAGAAGGCTGAAGGGCCAAGGTGGATACCATGTTCTTCAGCAGAGACTTAAAAGAAAGATCTCTGACCACAGGCTCAGCTGATGTAGAGGGCTTACTTTCTAGCCTGTAAAATGAGTCTTTGTCCAGGGACCACTACCACCTCAGACTGGGAGGGTGGGGTGGGAGAGGTGACAGATGGAATGATTGAGGGAAGTAGAGTATTAGAGGGATTGAGGGTGCTAAAAGTGGACAAGGCACCAGGGCCAGATGGTATCCACCCCAAGGTGCTGAGGGAGATGGCAGAGGTGCTAATGGAACCACTGGCGGATCTGTTCAACACCTCCCTGGATATGGGATGTGTGCCTCAGGACTGGAGGATGGCCCATGTGGTGCCGATACACAAGAGTAGCCCAAGGGATGAACTGGGCAATTATCAGCTGATCAGCCTCACTTCCATAGTGGGCATGCTTATGGAGATGATACTGAAGGAGAGGCTGGTGTCATTTCTAGAGTACAATTACTTCCAGGATGTGAGGCAGCATGGGTTTGTATCGGGGAAGTTCTGTCAAACTAACCTAATACAATATTACAACTGGGTAACAAAAAGAGCTGGATAAAGGCCATGCAGTGGATGTTCTCTACTTGGAATTCAGCAAGGCCTTTGATTCAGTACCTCATGGGCAGCTTGGAGGAAAGCTAACTGGCATGGGAGTGGGGGTGAAGATGGCAAACTGGATTACACACTGGCTGCGTGGCAGGCTACAACAGGTGGTGGTGGTGGGGAATTCTCAACACCTAGACCAGTGATGAGCAGGGTGCCGCAGGGCTTGGTGCTGGGCCCAGTGTTATCTGGGCTCTTCATCTCTGACATCATGCATGGAGTGGTGAGCAGGGTAAGTCTGTTTTCAGATGATACCAAAATGGGTGCAGTAGTGGAGAAGGGATGGAAGCAACAGCAGAAGGACCTAACCAAACTGGAGGAGTGGTCAGAGAGGTGGCAGCTGGGGTTTAATATGAAGAAGTGTAAGGTTATGCACTTTTGGGCAAAGAACCCAAGGAGAGAATACTGGTTTTGGGAGTGTGTGAAGCTGGGGATCACTGAGGAGGAGAAGGACCTAGAGGTGATGGTAACAGGGAGCATGAACAATTCTTCCCAATGCAAGAAAGTGGCAGCGAAGGTGAACAAGATGCTGGGGTGTATAGCAAAGGGGTTCTCATCTAGGTGGAGGGAGGTGATCTTGTCCCTATACAGGTCACTGGTTAGGCCACACTTGGAGTACTGTGTGCAGTTCTGGAGGCCATTCCTTAGGCGGGATATCAAGCTACTGGAGGGACAGCAGTGGAAGGCAACAAGGATGATACAGGAAATGGAGAGGAGAGACTACGAGAATAGGCTGGGGGAACTGAATATGTACACCCTGGTGGACAGGAGGCATAGGGATGTCATGGTTGGAACTTTCAAGTATCTGAGGGGAATCAACAAGGATGGAGCCGACAGGGTTTTTAAACAGAGGAAGGGAAGGGACACTAGAGGGCATGAGCTAAGAATACAGCGGGGGAAGATTTAGGAGGTAGATGAGGAGGCATTACTTCACAGAGAGAGAGAGAGAGAGGAGAAAAAATTACTCACCCTAGTAATATTGTTTCTTCTAATGGAGTCTTGCTATATTATGACATATGCAGTGAGTCCCAACCTTCGAACTGCTCACTGCTCCGGAGGTGAAAGAGTTAACTTTCCATGCCAGGCATGGAACTTTGAGCACGAGCTCGGTTGAAAACTCTGTCTGTTGTTCTTCAAACTCAAACTGTCAGATCTTTACGAGCAAAACTCACTAAGGTTCTGTGTGGAAGCTGTAAACCTACACTAGCCAACTGGCTACTAAATATAAGAACACATTTTTTGGTCCCAAAACAAAGACTCAAGTCAGGGGATCCAAAAAATGAAAAACACAACACCCAATCACCCCAAAAAGGAGGGGTGAAAACAAGGTAGGCATCTACGAAGTGCCAACACTGCACTGCCCACCCACATCCCAAAAGCAGAGGTTCTGAGAGGGGCAGGCAGGGGGGGAGGTCATAATATAGCAAGACTCCATTAGAAGAAACAACATTACTAAGGAGAGTAATTTTTTCTTCAAACAACATGAAGTCTTGCTATATTATGACATATGCAGACTACACAGCAGTATGTCCATGGAGGAGGGACAGAACCTACTTAGGAAATAGGCTCTGAAGCACAGCTGTGCCAAACCGAGCATCACTCCTAGCCTGGATGTCCAGGGAGTAATGTTTGGTAAAAGTGTGAACTGTTTTCCAGGTAGCTGCTTGACATATCTCTAGGATAGGGATGTCCCTGGCAGCAGCCAGGGACGCAGCTGTACCTCTGGTAGAGTGAGCCCTCAGGCCTGAGGGAGGAATCTACCCAGTTTTTCATAGCAAAATTGATACAAGAGACAATCCACCTGGCAATGGATCTTTTGTGGCAGGTTTCTTACCAACCTCACCATAAGTGAGGAACAGTTGAGGGAGTCAAACCCAGACCCTTGGTACGTTCTATGTAGTAACTAAGGGCTCTTTTGACATCTAAACTGTGCAGTCTCCTCTCGCCAGAGGAGGAATGGTCAGTGAAGTACACAGGAGAGACACAGATTGATTAAGGTGAAGTCTGAAACCACCTTAGGCAAGAACTTCTGTTAGTCCTGGGGACCACCTTATCTCTATGAAAGGAGATAAAATCAGGCTCCACTGACAATGCTTGTAATTCACTTATGCGCCTGGCAGAAGTGATGGCTACCAAAAACAGTTTTCAAGTCAAGTACTTAAGCTCTGCTGAAGACAAGGGCTCAAAAGGGGGTTGCATAAGCTGGGCAATGCAAATATTAAGATACCAGGCAGGGGCAGGGTCCCTGAATGGAGGGTTGGTGTGAAGTAACCCCTTGAAAAACTTGGAGAATACAGGATGAGCTGAAAGAGAAGAGGGTTTACCTGCTGATAAGAAAGACACGGCTGCCTGGTGCACTTTTAGGGTAGCTGGTCTCAGCCCCAAAGTATTCAAATGCACCATATAATCCAGGACTGTGGGTAAGTCAGCAGATTCTGGGGAAATATGCTTGCCAGAGCACCATATGGAAAATCTCTTCCATTTGGAATTACACATAGCTCTGGTGGAAGGCTTCCTAGAAGCCTTCAAGATATCCAATACACTTTGGGAGAGGTGTAGGTCAGCAAACTCTAATTCTTCAAGAGCCAGGCCTCGAGATTGAGAGATTTGAGGTTTGGGTACCAAACTCTCTCCTGAGCACAGGTTAACAGGTTGTGATTCCTGGGAAGACACAGGGGAAGGTGGACTGCTAAGGACATAAGGAGTGGGTACCAGGGCTGTCTGGCCCAATCTGGAGCAATCAGGATCATCTTGCAGGGTTGAGATCTGATTTTGACTAGCACCTTGAACAGAAGAGGAAGGGGAAAGCATAGAGAAACTTCCCTTCCCAACTGAGAAGGAAGGCATCCAGAGGGACTGAGCCCAACACTGGGGGCCTGCAGCAAAAAAGGGGAAGTTGGTGATTGTCTGGGGCTGCAAAAAGATCTATCTGTGGGGTGCCCCATCTGGCAAATACTACCTCCAGTACTAGGGGATCCAGTGACCATTCGTGATGGCCCTGGGAAATCCTGCTGAGAGCATCTGCCAGGACATTGTCCTTGCCTGGGAGGTGAACTGCCGTAAGGGAGGTGTTCAGGGAATAAGCCAGAGACCACAACTTCATTGCTTCAGTGCACAAGGCCGTAGACCGAGTAGCTCCTTGCTTGTTGATGTACCACATTGTAGTGGTGTTGTCTGTTCTGACCTGTACAACTTTGTTCTGAACAGATGTGGAAAAAAACTTGAAGTGCTAGAAAAACTGCTCTGAGTTCCAACAGATTGATGTGGAGCAGAGATTCCTGAGGGGACCACAATCCCTGGGTAGTGAGGTCACCCATGTGAGCTCCCCTACCCAAGAGGGATGCATCTGTAGTAAGGATTAAGGAGTGAGACAGAGGGGTGAAGGGGACCCCCCTGTCTCAGATTGCTCTGGTCCTGCCACCACTGAAGGGCTTGGATCAGGGTTCGAGTCACTGGGATCAATTTGGCTAGAGGGTCTCTCCTTTGAGACCAAAAGGCTCTCAAATGGAACTGGATGTCCTCATCTGAAATCTTGCTCCCTGCACTACTGCTGTAGAAGCAGCCATGTGCCCCAGGAGCTGCAGAAAATGCCTTGCTGGTCGAGAGACCTGCAGGGTGAAAGAGGAGGCCAGAGAGACCAGGGTCCTTGCTCTTTCTAGAGGAAGGAAGGCTCTGGCCTCTTTTGTGTTCAGTTCTGCACCTATGAAGGTGAGAAGCTGGACAGGCTCTAGAACTGACTTTGGAAGATTGAGAAGGAAACCTAGAGATGTGAGCAGTTGCTGAGTTACCTGAAGGTGTAGTTTGATTTGGTCTGGAGACTGGCCTACTATGAGCCAGTCATCCAGGTAAGGAAAGATGGCAATCTTTTGCCTTCTTAAGTGGGCAACTGCTACTGCCAGGCATTTTGTGAATACCCTCGGGGCAGAGGTGAGGCCGAAGGGCATTGCTCTGAACTGGTAATGGCCTGAGTGCAGTTCGAATCTGAGGTACTTTCGATGGGAGCTTCTAATAAGAACATGGAAGTAGTCATCCTTGAGGTCCAGGGACACTAGCCAGTCCCCTGGCCTTAGAGAGGGTAAAATAATTCCCAGAGTCACCATTTTGAATTTTGGTTTTAAAAGGTGCTTGTTTAGGTATCTGAGATCCAGGATGGGCCGCCATTCTCCTGTCTTTTTTGGGGTAAGAAAGTACCTGGAGTACAACCCTTTGCCCTGGTGTAGGGGTGGAACCCTTTCCACAGCTCTGAGAGCCAGGATGGTAGAAACTTCTGTTTCTAGGGCAAGTGCCTCTGATGGATTTGCAGGTGGAAAGGACCTGGTTCTCATCTTTGGAAATTTTTTGAAGCTGAGAACCAGTCCCTGGCTTACTACTTCCAGGACCCACTTGTCTGATGTTAAAGACTTCCAGTCCTGGACAAAGTAAGCCAGCCTGCTCCCTACAGGTAGTGGAGAATCGGCCCTGGCCACCCCATCAGGGTGCCTGCTTGGCAGGGGCTTTAGGCTGAGGGGTGGAAGCAGGTCTGCTTGTACCCGTCTGCCTCTCCCTCTAAAGAACCCCCTCTGGGCATAAGCTGAAGAGGAGGCCTGGGCTTGGTAAAAAGGCCTATGAAAAGGTCTGCCCCTGCCCCTGGAAGGCTGCCTTTGAGGAGTGGCCTGCCTTTCCTTGGCCTGTGCACTCCTATAGGTGGTCCTACACTCATCCATTTTCTTTCATGTAATTCTCTGTCTGCTCCCGAACAGAGAATTACCCACAACAGGAAAATCCATGGCCTTAGTCTGGGTATCTCTCGACAGGCTGTACATCTGAGCCAAGCCATCCTGCGAAGAGCCACAGATGTACCCATGACTCTTGATGACACATCATTAGAGTCCACTGCAGCATGAAATTGCACCTTAGATGCCTCAATACCATCAGCAGCCACCTGCTCCAGCTCCCTGGCAAGCTTGCCAGGGACCTACTTTGCTAGAGCCATAACGGTGTCCCATCTGGATTTCTGGTATCTATCAACATAAGCCATATAATTTGCCTGTCTGAGTCCCAAGGATGCTGCCATGTACTGTTTCTTTGCCATGGCATCAATCCTCCTGGAGTCCTTGTCAGGGGGGTGTGAAGCCAAGGGAATATTTGCCTTGTCACAGGCTGTAGCCTGCACTACCCCAACATGGCTGCATTGTTGTGTAAGGAACTCCGTATTAGAGCCTGACAATGTGTACCTCTTGTCCATTCTTTTATCCACAGGAGGTATAGTGTGAGGAGTTTTTAGAATTTTTACTGTCTGTTTCCCAAAAGATTTATGCAAAGGAATAGACAGTCTCCTAGACTCTGGGATATCCATCATTTCTACATAGTCAGGCTCCTCTTGATCATCCACAGCTTCCTCCATAGGGAGCTGGAGGGTTTCAGCCACTTTTTTATAAAACATAAAATGAGAGGGGACTCAGAAAGCCTAGGGGAGACACTCCTGAAGGTCTGTCTGGGAGATGTCCGTTCAATGGGCACATTCAGACTTTCAAATCCATTCACTCTCCTCATTCTCTTCCCCTCCTCCGGTTCATAAAATTCCTCTAAATCATATTCTTGAACCGTTGGAACCAACGAACAGTATGCTTACTTTGATGGTGCCGGTTCGGTCGGAACCGGGAAAGCGATTGGACAATTTTAATCGCTTTGGCTATTTTTTCAGCGGTTGGAGATGGAAATTTTGGCTCCACACCTGCTGATTTTCTAGTCCTTTTTGCTGGAACTGACTCCTCCAAGTCGGCTCTCCTTTTGCCCGAGGAAGTCTTGCCCTGGTCAGAGGGCACTCCCTCCGGTTCGGTTACAACTGAACCGGGCTGGCCATCCGGGTCAGCAGACTTCTTGGCCTCCCTTTTCCTGAGCCTACCAACTCTCTTATCCAGGGTAGCTGCAGGAAAATTTTTGCAAATCTGGCAGTCTGCATTGAGGTGGTCAAACCCCAGACAATAAACACAGGTGGTGTGGGGGTCAGCCTTGTAAAGGCTTCCCCACAAACACTGCAGTGTTGAAACAGTGGGCCGGTTTTTCTTTTGGGTTTCTCAGACATAGTGCCAGCCTAACCAAAACTTGCCCGCTTATGGAAATCATAAGCAAGACTCTCTTATCAGTTCCCAACCGTGTCACGGGTCGTGGAAAAAACCGTAATGAAATCCGTTCTTTTTAGAACCGATAAGAACCAGGAATCGCACTCTAAAAGACAGATTAATGTATTTACAACAACCTGATCGGTTCAAACCGAACCGATAATACCGTTACAAGTTCCACACAGAAAGTAAATGTAAAACCTATCTAGTACTTATGATACCACAGACAGAGCTTGAACCGACCGGTTATGCTTTTAAATTCAGTTAAAAACTGAAAATTAATACTTTAACCGACAAATGAACCGAGCAGAAGGAGAAATCTCCGGAGCGACTGTTCAGTGAGGTGGAGTAAAGAATCTGACAGTTTGAGTTTGAAGAACAACAGACAGAGTTTTCAACCAAGCTTGTGCTCAAAGTTCCATGCCTGGCATGGATAGTTAACTCTTTCACCTCCGGAGCAGTGAGCAGTTCGAAGGTTGGGACTCACTGCATATGTCATAATATAGCAAGACTTCATGTTGTTTTAAAGTGGTGTTGAAGTGGAACGCCCTACCAGAGACAGTGATATCATGCAAAACTGTGGGTAGCTTTAAAAGGGCATGGGATAGAGAACAGGGGAAAGTATGGATGGGTGAGGCTGAGAATGGTCAAGGGCCAACAAAAGGGGAGGGGGTGAGGCAGCTGCAACTTACGGGAGCTAGCTGCACACTCGAGCAGACATTGCTAGACCAGGACATCTGTTTCTGCTGGCACATTCATATGTTTGTATGTATGTCTTGTGACACATGTAGATCAGGATCAGACTCTTCCAATTCCCCGTCTACCCCACAAGGGTCAGCAAAGATAGGAAAAGAGGGAGGGAGCACCAGAAGCGTCACCCCTGGAATTGGCATCAAGAACCCGGCACTCGATTCAGTGCTGGCACCGAACGCAGCAACAGCGCTGGATGAGGACTCAGGATCCCCAACCCCGACACTGGGATGCCAGAAAGCCATGACACCATTGGAGACTCCCTGTAAGAGCTGAAAAAAGGAGGAGGAGGAGAATGCAGTACCTGTGCTGGCCCCTGTGCTGCAGCCGTGTGAGGGGGGGAAGGCACAAGGGAATGGCATTGAAGAAGGCACCACGCAATCAACTTGACCCAACCACCCTGACCGCAGACCAATGGCCCGAAGGCCCCGGGACCGAGTCTGCAGGTAAGGGCAGTCGGGACAGCCGCTGAACCCACTGCTCCATAAGAATGGCCCAATGTTGAAACTGCTCATCGGAGGCCCCCCTCCCCGAGGGGTGGGGAGGGGCCCCTGAGTTGAGGATCATGGCCGCCAGGGACATAGGACACTGAAGACCCCAAAGTAGTTGGAGTTGGCCTACTGTCCCCCGCCACCAACAATCTCTGCGCAGACATACCAGACGGCAACCTCAAGCAGTACCGCTTCTTCTTTAACTGGTGGAAGGAAGAAGAGCTTGAGCAGCACCGGGTCCCAGACCGGGATCAGGCCTGATTCTTTTTGTGCTTTCAGAAGGACTGTCTCTCATCACGAGTACTAGACATCAAGTGGTCAGACCCCCCCTCTGAAAAGGGTGGCGGACCAGACCAGACCCAGCCCCACTGCCAGAACAGCTTTCAAGCGAAGTCTCCATACTGTCACCAGCACCATTCATGGTTGACTCCGATGGCAGGCTGAAGAATTATTTTTACTTCTTTTTCTCGCTCTCTTTGTTTTTAAAATAAAGAACACCATTAAGGATTGTCGTCAAGGCACAGGTCAGGAAGCATAGGAAAACCAGGAGCAGTTGTAGAATTCATCAAAAATATGTATTTACACTAGCAGTAACATAAAAAAAATAAACTTGTTCAGTATAACTATTTACAAAGGCAAAATAAAACAGAGAACATTGTCAGAATTTTTCTCCAATCTGTGTCCCTTTTCTCTCTTTCTTAAGCAACTGCAGCTCAGCTCTCTTATAAGTCCTTCCAACTCCCATTTTTAACAAGCATCCTCTTCTTGTAACAGGCATATACAGCTAGAACACAATGTCCCTGAGCTGAGGCCCCTTTTCCACAACTCTTCAGCAAAAGGCTTAAAAATTTGCACTCATGTAACCTCTTGAATTCCCAATAGCTTCTTGCAATCATCTCAAAATATAATTATATACATTTCAACAGTAACACTATATATTTTCTAAACAAAGGGATCCCAATATTAGTTACATTTCCACATAATGATCTGCATATATTTTTATATTAGTACATATGAAAGGGAGGAAAAAGACAGACAGCAAGGGAAGACAGATACAGTGAGAGGCAAAGAATTGCGAGACTGTCAGGGGGATCAAATCCTAGGTCTCACAAGAAAATTTGGTTGCACAACCAGACATACAAGAGACAGAAAAGGCGTAGAACAGATACAGTATTTGTATTCAAACTCTTTCCATAACTGGGACAGGGGGTCCTATTCCACCCTGTCACATACACCCCCCCTCCTTAAGAGGGAACCTGTTTTATTAAATGGGTTTCCAAAACTTTTTATAAATTCTCTGCTAACAACTGCTGCTTTCAGAAATTAAGCACATGTGCATTATCTGTTTTTTTCCATAATTGTACAGCAAACAGTAAAGATCAAACTCGTACATTTGTTTTTCAACCTTCAGAATCCTCAATTCCTGATCCATATCTTGACAGAAAATCAACACTGCTATTCTCTTTACCAGATTTGTGCATTACTAACATACTAAAATGCCAGCAGAATAGGCCTAACGGTCTTTCGTGTCTGCTTGTTTGGTCAGTCCCCAACCTGGGTGCTGACCTTGCTGTCCCCCTCGCCTTCTCTGGCTTCTCCCTTCCCAGTTCCAGATATTCTTGCTGCATTGGATTTTGCTTCCAGAACCCTTCCCCTGTACCTGTCCCACCCCCTCTTGAACCCCTCCACTGTCTCTGTCTCCACCAGCCCCCTAGGCAGTGCATTCCATGGCTCCACCACCCTCTCAGTGAAGTAGCACCTCCTCTTCTCCCTGAATCTTCCCCTCCAGCTTCCAGCCATGCCTCTAGTGGCCCCTTCCTCCTTCCTTCAAGCACCCTGACTGTTCCTCCCTATTTACCCTCTTCATGTACCTAAAGACCTTATCATGTCCCCCGGTCCCTTCTCTCTCTCCAATGTGTACATATTTAGCTCTTCGAGCCTCTCCTCATAGGTCCTGTCCCCAAGCCCCAAATCATTTTGGTTGCCCTCCTCTGGACCCTCTCCAGGAGTTAATGTCCCGCTTTAAGTGTGGCCTCAAAACTGCATGCAGTACTCAGGTGCTGGCCTCACAAGCAGTTATACAGAGGAGTATCACTTCCTCCTTCTGGAGGTGATCCCCCTAGCGATGCATCCCAGCATACTGTTGGCCTTGGCTGCTGCCCTCCTACAAGTCTCAGAGTTGTTCATCTTGACATCCACCACCACCCCCAGGTCCCTCTCAGCCATCGAGACTTGTAGCATTTCCCCCAGGGTGTACACTTGACCTGGGTTTCTGGCCCCCAGGTGGAGTACCTTGCATTTCCCTGCATTGAACCTCAGCTTCCACTTTCTAGACCATCTTTCCAGAGCCTCGAGGTCCCCCTGTAGGGCCACCCTCCCCTCCTCCCCATCCACCACCGCCCCCAGTTTCGAGTCATCTGCAAAGAGACTCATCTCACTCCTGATTCCTGTCCTTATGTCAGATACGTAGGCGTTGAACAGAAGGGGCCCAAGGACTGATCCCTGTGGGACCCCACTAATGACCCTCCTTGGGGATGAGACTATCCCACCAACTACGACCCTCTGGGTCCAGTCCTGGAGCCAATTGCCTATCCATCTGATCATCTGGTTCCCCATGAATTTAAATGGCTGTAGTGCCAGGTACCACCTTTTGTTTCTGGAATTTTTACCTTTCATTTAGTTAAGCCAACAGAGAGGATTGTGATCTGTTACAAGAACAAAGTCAGTTCCTAGTAAATAAAACTTAAGGGCCTCCATGGCCCACTTTGCTGCTAAAAGTACAGTTACGTAAGAACTTACCGTAACAGAAGATAAACAGGAGCTCTTGCAGCAGATAATACCATTAGGACTAATGCTGCCAGGTGTTAGGACCCCACGGAAAAATCTTGTAGCTAGCAGTCTGTAGCGGAGGACCGTGCCCGATGTCAGATGTGGTATAAAGGGGGGTGGTCCCCTGGCACCATCTCAGTTCTCCTGCCAGAGACCGGGCTGAAAGGAAAGGAGAACCAGACAGGATCTCCCCAACCCTAAATAAGGGTACGACACAAAATTCTTGGGGGATGGAGGGTGGGAAAGCCACTTACTGCAAGAACTCCTCTTGAGGATCTACTGTTATGGTAAGTTCTTACGCAACTGTACTATCTGACTTTGAGGGGGAGCTCTTGCAGCAGGTAATACCATTAGGACTGAGTCCCAAGCAGTACCCAAGAATAGACCCAGGTCTAATGGGAGGGGGAGAAGAAACATAAAGACTGAACAGTTTCAAGAGAGAAGGCCCTGCAGGATGGCCATTCCAAAACCTGCTCTCCTCCGGGAAGCAATGTCGAAGCTGTAATGCCTAACAAAGGTATGGACTGTGCTCCATGTTGCGGCAGCACAAATATCTGCCGAGGATACGTTCCTTAGGGAAGCGAACAAGGTAGCCACAGCCCTGGTGGGATGACCCTTGACCGTACCCGGCAAGGGCTTACCATGATGTTAGTAACAGAAAGAAATACAGTTCACTAACCAACATGTTAGAGACTGTTTGGAGACAGGAGTCCCTGTCATCCTGTGTGCAAAAGAAACGAACAACTGGTTCGACTTCCTAGTTGCACTGGTTCTGTGGATGTAATAGTGAAGAATCCTATGCACATCCAGAGTATGTAACAAGGCCTTGCTTTGATTAGAGAACTCCGGATAATAAACCAGAAGGTTAATGTCCTGGTTCAGAGTCAAAGCGGACACTACCTTAGGTAGAAACTTAGGATTCGTGCGCATGGTCACCCTGTCCCTATGGAAAGTAAGATAAGGCTTCTTACACAAAAGGGCCTGAAGCTCAGAAATCCTTCGAGTGGAAGTAATAGCAACTAAAAATAATGCTTTCCATGAGAGAAAGCATAGCTCGCAAGACGCGGCTTGTTCGAAAGGAGGCAGGGTGAGCTTCTCGAGAATGAAAAGCAAATCCCATGGTGGGACAGGGTCCCTCCTGGGAGGTTTGATGTGAAGGACCCCTCGAAGAAATGTCTTGCACACATTAAGCTGTGCCAGAGTCCTCTCCCCATATGATGCATGGTAAGCTGAGACCGCACACATATGTACCTTGATGGACGAGTAGATTAGGCCCAAGTCCATGAGGTGGAGAAGATAATCCAGCACATGCTTGACTGGACAATCCAGAGAATCTAGGGCACAAGCCACTGCCCAGAGGCAAAAACACTTCCACATAATGGCATAAGTTGCCCTAGTGGAGGGTTTCCTTGCTGACACCAGGACCTCTGCCACCTTGCTTGACAACCCTGATCTTTCTTCTGCTAAGATTGCAGGAGCCAGGCATGCAGATGAAGAGATTGCAAAGCAGGATGGACCAGTGTCCCTGTTCTTGAGACAGCAAGTGGGTGGAGAGTGGCAACTGTACAGGGAGTTCCGAGGTCAGTTGCTGCAGCAGCAGGTACCAAATTTGCCGAGGCCAAAGAGTGGCTACCAGAATCATTCTGGCTGCCTCTGACTGCAATTTGAGCAGCACTCTCTGAATGAGAGGGAAGGCAGGGAAGACATAGCGGAACCTCCCTGTCCAGGAGAGGGACAATGCATCTCGCCAGAAAACATCAGACCCTGGATTGAGCGAGCAGAAATTTAGCAGTTTGGCATTGCACGGGGATGCAAATAGGTCCAGTTCTGGATGGCCCCAGTGACCGAAGAGGTCTTCTGTGACCTCCTGGAGAAATTTACACTTGTGGTTCAGAGAATGAGAGTGACAGAGACTGTCGGTGAAAATGTTCTGGTTTCCTGGCAGGTGTACAGCCGTGAGATCCAGACGATGTTCTACTGCCCAGTCCCACACTCTCATGGCCTCCCTGCAAAGGGGGTATGACTGAGTGCCCCCTTACTTGCTGATGTAGAAGACAACCGGGATGTTGTCTGACTGCACCAAAAGAGAACCTGGAGAGATCTGGTCCTGAAAAGCCATCAAGGCATACAGAACAGCTCTCAATTCCAGAACATTTATGTGTAGAATGTGCTCTGTGGGGTACCATGACCCTCTGGTTCTGTGATACTCTAGGTGAGCCCCCCCCCATCCTGACAATGAAGCATCTGTCATTAAAGTTTGTGATGGAGGCAGTCTCTAAAAGGAGACACCTTCTTCTAGATGTGGGGGACTGAGCCACTACTCGAGGGAGTGACAGACCTCCACTGAGATTCGAACCTGTTGGTCCAAATCATCCACCGTTTGGTCCTACTGGACCTTGAAGTGCCACTGCAGAACTCTCATGTGAAGTCTGCCGAGGGGAACCGTAGGATTGGCCGCAGCCATGTGGCCCAGTAGCTGAAGGATAACCCTCACCAGAACAGAGGAAGACTGCTTGGACCCTGCGCTCCAGGTCCATCAAGCGATCTGCCCTGTCCGGAGGCAAGAAAGCCTTCCCCTGAACAGTATCCAGGATGGCCTCTATGTATTGCAACTGCTGGGAAGGCCTGGGTTGTGATTTTGGCTGATTTATGGTGATGCCCAGGGAGAGAAAAAGGTTCTCTGTCTCTTCTAGGGTCACCGTTAGCTGGCTTTCTGACTTGGCTGATAGAAGCTAGTCGTCTAGGTAAGGGTAGACAAAGTGGCCTTTCTTCCTGAGAGCTGCCACCACTACTGCCAGGTACTTGGTAAAAACCCTGGGTGCCGAAGGCAGTACCCTGAATTGGTAATGCTGATCCTGAAACCTGAATCAGAAGAATCGTCTGTGGGAAGGCTAGACCTTGATTTGCATGCAGGCGTCCTGCATAGCTAGGGAGCATAACCAATTTCCTTGTTGGAGGAGGGGGAACAGGCTTGCCAGCGTCACCATCTGGAACCGCTGGTATTTGATGGAAAGATTAAGCTGACTTAAATCCAGGATGGGGAGAAAGTCTCCTATTTTCTTTGGGACTAGAAAGAAACGGGAGTAAAAACCCTTGCCCCGCTGATGGTGAGGAATGGGCTGGATGGTTCTTTTGTAGAGCAGCTGCTGGATTTCGGCTGCCAGTAGTTCTGCATGAGCCGGTAGACAATGGATTGGTGGAGGTTGTCCAGTAGAATGCTGAGGAATTCTAATGAGTAACCTCTCAGAATGGTGTCTAGCACCTATTGATCCGTGGTTATGCTGGACCATTCTGCATGGTAAAGGGAGAATCTCCCTCCCACTCTCATCTTGCATCTCCCAAGGGGAAGGAGGGAGATGCAGCAAGTCAGGCAGTGGAGGGAAGGGGACACTGTGCCCTAGGAGCTCTGGGCTGCTTGGGGCCTGGGGCGCCCTGAGGGGCAGAATGACCACGTCTTTTGAATCCCTTCACCTGGGACTGCTTCCCTCCTTGTCCCTGACCCTTACGAAAAGGACAGTGATGGGGGCCCTAAGGTACTGACTTGTATATCCGCTACGGCTTTACCTGAGTACTGAAGTTCTTTGACCAAAGATTTGACTTCTGGGCCAAACAAAATGGGGCCCTGGAAGGGAGCGTCCAGGATACAGTCCTGGAAATCTTGGCTGAACTCAGAGAGCCTGAGCCAGGAATGTCTCCTCAGGAAGACACCTGTTGTCGCGGCCTAGGAGGCCATATCTACAGAATCGTATGAACATCTGAGAATATGTTTGTCCATGTCAGCACCTGACTGGGCAAAGGCTAAGATCTCTTCTTTTGTGTGGGAGTCGAGGAGAGTCTTAACCAACTCAAGGGTTTTTTGCCACAAGGATTCTTGGTATGTCACCATATGGGCGAGAAAATTTAAGGACCATATTGAGCCCGTAGCTGGGGTTAAAACCTTCTGCCCCAACTGTCCATTCTCTTGGATTCAGGATCTGGTGGTTGGGAGCTCAAGTGTTTAGCCTGGCTACCTCTGCTGTGATCGGCTGTAAGCACCAGAGAGTTGGCCTTTGGGTTCTCCCTCAGAAAGGGTTCCGCCTTAGGGGGTTTGTACAGTCTGTCTGCCTTCTTTGGGATGGCAAGAGTGGACAACGGTTTGTGCCATGTGATTATGGTGACATCCTGGAATGGCTCAACGAGAGGTGGAATGACCAGAGGCTTTGAAGCCTTGGACCCCAGAAATTTAGCCAGGCATCTGCATTCTGGGTCCAGTTCTTCTGTGTCCCATTCATAGATAGACTGGATGTGACGCATAATGTCTAAAAACGATGTGTCATCTGGAGGGGACCTTGAAGAGTTCCTAGGGCCCAGAGAGGGTGGAACCAAGTCTTCTTCCTCTGAGGACTCCAGAGATGAGGGGCTAGCAATCCCATCATCTGGAGAAGATGGACGTCTGCTGGAGGAGGGAACTGGAGAAGAACGCTGCCTTCTGTGCTTGCCCTTGTCTGGGAGGGTTACCTCTTCTCCTTCCAGCGTGAGGGGTGGAGGAGGAGGAGGACCCACAGGAGGAGGTTGCAGGGTAGGGTCTAGGAGCCTATAAAGAAGGTCCCCTTTGCCCGTGTTCCACCACGATGTAAAGAGAGAACCAATGTCCACTACTGTGAGTCTCTTCCGGTGACCGCTGGCGATGTCGATTGGCTAGTAATGCGCCGGTCGGAGGCAGGCTGGCGTACCTTAGCCAGTGGCAGGGGCATCCGGTGACAAACGTTCTCCCTCCACCTGTCGAAGTCCTCCAGTTGCTTGCGCTTTTCTGATGAGCTGCCTGGTTTGCCTGTGTCCTTAGGCTTGCTGGCAGGTGAATGAACCTCCTGGGTCAACCCTGAAGAGGATTTGTGGGGTCCGTGGGCCAGGAAGGAATGGGAGGGGGAATGCCCCGAGGATGAAGGCTCCTTAGCTTTTCCCTGAGAAGAGGCAGGAGCATGCTTAGACATGTGGACCTCGGTCAACTTAGGAGGGACCAACACTGATCTCCCTCCGGAGGCTGAAGACGAAGGTTTCTTGGCCGGCGACTTATGGCGGGACTCAGACCTGGCCCTATCCTTATCCCTATGATGGTGGTGCTTCCAACCCAGCGACTTATCTTTGGAAGGGGAGTTCTTGGCGGGAGAGAAGAAGCTGTGATCCGAGGACCACTGCATGGCCGCCACCTTTTGCTCCAGGAGATTTACTTTCAGAGCGTTTGCTCTCCTGGTCCTGGTCTTCTGATTGAACTTTTTGCAATGTGAGCAGTCGGCAGGCCAGTGGTTGGGGCCTAGACAGATGAGGCAGGCTGCGTGGCCATCTTTGGCTGGAATCTGTTTGCTGCACGTGCACTCAGACTTGCCTCGTGGTGGAAAGGGAGACGACATAAATGGAGAAGGATGTTTGACTGAAGAAACATAAAAAAAATAAATTATTTTAGAAGCGGTCAACTGCGTCGAAGACGTCCATGGAGCCGAACTAAGTGGGTCGACGGCGGGAAAAGAACTGAGATTGTGCCTGGGGACTACCCCCTTTATACGTCTTATGTTGGCTGGAGGTGACGTCGGGGGTGGTCCCCTGCCACAGACTGTAAACTACAATATTTTTCCATGGGGTCCTAATGCCTGGCAGCATTAGTCCTAATGGTATTACCTGCTGCAAGAGCTCCCCCTCCAAGTCAGATCATTCCTTTTCAATGGTGGAGTACCTTTTCTCTCTGTTATGCAACTTCCTACTTATATATAGAATAGGATGTTCCGTCCCATCTATATTTTGACTCAGTGGTGCACCTAGCCCTACCTCTGATGCATCTGTTTGTAACAAAAATGGTTTCTCAAACTCTGGGCAACTTAAAACAGGGGTTGAACATAATGCAGCCTTAATGGCTTGAAAAGCTTTATCATACTCCGGGGTCCATTTCACATTATTTGGGTAACATTTTTTCGTGTGTTCAGTGAGGGGAGTAGCTAACTCAGGAAAATTGGGAACAAATCTCCAATAATAACCAGCCAGCCCTAAAAAATGAACTGACATGTTTGTTTTAGGGACAGGGCTGTTAGCTACAGCTACTATTTTAGAAATTTGTGGCTTAACTTCTCCATTTCCCAACACATAGCTCAAATATCTGGTTTCCTGCTTGCCCAATGCACATTTGCTAGGATTCATAGACCTGCATTTTTGATAGCTTAGATAACTGCTCGTAGGTGTTCAAGGTGGCTTTTCCAGTCTGGACTGTACACCACATCATCATCCAGGTATGCAGCACAATAACCAATGTGAGGCGATAAAATTAAATCCATGTGGTGGTGAACTGACAGAATCCTATAGGGGTGGCAAATGCAGTTTTGTTTCTGGATTCTTTAGCTAAAGGTATTTACCAGTAAACCTTGGTGAGATCAAGGGGTACTGATATACTTTGCACTCCCCAGTCTGTCCACCAAATCATCTATTCTGAGCATAGGATAACTGTCAAATTCTGACACTTAAGTTTCCTAAAATCAAGGTAGATTCTAACACCCCCTTCCGTTTTGTTTACAATTACCACTGAAGATGACCAAGCAAGCCGGCCCAGTGGCGCTGAGGGCTGAGGCACTGGACCCTTACCTAGCTCCACGCCGGCCACACATGTTCAGGAACGAGCATGAGCTGCCGGGGGTCGGCTGGGGTGGAGAAGGATGGAGTGCCCGATGGCTGCTCTCCTTCTCTGGGGAGGGGATCGGCAAGCTCCCGCCACAATACCGCCACCTGGGGGAGCTTAGGTGATAGGTGTGGTATAGGGGGAAGCAGTAGTGGGGATCATACGCTGGCAGAGGGCAGGAGCAGGAGGCATGTCTCAGCATGTCTCCTAGCTCACTGGCCCTAGTTGCACGCCAGTGTCTCTTAGGTGGAGAAAGCACGGAGGAGAAAATGGATCCCGCGGTGTCACTGGTAGACGAGTCTCGGGGGATGGCATTCAGGATGCTCCAGTGAGTCCATGTAAGGTGCACACTCCAATTATTGTCAGGAAGAGATCTGAGGCTCCTCCACCCCTCCAAGGGGTAATCCAGAATCTAGGGCCAAAAAGGAACGGGGCACCCATATGCGAGGGTTTTCCGGGGTAGGCTCTGGGACAGGCCCACATTGAGACCCTGAAGAGTGGGGACACTGTGGGAATAGGAAGATAAATAATAAGAGTTAAAAAAAAAAGATAACCAAGCACTTCTCGACTCCTCTATGATACCCAATTCTTTCATTTTTTGTATTTCCTTAAGCACGTCAGCTCTGAACTGGTCTGGTAACCTGTATGTCTTTTGCCTAACAAGATGAGTATTCCTTGTCACTATTATGTGCTCGACCTCTTTTGCTCGGCCTGGTACTGTGGTAAAAGTACTGTTAAATGTCTGTAGCACATTACAAATGTCTTCAGTTTGTTCTGAGGTTAAGGAAACATTCACCTTTATAGCATCAGCATTTACAGTTTGTTCCAGTCTCTCATAAGCTACCTCAATATCTTCCTTATCGATTTCTGGAAAAACTAGCAAAGCAGCTTTTTGCATTTTTTCAACCCATTTCTTGGGGAGGTTAACGAGGTATATCTTGGTAGGATTTTTCCTGTCAGGGATCTCAGTCTCATAGTTAATGGTGCCAGTACGTCTAAGCACTCTATAAGACCCTTACCACTTCATTAACAGTTTATTTTCTGTTGTGGGTAACAGTAGCAAAACCTTTTCACCTGGCTCAAAAATGTTTTCTTTTACCCCATGGTCATAATATACCTTCTGCTGGTTTTGGACCTCTTCCTGATTATTATGGGCAATTTCAACATATTTTGCCAGCTTCTTTCTTAGGGCACACATGTAAGATGTTATAGATTGTTTCTGAGTGGGGTTATCTTCCCACGTTTCTTTTATCACATCTAGTGGCCCTCTTAGCTGCCTAACATATAGCATTTCAAATGGCGAAAACCCTGTTGAAGCCTGTGGCACTTCTCTGTAAGCAAAAAGTAGGTAAGGCAAGTATTAGTCCCAGTCTTTCCCTTCCCCTTTTACAACCTTTTTAACATGCATTTTAGGGTTTGATTAAAACGCTCAACAAGACCGTCTGTCTCAGGGTGACGGGGAGGTTCTTATGGCAGTGATACCTAGTAGTCTGTACAGCTTAAGTAATGCAACACCAAAATTACTACCCTGATCAGTAATAATTTATTTTGGTATGCACATTCTGTTGAAAATTTTTTCAAGCTCTGCTGCCACTTTTGAAGCTGTGACAGTACGCATTGAAACTGCTTCTGGGTCTCGAGTAGCATAGTCGCATACTACCAGGATAAATCTATTACCCTTTTTACTTTTGTCTAAAGGACCAACCACATCCATTGCGATTCTCTCAAAAGGCACATCTATCATGGTTAGGGGCATCAAGGGCACCTTGTCTTTTCTACTGACTGGGACTACTTTCTGACACTCAACACAGGAATTACAACAGGTGGCAACATCTTCATGAATTCCAGGCCAGTAAAATCTGTACAGCAATCTGGCAAGGGTGCAATCCCTTCCTGAGTGACCAACCATAGGACTATCATGTGCTATCTAGAACAACTTTGTTCTATACTTCTGTGGTATAACCAATTGTTCTGTCTATTACTGTGTCTGAGGTTTAACCCAAACTCTGTACAGTAATCCATTACATTTTTTAAACATTGGTCCGCCCTGTTTTAGTTTTACCCCAGCTGCTTAAAATAACCCTGGAGAGAAACATCGTTAGCTTGCTCTGAAAGAAAATCACAATCAGTTATCAATTTAGTTTCAGCATTTTCATATTTTAACCCTTTATGTCCATTAGTCATTTGTTGCCACAGTTTCTTCAGGCATTGTCTTTCTTTCCTGGATTTCCAGATCTTGGAGCTGTGCTCAAACAAGTCCAAATCAAAATCACAGAAAGGAAAAGTGTCCCCACCATCTGAGATTTTCTTTGCCTGAGCTCTTGTCATCACAGCTGCTGAAACATCAGGATTTACTCCCTCCTTGATTAACTCAGTAAATCCTGGAAAGTCATTTCCAATAATCACAGTTACAGGTAATTTAGGTACTACCCCCACTTTCATTTGGTGTGACACACCCTTAATGGTCAGAGCCACTTGGGTGGTGGGATAGTATCGAGTGTCCCCATGGATGCAGATGACACGAGTACCTGGTTCTTTTGCACAGTGTTTGCCCGGCACTTCAACATGCACTGGGGTCTGTCTGCTTCCCAAGTCAATGAGTCCCTTTAAAGTCTTATCCCCCACCTGCACATCTGTTAAGTACTTGCACCAATTTGCCAAGGACAAATCTGTTCCAGTGCCACTCTCCTTACTACGGCAGTTTCTTGCAATATGGCCTGGCTTATTACAGTTATAGCAAATAACGTCTTTGGGCACAGATTTGTTACCCTCACCAGAGTTCTTATCAGACTTGGAGTTCAAATGGGAAAAAAAGTGTCTTACCGGTGCTTTCTGTTACCTCCCTGCTGTGGCATCTGTTTGGCCATTTGGTAGTCCACAGCCAAAGAAACAGCCTTTTCCCCACTCTCTGGTCAGTGTTTCTTTACCCAAAGCTGCACATCTGTAGGCAGGATGTTGATGAATTGCTCCATAGCAAATGTGTCGATCTATGGGACTGTTTTGCCCTCTGGTTGGAGCCATTTTTTTCAGGAGTTCTCAGAGTTGGATGAAGGTTTCTCAATGATTGTCGACGGAGTTGTTCCTCAGAGAATGAAATCTCTGCCTGTAGGTCTCTCTGGAGATGTCATACCTTTTCAGGATTTAACTTTCCACCAGGTCATAGTTTTCTGACTGTGCAGTGTCCACATTGCTGTAGTTAAGTTGGGCTTTCCCTGTCAGGTAGGGAACCAGTCTGATTGTCCATTGTTGCTTTGGCCACTGGCAGGCTGAGGCAACCCTTTCAAAAGTTGTCAGGTATGCCTCAATATCATCTGAGGGACACAATTTTGTAAGTTTAATGGCTTTTAAGTTGCCTGTGTCTTGTTGATCATCTCGATCTGTGCCAGGTCCTCTACCTTTGATAACTTGCAAGGCATCCAGCCATCGCTCCTCCTGAAGCTGCATCTCTTCTCTCCTCTGCTGTTCCTGTTGCTGCATCTCTTCTCTCCTCTGTGCTTCTAAATGTTGAATTTCTTTTTATCTCTCTGGTTCTTAGTCTCTTTTTGTTGTTTAGCCCACCATTTGAAAAAGTCCGTCAGGCTTTTAGGTTCTGTCACTGCCTGTTTTTTTTCCATAACTTGTGTTAGCTGGACAATCTCAGATTGGACTTCTGTCTCTGCTAATTTGGCTGCCATTCTCCTGGTAACCACTCCTGGACTTGCTGCTGCAGAATCTGTACCTTTCTCTGTGCTTCCCTGGTACTAGGTCCAGTAACCACGCACAAAACTCCTGTCTTAGGGTATGCACGGTGTAAATCCCACTTAGGCTGACACCATGTGTCATCAAGGCACAGGTCAGGAAGCACAGGAGAACCAGGAGCAGTTGTAGAATTCACCAAAAATATTTATTTACACTAGCAGTAACATAAAAAAATAAACTTGTTCAATGTAACTATTTACAAAGGCAAAATAAAATAGAGAATACCCATCAGTGTTTTCCTTCAATCTCTGTGTCTCTTTTCTTTCTTAAGCAACTGCAGCTCAGCTCTCTTATAAGTCCTTCCAACCCCCATTCTTAACAAGCATCCTCTTCTTGTAAGTATCAAGCATGTGCAGCTACAACACAATGTCCCTGAGCTGAGGCCTCTTTTCCACAGCTCTTCAGCAAAAGGCTTAAACATTTGCACTCAGGTAACCTCTTGAATCCCCAATAGCTTTTTGCAATCATCTCAAAATATAATTATACATTTCAACAGTAACACTATATATTTTCTAAACAAAAGAATCCCAATATTAGTTACATTTCCACATAATGATCTGCATACATTTTTATATTACTAGATATGCAAGGGAAGAAAAAGACAGCAAGGGAAGACTGAGAGACAGTGAGAGGCAAAGAACTACAAGACTGTTGGGGTGATCAAATCCGAGGTCTCACAAGAAAATTTGGTTGCGCAACCAGACAGACAAGAGACAGGAAAGGAGTAGAACAGATACTTGCATTCAAACTCTTTCCATAAATGAAAATTACATACCTACCGTAATTGTTGATCTTTCTGTGCATCTTCACCATTCATCACTAGTGGGTTATAGCACCGGAGCTAGGACCCCGCGGGAGACTTTTTTCCTATGGACGGAGTCGACACAGGGCCAGCGCCGACCTTGAGGCTGACCTTCCACGTGGCACTCGAGGGTTGGCCGTTATCCATCGTTGACTCCACCCCAGCCCCAGTTCTGAAATGCCAGGGAGTGTAAGGAATGAGGGAGAGATGGGGCAAGAGAGCCCAAGGGACAGACAAAAGGAAAGGAATAATGAACTAAAAGGAGAAATAAACGACAGAGGAGACAGGAGAGAGAAACCAGAATGGGAAATTGGGAAAAGGAAAGGAGGCCCTGATCTCTGGAAGGAGAAACAGAAGGGATGGATAAGGGAGGGATGGGGGGAACCACACCCCCCAGGAGCAGTCCTGCATCTTAGGATCTGAGCAATAATGATAGCTAAAAACTTGGCTGTCAATGTTCAGCTGCCAGCAGGCAAGGCCTGAAAAGTTTAAGCAGCATGGACCTAGAAGGACCAACCTTAAGGTGGGGGCAGGATGGGGGTGTGTCTCAAACTCCTCCCCCTCCCTCCCAAAATAGAGGAAAAATTAAATTGCCATGAGGGCATTAAGAAAATGAACTCAAATTTTGAGTTAATAAATAAAAACAGAGGGGGGGCACCCCCAGCACTCCACTCACTCCTGAAGAACTGAGGGAGAAGAAAGAGATAAGGAGAGAGCCTCCCTCTCCACCCATATACCCCAATAATACCCTCTAAGGGAGAAAATCATTCCTGTGTGTCTTCAGTGTCCTCTTCCTCCAAACCACGAGGGAGAGGAGAGTGAGGAGAATAACAGAAAGACACACGGGGGGAGGAGGGAGCCCAGAGACTGAGGCCCTAGGGGGAAGGAGGGTGGGATTTAGTGATGAATGGTGAAGATACACAGAAAGATCAACACCACGTGGGCAATGTAATGCTATTACTTTTATCTGTGTCAATCTTCATCATTCATCACTAATGGGTGAGTACTGAGCCCCCCAAAGGGGGCCCTGAATTATCCCAAGGGACTATGTCCCGTAGCCTCCAGTGGGTGAGACAAAGGAGGAGAGAACCCTTACAGGTCTGGGGAGGCCTGAGACTGGTCTGGGTGAGATGGGGAACTCCCAGTGGGGGAGGAAAGTTGCCCTGAAAGCTGCTATCTCACCTTACAGGAGAAAAGATGGGTTCTCCAGTATGCAGAGTAGATCATCCTAGGCCAGGCCAGGGGTGATAACCGGGAAAGGCAAAGTCATGCCATCTGCCCAAGGCAGATCACTGTCCCTACTACTCTGAATGCCACTTCACTGGTGTCATAAGATGCCCTTGCTTGGTGCCTTGCTAGCTCCAGACTCTGCACACAGAGGGCAACAGCTTGCCTGGTTTCCTCCATATCAGGCATTAAGGCTAGGATCTGTCCTAGCCTGGACCACAAGAGCCTATCGTAGGCTGAAAAGTGGGCCTGATGTGCTGCAATAGAGAGGGAGATCTGTGCCGAGTAGAAAACTCTTTTCTCCCAGAAATTGAAGTCTGCAGAGTCCAAGTCTGGGGGACGGTCACGGTAAAGGGTGCGAGGCCCAGAGGGGGTGTCCAGGGAGGTCAAACCTGAAGAGGGATGAGGCAGAGAACCTGGAGACCCAGGGGAGTACAATCCCACTGGCGTAGGTTCCTTGGGGCTGGAACAGTGGAGAAGGGACGTAGCTAGAGCCAATGTGATGCTTCCTGGAAAGGAAGATTGCTAACTGGGATTGAGGTAAGATGGAGCACATCCAACATCCTCGTGAGGAAGCGCTGATAAGAAGAGTGATCAGATAATGGGGAGATGTGGACAGATGGTTCCTCTCCCTCCATGGAGGAGGAAGAAGAAGATGAAGGCAAGCTCCATGGTTTAGGATCTGGCTGCACGGGAGCATGGTGCTGGTCCAGGGCATGGAGGTAGGTGGGGAAATGTGCAGCAGAACCTCCGAACTGCTCCCAGGTGAGAGGTCCCCTAGGACCGGGAATACCTGGGATAGCCAGGGATGGAGACAGAGGCTCGGGGGACAAGCTCCTAGCAACAGGAGAATGGTCTCTGTCAGGGCAGGGGGGTCAACAGGAAACCCTCCGCAGGGAGGGAGATCCAAAAGCCCCAGTAGCTAACAGCCGTTCAACCGGATCGTAATGGTCAGAGCTGTGCCCAAAGGAAGAAATCCCCCCGTGAGGCAACCGGGACCGTGTGAGTCCAGAAGGACGACCCCTGACCTCAGAAGTTTAAGTCCCTCTCGAGGACTCATCCAGGGAACAGCGAGGGTCTGCGCTGAGACTCCTCCCAGAACCCAACCTTGCTCCAGTGTGGGGGCGCGCCATGCCACACCCCTACCCCTCAACCCTTCAGAATCGGAGAGGGACCTCATCCTCGAAGCCACCAGCCTAGGCAGCTGGCAACTCCGGGTGGTTTCCAAGGAGTCCACCCAAGGAGCAGTACCCTCCCCTTCCTGGTGTGCCCCAGGCTGTCTCAAACTTGGACTGTCGAAACACACCAGGGAACGGGGTGCCCCAACTGGAGGAGCAGAAGTGCCAGTGGCCCCAGGTTCATGGCAGTGGCCACGGGGACCACTGTAGGCTGGTCATTACCACTGGCCCTAGGGCCTACTGGCGATGACTGACCCCCAGAGGGAGGCTAAGTGTGGGCCGAGGTGATGGAAACAGAGGGATCCGATGATTCAGAAGAACCTGGGAGCCAATCCGGATCAGATCCAGAGTCCACCTCCGAGAAGGCAGGCTCCGAGGTCCAATGCCAGACAACTCCCCGAGTCCCCCCAGTTCCTGGACCACGAGTCACAGCACCTTCCAGCCTGGGGCTGCAAACAGCACTGGAGTGAAGCGTGGCCCCACGCCCAACAGCGACACCCACCCTGGTGCCGCGAGCAGCACCGGAGTCAGGCACAGTGACGCACCTCCCCCCGGCGCCGCGAGCAACACCAAATCCCAGCTGGGCACTGTGCCAGATGCCCACACCCCCCCAGGCACTGTGAGTGGCACCGGAATCAGGTACGGCCCTGAACGCAGTGCCACAAGTGGTACCAGAGCCAAGGTCAGAGCCGACCACGGTGTCACCCCCATTCCCAGTGCCACAAATGGTGCCAGAGTCAGGGCTGGCACCGGCTCCAGTCCCAGTGACGCGCACAATGCCAGAACCAGAAACAGGCCCAGAAACCACCAATGCACCATCCCTGGTGCCGCTGAGAGCCTGGACCCTGCGATAGACACCAGAAGCAACAGCAGCACTGAGAGACGGCCTGGCGCTGACTGCGGCGCCACTCTCTAAGCCCACGGTGCCGCGAATGGCACCATGACCAAGAGCAGCACTGCCAGAAGGTGCTGAGGATAGTGCCGGTCCAGACCCAGAGGGCCCGGAACACGACACCGAGGGAGCCTTCACATCCAAAGAGGCGACTGCCAAAGCGTTGCCTCCCGACTGTCCCCCGAGAGGGCCAGACTGGGCCTCCTGCACCGTGGAAGAACCCCCCGCCGTGACAAGGCTAAAAGAGGTGGGGGCTCCCTCCTCCACAGGCTGTATAGGACCGGGAGGGGACCCAGAGGAAGTGCCGAGAATCCGTGCCTTGGCCTGCCGACTGCACACTCATCCTCTGAAAGTTGGCAGAGCATGTCTGACTTTAAACACGCGGTTTTCAACAACTCGGAGGTCCATGGAAAAACAAGCATCGTAGTCGTCCATGTCATTGTCCGGGCTGAGGCAGGAAAGGCAGCAGTCATACTGGTCCATCACGGAATAGAGGTGGCTGCAGGGGCACCGACGCATAGGAGACCACCCCATTTCTGGTGTTTTTTTGACCCTGGATGAGATATGACCGTTTGGTAAATAAATACAAAAACAGTACTCGACACTGCTTTAAAGAAAAAGGAAAGATCTTACCGGACAGAAGTGACGTCGAGCAGGGCGAACAGAACCGAGGCAACATCTGAACAGGCCGACAAACTAGGCTGCAAAACGCAATCCGAAACAGTCTCCACATGAGGTCTTCAGTCTTCACTCGACAGCGGGAGAAGAAGAACTGGGGCTGGGGTGGAGTCGACAACAGATAACGGCCAATCTGCGAGTGCCACATGGAACGTTGGACTCGAAGGCGGCGCCGGCCCTGCATCGACTCCGCCCATAGAAAGAAAAGAAAAGTCTCCCGCAGGGTCCTAGCTCCGGCACTATAACCCACTAGTGATGAATGGTGAAGACTGACACAGATAAGATCAACTGGGACAGGGCCCTATTCCACCCTATCACAAAGATAACTAAATTAAATGAATGACTAAAGCTGCTATCATGCAGATGTGAATATTTGACTCCTGTCGGGCAAGTGTCATCATCACTGAAGCACACTCGATGGCGGAAAAAAAGGAACTGAGGTGGTTGGAGGATCGATGCTGAGATAGCCTATACAGGCGAGAGGCAGCCTCACGGTGCCACGCATGTGTGGTCCTACCTTGGTGCCAGCTCCCCTGAAGATTTTTGGCTCCCACTGGGTCCTAGTGCCCCCAGTATAGTCCCATTAGTGTGAACGAGTGGTAGAGACTTTTAGTCCAGGAAGATCTAGCTAAATGGCTACCAAAAATATATCAAAAATACTTTTTAAATGTGATGAATTTAAAAGGCTCAGGTCACTGAGGGACAGCTGTAAAGGAATTGTAACAAGTAATGCTCAAGCAACATAAAGAACTGTTTCTTGTGTTAACCTTTTCTCAGGTTTTGCTAAGGGAGGCAGGGATTGATACTAAGCATAGCAAGAGATTCCTTGGATGGAACATTACTATGGTAAGTAATTTTCTCTTCAAACCCCAAGAATCCCTCACTATGCTTAACTAGTGGAAACTGCAAAGCATTACCTTGGGAGGGTGGGTACAGAAGCTATTTAGGAAATAGGTTCTGCAAGACAACAGTTCCAAAACTGGCATCCCTTCTGGACTGTACATCCAGACAACAGTGCATTGTGAAGGTGTGTACTGTTTTCCAGGTAGCTGCTTTACAAATTTTCAGCAAGGGGATATCCCTTGCAGCTGCCACAGAGGCAAAAGTGCCGCACATGGAATGTTCTCTGAAGCCTTATGGTGGTAGCTTGACAGCTTTGATGCAATAGAATTGGATGCATGACACTATCCAGCAAGCAACTTTTTGCTTGGATGCTGGCCCATCTCTGCCAACTTCGCCATATGTGACAACTGTGAATGAGAGGACCTGGCCTCCTTTAGTGGGTACCCTCTTGACATCCAAACTGTGAAGCCTCTGCTCTCCAGAGCTAGGTTTTGCTGTAAAGAACACTGGAAGGGTAATGGACTGGTTCAGGTGCAATTCAGACACCACTTTAGGGAGGAATTTTCTGTTTGTCTAGAACAATTCCATACTTACTACTAAAGAAAACTTAAAAAAACATAATTAATGTACAATTCTGTTTGCATTCCAATTATATTTTATATATTTATCCTCCCCATTATTTATTACTAAAGAAATGTGTATGAATATATGATCATTGTCCAGTGGCAGAGCCAGGTTTGGGAGGCGGGGGGCAAGCGTCATTTTGGGGGTGTCAAGATGGTAGCGAGTGAAAGTGATCATCAGTCCACTACTGTACACAACATGTATTTGCTAGCCTTCACATGCACTGCTTCTAGGACCCACTAGGCAAAAAAGGAGTATGAAGAGCCTATCTACAGGGTGGAAGTGAAGAAGTATTTGTGATGATGAGGTCGAGGAAATGTAAAAGTAAAAAACTGCAATCTAGAAGAGTGTGGTTTGAGTCACTGTTAACCTGTGGGCTTCTTTAAAAAAAGACTAAGAGTGAACTATTGCACTTCTTAGCACAAAATAAAAGCAAGTATTGCTTTATTACAGATGCTCTAACATCACAAACAGAAGAATGTTTGTTGGCAAATTTAAATGCAAGGGAAGCAGCCAAGGGCAGATTCAGTGTTTTCCTATCCACATGACTGATGCCATACATTTAATAGTGATTTATTTAGAATGTTTTTGCCAAGGATATCCTAGTTGAGGTATGAAATCTCCTTAAACCAAAAATACAGCAATGCTTGTTTTGATTTTATGCTACAAAATACAATAGTTTACTCGAGTATGCTGCTTCATGGGGGGGGAAGGGAATGAGGGACATAAGTGGGTATTCAACCAGATGCCTGATGTGGTCCCCTAGCGGATCCCCTGCTCCGTGCAGAGGAGGGGATTCTGGGAAGGCACAGTTTAGAAGTTTAAAAAGACAGGTGAGTGCCCAAATGGCTGCCCCCAGCCCTGCCTGTTAGTCAAGAGGGCTGGGGCTGCACCATCGGGGTATTCGTCATCCCACTACAGCCTGTGAGTGTTATCAGGGGTGTGTGTGCAAAAGATAGGGCAAGATCCCTGCTGCTGTATCCTGTGCCCCCCCTTACCCATCACTCTGAGCCTCTGTGAATGGCACAGAGTGCTGGCACGCCCCCAGACTAGCCATGCGTGTATGTGTGTGACCGTCCAGGGGAGCCTCTATGAAAAGGATGCGTGTCCCTTCCCTGAATGCCACTGATCCCCGGTGCGCAGCATTCTGTCTTAGGTTTACTTACATGCTGTGGATCCGTAGCGCATAGACAACCCAATCCTTAATGCATAGGGGTCAATGTAAGCACATTAAAACATCCTACAAGTGATCACAAAACCAAGTAATCAACCCCTGTTGCAATTTACTGAATTAAATCCTACCGAGCACTTTATTTTGAGAGATATTTAAAAAAAAAAAAACAGCCTTGTGAGTGTTTTGTTTTACTGTGTTTCCAAGCATTCAGTAGCACTATTGTCTGTTTCAAATCCAACTCAGCTGCATCATAATTAAACAGTGTGCTGTGCTCAAGAACCAGCGTTTAATCCAGTGATAAATCTGTCAGTCTGTAACTGTGCTGTTTTTTTTTTTTTGGGGTGGGGAGCGAGGGATCTGTTTTCAAGCTCACACATTCTCCCAGGACTGCAGAATGCAAAACATGGCATGCTGTCCAACATGCTGGCGCCCTCTAAATGACAGAGCAACATAGTTTAAAATAAAGTTAGTGCCTGAGTGTTAAGGTTTTAATGGTGTCTGTCATTCTGAAGTACTCTTGTGAATGGCATGCATTTAGTTTCTATTTTTACATTGTTTTGCCAACCGATCTTCCCATGTTGAGTTTGACTGCCGTAGGAAAACTGGCAAATAATAAGCTACCGTATCTATGTTCATTTTAAAGATACAACATTTTCATTCTTCGGTTTGTAGTAAGTGATCTATTCTGATCCCCTTCAGTTAGTCCAAAAATATCTAAATAAATAAACGCGATAAATTGAAGTATTCTTATTTTTGTAAGTGTATGACCACATTTATGGTAGTTTACTGAGAGAGAGGCTATTGTTTTGGACACTGTATTTTATCGGAGTCTTTCAATAGCAACTGGCTTTATTTTCCCTTGGTGATGGATGGTAAGTGCTGAGTGGGTGGGGAGCAGGGCAACGACTAATGGCGATTAAAACGGGCAGTACCACTAGACTAACAGGGTATATTTCAGCATCTTAATGAGGATCGAAATGGGAGAGGACTATATCCTAATATTGTCTACCAAGAATGATGGGGGCATGCACCACTATGCGCATTGATAAGAGTAGGGATTTGGAGTGGTACATGGCACTGCCTCAACAGGCATACCAAATTCCTTCAAATACCAGTACACCTTGCAAGGGGTTCCCTCATGGGTGCACCGATGTTCCCAGTTGCTGATGCCAGGCAGTATTAGGACACTTCGCTGGTGCATTCCCAATAAAATTAAAATAATTTATTTCACCAGTTGCTGCTGAAGAGAAGTGGAGAACAGATCTGGAGGCGCCAGCACAGCAGGTAGGAGGACAAGCTAGGTGTCAAGTCCTGCCCATTCCCCAGAAGTTTTACAACAAAGAGATATTAGAGGCGGGGCTGAGAGGCAGGACAAGGACACGAGAGCTGAAAGTTCTGCTGGAGTTGTAAAGTAGAGCCCTTATCATTCAGCTTTGCTGTCATTTAAGATAACAGCTCTACTTTACAGCTCTGCTGGGACTGGATTTAGAAGAACTTAAACATTGTTGATTCGCTATCTCTGAGACTAAACAGCACGGCAGGTGCAACTTGCAGCTCTTTTTTTTTTTAATCTTTTGTTTGGCGGGGCGGGGGTGCACAAGGCACTGCAGCAGATTCAAAGGGGAGGGGGCGTGCGAGGCACAGCGGAAGAATGATTCAAAAGGCAAGGAGCACTACACTGAGTTCAACTGACCTCGCCCCCCCAGTTCCAGCGCCTATGCTGGCATGGGTGGAAGCCAGCCAGGAAGCACCTAACTACAATTTAGTTTACGTCTGAGGGTGCAAACTCGAGGCAATGGTCCAGGGTGGTGCTGGCCCCCCCTAGCTCCGCCACTATCATTGTCCCTCAGAGTTCATTTGGAGTTCATCTGCATCTATAGCTTATTCCCTACTTCCAAGTCATAATCCTCTGTTGTGACATCACAATCTGTTGCCATGGGAGTAACAGTAAGGTCACAAGCAGTGCTCTATGACTTCAGGTAGGGAGAAAGCACCAGGAATAGATTAACTCTCCAGGAGCAAAGATCCTGTTTTCAGGCAAATGACCTCACTACTAAATAATAGGGAGGAAGAATATAGAAATAATGGGAAATACAAGCTGGACAGTGCCTAAATACTATGTTTTGTTAAAGTTCTCCTGAATGTGTCACCAGCTCTTTAAGGGGTTGAGGGCATGAGGCCCAGGGACTGAATGTGGACTAGGTAGTCCAAGACTGTGGGCAGATCTGCTTGCAAAGGACTGAGCTGCTTAGGAACACACCACAGGGAGAACCTTTCCCACTAGGAAGCATAGGTTTTCCTTGTTGCTGGTTTCCTGGAAACCCTGAGGATTTGTAAAACCTTTTCAGGAAGGTTAAAGTCGGAGAACTCCAGCTCCTCAAGAACCATGCCTTGAGGTGCAGAGACCTGAGGTCTGGGAAAGTTATCCTGCCCTGACACATGGTCAGCAGTTTGTGCCTCAGTGGGAGGCAGATGAGATGCTTGATGGAGAGGGCCAGGAGTAGGGAGTACCAAACCTGACTGGTCCAATCTGGGCTATTAGGATCATGGTTGCAGACTCTCTCTCCCACTTCAACAGCACTCTCAGTAAGAAACAGAGGGGAGAAAAGGCACATAGGAACCTCCATGTCCAGTATGAGTCAGGGCATCCAATGGGAATGAGCCCCCTGCCGGAGGCCTGCAACAAAACAGGGGAAGCTGATGATTCTCCCAGGATGCAAACTGATCTATTTCTGGTGTACTCCCCTTCTGGATGTTGATGCCAGTGCATGCCGGTTCAGGGCCCATTCGTGATTTCCCCGACTGATCCTGCTCAAGGTACTAGCACATTGCCTTTCCCTGGTAGGTATACTGTGGACAGTTGCATCCCCCCAGCCATATTCTAGGTTAAAGATCTTCATGACTTCTGAGGACAGCGTAGAAGAAAAAATTACTCACCTTAGTAATTGCTTTTCTTCTCATGGAGTCTTGCTATATTATAACAATAGCAGTCAGCCACTGCAGCTGAACTGCCCCGGAGAGGAAGGAGTTAACTCCAGAGGATCTGGAGTTCTACAGCGCGAGGGCGCTGTGCCAAAGCTCTATCTGGCCAGTTTCAAATGAAACTGTCAGATCTTTACGAAGCTAACACTAAGCAACAAGTCTGTGTGGAAAGCTCTACACTAGCCAAATGGCTACCTACTAGTAGTAATAACAATATAAACAACAATAGAAACACCAATAACCATAATAACAATGAATAATGGTATTATTATTATTAGTTTTCCCCCCTTGACAAGCACTATTAGGACCCCCCCTTCCCCCAAAGACTCAAGTCCAGGAAGGGGGCCAATATATTACCTAAACGAACAACCTAGTTCCCTAACCCTAAAAGAAAGAGGGTAAAGGGAAAAAACTACAATGGCATGACACAGTGCTTGCACTAATTTGCCACCCCTACCCAAGTAGAAGTTCTGAGAGGTGCAGGAGTGAGGGTGGTTATAATACAGCAAGACTGCATGAGAAGAAAAGCAATTACTAAGGTGAGTAATTTTTTTCTTCAAACACCATGAAATCTTGCTATATTATAACAATAGCAGATTACACAGCAGTACCTCCATGGAGGAGGGTCAGGACCTACTTAGGAAATAGGCTCTGAAGCACAGCTGTACCAAACCGAGCATCTCTCCTGGACTGACATCCAGGGAATAATGCTTGGTAAAAGTGTGAACTGTCTTCCAGGTAGCAGCTTGACAAATTTCCAGAATGGAATGTCTCTAGCAGCCGCTAGAGACGCAGCTGTACCCCTGGTGGAGGGGCCTCAGTCCTGAGGGGTTCTCACCTAGTTTTGGTAACAAAATTGGATACAAGAGACAATCCACCTTGCAATTGTCCTCTTAGTGGCAGGTTTCCCTGCCAACCTCGCCATAAGTAAGGAAGAGTTGGAGGGATTCAACCTGTGACCCTTGGTGCGCTCCAAATAGTAGCTTAAGGCTCTTTGACGTCCAAGCTGTGCAGTCTCCTCTCACCTGAGGAAGAATGCTCAGTGAAAAATACTGGGAGAGAGATGGATTGGTTCAGGTGGAAATCTGAAACCACCTTAGGCAAAAACTTTCTATTAGTCCCGAGGACTACCTTATCTCTGTGGAAAGAAATAACATCTTCTTCCACTGACAGGGCCTGTAATTCACTTATGCATCTGGCAGAAGTGATAGCCACTAGGAAAACAGTTTTTCAAGTTAGATACTTGAGCTCTGCTGAGGACAGAGGCTCAAAGGGAGGTTGCATTAACTGAGCAATGCAAACATTCAGGTCCCAGGCAGGAGCTGGTTCCCGAAAGGGGGGTTAGTATGAAGTAACCCTTTAAAAAACTTGGAAAACACAGGGTGAGAAGAAAGGGAGGCAGGCTTCCCTGCTGACACAAAAGCAGAGACAGCTGCCAGATGAAACTTCAAGGTAGCTGGCCTAAGGCCTAGGGAATTTAAATGGACCAAATAGTCCAATAAAATGGGAAGATCAGCGGATTCTGGAATAATCTGCCTCTCAGAGCACCAGATGGAAAACCTCTTCTACTTAGAATTGTAAGTAGCCCTAGTGGAAGGCTTCCTTGAAGCCTTTAAAAATCCAGGACACCTTGAGAAAGGTGTAAATCAGCAAATTCTAACTCCTCAAGAGCCAGGCCTTGAGATGGAGGGATTTGAGGTCCGATACCACACTCTCTCCTGTGCACAGGCCAGCAAGTCGTGGACTCTGGGCAGGCTCAGGGCAGGGTGGACTGTCAAGGACAGAAGCAGAGGTACCAGGGCTGTCTGGCCCAATCTGGGACAATCAGAATCACTTTGCAGGGTTGAGATCTGATTTTCACTAGTACCCTGAAAAGAAGAGGAAAGGGGAAAGGCATACAGGAACTTCCCTTCCAGTCCAACAGAAAGGCGTCCAGGGGACTGAGCCCAGCACTGGAGGCCTGCAACAAAATAGAGGAAGTTGGTGGTTGTCTGGGGCTGCGAAAAGATCTATCTGAGGGGTGCCCCATCTGGCAAAGACAGACCCCAGCACCTGTGGATTCAGAGCCCATTCGTGATGGCCCTGAGAAATTCTGCTGAGGGCATCCGCCAGGACATTGTCCTTCCCTGGGAGGTGAACTTCTATCAGGGAGGTGTTCAGGGAGTAGGCCAGAAACCACAACTTCATTGCTTCGGTGCACAAGGCTGATGACCGAGTGCCCCCTTGCTTGTTGATGTACCACATTGTGGTGGTGTTGTCTGTCCTGACTTGAACCACTTTGTTCTGGACAGAAACTGAAAATACCTGAAGAGCTAAAAAGACAGCTCTGAGTTCCAAAAGATTGATGTGGAGCAGAGATTCCTGAGGAGACCACACTCCCTGAGTGGACAGGTCGCCCAAGTGAGCTCCCCACCCTAACAGGGAGGCATCCGTGGTGAGGGTGAGGGAGTGGGAAATGGGAATGAAGGGAACCCCTTGTTTTAGATTGCTTCGATCCTGCCACCAGTGGAGGGCCAGGATCAGAGTTTGAGTCACTGGGACCAATTTGGAAAGGGGGTCCTTCCTTTGAGACCAATAGACCCTCAAATGGAACTGAATGTCCCTCATCTGGAATCTTGCTCCTTGCACTACAGCTGTGGAAGCAGCCATGTGCCCCAGGAGTTGCAGAAAATGCCTTGCTGGTCGAGAGACTCGCAGGGTAAAGGAGGATGCCAGGGCAATGAGTCTGTCTACCCTTCTCCGAGGGAAGAAATGCCCTGGCTAACTTTGTGTTCAATTCTGCACCTATGAAAGTTAGGACCTGAACTGGTTCCAGAACTGACTTTGGTAAATTTAGCAGGAATCCCAGGAAGTGAGAAGCTGCTGGGTGACTTGCAAGTGGATTTCACTGATCTGGAGACTGACCCACAATGAGCCAGTCGTCCAGGTAGGGAAACACAGCAACCCCTTGCCTTCTTAAGTGAGCCACTACCACAGCTAGACATTTTGTGAATACCCTTGAAGAGAGGTAAGGCCGAAAGGCATTACCCTGAACTGGTAGTGGCCTGAGGGCAGTTCGAACCTGAGGTACTTTCGGTGAGAAGGCCTGATCAGAACATGAAAATAGGCATCCTTGAGGTCCAGGGAAGCTAGCCAGTCCCCTGGCCTTAGAGAAGGCAATATCATTGCCAGAGTCAACATTTTGAACTTTGGTTTCAAAAGATGCTTGTTCAGGTACTCTTAAATCTAGAATGGGCCGCCATTCTCCTGTCTTTTGGGGTAAGAAAGTATCTTGAATATAGCCCTGCCCTGATGGCAAGGAGGGACCTTTCCACTGCTTTGCAGTCCAGAAGAGAAGAAACTTCTGCTTCCAAAGCAAGGGCTTCTGAAGGATTTGCAGGTGGAAAATGTCTGGCTCTCATCTTTGGAAACTGTTTGAAGCTGAGAACCAGACCCTGGCTTATTACCTCCAGAACCCATCTGTCCGAAGTTAAGGACAGCCAGTTCTGGCTGAAATAAGCCAACCTGCCCCCCACTGGTACAGGAGAATCGGCCCTGGGCACCCCATCAGGGTGCCTGCTTGGCAGCAGCCTTAGGCTGAGGGGAGGGGGACGGTTTACTTGTGCCTCGTCTACCCCTGCCTCTGAAGAAACCCCTCTGTGCAAAAGCAGAGGAGGCTTGAAATTGGTAAAAAGGCCTGTGGAAAGGCCTGCCCCTACCTCTGGGAGCGTGCTTGTGGAGTGGCATGCCTCCTTAGCCTGGGCACTTTTGTAGGTAGTTCTGTATTCATCCATCTTTTTCATATAGTTTTCTGTTTGTTCCCCAAACAGAGAATTTCCCACTACAGGAAAATCCATAGCCTTTGACTGAGTATCCTGGGACAGATTAGTGCATCTGAGCCATGCCAACCTACGGAAAGCTACAGAAGTGGCCATGACCCTAGAGGAGACATCATTAACATCAACAGCAGTATGAAATTGAACTTTAGAGGCTTCAATGTCATCAGCAGCCACCTGTTCCAACTCACTAGCCAGCTGGCCATGGGCCTGCTTGGCTAACTGCAATATTGTGTCCCATCTAGATTTCCGATATCTAGCTACATAAGCCATATAATTTGCCTGCCTGAGTCCCAAAGAAGCTGCCATATACTGTTTTTTCGCCATGGCATCAATCTTCCTGGAATCCTTATCAGGAGGATGTGAGGCCAGGAATAATGTGTCACAGGCTGCAGCTTGTACACACCTACATGACTACACTGTTCAGTGAGGAAGTCTGTATCAGAGCCTGACAAAGTATACCTTCTGTCCATTTTTTTTCTACAGGAGGGACAGAATGAGGATTTTAAAATCTTTGTTGTTTGCTTCCTAAATGACTTATGCAAAGGAATAGACAACCTCCTAGACTCTGGTATATCCATCATTTCTACAAAATCAGACTCCTCTTGTTCATCCACAGCCTCCTCTAAAGGAAGCTGGAGGGTTTCTGCAACCTTTTTGTAAAACATAAAATGAGAAGGGGACTCAGACAGAATAGGAGGAGATTCTAAAGGTCTGTCTGGAGAAATGTCCGGTTCAATGGGCACGTCCAGACCCTCCCAGCCACACATATATTGATCAAATTCCTCCTCCCCTCCTGTGGTTCATAAAATTCCTCAACATCATACTCCTGAACCACTGGAACTGATCGAACCAATCTTTTACCAACTGTTGGTGGTTCTGACAGGTCCCTGAGACAGTGACTGGACAATCTGAATGGCTTTAGCTATCTCTGCAGCAGTTGGAGAGACAATTTGGACTCCAAACCTACTGATTTCTTTGTCTTTTAACTGGGACTGGTTCATCTGAACCAGCCTTTTTTGCCCGAGGAAGTCTCGCCCTGGTCAGAGGGCACTCCCTCTGGTCCAGTGGGTGCTGGACCGGGCTGGCCATCCGGGTCAGCGGACTTTTTAGCCTGTCGTTCCCTGAGCCGGCCCAATCTCTTTCCCAGGGTGGCTGCAGGGAAATTTTTACACACCTGGCAGTCTGACAGGAGGTGGTCAGCCCCCAGACAATAGACACAAGTGGTGTGTGGGTCAGCCTTGGCAAAGGCTTCCCCACAGACATCACAGTGTTGAAACCCAGTGGGCCAGGTTTTTCTTTTGGGTTTCTCAGACATAATGCCAGCCTATCCAAAAACTTGCCCTTTTGATGGCAGTGCCAGGCAAGACACCCTTATCGGTTCCTAACCGTGTCACGGGTATTTGAAAAACTATTTAAAAACCAGGTTTTTTTAGAACCAATAAGAACCGGGAACCGCACTCTAAAAGCCCAACCAAACACTTCAAAACGTTAAAATCAGCAAACCGATCGGTTCAAAACCGAACCGATAATTGAATTTCCACACAGACTTTAAATTTGTACTTACGGTTTACCAGATAGAGCTTTTAACCGAAATGCAGTAAAATAAATACTTTTTGCCGGTTCAAATGAACCGAAAAATACTCGCTTGAACCGAGAATGAACCGAGCTGAAGGAGCTGATCTCCGGAGCGACTGTTCAGTGGAGCGGAGTAAAGAATCTGACAGTTTCATTTGAAACTGGCCAGATAGAGCTTTGGCACAGCGCCCTCGCGCTGTAGAACTCCAGATCCTCTGGCGTTAACTCCTTCCTCTCCGGGGCAGTTCAGCTGCAGTGGCTGACTGCTATTGTTATAATATAGCAAGACTTCATGGTGTTTGAAGATCTTGCTCCTCCCTGTTTGTTGATGTAGTACATGGCTTGTGGTATTGTCTGTTCTGGAAAGACTGGCCACTGATCTTGGAGGAAAATGCCTGCATTACCAGGAACGCTGCACTGAGTTACAGGAGAGTTATGTGATTTTGCATCTCCTGTGCACTCCATGTGCCATTCACAGTTAGATCCTCCAGGTAGGCACCCCAACCTAGGAAGGAAGCATCTACTCTGGGAATGACTGTACAGAACTGCTGGAGAAAGGGACTCCCCTCTATGAGGTTGCATTCCCTCTTCCACCAGTCCAGTGACCTTAACAAGGCTCTTGTGACAGAGGTACCAATTTGGATAGGGTGTGCCACCTCAGAGACCAATGGTCCCCCTAGGTGATACTGGACATCCTTCATGTGGAATCTGGCACCTGGTACACTGTTGTGGAGGATGCCATGTGACCCTGAAGCATTAGAAAAAAGAACCTTGCAGGCCTTGGCTTTGCTGCTTTAAAGGATTCTAAAGCTGAAATCAGATTTGCTACCCTTGCTAGAAGACTTGAACTGGTTCTGTTTGAGACTTATGAGGAAGCCCAAAGCACCCAAAGTGCTTTGAGTCAGCAATAAGGAGGAGTTTGCTGTGATTTTCCTGAGATCAGCCTGTCGATCAGGTAAGGAAAAAAAGAACACCACTCCTCTCTTCTCAAATGTGCTGCCACCACAGCTAGGCACTTTATATATACCCATGGAGCAGAGGTGAGGCAGAAGGGAAGGGCTGTAAATTGCAACTGGCAGTCTCTTAACCCCAAACCTGAGTATTTTCCCCAGGCATTTTATGCATTTGCTGTTAAGGCTAGGAAGGGTCTGGAGTAATGTCCCTTGCCCTGTTGTAACTGGTACTGTCCCACTGCCATGTGTTTGCAGCAACGTTTTCACCCCCAGCTGTAGCAGATTTTTTTTTGCTGGGGTGTGAAGCTGAAAAACGTTTGGGTCCTGTACTTTTGGAAATCTTCTGAACTGCAAAGTCAAACCCTGGCTCACTACCTTTAGGATGGCAATAGCGAACCAGTTCCTCCCACTGGCAAAGACTGGGCTTGTCAGGTGCTCTGTTTTGCCTGGGGTTCAGGTGCCAGTGCTGCAGCCGCATGCCTAATTCCACTTGTACCTCTGCCTCTATAACAGACCCCTTGTGGAGGGTATTCATAGGGGCATAAGCATGAGGGCAGTATCCTCTACCCTCTTGTAGGTGGTTTTAAACTCATCCACCTTTACATGTAAGCCACTGTATTGCCATCAAAGAGGGAACTTCCCTCAGAAGGGAAAACCATAGCTTTTGTCTGACAGTCCTGGGACAGATTTGTAGTTCTAAGTCAGACAATCCTTCTTAGGGACATTGCATGGGCCCTAACCCTGTATGCAGCGTCCTACATATATGCTGCTGTATGAAATGGGTATTTTGTGGCATGTATGGCTGATCTGGCTGTGCCTGCCATATCCTGTGCCATCAAGAGTAACATTTTTGCTCAGTGCCAGAATGTAGTTCCATAAGGCTCTCTAGTAATGTGCTGTGTAGGCCAGGGAAACTGAAGTATACACGTTTTACTGTCCCTGGCATCCAGGTTCCTGCAATCTTTTCCAGGAGGCTGGGAGGAAAAGGGCACTTTGGCCCTGTCCCAGACAGCAGTCTGGATCACTTTCTCATGATCAGGGTGGGAAAACAGGTGCTCAGAACCCTGTTTGTCAACTGATATTTACTTATGTATGCCAGCAGCTGAGGTGGGTGTTGATACGATTGTAAAAGTGGTGTTCCTGATGGGAAGCATCAACCCCCGGGGGGGGAACAAACTCATCATATCCATGAATTCAAACCCCTTCTTATCCTCATCAGTTTCCTGTGAGGAAAAGCTGAGGGTATCGACCATGTATCTCACAAAGGTACAGTGAGAGGTACAGTCATCTGAGGGTCTTGGAAGTAAATCAAAGTCTTGCTCAGCAGACCCATCTGGTTTTATGGTTGTCCCTCTTCTTTATAAAACATTTTTATTTCCTCATCTATAGGCACTGGGAATGGAAGGGGGGGGGGAAGGCATATTCCTGAAATTCCATGCTTAGTAATCCTCCATTGAGGGCATTTTATTTGTATTCTCTGGCAACGCCTTTTCTTTTTCAGGAGGAGGGACAGCTACCTTTTTTTTTTTTTATTGCACCGTTTCCGGTGCCTGCACTGAGGTCGTAGTTATGACCTCTATTAAGGGCATTTTATTTTTGTCCACTGGTGGCTCTTTACCTTCTTCAGGAGGAGGAACAGCAACATGTTTTTCTGTTTTTGCTTTTTAGCAGGCACAGACTCCAGTATCTGCTCAAAGGCTCTTTTAGTTTTACTCGGTTCTGGGCTCCTCATTCAGACACCCTGACTTCAGAACCATCTTTAGCAGCCTTATCCTTCTGTTTATTTTGTGATGTGGAGGCAGACTGAGAAGCCAAAATGACTTTTAATTTTTAGCTTTTTTGGAACAAACTTCATACAAATTAAGATGTAATTTGGACCAAGGCACTTTAAGTACAACTCATGACAGTCTGCCTTTGCCAGGAGTTGGGAACAAACTTTACAAATTTAAAGCCTGCAGGTCCCATCTACTCTTTGGGTCTGTCAGTCATGCCAAATATTGACGAACGAGGAAAGCATAAATCAAAGTCAAAATGAATGAGACGAAAACCCAGTACATTAAAAAGGCACTTAAAACATATGAAATATGCTCAGTTCCCTTAAAAATGAAACCGCAAATAAAGGCAGTCTAACAGATGATTTAGTGATGTTAAACTGTAAAAATATTGTCTCGGTTCCCAAATAAAGAGGAACCGAGAATAATAAACAGTAGAAACCACAAAGCGATAACATTTTTTAGTAATTTAGTGAAAATAGTTTTAAAGCAGGTCCTTAAAAGTGGGAACAGTGCCGAAAAACGGCCTTCTCCAGTTCCTGAGAACCAGTCGGGAACTGGAGAAGAGTTAGAAAAATATACAAAACACAACCAAACTATGCAGATTTTTTTTTCCCCCAACTTTATTTTATTCTTCTGGACACCTGGGCATCCTTCAGGAGTACCCACACAGATGCAGCCCTAACTCCCAGCCTGAACCCCCACTATTTCCCAGGCCTTTCCCCAGAACGACCAAGGTAGGCCCGACCCCTGGATCACCTCCAGGGCTGGTTCCATCCTCCCCTGATGGTTACCTCCTCCTAAGTGTGAAGTGCCTACCTCCATCATCGGTGTGACCCCTGTGAAGAGACCTGGGTGTGCTGGGCCAGCATTTTGGGAAGTGGGTAGTCCACCGGGGCCACCGACATCTCATCAGCGGACCAGGGGCCTTTTTTCCTTATAGCTGTAGATCCCCAGCAGAGCTCGGTTAGCAAGGCAATGGTATGCCATAGCTCCACCCCCCCCCTTGGCTTACGCTGTGCTGCTCCATCGATGTCCCCAGCAACCGCCAGAGTTCGCTCCTCGAGCCCACCCCGGGAAGAGAGAGCTGTCCACCAGATGCTCGATCTCTTCCCTCCCCAGTCGACCCCCCGGGCTCATTCCCAAACCCCGGTCGCCGGCATGGCACGAGGTGTGACGTCCAGTGCCTCAACCCTCAGCGCCACCGGGCCGGCTCACTATACAGAGTTATCAATAAAATAACTAAATAATATACTATTACAAAATAATAAGCTGAAAACCGGTCTGAACTTAAAAAGAAGAGAAGAGAACGACTGCTTTCTTCAGGCAGAGAAATAAATCTGTCATTAGAATGTAAAGGGTAAGCATGAGCCCACAGCACAATTTGAATTTCATTCCAAGATTCTCTAATTAGCATAAAATCCTAAGCTCTGGGGCAGTTCAGACCTGCAGACTGAATGTAGTTAAGCATAGTGAGGGATTCTTGGGGTTTAAAGCTCCTGTCTGAGCCTATGAGAAAAAAGTGAACACCCGGAACAGGGAGTTAAGCAATCTTTGCTGGACCATAGGTGCCAGTCGAGAGACATGAAGCCACACCATTTTCCGAATGTAGGCTCTGGTTCCCTGACGAAGTGATTTTTATCACAAAGTGCTGGGTCAGTCAGTCCATCACCTCTGTACTACTTTAATTTCTTGTTTTGTCAGCTACAGAATTGCTGCTTTATGAAGGTCTGACAATATATTAGCTGCTTCAATGAACTGGAACTTATGTACTACAAGCCTGTTTTCCCCTGAAGTTTCTATGCAAGTCTTGAACGTTCACAGAGTGCTCAGCAAAACTGCCAAGTACTTTTACTTTTAAACTGGTGTGCTGTGCTTATCTATTTGCAAGTAGTAGGAGTTTGGAACTTGGACTTCAGCACCACCAACCACGAGTTCACAGCAAGTGTCTTTTTGGATATTTAGACTCCGGTTCCCACCAGCCTGGAGGCCAGCTCACTGGCACTGTATAACACCCTTATCTAGTACCTCACTAACTCCAAGCCCTTGGTGGAAAGCAAATGACTTGCTTGACCAACTCCATACATGGCATGGCGACCAGGAGCTGTCCCCATAGGTGTTTGCTGCACGCTGCCAATTGTGCCTGAGGTGTAGAAATGGACATCATGGTGCGAGCCAAGCAGAACACTTTCCTATCCAAAGCTGTCTGTACAGGGTCAGCTACAGGGGGCTGGTCACGCACCAAGAGACACTGCATTACCTGAATCCCCAAAGTGGTGTGAGGTACTGTGCCTGCAGACCCTCTGGTGCACAATACCCCCTGGTAGATTTCCTGGGGGCTGGAGGGAGAGCAAAGGGACAGCACCAAACGATCACAGAACATTTCCTTGAAAGCTCTGGACCAGGGAGGGATAATGCAGTGGGTTTCACCAAAAGCTCCTAGGAGTCCCAGCTGCATGGACAGGATATTGTGTGTGGCAATGATGCCAATGTACAGCACCTACAGCATCTCTGTCAGGAATCTCTAGTACAGAGAACAGACAAGGACATGTGGAGGGATGATTCCATGCCTTGGAGGATGCTCACAGAGAGGAGGTGCTGGACCTGGAAGTGGGTGGTGCTAGAGGGCTGGGATGGAACTGTATGTGGTCAGAGTTAGTGTGATACTGTAACAACACATCAGTAGTGTTTCCATGTTGGCTCCAGGTGATGGACCCAAGAGGCACCATGATCCCTGGAAGCTCAGGAAGAGATGGCATAGATCTGGGAGGGAGAGAAAAGCTAGTGATCCTAGGGCCTATACCTGGGCTGCAAGAACATTCAACAGACCTCGCCTGAGGGGAGGCAATGGCGAACGTGCCCGAACAAGCCTGACTTACGTAAGAGGAATGACCAAGTTGGTTCCCACGGGGGGGACACCAAATGAGGAGAGTGGAGCCATTCAATCCTTTCGGGGCAGCTTCGGTCTTCACTGGTGACTTTTTCAGCCAGCGGTTCCAAGCAGAACTCCATGTTTTGGCCAACCTCCAACTCCGAGTGAGTGCTGCCCCTTGCACCAGGCTCAGGGTCAGAGATTGACCTAAACATACAGTTCTCCATGGCGCTGTGGCCTGCACCATCCTTGATACCATGCCCAGTGCTGGTTTTAGTGCTGAACTTGATACTGTTCCTACCCCATGAGAGGTACTGGAGGTGAATGATGCCGGGATAGGGGATGGACTTGGAGATGGTACCATCACTGGCACCCTGCTTGGTGTAAGGCCCAGAATCGGCACCACAGCCTGGCTTTCACCAGGTATGGCACTGATCACACACCTGGAGTCGCAAGGGCTTCATGGAAGAGATCAGTACCAGCACCTTGGCAACTGGATGCTGCACAGTCTTGGTACCAGTCCCTCTCCTGACACTGCGAACAGTGTCAGTGGGGTGCCCAACAACACAGCTGGCATCACCAGACTGCAACACCAAGGTGTCCACCAGTGCAGACTGAGTGTAGAGCTTTGGCCTCACCACAGGGGACATCTGCTGCTGAGGGTAGTCTGACTGGGGGAGGTGCACAGTCGGCCACATCCTCAGTACCGAATGTACTAGGAAGGGATCCAGGGGAGAGTTCAGAGACCTGTTCTTGGTCACATGGCTTCATTGCCTGCCTCGGAAAGTGGGGGTCAGGCAACCCCACTTTAGTGCACAAAACTCCAGGGTGCAACAATCCATGGAATAACAGGCATCATACGAATCCATAACATGTGAAGGCCCAAGGCAGGTCCAGCAGATGTAATGTTGTTCTTTGGCCATCACTGGTCTACCACAAGGTTAATGATGCATAATGTGGTCCTGTTTAGTCCTCTTTATCTCAGAGTTCAACAAAAGACTTTTTGGCGGTGACGCAGAAGAAGGTTCAATAACAGTTGATCTGAGATTCTGTTGCTCCCAAAGTTTGCAGTCAATGGCAGGAAAAACAGAACTGAGGTGCGTAAGGGAGCCAATGATGGTTACTGGCTAGAGCATGTGGCACCATGTCAGATGCATGTGCGACACTGGTAGACAAAATTGGCACCCCTCCTGTAAGAAAAATGATCTTACAAGGTCCTAGTGCCTCCAGCTCTTAGACCCATAAGTATGAATCAATGGTGAAAACCGATTCTCAGAAGATCCAAGCCCTCAGCAGATGGGTAGTCACAGAAAGGGAGCCCGCTGGAACCAGGTACTTGAGAATCATGAGTGGAGGGTGGCAGGCAGCAAGCTGATGCTGTCAAAGCTCCAGGGCCAATCCCAAGACTGCCTCAGCCACGGGAAATGTAAGGCCTAGGAAATCGTCCTTCTCCAGTATGTCAGTAAATGGGTATTTGGCCCACTTATGGACTGGCTCCAAGGCACATTCATAGACTATGGCATAAGTTGGATCAAAGCCCCAAAAATTATCTGCTCATGGTCGGTGATCAGCTCCTTGACTGATTCTTGGTCATATGTGTGAGTCCTGATTGAAGCCAAGAATGACTCATCACTGGAGTTATCACAGGCTTCCTTGAAAATGTCCCTCAAATGTTTTTTCACCATGGACCATCCTAATATTCTCAGATTGGCTCACTTCTATTTATCCAGCTCCATTTTCACAAAAGAAAGCCTGGCAAGCCAGCTGTAGCATGGGATTCCTTGGTCGGAGCCCCACACAGGAGCTGTGGTGGAGGTAGCTCCACTCAAAGGGGCAAAGAAGCAAATGCAGGGGACCGCTGAAAAATGTGGATCAGCACTGGAATGAACAGCATAGGTCAAGGGACCAAAAGTCCAGGGGGCAGATCCCTAACCTGTCTGAGCAATGGTCTACTGTTGCCAGAGGACTCCTCATAGCATCAATGCAATTTTTCATCTATGCCTCTCCTCACCTGAGAAGGCCAATGGTGATGCCTCCCAGTTAAGTGGGATCGAGAGTACGAGCATTGTCTCAACCTCGATCATTGACTCAAGGATTGATGTCGACTGGTGTTCTCCAGGGTGTTGTGGAAAGCCACCTGCCTTGGCAAGTTAAGCACTAGAAGCTTCAGAGGCATGACCACCAGTGGAGGTCACTCCTGAGGCGACCCAGCCAGTGACACTGACTGAGCCACATCCTCCTGAGGACCAGGAGAACCAGGGTCTGGGAGATCAACTCTTCGTTGATCTCCTCTGACATCTGGTCACCAGGCTCAAAAGAGATCTTGAGCACCTGCTTTATAGGAGTCATGGTGGACAGGACCAAAGGGGTTACTGTGGAGCCCTTGACCTTTGCCTCGACAGCAGGGAGCTTGACAAGGTGCAAGTAGTTGGGGGAGTCAAGGGAGCAGGAAGAGCGTGATACTTCTCAGTCCCACGACCTGCAGCAATGCTGCTTTTAGTGTTTCCTGCTGTGGTGAGAAGGCCTCTCTCCAAGGGTCTGGCGGGCCAGACACATTTCTCTGTAGTCATCAGAAAATAACCCTCCAGCAGTAGCCCCAGCCAGGAACAGCACCGAAACCAATGAGGAACTCACCGCAACTGTTGTCACTGCTTCTTCCATGATGGCTAGCTATGCAGATGACCCAGCAGCCACCAGGGCCTTTTTGCTGTCTTTCAGCTGACTGAGGTCCAGTCCAGTGTTTAGGTCTTTGATGGAGGAAGGCACCATGGCCCTGCACAGTGTGCATTACTCAATGTCATGTTGATCACTTAGGCAGTACAAGCATATGTACTGTATGTAGCATATGTAAGCATATAAGAAAAAGCTTCTCTTAAATGCAAAGAAAACAAAAGCAATGCTTTTCTCCAATCAAAGCTCCACCAACACCTCCTCACCAAGCAGCCTCCCCCAGCTATGCACTATCCTTGGGGAAAATCTGGAGTATGTAGAAAAATTCAAATACTTAGGTGTGTGGATTGATAGCAGACTTGACTTCATACATCATATTGAAGAACTGCTGAAAAAACTTCGCCAAAGGCTTGGCCTATTCTATAGAATAAAACACTTCCTAACCAGAGACTCAAAGATGAGGTTAGTCCAGGCCGCTTTTCTTTCAGTTGTTGACTATGCAGACTTCCTTTATTGTCACTGCCCCATCTCCTACCTAAGCAAGCTGGATACCCTCACATAGAGCAATAAGATTCATAACAGATCTTCCATGTAACACTCATCATTGCTCTCTCTATGCTGCAGTTGGATGGGTTTCCCTACATCTCAGAAGGAACAGAAATGCAGCACTATGGATCCACAGAGCATTGTCTAAAAAACTTCCAAATTATATTCTAGGCTGCTTCACCCAGGCCATAGCTAGCTCCTATGCCCTAAGAAGCAACAACCTCATTATGCTCAAAATACCTAAAGTCAACACCTGGCTAGGGAGGGCGGCAATCAGCTATTCTCTAGCTATGGCATGGAATACTCTATAGAAATCCCTAAAGCTGTCCAATCTTATAACTATAGCATCCTTTAAACAGCTTTGCACAGGTTTCTTCATACAGAAATGCAACTGCTACCACAAGAGCTAGTCTTGCCATTTCACAACCCTCCCTTCCAGACAGCCACCATATATGGCATAATTTTGTTCCACAGTTCTCCCTCCCGGGCAGCCACCCTTTTCATAGTACCTCAGTTCCATTTAATTCTACCCAACTACCTACGACCTACCTAATCCTTCTCCCACTAATCACTGGCCCTTACATCATTCCTAAATGCTCCCCATTCATCCTAGTATTACATTATGCTGTGTGAATACCTTGACTCCTCTATTGGGATATGTATATACTTTATCTATTAGTATAATTTTCCTATAGCCTACCTTGTCATGTATGTCTTAATCAACTTCTTACACTTGATCATTGTATTTATAAGTGTTTTTTCTGTACCTGATATGCATATATAAGTACATTGATGTATCTGTTGTGTACCAACTATTGAACCTTGACCTTATCAGGTCCATCTTGTAAATGAGCCTTGCTCAATGATGTTCGCCTGAATAAATAAAGATTTGATTGACTGATATGTCTTGCAGGTCCTTGGGTGACATTTTCTGTCTGTACAAGGTGCAGAACTTAAACCCTGATTTCTTACTTTCCATCAGAGATAATGAAGCAGAGCTGAAAGGCTTGCAGAGCAACTTTAACTTTAATATGAACTTGAAAAGTCCAAAATTTGTCAAGAAAGCATTTGAACAACTCAAATTCCTTCAATGTGGTACAGCAGCAAAGGAGGAGACCTGTCACTTGCAGTGGAAAGAAAGCTCTGATGTCATGGGGTGGAGCTAGAGGATATTCCAGCCAAATTGTGGGGGGAACTTAGTTTGAAGACTTCTGGACACTCTCTTGATTCCAGGCAGCTTGCCAGAGTGTGGACTGTGAACTGTATTTACAGTGTTAAAGGTAAAGATTCCCTTTAATGTTAAAACAGAAATGTCATTTTACAAGTTCACAATGCATTTGTTTTTAACTAAGTGTATGTTACTTCAACAAACTAGAACTGCCTTTGTTATTGTTGCAGTATGCTGTACAATAAAAACAAGTTACTCACCTGTAATAGTAGTTCTAGGAGTGGTATATGTTGTTCATCCACACTCTCTGGCATGTCCCTTTCCTCTTTAAATCTGGCTGGAAGTCTTCAAGCTGGCTCCTCCCACCCGGGCGGTAAATACCTTAGCTCCACCCCATGACACCAGATCTTAGCCCACTGGAAGCAAGGTTGTGCACCTAAAGCCGGGGAGGTCCTGTGGAGTGCGTGTGGATGAACAACATAATACCACTCCTAAAACTACTGTTACAGGTGAGTAACCTGTTCTTCTAGGAGAGTGGATATGTTGTTCATCCACACTATCTGGCAGACTCCAAGCAGTTCTCTGGGAGGAGGGAGACAAGGTGCACACCCCCTACTTGGGAAATAGAGATTGGAGAACCGAGGCCCCAAAACCAGCATCCCAGCGTAACTCAAGGTCGATGTGGTAGTGGGTAATGAAGATGTTTGCTGATTTCCAGGTAGCAGCCAGACAGATTTCCTGGATAGGGATGTCCCTGGAAGCAGCCACCGATGCAGCAGTATGGCGGGTAGAATGAGCTCTTATCCCTCTGGGAGGCTCCTTGCCCGCCAACTCATAGCACAGACCTATGCATGATGTAATCCACCTTGCAATGGTCCATCTGGCTGCAGGTTTGCCAGAAGCGGCTTCAGCGTAGGTGACAAACAGCTGGTGAACCTCTCCACGAATTTCCGCCGTTCTCTCCTTATAATAGGAGAGGGCACATCTCAGGTCCAAAGTATGGAGCCTGTACTCGGCATTCGAGGTGTAATTAGGGTAGTATACTGGCAGAGTTAGCACCTGGTTAAGATGAAACTCTAACACCACCTTTGGAAGGAATTTCGGGTGGGGGCGCAGGACAACTTTGTCCCTGTGGAAGACCAGATAAGAAGAGTCCCCCGAAAGTGCCTGGAGCTATCCTGTCCTTCTGGCTGATATGATAGCCACCAGGAAGGCCGTCTTCCACAAGTGTGAAAGTTCACACTTGTGCATGGGTTCAAATGGCTTGCCCATGTAAGCTTTGCCAAAACCAGCAAGAGATCCCACAGAGGTGGAGATTCACACACCGGAGGGGATATGTGATCCAGGCCTTTGAAGAAGCACCCGACCACGGTCTCCTGTGCCAATGTTGGCTGACCGGCCTGCGCCCGGTAAGCATAAATGGCTGCCAGGTGCACCCTAAGGGTCAATGAACCTAGACCCCCTTTGGAGAGAGACCAAAGGTAGTCAAGAATGTTAGCCACAGAGCAGGATAAGGGGTCCAGACTCTTACCCTGACACCAAATGGAAAATCTCTTCCATTTGAAGGCATAACATTTCCTGGTTGATTCCTTACAAGATGCCTCCACCACGGTGTACACATCCTTGGAAAGACCCAGAGCCTGGAACTCTAGCCGCTCAGGTACCAGGCTGTGAGGTGCAGGGATTGAAGGTTCAGATGGAATACCTTCCCCTGGTTCAGAGATATCAGGTCCGGATGTGTACAGAGCCGCTCTGGGGGCCTGCAGCAGAGGCTGAGGAGATCTGGGTAGCAGAACTGGCGCGGCCTGTTTGGGGCTACCAGAATCACCTTTACCATGTCCCTCCTCAGCTTGAGTAACACATTGTGGATCAAGGGAAATGGAGGGAAGGCGTAGAGGAGGCCTGGGGTCCATGGCCTTGAGAAGACATCCCCCTGCAGTGAGCCCTGCTGAGGGGGGCGGGCATGAAACACCCTCAGCTTGGTGTTTTCCCTGGAGGCAAACAGGTCCATCAACTGTTTGCCCTAGCAGGAGAACAAGTTGTGAGCTACCTCTGGATGGAGAGGCCACTTGTGGGATGTCTGGCCTATATGGCTGACAGCGTCCGCCAGCTGGTTCGAGACTCCTGCCACATGAATGGCTAGGAGATCCACTTCCAACCGACTGATGACGGTCCAGATGCGGAGCGCCTCCTTGCAAAGCAGATGGGAGTGCATGCCACCCTGTTTGTTGAGGTAGTACATGGTCATGGTATTGTCTGTCTGGACTTGAACCACTTGACCCCAGAGCTGAGGAGTGAAAGCTGACCGTGCCAGTCTGACTGCTCTGAGCTCCAACAGGTTGATGTGGCATCGGGACTCCACACTGTGCCAGAACCTGTGGGCTCTGCTATCCCCCATGTGGGTTCCCCAGCCCATGAGAGTGGCATTGGTCATAAGAACAACCGTCGGCTCAGGGCGGACAAACGGGATCCCTTCCTGCAATCGCTCTGGGGCAGTCCGCCATTGGAGACCGTCCCACATCTTCTGGGTCAAAGTGATCAGCTGGTCGAAATGACCATGGAGCTGAGTCCACTGAGTGGCCAGCTCCCATTGGAGGGGACGCATGTGCCATCTGGCCCAACAGACCATTGAGGTGCATGCCACCATGTAACCCAGAAGGCGCAGGAAGTCCCGGGCAGGGCCTAAGTGCCCGACCAGAAACAACTGGGCAAAGGAGGAAAGAACCACTGCCCTGTCCGCCGGGAGCCAAGCTCTGGCTTGATGAGAGTCGAGCTCTGCCCCGATGAAGCCCATCACCTGAGAGGGCACAAGTTCTGACTTGGCATCGTTGATCAGGAGGCCTAGTTGGGAGCAGGTTTGAAGAGCCAGATCCCTGGATCTCTCCACCTCCTGGAGGAAGGAACCTGCCAAGAGCCAGTCATTGAGATAAGGGTAAATTCGAACTCCTCAATGCTGGAGATGGGCTGCCACCACTGTGATGCACTTGAAGACCCTAGTGGCCAAGGACAGGCTAAATGGCATGGCTCGGAAGTCGTACAAGGTCCCCTCAACCCTGAAGCGGAGGAACCGCTCATGGGATGGACGAATTGGGACGTGGAAGAATGCGTCCTGCAGATCCAGCGAACAGAACCACGTTTTGCCCCAGGGATGGTATGATCTGGTTCAGATTTACCATCCGGAAGGTGCGAGACCTGAGATATTGATTCAGGTTGTGGAGATCTAGGATGGGGCGCCACCCCCCCTCGTCCACTTGGGTACTAGGAAATACCTGGATACGAAGCCTGGGTCTGTAGGAGGATCTAGCACTGCAGCTACCACCTCCTTGCGGAGGAGCTGAGCAATGTTGTCTCGAAGAGCCAACTGAGTGCAAACTGAGATCCTTTCCTCCCGAGGGGCATGGGCTCATCTGGGAGGGTACTGCTCGAATTCCAGAGGCAGTCCCTGGTCAACCACTTCTAGAACCCACCTGTCCAAGGTGATATCGGACCAGGCGGAAAGAATGTGGTGGAGTCGGCCCCCCACGGGAGGACCCAGAGCTGGCGTGATGGGTGTAGGGGTGGCAACCCCCAACCCGTCACTGAGCAGGCTTAGAGGAGGAGGAGAAGGAGGAGGAGGAGAAGGCTCCTGGACCAGCACCTAGGCCTCCTTTACGGGGCTGTTGAGGACCCTGCTTGGGCCTGGGGCGCCAAGCTTGAGCCTGCTGTTTCTGCTGGCCTCCTTGATAGGAGGGCTGCCTAACCACAGGGGAAGAGTGCCAAAAAGGCCTCTTCTTGCACTTCTACTGGTTCTTGCCCGAAGAACCCTTTGCAGAGGTAGCATCCAAGGTGGCACTGGACTGCTCTATGCGCTGGAGATGACCAGCCACTCCTGGACCGAAGAGGTCGGTGCCTAGGAAGGGCATGTCAGCTAACCTGTGCTGGGTATCCACCGGGAAGGAGGATAGCCTCAACCAAGCCCTGCGGTGAGTGGCCACTGTGGCTGCTAAACAGCAGGCACAGGAATCTCCAATGTCCAGAACCATCTGGAGCTGCTGTTTTGTAACAGCATGGCCCTGATCATGGACCTGCTTCACTGTGGTCTGCATGTCCGCCAGGAGATGAGGGAGGACTTCATCTAATGACCCTAGGAAGGCATGAGAGAAGTGTGCCATGATAACAGCTGAGCTGGCCTGACGAAGGCCTAAGGAGGAGGCCGCATAGACCTCACGGGCAGAATGGTCTATATTCTTGGACTCCTTGTCTGGGGGCTCGGTCAGTGTTGGCTGAGCTACCAGCACGTCTGAACACAGAAGCAGTCACTAGGCTTTCTGCCGAAGTATGCTCTGTGAACCGCGCCAGAGACGCCATGGGCACCGTATACTTGTGGGCCATGCGGGCAGACGGAGCTGGGCAGGAAGCAGGATGCTGCCAAAGCTTAAGGGCTGGGCCAACGATGGCTTCAGCCGCTGGAAAGGCCTCCGTCAGGGTATCCCCCCTTTTGAGGATATCCGTAAGTGGATACTCTGCCTTTTTCTGGATGGGCTCCAGGGGCATTCTGGTGGATTCGGAGATCAGGCAGAGAATGCCCTGAAAGAAGGAAGGGCCTTCCTCCAGTCTGGCCACGGATGACTCATCATCCCCCGGATGATAGTGTAACCCAGTGTCAGCGGAGTCCGAAGAGTCGAGGTACAATGGTCTACTGCCTACGTCCCCTTCGATCTGCCCGGGGCGGTCGGGGGTAACCGTAATGGACAGACATCGGGAAAGCCCTGTGTCTGTGTGGTCCTCTTTTGAGGGAGCCCCTCCCTGAGGCTGTTTAGGCGGTGGCGCCACCAAAATCGGTGGAGAGACCGGAGTAGGCCGAGCCGGGATACAAGCTGGCCCCACGGGTGATGAAACCGAGACCTTCGGTTTCGGAGGGGTCGGGGTCAGCCTAGGAGGTGGGAGCCAAGTGATGGCCAGGGCGGCCGGCACAGCTGGCTTCTGCCCAGTCAAAATCAGCTGTTGCCACATCAAATCCTCATAGCGTCGATGGAGTTTCCGTTGAAGCCTCTCCTCATCTGAGGAGGATGAGGATCAGTGACAGTGCCTCTTTTTTGAGTGTTTGTGGCCCTTTTTCAGCTGTTCAACCGAAGGGGTCCTGGTCCTCCAGTGAGACCGACAGGGTCGGTTCGGTCGATCGGGAGACACCGGAGTTGGTGAAAACCTAGGTTCCGGAACCTTTTTCTTGATAGGGATACTCAAGGGCAGTGTCTCTGCATCGGGAAAGGAAAGGACAGGCGTCCTTTCTAAGGAATCATTGACCAGAGTCAGCGATAAAGGCTTGATTGGGTCGAGAATAATCTCGGCCGTTTCAGCCGTTTCCTCGGTCTCGGTGCCTTGGCCAGACGGAAGGTCCATAAAGCCAGCGGCCGAGGAAGCGATCTCGACCAAAGTCGAGACTGCATGTTCCTGGGAGTCAGACCTCTCTCGGTCCCAGGAGCATCTCCTTCTAGAGGAAGAAGACTTGTGGTCCTTGTCCCTCTTCCAAGGGTGGGAGGAGTGCGAGCCCAAGGGCACCTCACCCCTGGTGGGGAGAGACTGGCACAACTCCCTAACGGAGCCCGAAAAAGTAGAGCCAAGGTTGAGAGGAATGAAAAAGCTTCGACTGGCCGAAGCTTGAGCCGGTTACTCCTCAAAAGCCGTCATCTGCTCCAGCTGCTCAGCGGATCCCGCGGCTGTGGAAACCATCCACCTTGCATCCTTCGATTTCACCGGCGGGTTTCTAAGCTTCAGTCTCCCCAATTTTAGGCGTGCTATGCGGTCGTCCAGAACGCTGGGATGGAAGGCTAAACAGAAGGTACAAGACGTGGTGTCATGCATGACACCTAGGCAATAGACACACGAGAGGTGGGGATCGGTGCGCGACATCTTCTGGATGCAGGTACACCAGCAACATCCGGGGGAATATTTGTCCTCCATGTCTGATGCGCTGTAATCGGAATTGTGAACTCTAACGAGTTTTAATGTAATTTGCAGTTGAAAACCGACGTTGCGAATCCAGGGCCTACGAACTGCTAAAATAGCAAGAGGGAACCTGAATCTTCCAGCGGAAAGGAAGATCTGGCGTCATGGGGTGGAGTCGAGGTATTTACCACCCAGGTGAGTGGAAGGAGCCAGCTTGAAGACTTCCGGCCAGATTTAAAGGGGAAAGGGACATGCTAGAGAGTGTGGATGAACAACATATCCACGCTCCTAGAAACTAAACTCACAGAAGACGACCCATCACCATCATCAGTGAATGCTGATATGTACAATGGTAAAAAGATAGCAATAATATTTAATGGGAAAATTTGGGACAGAGTTGTGGGTGGGCAGTGAAACTCTTTGCATTTATTTTACTGTATTTTTCCTCCCCTGTTGCCCCCACCGTCAGCCCTCATTGAACCCATGCCTCTCCTAAGTCACCCTGCAACCATGATACCTGACAGGGTGTAGACTGCTGAGCCTGGGAAGGGTACTATAAAAACAATGCAACCTGCCTACTTGCCTTGTTGACAGACACATATGAAGATAGTAAGGGGATCTCACCACCACCTGTATGGCTGCTTTTGGTCTGGGTCAGCCAGTAGAGTCATTTTTGTAGCTTTTGTATGCCAGCATCCAGACACAAATGTACTTAAACCCAATCATTGGAGCATGCCAATCCTGCATCTATTCCCTAACCTGAAGCACAACCTAAGGCAGCCCATCTGCAGGTTGAGGTGCTGCAAATTATTTGTCAAAACATCTCCTGGTCCTGCCACTGGGATCACTGCCAGAGCAAGACATCACTGACTCCTCCCTTAAGTGGAGAGCACTGCTACAGGCAACACTTTCAAAACCTAGTTGCTGGTGTGCAGAGCTCCTGGTCCGCAGTATGAACCTGGGTCATACACATGGCAACCTGAAGTCCCACTTCTGGGCCATTTGGCAGTTTACACTACACAAAATATATCACCAACACCCAAGTTGCTGTTTCATAACTTGCAAATGTGGTGAATTAGTGTGTCCAGATTTTTAAAATGAGTATATTCTTCATCATGATACTCTACTTTCATTTGTTAATTCAGCTAAACATCTGGCTTGCCAAAAGTGAGGATGAATGGCAGTGGAAACAGAGTCTCAACCTGACCACAGTACTTCATAGATATCAAGTCCTGCAGGGTTTCTCTGCTCAGTTCTGAGAGTGTACCTCAGTTTTGACATGGAAATACCATCCCTAAATTGGACATAGAAGGGTAAATCAGTCTCAGTTCTAGACAGCTCCCAGGCTCCTTCTGAGCAACAGCAGTTACTTTGTGAACATGTATGTGGTGGTTCTGTAATGTGAAATACTATCCACTATGAGCAATTCCCATACTTACTTCATTTGTGACCTAAACTGGAATTGTTCTAGAGCCTCTGCAATGAAAGGCAAAGGCCCAATCCACCAAGCCACTTTATCTTCTTTATTAATTAGTATTACATTCTCACACATATCCTCCTCAAATCAGAGGACACTGGCACTGTACAATTTTAGTAAAGAAAAGTACTTTGTGTATGTAGCTTAGATTACGCTGGAATGAATGACATCAGTAATATAGCAGTCACAATATTTTATACAGTCTTTCATTTGCTCATTACTATCACCTTGCTCATTTTTTCATATAAAACAAACTGCTCAAAAATAGAATCTCTGTAGTGAGTGTTACAGAAAACTTTGGAACAAAACCAAGCACTGTTATTAAACCTTAAAAAATCTACATACAACAAACTTTCCTCAATGCATATACACTGTGAAAGTAAAAAATGTTATTACTATACAAGTTAATATAGGGATTCCATACTAAGATGTGGGGTTACTGGACAAGACAAACAAATAACCATTTTACTGGATACTGAAACAGTGGGGAATAGAATTGTGGCTTATACTGTATACCAAAACACGCTGCAAGAATTGAAAGTCTATATCTGGCTTTATGTACAAGTTCTGAATTGTAATAAAATCAGTATGAGGCAAGAGGCCCACTTAACAGCATGTTGGACACACTTTAAGAATAATGAAGTGTCATGTTTATATTCCCCAGGAATTTTTTTGTACGTTTACAAAATCTTCATCGTTTAAAATTCCAATGCTTAGTCCTTCATAATAATTTTCAAACTCGCAGTAGGATACTTCACTAGGATCACTACAGGCTTCTTGCAGAGTTTCCACAAAGGTTACTTTGAGCTGCTCCTCTGAGGCCTCCCCTGTAAAATATGCATTTGATGTGTTATAACATCCACTGGACCATTACTGATAATTCAAACATGTTTTCTCAAAGGCTTTATGCTACTAAAGTAAGGAATCTAAACAGACGTAAGATGACTAAAACTTTCATACTCCTTGATGGTTCACTGCAAGTGCATCCTGCAGCAAATATTTATTCATCCAGGATAGCCCAGCTGTGATGTAATATTTTGCTTTCAGTGGGGTCTTGTTTCAACTAACGTTTCTGTTGACAGGCTGGTAAACTGGTACACTAAGAGGTTAAGTAATTTGCTCAGGGTCTCAAATTAAGTGGATGTGGTGGGATCTGAACCTGGGGATCCTGGCTGCCAAGCCTGTGCTCAAACTACTACACCACACTGCTTCCAATATTACATGTCCAACTGATGTTCTTTTGTTCCTTAAAGAGAATGTTCCTACTTCAGAATATACTTTAGTAAACATAACTGGTGCGACTATCACTTACTAGAGGATCATGTTCAGCTGTCTTTACCAGGGTGGAAAATATAGTACACCTCTTGTCAATTTATCCATGCAGTCTATTCAAAAGATGTAGTAGAGGCATACTTGGCCACAGTTCAGGATACATTTTGTACATAAAGCACAGGGGAAGAAACAATACAAAGGGCACACAGACATGCCACAAACATAATACATGAACGTAAGAGCAAAAAGCACAAGTGTGTATGGTGCAAAATGCAGTTAGCAAACAAACCAATTATATTCTTTTTTTTTTTTTTAATACAGGTTTTTATCCTCCACCGAGCCCTGGCAAGAGCTTTGGCCCTCTGAGGAGGGACTTTCTCTCAGGTCCCACCGCACTTAGTCGACCCTGGAATTCCCCCCACATCTTGCCCCCATGACGGGGCCCCCTTCCGGGGACCCAATCCAGAAGCCAGGGTCGGCCCTTGGTGTGGTGGACTACCATGGAGCACTGCCAGGCTTTTTCCTCCTTGTGTTCTGTCCTGTCCCCAACTCCCCGTACTGATGTAACCATGTCAGATCGTGCCTCCCGACCCATATTGCCCTCCAGTCACCACCAGGGGACAATCAGGGAGCGGGATGACGTGGGACCCTCCCCCAAGAGAGGAGAACAGTCCTCCAGATGCTCGTTCTTCTCCCCTTCCCTGCTGACCTCCAGCAGCCCGGGCTCATTCCCAAACCTGGGTCACCGGCATGATGTGGGGTGTGGCGTCCAGCGCCTCAACCCTCAGTGCCACTGGGTCGGCTTCCAGATTATATTCTAAAACACAAATATCACTATGAAAGGCTGGGATAGGCTTCACATAGCAGATGTTCGTTTAATTTTGATTTAAACAGTCTAAGAGAGGAAAACTGCTGAATTATATTAAGTAGACAGAGAGTTCAACTGCACTAGGGCTACCAACACAAAGGCTCTGTTCTCCACAGATTTTAATCGGGACATACACTGTAGCAGCCTCTGTCCTGTAACTCTATTGCTCTCCCAGAAGCATAGGAGGGCAGAAGCTCAGAGAGATAGTGAGGGTTCAGATTGCTCAGGGCTTTAAACGTTAACAAAAGCATCTGGCAGTACATTTGCTGCCTTACAGGCAGACAGCCCAAGATGCGTAGTGATGGAGTAGTATATTCCGAACTCAGAATGGAGGTCAGAAGTCTCACTGATGCACTGTAAACTAGCTGCAGCCATCAAACCTGATCTCCAGGTAAGTCCTTATAGAGCAAATTAAGCAAGGCTATTTTGACTTCTTGTGTTTCTAACATCATGCATCCTTCCACTACACTGATGTCACAGGAAGACAACTGTGAGTCAGTTGCTGGCAGTCAAACACAGTACTTGCAAAACATGCAAAGGAGTATTTGCAAGATAACTGAAAAAATATTTCAAATAATCCTAATGGGATTAAGTCAACACTTAGCAAACAAAGCTAAATGCAAATGCTTTGAACATACTGGCTTCAACATTTCATTTTAGGACAAAGCTCTTTTTTTTAACATAATTCTAGTTAGGGATGGTAAGAAATGGAGTACCACCTGTCCTTGTGGAAAACCACGTATGGAGGATTCGTCACTAGGACTTGAAGTTTAGAAACTGCATGCAGAAGTAATAGGCACTAGAAACAGTTTTCCAGGTCAGATATTTCATGTCACAAGTAGCCGCTGGTGCAAACGGTTTGCAGGTTAGCACGTCCAACACTAAGACAGAGATCTCAGTTGGTGATGGGTATCTTTATAGAGGGTGTTAAATAGGATACCTCTAAGGAATCTATGAAATCGAGGAAGTTGGACCACTGGAAGAATCCTAACTCGTGATATGTCAAGATGGCAGCCTAATTTGCTTGTCAGATCTTGATAATGCTGCTCCTAATTCCTCTTACTCTGCCTTACTGGACAATTAGTTATCAAATACTAATGTAGTGTTAGACTATACTACTTAAGCACTCAGAGTCCTACTGTAACATCTTCAGTGTTAGCCCTCTAATGCACTGTATGGTCTTCAAGACTACCGTTATACAGAATCACACGTGTTAGCACTCTGATGCACTGCTTGTTCTCTAAGACCCCTGTTTAGTATCCTACATGTTAGCACTCCATTGCACTGTATTTTAACTACCCATGTCATGTTGCTTTTTTTGTTACTGTATGTGCCATCTTTATGGCCAGGCTGTACCTGAAAACGGTCCCTGGGATCAGTGTATTTACCCAGTTAACAAACAAATATAACACAAACACAAGCACAGATGTACTAGTTGACTCTTGAACTGTGTCTGGAGATCTGTCCTCAGAGGTAAGGTCCATGGTTGTTGTATCGCTATTTGATGGAGCAGTGGATACCAGATATTTCTTGGCCAACATGGGGCTATAAGGACCATTATGCCCACAAGGGACTCCAGCTTACTGAGTACCCTCTGGATGAGCAGGAGTAGGGGAAAGCATGAAGAAAGCGATCTGCCCACTGCAGGCAGAATACATCCTGATAAAAAGAGACATGCTCTCCATTTCTGAAGCAGAAACATCAGTTTTGCATTGTGGTGGGATGCAAAAAGGTCCACTTCCAGCCTGCCCTACTCAAAACAGGGATCAATCCCCATCCCCCGTGAGGGACCATTCACGAGAGTCTGCCACTGTTCGATTGAGACTGTCTGCCAGGATATTTTTCATACCAGGTAGAAGGGTGGTCTGGAGAAGGATCTTGTGCAATGAGCACCACTCCCAAATTCTTATCGCTCCTCTGCACAGATGTTAGGAGTGTGTCCCTCCCTGCTTGTAGAAGTAGGATAAATTGGTTCTGGAGACCTAGGCAGTGTGTGCCCCATCCCAGTGCAATGGTGTACAAGGTTACTGTCAGCTGCAGCTCTGGAAAGAAGAAGGGAAACCCTTGCAGTTTCTCTCTTAAGGCCCAACAGAGGAGGGAGTAAACCAGATGCCCACTCACCTGTACTAGATGATCCAGAGTTTGAGATGCTTGTAACCATTGCATGCTAAGCATCCACTAAGATGCCCTCATATGCAGCCTAGCAAATGGTACTGTAAATATTGTGCCTGCCATGAGACCCAGCATCCCACACATGGAGTGCACTGTCACCTGAGTTTGTTTTCTGACGAAGCATACATATAATTGGTTCTGCTCTGTCTTCTGGTAGGAAAGACTTTGCTTGAGTGAAACTGAATACTGCTCCACTGAACTGTAGCCTCTAAGAGGTATTCAACTGTGATTTCAGAAAATTGAGTATGACACCAATAGACATAAGAAATCTGCATGCTGAGCGCTTCGCAATCTCTGTCTGATGTGCATTCCCACCTTTCTGAGGTAGACTGCAAGCAGCACGTGGCACTTGGTGAAGACACACAATGCTGATACAAGGCTAAATGGCAGGACTCTGAATGGATAATGTCCGAAACCTGCACCAAATCTGAGGTAGTTACAGTGATTGGCATCGACAAGAATATCATCCTGCATGTTCAGAAATGTCAATCAATCCAAAGGGTTTCAGGTACAGAACAATGGCGACCAAGGACACCATTCTGAATTTTCTGTGCATTATGTACTCATTCAGCGGCCTGAGGTCCAAGACTGGGAGCATGCTGCCAGTCTTCTTGCAAGCAAAGAAGTACCTGGAGTAGAAGCTGCTCCCCTAGTATGACTGCAGTAGTCTCTATACTGCCCTGTTTTACAGAAGCCCACAACTTCCAAGGAAAGCAGTTCTATGATCGGACCTGATTAACAAGTTCAGATTTTCTAGAGGTGATGCAGAGTTTTTTCTATCAGCTCTGTGGAGTAACTGATTCAGACAATGTTCAGTACCTACATGTCTGTGGTAATGGTCTTGCACTGCTGATAGAACATGGCTAATTCCCCCCAGCCAAAGAACAGGATTCACTCTGGGCAGCTGGGGTGAACATAGGGCTAACATCCTATCAAGAGGGTGATGCTTAGAGACTGCCATCTGCACTTTCTGCTGGGGCTTTTGCTTCTGCTGCTGCTGGTACGGCTTAGGCCTGGCCTATTTCTGGAAGCCTCATAGGGCAGGCTCACCATAAAATGTCTGCTGTTGGCAGAAAAATAAAACTTCCTCTATCTCTTTATGAGGGAGTATGGATGTTCATATCCTTGAAGATTATTTTCTTCTCACAAAACTCCCTTCTGTTGGACATCAGAGGTGAAGCCTGCCGTTCTAAGCCAGGAGTGCCTCCAGACACAAATCCTAACAGCGGCTACATGGGTTGCTACATGCCAGGCATCTAGAGAAGCCTTCAATTTGGTGAGTATTAGATTTGAACCCTTGTGTAATAACTGCCAAAATGTCTTGCTTTGAGAAAAGACTCCAGAAGGCTCTCTGTGAGATCTTTGAGCCTATTCCATAGGGAATATTCAAATCTTGAAATATGGGATTGGTAGCTGACAACTCTTAAGGCCCATAATGTATAATGTCAGTCTTGTAAGTCTTACTGTCAGGAGGCTGCACAGCAAATTCCTTCAAAGTGATTAACATCATTGGTAGTCATAACAACAGCAGCATCTGTCATAAGCTGGGTATATTATACCGGTTTGGTCAGTGGTGCCACAAACTTTTTGCCTGGGAGCTGCGGGACTGTCAGAAGAGAAGCAGATTTGCTCCAAGCTGCATCTGTAAAGGTTTGCAGGACAGGCTGGATAGGTGGCACCAAAGATACAGGGAGTCAGGGCATATTAGGCTACTCCGTCTGTATCTTTGTAGCATAATTCACAGCCACCATCTGGAAGTTTAGTGCTTTTTGCATATTTTTTAGCAGTGACTGGAAAGAGACATTCTTTTGAGGGGTCTTCAGTGTCTGGGCAGGCAGGATTACCTTTTGGTCAGGAGAATATTCTTTATAATCCTCTGTCTCACCATTAAGGAGATCTGGATTATATTCCAGTTCATCATCCAGCAAGGAATACAAAGCCAGGGGCTCCTGCACCAGTAACAAGATATCTGAGAAAAACTGCTAGATGCCAAGGCTCACTCCAGCACCGACAGCGATACCAATCGCATTGGTGCTGAAGGCAGTCCTGGCACTGCAGATGACAGCGTTGGCACCAACTGTGAGGCACCCAAACTGAGAGCGCTCCCTGACAGTCTTATTGGAATCACATGTGGTGATGCGAAGGAGCCACTGCTCCATGAGAGCTGTCCATCAACTAATCTGCTCATCCGAAACATTCCCTAAAGGCAGGGAAGGTGTGGCCCTGAAAGCACAGGAAAGTCTGTTATTGTATCATACCAACACCAGAACTTCCCTTGTGCCACAGGGAGAAAGCTGCCTCAGGGAAGGATGATAAGAACTTGACATGGACCTATGTCTTCACCTCTTTTCTTTTTGCATGAGGACGAGGTCAAACAATCCTAGGAACCAGACGCTGAACATAAGTGATGCCAAGACTGCTTCTTTCTATGACTACAGGAGAACTGCCTATCCTCCCAGTTGAGAGACTCTCCAGTCCCAGCCTACTCACCAAGAAAGGAGTGGTGGTCCGAAAAAGCCTTTTTGCTGAAGCAAAGAACAGTTGCATAGTTAGCGTAACATTTGATCTTTGAGAGAATCTCTTCCCTTAGGCCACATGTTTCGAACTATACCCACGTCAGTGCTAGGATCTCATGGAGGCTTTTGCTAGTTGGGGGCAACCCACAACAATGTCACACATCAGCATCTACATAAACATGGGCAGCCCCATCTCTCTGCAGTTCCCCACTGAAGACTGTGCATGGAGAACTTCTCCTATCTTTTTGGGGAACCAGGAGATCATACCAATGCCTCTTATAGCAGGTGAGCGAAGGTGCTGAATAAAGCAGTCATGGAAATCTGACACAACCTTCGGGAGCATCTTCAAGTTAGGGAGAAGGACAACCTTGTCCCTGTGGAAGACCAAGTAAGGAGACTCCACTGAGAGTGACTGGAGCTCACTGATCCTTTTGACTGGCATGATAGCCACTAGGAAGACAATCTTCCATGACAGGTGAGATATTTCACACCTGTGCATTGGTTCAAATGACTTGCCCATGAGCTTTGCCAACACCAGCAACAAGTCCCAAGGTGGTGGTGGTTCATGCACTGGAGGGAAAATGTAGTCAAGGCCTTTGAAAAAGCACCAGTTCATCTTCTCCTGCATCACCGACTGCATACCGGCCCATGACCGGTAAGCAGAGATGGTTGTCAGGTGCACCTTAAGGGTCGTGGAACAAAGGTCCGACAGAGAGGGACCAAAAGTAGTCGAGAATGCTAGCCACCAGACAGAATAAGGGTCCAGCCCCTTGCCCTGGCACAAAATGGAGAACCTCTTCCATTTGAAAGCATAGCATTTTCAGGTCTACTCCTTCCGGGAAGTCTCAACCACAGTGTGGACATCGCTGGAGAAACCCAAAGCCTGGAACTCTAGCCACTCAGGAACCAGGCTGTCAGGTGCAGGGATTGAAAGTCTGGATGGAGTACCTTCCCCTGACTGCAAGAGAGCAGGTCTGGGTGTAGAGGGAGACACCTCAAAAGCCTGCTGCTGAGGCTGAGGAAATCGGGGTATCAGAACTGGTGGAGTCAGACTAGAGCCACAGCCACCAGGACCATCCGTGCCTTGTCCCTCCTGGCCTTGAGCAACACCTTGTGGATCAAGGGGAATGTAAGGATGGCATAGAGAAGGCCCAGAGTCCAGAGCCTGGAGAAGGTATCCCCCTGCAGCGTTCCCTGCTGAGAGGGGTGGGCACAGAACAGCCTCAGCTTTGAGTTCTCCCTGGAGGCAAACAGGTCCACAAGAGGGGTGCCCCAGTGGAAGAGCAAGCTGTGTACTACCTCCGGATGGAGGGATCACTTGTGAGATGCCTTGCCCACGTGGCTGAGGGCATCCGCTAGCTGGTTGGAGACGCCGGCCACATAGATGGCCAGGAAGTCAGCATCCAGGCTGAGCATGAGGGTCCAGATGCAGAGAGCATCCCTACACAGAGAAAGGGAGTGCATCCCACCCTGTTAGTTAAGGTAGTACATGGTCGTGGTGTTGTCCATCTGGACCTGAACGACCATACATGTGGAGCAAAGACTGTCAGTGCCAGCCCAACTGCCCACTGTTCCAGCAGGTTGATATAGCATCGGGACTACTTGGGGGTCCAAGGTCCGTGGACTCTGTGGTCCCTTAGGTAGGCTCCCCTGTCCATCAGGTAGGCATCGGTTATCAAGATAACCGTCGGCTCTGGGCGGACAAACAGGATCCCATCCTGCAGATGTTCCAGGACTAATCACCACTGGAGGGCATCCCACATCGGCTGGGTCACAGTGACCAGCTGGTCAAAGTGGCCCTTGCGCTGAGACCGTTGGCAGGCAAGCTCCCATTGCAGAAAGTGCACTTTCCACCTGGCCCAATGGACCATGCTGGTGCAAGCCGCCATGTATCCCAGGAGGCACAGGAAGCCCCGAGCAGGGCGCAACTGCCCAACCCAAAATGATTGGGCAAAGGAGAGAGAGGGCCTCCGCCCTGTCTGCCAGAAGCCAAACCCTGGATCTGCAAGAGTCAAGCTCTGGCCCGATGAAGAGAACCACCTGTGAGGGTACAAGTTCCAACTTGGCCTCGTTGACCAGGAGGCCAAGGGACACGCAGGTCTGGAGGGCCAAATCCCTGGACTGCTCCACCTCCTCCCTGGAGGGACCTGCTATGAGTCAGTCATCCAGGCAGTGGTATAACTGGTCTCCTCTGCACCTCAGGTAAGCTGCCACCACTGCAATGCCTTTGGTAAAGATCCTAGGAACCGAGGAGAGGCCGAAAGCCATGGCCTGGAACTCATAAAAAATCCTCTCTGCTCGGGAACTGGAGGAACCAGCAGTGGTACGGACAGATTGGGACATGGAAGAAAGCGTCCTGAAGATCCAGAGAGCAGAACCACATGTCCTGCATCAGAGATGGTATGATCTGAGACAAAAGTGACCATCCTGAAAGTGTGCGGCCGAAGAAATTCGTTCAAGTCATGCAGATCTAAGATGGGGTGCCAGCCCCCCGTTCATTTTGACACCAGGAAGTGCCTGGAGACAAACTCTGGGTGTACTGGAGGGTCTGAGACAGGAGCCACCACCTCCTTCTGGAGGAGTTGGGCAATGTCTTCCCGAAGGGCTGAAAGAATGTCAGCAGACACCATGTCCTCCCATGGGGCACGGGCTCAGCATAGATGATAAGCTTTGAACTCTAGAGGCAGACCCAGGCTGACCACCTCGAGGACCCACCTGTCTGTGGTGACAGGGGACTAGGTGGAAAGAAAGTGGTAGAGCCGACCCCTCACAGGAGGAGCCAAGGGAGTCAGGACGGGCATGAGGGAGGCACCCCTCATCCTATCACTGAGCAGGCTTGGAGCCAGAGAAGGGGCTGGCTGAAGAACCAGCAGGGCCTCGACCTCTGGGTTTCCAGATGACTGAAGCAACAGACTTCGAGCTGAGGATGCCAGACCTGGGCCTGTTGCCCAGCAGGAGGCTGGGACAGCTTGGTCGCAGGGGCAGAGAGGGGCTGAAAGGACTTCTTCTTCTGAGACTTAGAGCCCTTGGGTTCCCCTTGGGAGGAGGTCACCGAGTCCAAGGTGGCACTGGACTTCTTAATGTGAGTGAGGTGCCCTTCAACACCCAGTCCGAACAAGTCAGTACCCAGAAAGGGGTCATCTGCCAACTTATGCTGGGTACCCACCGTAAAAGTTGAGATCCTCAGCCAGGCCCTGCAGCGAATGACAAATGCAGCTGCCTCGGACTGAGTGCAGGAGTCGCCAATGTCCATGGCTGTCTGGAGCTGGTGTTTAGCCACAGCTTGGCCCTGGTCCTGGACCTGCTTGACCACAGTCTGTAAGTCAGCCGGGACCTGGGGAGGATGCACCGCATTGAGCGCGCCCAACAGGTCATGGGCAAAGTGGGTCATCAAAAGGGCCGAACTCACCTGCCAAAGGCTGAGAGAAGAGGCAGCATAGACCTTTTTGGCCATAAGATCCAATTTCTTGGATTCCTTGTTGGGAGGTTTATCCACATCCCCAGCATTGCCAGTATGCTGGAAAACAGAGTCGGTCACCAGACCCTCAGCCGTGGGGTGCTTGGTAAAGCCCGAGAGGGAACTGGTAGGGGCCGCATACTTGTGGGCCATCCGGGTCGACGGTGCAGGGCAAGAGACCAGATGCTGCCAGAGCTCCAGACTGGGGCCAAGAATGGCCTCAGCAACTGGGAAGGTTTCTCCAGGGAAATCACCTGGTCGAAAATCTCGGTAGGCGGGTATTTAGCCTGTTTCTGGATGGGCTCCATCTGGAGACCCATCGACTCTGAGATAAGTCAGAGAAGGCCAGAGAAGGAGGTGGGGCCATGCTACGCTGACAAATCCTCAGTTGCTTCAGTGTTGAATGGACGGGAGTGTAAGGAGGAGCACTCCGACTCTGGGGACTCATCGAACAGTGGTCGACCGCCAGAGTCTCCGCTGACCCTAGGGGTTGGTTGAGAGTCACCAAGATTGACAGCCACCCCAGAAGTCCAGGGGCAGTACGGGCATCCTTTTGTGGAGGATCCACTAGTAGCTGTTTGCGAGGGGGCTCCACCAGGATTGATGGAAAAGCTAGAACAGGCCAAGAAGGATCCGTCCAAGCCAGAGTAGGTTGAGGCCTGGGTGGCGGGAGCCATATGATAGCAGGGGTGGGAGCAAGAAGCTGCTTGACTCCAGAGAACATGAGCTGGTGCAACATAAGCTCCTCATACTGAAGCCTCTCCTCATCCGAGGAGGAAGAAGAGGAGGCGTAGCGACGACTTTGCCCGAGTGACGAGAATGGGAGTGCTGATGCCAACGTGGGCTACCTGACTCGAGACTTCTGAATCGGATCTCGATCATCGGGGCCGCCAATGGTGGGTCTCAGAAGGAGCCAGTGAAAGCTGAGGATCCTCTGAGTTCGCCACATCCTGAGGAGGAGGGAGTGGATCAGCATTCTGGTCCAACCCTCCCTGGGAGGTACCAGGCAGGACTGGAGTTCTAGAGACAGGGGTATCGGCCTCATGTGGCAATAACGGGTCAACCGGCTTGAGAAATATCTCGACAGGTTGGTCAATGGGCATTTCAACCAACAGGCCCGACAGGGAGACTGTAGTTGAAACCTCTGTACAAGCGCAGGAATCTGAGGCCCAAGAGTGCTTGTGATCCCACACTCAACAACAAGACTTTTTCTTAGTCTCTTTTTTGGACTTAGATTTTGTGCCCGAAGAAGGGCCCTGCCCAAAGGTAGGAAGGGCCTGGCACAAATCCCAGAATGCCCCAGAAAAGAAGGTGCCCAGGGAAAGCAGCAAATAGGCCAAAGTCAAAGAAGCATGCTCCATGGCCTGGGCAGCAGCTTCTTCAGATGCCGCCAATTGTTCAGCGGGACCCTGCTGCCATGGAGACCGCCCGACGGGTATCTTTGGATTTAGTGGGGGGCTCTTGTTCATCCAGTCGCCCCAAAAGACGTTGTGCATGCTGGTCTTCTAAAGTTGAAGGATGCAAGGTGCGACACAGGCCACATGCCTGGAGATCATGTTCACGGCCAAGGCAATAGACGCACTTGGTATGCGGGTCTGTCTGGGACATCTTCTGCCTGCATGAGCATTTTTAAAATCCCGGTGCCAACTTCGAGTCATCCATCATGAATGAGGTGAAGGAATCACCTGAAGGCTGAAGAATTGGCAAAGCGAATGGTTTTAGAAAGTAAAGGGCCTACTCATTGTGAAAGCGGTAAGGAGGAACCTTCTTCTTCCAGCGGAAAGGAAGATCTAACGTCATGGGGCGGTGCTGAGGGAGACTTTCCAGCTAGCCTGAAAGGGAAAGGACACTGCCAGAAGTGTGGATTTGTACAATCGTGTCCACGTCCCTAAAACTGTTCTATCTTCTTCATCTCTTCTCTTAGGCCACACCTTTGGAACAAGTCCCAAGCAGTCCCACAAGCTAACTGGGTATTTGGTGAGGTCTAGTTCAGGACAGCAGGCTCTGTAGAACAGCAAGGCCGAAACCTGTTTGTCTAGGTGAAACAATGTCTAGACTGTAAATGTTTTTTTTTTGGTAACTCAGCTTTATTTAAAAGTAAACAGTAAAAAGGACAAGGATATAATCTTTAAGAGACAAGGAGACAGATATATCAAACAGCAATACAGTTCATATCATCCATTATAGAACTTTTCCAAGAAGTTGATGCTATGTGGTAGACAACATGCTTATGATCTCATTAACACTCATAAAAAGTGTCCATAACTGATTTTGTACATCCTTAACACTCAGCTAGGATGTCACAAGTAAGCACAAACAAATACATTTCAAGCGAACTTCAACAGTCAATGCATAACTGGAATCATGCAGTGTGCATAACAGAAGTGATGACTATTCTGTTACAACTTTTTTTTTTTTTTTTACTTTATTAATTAGGTGGAGGTGTGTGAAAGGTCTATTTATTCAATTTTTTCATGCAGTAGTTCAGTGTCTTAGGAGGCTTCCAGGCTGGGAGGTGTACTTGCTTTTTTCCTGGAACTGGGGCAGGTGCCACAGTAGCAACATAATAAACGCCCCAATTGGTCCATAAGGAAGTATACTTGTCTATTTAATTCTGCTGTTATGTGTTCCATGGTTTGTACTTCCTGTACCCTTGTGTGCCACTCCCCCACTTCTGGTGGATGAACTGAGAGCCAATGAGAAGTGATGCATTTATAAGCTACCATGCACAATAACGTATAATTACCTTTGCTTGTGTGGGCCCGCTTCCTTCATAGGAGACCCCCAGTATCATGCTTTTAAAAGTGTGGGGCAACAGCTTGCTCCACATCAAGTCTAATGGCGCCTGGACTTCATTCCAAAAGACTTTTAATTTTCTGCATAGCCGAAAAATATGCAAGTGTGTTCCTGCCTGGCTGCAATTATGCCAACATAAAGAGGATTTTGTCCTGAAAAATGTTGTGTTATGGTGGGTACATGAAAAAATCTGGAACAAATCTTCCATCGAAATTCCCTCCAACTGAGGGAAGCCAACAATTTCCAGTCATTTGATCATAAAGTGACCCACTCCTCAGGGGCAATATGGTCAGCTGTCTCAGCTTCCCAATCTAGTCTGATTATGTCTGAAGGATTTTCTCCTAATGTCAAAAAGATCATGTAAAACTGGGAAATTAGATCAGGTAGTGTCTAACCTGAAGGAATCAAAAGAAATCAGACCAAGGTAGCTCACAGGTTTAACTTATCTGCTCCAAAGAGGCAGCAGTTGTTTGTAGTGGGTCAAGGTCTTATAATTCCATCTCCTAAAGCCATTATCTAACCTAACAAAGGTGAATCTAGGGTCCCCAATTATACTTGTGGGCCTGGCGATTCAGGGGTATGAGTGACCGATCTGGCTTTCTGGATGGTCCACAATGTATATCTAGTCCAGGCATTTTTTAATAGCTTTCCAGGTTTCAGGTGTAATTTTGATAAAGGACAGGGCAAAAATAGGAGCAGGAAGAGAAGCCACATTCTCCATCTTGTACCAACCGGTGGTCTCTTTTTGTTTTAACCAGTAGACTGCAGGGAGCAGTCGTGAGATAATAAAACTTTAAATTTGGTAACACTAGGCCACCATGTTCCCAGGGCTGTTCCAGTACTTTCTGGTCTATACGATAACAACCCCTTTTTCCTGTAATGTTTAGTAAAAGTGTGGACAGTGCTTGATGTGGCTGCAGTGCAAAAGTCAGCCACAAGGACGTTTCTGAAACAAGCAACAGAAGTGGCCATACCCTGGTGGAACCGCACCAGGAAGTTCCTTACCATACTTCTATAACAGAATTTGTAATACGATTTGCTAGCTATTTGGACAAGTACTGTTTCGATAAAGGGGCACTCTCTTTCCCAGGGGCAAATGAAACAAACAGCTGAGAGGACTTTCTGCAGTCCTTGATGCAAGCAACAGAGTATCTTAGGATTCTATGCACATCCTAAGCATAGAGCAATACCTCACCCTGATTAGGATGCTCAGGATAACACAAAGGAACATGGCTGGTTTCAGTTAGTGTAAACTCAGACACCACATCTGGCAAAAATTTAGGATTAGTATGCAAAGACACTGTCTGCGGAAAATTAAATAAGGAGGCTCACACATTAGAGACTGTAGCTCTGAAATCCTTTGAGTAGACGTGATTGCAACTAAAAATAACCCTTTTCATGAAAGAAAGTGTAAGCTAACACTCACGGCTGGCTCAACAGGAGCCAAAATAAGCTGTTTTTCAAGAATATAATTCAGGTCCCAAGGCGGACCAGATTACGAATGGGAGGTTTCATGTGCAGAATACCTCTCAAAAAAGTACAAGAGACCACCAGTTGAGCAACCGTATGCCTAGCAACAGATCTGTGACTAAGGCATGGATTTTAGACACTCTGCAAGGTAGAGGTGACAGCCACCAGAAATGCTGCTTCCCAAGTTAGAAATTTCATGTCACAAGCTGCAATTGGTTCAAAGAGCTTGTGGGTGAGCATGTTCACTGGCTTCAGAATTGTGGGTCTCATATGCAAAATGCCCCAGAGGAACCTCTTGAATAGTTGCAGCTAAGTCGGAATTACGGACATACGAAATTTGCCAGCAGATAAAGGCCTAGAGGTCTATCAAGTCTGCTTGAATGTGCAGCTAGCACCCCTTATTCTGCAGCTGCCCCTCCCTTCCACCCTTCCCCTCCATTGACCCTCCCCCTTGTCCTGTCCCATCCCCTTTTGAAGCAGTCCACTGTTCTACTGGATACCACTTCTGCAGGTAACGTATTCCACCCAGCTACCACCCACTCTGTAAAAAAGTGTCTCCTCATCTCCCTCCTGAACCTTCCTCCCTCCAGTCTCATATCATGGTCCCTGGTGTCCCTCTCCTCCCTTACTTTGAACAGCCCCTCTGTACCGGTCTTGTTCATTCCTTTCATGTACTTAAAGGTTTCAATCATGTCCCCCCGTCCCTCCTCTCCCCCAGCGAGTACATGATCAACTCCCTCAGCCTCCTCTCGTATGATAAGTCCCCCAGCCCCTTGATCATTTTTGTTGCCCTGAGCTGCACCCCCTCCAGTAACTTAATGTCCCTCTTCAGATACGGGCGCCAGTACTGCACACAGTACTCCAGGTGCGGTCTAACTAATGACCTATACAGTGGCAGAATCACCTCCTCCCTCCTCAAGGATATACCCCTTGCAATGCAACCCAGCATTTTGTTGGCCTTTGCAGCTACCTTCCTACATTGTGCCGAGTTGTTAATTGACCTTGTAATGAGCACCGCAGATCCTTCTCCTCCTCTTTCTGGGCTAGCTGCACTCCTCCCAGCTGGTAACTCCTCCTTGGGTTCTTCACCCCAAAATGCAGCACCTTGCACTTTTTGGCATTAAACCCCAGTTGCCAGGTGTCTGACCAGGTTTCAAGCTTTGCCAGATCATCCTGCAACCCCTGCCATCCCCCTAGGTCATCCACCACTGCTCCCATCTTGATACCATCAGCAAACAGACTGATCTTGCTCTTGATGTCCAATGATATGTCTGCAATGAATATCCCAGACAACACTGGTCCCAACATCGAGCCCTGTGGAACACCGCTCATCACTACCCTTGGGTGTGAGCGCTCCCCACCCACCACCACCCTCTGTTGCCTTCCCTGAAGCCAGTTCCCTACCCATCTCACCAGCTTTGCACCCGCCCCATGCCTTCTAACTTACTTCCCAGCCTCCCATGCGGCACTGAGTCGAATGTCTTACTTAAGTCCAGATACAGGACATCTACTGGACATCCACTGCATGGCCCCTGTCCAGTTGCCTAATTACCCAGTCATAGAACTCACAAAAGTCATAGAACATAGAGTTAGGGAACCTACCGCCTCATGGTATGCTGATACAGCAGACAGGTTCAGCTAGACAGTGCAGTATTGCAGTCCTGCATTAGAGCAGTCTAGTAAGTATTTTGAAACCTTTTCAGATGGACACTTCAAGGGATCCTGCAGGTTCTGGAACATCAGATGGTAGAATGCTTCCACTTTGCTGTGTATGTTTTCCTGGTAGAAGGTTTATGAACAGCCAACAATATTTCGGAGACCCTCTATGATACCTTAAACCTGTTCACCTCTATCTCTTTAGCAGCAAAGTCTGGAGGTTAGAAGGGCTTATGCTGGGACAGAAAAAACTTCCCTGAGCTTGGGATACTAAGTTCAGCTGGAGTGGCAGAGTCCTGTGTTTGCTGAGTGAAAGCTCATTCAACACAGAAAAACCATATCTGCCAAGGCCAGCAAGGGACCACTAGGATCACCTTGCCCTCCCGGGCCTCCAGTCTGAATAACCTTCTTTGAATGAATATAACTGGAGGGAATGCATACAGAAAGAGAGTGTGCCCCTGTACTTTGAATGCATACTGACAGAAAACACCAAGTCCTGGATTTCAGGAGCAGAACTGAGGAAGTTTGGTGTTGAGTGGGGATACAAAAAGGTCCACCTCTGGTGTTCTCCACTCACTGACTAATGAATGCATGACATTTGTTGCTACTGACCACTCGTGGGGATCTGATACTGTTGGGCTGCGCTTGTTTGCCAGATTAGTCTGAACATCTGGCAAATGAATGGCTTACAGCAGGGACTCTTGTTCCAGGCACCAGTTCCACAATCTCACTGCCTCCCTGCAGAGGGGGTCAAAGTGTGCTTCTCCTTGTTTGCTGACATAGTGCAGGACAGATTTGCTGTCTGTCTGTCAGGCGGAGAACTGCCTTTTGGTTGAAAAGGTCCTATAGGGCTTGCAGACTGTAAAGAACTGCATGCATCTCCAACACATTTATGTGGAAATGCATCTCTGAAGTGTCCCAGACCCTTGTGTCTGAAGATCTTGATAGTGGGCTCCCCACCCTGCCAAAGAGGCATCCATGGTGAGGGCCAGCTCTGGCGAGAAGGGAGAGCCCTGGAGGACATTTTCCTCTGCAGACCACCATAACAGGGATCTCATTAGTGGTTTTGTCACCTGAATAGGGTAGTTTTGAGGGTGTGATGCTTGAGACCACTGGGCACTGAGCATCTACTGAGTTCGCATATACTGCCATGCTAGGTAGACTGTGAACACCCAGCATACCCTGAGTCCCAGCATGCACTGCATGGAGTGAGCTGGCACACAGCTGTGCTCCATGATAAAGCATTAAATCTGCAAGACTGCCCATACTCTGCTGGAAACCCCAGGTCTGGGTTGTGTCCAGGACAGCCACTATAAATAGGAGTACTTGAAAAGGCTCTAGCTGAAACTTGGAGGGGTTCAGCAGAACTCCCATGGAGGTTAGGACCTATGAGGCAGTGGCCACTGCCTGTTCTATCTCCTGCCTGGACAGATTTTTTAGGAGACAGTCACCCATATAAGGAAAGACCTGCAGCAGGAAAAAAAGAAACTGAGGTGGTTGAGTGCTAATGCTGCTGTATGCCCGGGGGTACATGCCGGTGCATGGGTGTATGGATTACCTGCGCCATCAGCTCCCACCAGAAAAGGTCTGGCTCCCACGGGGTCCTAGCACCTCTGGCTTGAAGACAAATCAGTGATAATCTGTGGAGTAGTTTGATACTTGGACAGTCTACTAGAAATTTTAACCTTTTCTACCCCAAGAATTTTCTTGAAATTCTAATGATTTTTCACCTTCAATTACTCTAGGTAGTATGAAGAAAGGCACTGATAAAAAGGTACTCCTAATCTCATCAACATCCAGGCTGTTTAGTAGGAGGCCAAAAGAACCAGCAACGATATATGGAACTTTCACTGGTAGAGTATGAAATGAGATGAAGGTGTAACTGAAGGATCATGTAAAATATTGCGAATACATTTTTAGAATGTAACATGTGCAACATGATGTTTACTGAATGCAGAATTTCTTCATGCACAAAATACTGTAAACTGGAAAAAGCTTCAATTAAATATAATTACAAAAATTAAAAACTGCCAGGTCCAAGGCAAGACTGTATTTCTATAAGACATACACTGTCTTGGGAGTCCTCAGCACCCTACTTACACAGAGCGCTACCTACAGTGTTGTTCGTTAGCTAGCTATAGAACTCCTGAGGTACAGTACTGTCGCAGTTATACTAACCTGCACTTTCACTAACAATGCTGCCACAATGGGGAGGTTTGGAATAGGAAGCGAAGTATCTGAGTCCACCAACCACACCTCTTTGTTTTCTAAAATTATAAGTTTTATTTTAGAAACAAACTTTAGTTTATAAATAACCTGAATAGTGACAGTTTTTGAAGTGAAAAGTAAATATATAATTTGGCTGCCATTTTGTGAATCCAGTCAAAAAAGAAAAACATTTTCTTACAGTTAATAATTGTTTTAGTAAAAGACAATGTTTATTGTAGAAATGACTTTCTGTTTAAATAGAAGTTGAATAATGACAGTTTCTGAAGTGAAAAGCAAAATACACAATTTGGTGGCCATTTTGTAAATCCAGTCGAAAAAGAAAAAATATTTCTTACAGTTAATAATTGTTTCAGTACGGCATGAACTGTATGGCTGAGGTTCCACAATGAATATAGCAATAGAGACATAAAGTGCCAGAGTTGCTAGAGGCCACATATGGGCCATAACTTTATACAGACACTAACAATGAAAATAATATTAATAATTGATGTCAAGTATATATTCTGAAAACTATTGTTGTATATTTACATAGATCTTTGCCCCTGAAGAAGCCCAAGGTGGGTGAAACAGGCACACCAGGGGATCATTGTGTTCACTGAAAGAAAGAAAATAAAACTTAAAATTTTAGAAAACAAAGAGGTGTGGCTGGTTGGCTCAAATACTTTGCTGCCTGATTGACACTGTCCATATTACCAGCCCAGAATAAGAAAACAGAAATACTGGTTTAGAAAAGGGTACCCACTCTACACTCGTCTGTTTCTCTGAAGTTTGGAATAGGCCAGGGATGAAGCCATCTCAAATAAATTGTACCAAACAGGGCTGCATACAAATGCTGTGACCCCTCTCCCACATTGGTATGGTGGCATCAATTGTTCCATTCCAGAACAGCACTGACATGCAACTGTACGTGCAATCGGTAGTTTTCAGTGTATGTCCAGTTTTCAGTCACATACCGGAGAGACAGTGCACATAGAAGTAATCTTTTATTTTTGTTATTCAAGAGAGGTGCTGTACTCCTCACCATTAGATTTCACTGCCATGTCTATCATGTCATACTGTATTTGCTGTTTGTCACATACTGTATGTACTGCTTAGTAGGGTTGTTAAAACTCAATTCACTTGTAACTGGAGGAAGCTTGAAGTTTAGGTTCCTGGAAATGAATGCCAAGTGCATTAGTGTAACCTGCACCTTTATACATCTTACCTGATAACACTTTGGGGTGGTTCCTAGCACAGTAAAACTTTCTAATGTTGGCCATAGGAACACTGCCAGCTTTGTTGGGATCAAGTTTCATATAAGCCTAAATATGGAAAAGAAAGTCATAAAGAGAAATTATACTTGGCAGAAGTTTTCAAACTATGAGAAAATGTGTCAGTGGTTTGCAAAGGAATTAAATGACAAGGATCACCCCCCTCCCGCGGTGTCTTCATGCTGCTACTACAGTTAGATGACTGTATCTGACTTTGCAAAGGTGCACTCTAGGTTGGGCAGGGGGACCAACTGGTTAGCTGCACTTCCACTATCAGTTCCCACAAAAATTATGCATCGGGGGATAAAAGGGGACAATTTGTAATAAATGGCCCTTTGGGGCCTGGCAGGGAAAGAATGTGATAAAAAGATGATGCCAGCTCTTGGCAATCCCAGTAACTTTTTCTTTTTAAAAAACAAACTCTGTGTGGGAAGATAGAGGGTGGGGATGGAAAATAACTGGGCGTGAGAAAGGAGCTGGCAATGGGATCAGCCCTGGCCACCTGGGAAGGGCATGGAGGATTTTTACAATTTATTTTTAATTTATTTATTTTTTTCATTCCCAAGGCTAAAGTGTCAGTGTCAGTGGCTCAGCAGGTTTCATACTCACCTCTGAGACGGAAAGATCAGAAGGTTTTGGACTCAAGTCCCACACCAGGCACTTGGGGGTAAAATACCAATACTGACACTGTAATGTAGCATGAGGGGGATGCTGCACTCCTGAGTTGCTGTCTTTTGGATGACACATTAAACCAAGGTCCCATCTGTCTGTTCCAGTGTTTTTTCAGATGAATTTTAACGATCCTATGGTACTTCTCAAAAAGGGGACTAGGTCAAAACCGTGTTGGAGGAAAGGCGCAGTCAAAAAAAAGATCACACAGCGCAGACACTAGAAATGGCTGCCTTCAAAAAATGCACTAACATAAATAAACCAACTCCAAAACCGTGCACGCTGTAATGTCAGCATGATTTGCGACCATGCCGTTCTTCCGACGCAGTGTTGACCGGATACCCTCAAAAAGAGTTGGGGGATTTTTATTGAAGAATAAATCATACTTCACATAGGGACATTATACATAGTTCATAGAATTTACATGAATACCCGATATCAACCCCTCCCCCCAAAAAAATCCATTCACCCTTCTGTTTCATTCCTTTTGCCCTTTCCCTTATTCACCCTAACCAATCTCAAAAAAGATTTCCACAAGTTACTGTGGTATACCTTGGAAATGTCATCTTTTCTATCTTATACAGAGAGCTCATACTTCTTAATATAAACAAATAACTCCTGCTGTGGCCAGTATTGTTGCTGAAGCACCAATTTGCATCTGGCCTGCCTCTTATAATATTTCAATATGCCACATACTACCCTTAACGTACTGGGGTGATACCTAGACCATGTTCCTGAATAAATGACTAAAATTAACCGTTCATATATTATAGCATAATAATCTGTACACTTTAACTCTAGTAATATGATCCAACAACCCTTTCACATAAGGGCATTCTAGAAACAGAGGTGTTTGAGTTCCTAGTACTCTGTTACATGCATCACTTGGACAATACCTCTCTGATAACTGCTTGTGTTTATGCTAATCCTGCACTCCAAGTCTACCATGACTTGTTAGCCATACCATATCCCACATCTGGACCGGAAGCCTGGGCTCTGTGATTTGTTTAATAGTAACTGTAACTGTCTGGATACACCCTTTAGGAAATACCAGTGTCTCTTTAAATGTATAATTTATAACCTTATTATATAATGCTTCCCTTGTATATATTCTGCAATGTTCTGGTAGTGGTTTACCATTGTTTTACCTTCTGTAATGCTGCTAACATATAGGGGTAATTGTTCCATCATAACAGTCAAAAAATAGACCATTTCCCAATTTCCCATCTTGATGGAACCTCTACTAACCATTCTATAATCCCCATAACCCATTTTGACTGCGGATGTGAATACAGCCTTGAAATTTCCAGAAAAGAATACAAAATAAACAAAACACCACAGTGAGTTTATCACAGACAACCCCCTTTTTTTAAATCCAGATTTTACTGGCATAATTACATACACCTCACAATATAAAATCCATATTAGAGAAAAACAGAAAACAGAATAACATTTAGCAGCAGGGTACAAGAGAATAAAAACAGTCAGTGCACCACTTCCATAACTTTCCCAGTACAAAAAAGTAGGTCTTGGGCATCTCACAGGGTAAACCTAAAAAACTCCTCATCCTATCAAGTACAAGCTCAAAGAATCAGTGAGTTACTGTGCCCCCAAAGTCAGCATGAAACATGAAAGAATGGGCAAAGCCCTAGACCACTTCATAATATAAAATCTGGATTAGTATCTTTCTGGTAAACCACCCATCTCCTCCAGAATTCTTCAGCTTTAACTGATTTATCACGTATGGAAGCTGTAAAGATTTCAGTTCTAGAAATGGTATTAACTAATGCTACCCATTTGGATTTCTGTGGAGAGGTTCACCGTAGCCACAGTTTAGTTATAAGTTGTTTTTTTTTGCCAGCAATATTAAATTAACAGCAGTTTCAAACTTGACCCCTTAATTGTTTGTGGGGGAATAGAGAGGAGGAGTGAGGAAGTCCTGCTCTACGAACAAGACAGTAAAGGTCTCATTAACCCCTTGCCAAAAAGTATGCAAAATGGGGCATTTCCAAAAAATGAGTGGCAAGAGCCTTTCCACAGCCTCGCCAGCATTTCCCCATATGTAAACCCATAAACCTTGCTTGTATTGCAGGGGTACAGAAATATAGCATGCGACATTTCCATGAATAGTCTTCCCAGTGAGAAGAAGAAGTCTAACTTGTCAGAGCATATTTTATCTACTCCTTCAGTGGTATATTCACATTCAGTTCTTTGTTCTATCTCTCCAGAATTAAAAGAGATGAGGTACTTAATTCAATAAGACCTTTATAAATGTTGTCAATTAAGTGTGGACAGATAGAACCTTGTAGATGATCCTTAAGCAAATTAAACAGTAGAGAAGGGAGTTGTTAAATTGTGAGCCCATTCCAAATAAATACAGTAGGATGTCACTTGTAAGAATCTGAAGTGAGCCTGCCTAGGAAGGGTATATTCACTTTGAAGGTCTGAAAAGGAGTGGAAACCCTGTGTCTTATGATGAACATATTTCAAGCCTCTAGAACCCCAGTCCAAAAGTACCGTGTTGGTGGTATTAGGTGGAAAAGTTTTGTCATGTGCTAATGATCTCAGACAAAATAAAATTTGTGGGGTGGGGGGTAACTGGAGCAATATTTCCTCCAGAAATTTAAAGTTATTGCTGTATATCTTTGAACCTGGTTAAGGATATCTCCCCTAATAGATATGCAAAGATATATTTATAGATTTCAAACAAATTAATGAAAATCCAATTGTTTTCCAATGTGGCATATATGTGGGAATAAGCCAGCAACACACTATCTGAAACTGAGCTGCCATCGCATGAGGAAACAAATTTGGCACGTTTAGTCCACCCTTGTCCTTTGGTAGTTGCAAAATAGCATATTTCATACAAGGGTGACCACTGGCCCAAATAAATCTAGAAATGATTCAGTTCCAATAGTTTAACTTTATCTGGTATTATTGGGAGTGTATGAAAATAATATACCGTAATAATCTAGGCAAGACTTTTTGTCTGATAACTTCCACCTTTTCCAATAATGAAAGGGGTAATGTCTGCCCTTGTTGCAAACCTCTAGTTATTTGCTGTGTGATAGGCTCATAGTTCAGGATTTCAAGGGCATGATGATCCTTTATCAATTGTATCCCCAAATATTGTATCACACTGCGATTCCATCAAATCGGGAATTTATTTTTTATCGCCAGAGAGGGTGAAAAATTGAAGGTTAACACATCAGTTTTAAGGGTGTTCCTCCGAAAACCCAACTGACCAAAATGATCTAGCATGTTCCAAACTTCTAGGAGGGACATTTCAGGGTTAGTAAGCGTGAGCATAATATCATCCTCTGAAAGTGCTATTTTGAAATCTTTCCCCCCAAGGGAATGACTTTGACTTTCTCCGCTCTCTAAATCGCCATGGCTAAAGGCTCAACATATAACACAAATAACAAGGGGGAAGGGGACACCCTTGATGGGTTCCCCTAGTTAATGCAAAAGGTGGGGAAACTGCCCCATTCATCCTTACATATGCCTTTGGGGAACTATATAATGTTTGAAAAATGGTTAATAATAATTCCTGCAGAAAATTCATTCTTAATTTCCCAAGTATCCTGTAGGAACGACCTGGATAGCCAATCAAATGCATTTTTGGTGTCTAAACTGACCACTACTGTAGGTGTCTGGCATTGTGTAACACAATCTATGAAATGAAAAGTTTGGCGTACATTACTGTGAGTTTGCCTTTGGCAAATGAATCCAGCTTGATCCCCGTCTAATAAGTGTGGTAAACTTGTATCTAATCTGTGCATCAAGACACTAGTGAATAACTTTTATTTGACAGAAGGCATAGAAATGGGGTGACAGGAAGATGGCTTATCTGTGGATTTTTCCCAGTTTTAGTAACGTCGCTATAACCGCAAATTCCCATGAGGAAGGAGGTGGTTCACCCTCCTGTATATGTTGACAGAATGCTGGTAAAAGAAGATCATTAAACTTCTTATAAAACTCTACAGGATAACCATCAGATCCCAGACATTTCCCTGTTTTACTGTTTTTAAGGATAGTGAGAATCTCAGTCCGCGTTATAGGTGCAAGTAAAAACTCTTTTTATTCCTCTGTAAGTTGGGGAAGCCCCAATCTGGACAAATATTTTAATTATTTTTTATTGAGTCAGAAACAAAATCTTGGGTATAGAGTGTGACATAACAGTCTGCAAAAATATTTCTAATTTCTCCATGGCTCCAAGTGAGTACCCGTGTTCCGGTATCCCGCTGACATATTATACAGCCCTGATTTCTTGTATATGAAGTTGTCAAGCTATTCTGCATGAGCCTCATGCACCTCCTTCATAATAATATTGTCAGAGATACCACAAGGCTTGCTCAACTTTCTGGTCTATTAAGTGTTGTAACACCTGTTTAGTTTATGCTATCAATTGGAGTACTTCCCGGTCTCGTTGGGTAGCTAAAAGTTGTAAGGTTTTTAGCCTGCCTTGGAGATCAAAATATTTTTCTTCCCGTAGTTTCTTTTTGCATTTTGATATTTCTATTAATTGACCCTGCAGGACACACTTTACTGTAGCCCATAATAACGAAGGAGAGATGTCCTCTTTGGTGTTATCTACTATTATCTGGGGAATACGGTCTGTTATCACTTGAATAAGCTCCGGGTCTTTAAAGAGAGAAAACTGAGGTGGTACAAGGTGGGTTTTCTAGCCTTACCAAGATTAATTTTAAGTAAACTGGAGTATGATTGGATAAAAGTCTAGGGCGGTAAGAGATATCTTGGACCTTTTCAAAATGTTCCATCGTTATGAAAAAATAATCCAGTCAAGCTGAGGAACGATGTCTGGGTAACTAATATGTGTATTCCATAGTTGTCAGGAAAAACTGTTGTCATACATCCAGATAGCCTAGTTAAGCTGTCCCTGTAGTGAATAATTTTTGCACACCAGTAAGTCTGTGTCACCCCCTAGCTGTTGTGTCCAAGGCTGGATTCATCACCATATTTATATTCCCTCCTATAATAAGAGTTTCCTGTGTCAGTGTCAATAACTTTTGGAAGAACTGTTGTATCACAGCTTTGGTTAAGCCATGTGAGAGAGATACACTAACTAAAGTGACCAATTGCTCCTGCAAATGACCCATAAATATGATGTATCTACCATTCAAATCGGTAAAACCTTCTATTACTGTGAAGGGTGTTTCCTTAGGTAGCAAAATGGCTACTCCCCACCACCTACCACAGTGATGGGAGGATGCCTCTAGAGTAGAATATCCAAACTTTAGAAATTTATGATGCTCTGACTGGGAAAGGTGTGTCTTCTGCAGGAGCAGGACATCAGTTTATTTCTTGTGAAACAACTGCAAGAACCTAGCGAGCTTTATGGGATTGTGTATACCATTAACATTATAAGATGAACTCTTTGTAGATATTAACTTTGTCATTGTAAAAACATAGTAAGAATCACAACTTGTAGCAGTGTACTGTGCTACTGCTAGTAATACTCCGTCTAAAGAAAAGCAAGACTCCTAGGACTATGATACTGTCAGAATCATTCCATCCATAAAAACATACAGTTCCCAGAAAGCTCCTCTGAAATGCATCTTTAAAATAAGGTGGTGCAATATACCCACTGCTTTGTAAAACAGTAAACCATGCCAACAGGGCAAGGAACGAGGTCAAAATAGCAAACACTAGTAACAATCAAAAATACATAGAAGTAAACAACCAAAAAAACAACAGTAATCTAACCATATGATAAAACTGTGACATGCCAAGTTCAAAGTGTATAAGATGAACAGTTCTGTGACTTCCAAATATGGGCGTGTTTGTACAGCTAACACTCCTGGGTCAACCTCCGATGGTGAGAGAGTGCTGGAGAGGGGTTATTCATGAATGACCTAGGCCCCTTATGCAGGTGCTCCTGTGCTACATGGTTGTCATCAAAGATAAAGATAAAAAGGTAAATCTGACGTTTCTGGAGCTCATAATGAGATCCTTATCTCTAGAATCTTTTTTTTTTTTTTAAAGGATGATAGTAGCAGCAAATGACAAAGTCAATTCCAGTAACAGAATAACAGCAAGGGTGCTTCCAACCCATTGCTCATATTTTGTAGGAAGGTCTGAATTCTTGATTCATGGAGTCCAATAAAGAAGGCAGAAACAAAGGTTCAGTACTGAATATAGGACCAAAAGAGTGATCACAGTCCACATCTCCACTGTAGGGTGTTACTCCTCTGCAGAGTCGTAGTTAATAAATCAGGAAGAGAAGAGAAAGGCAGTTAACAAATAGGTAAGTGGGAGAGTCAAGAGCTGGTATCCCCAAATATGATTTTTTTTTGTAAATTTCTTATGGTACAAGCTAAGGAAAAGGGTAAGTAAAAGAAAAACCCAGAATGCCAGTTTGGTGGCTGGAACAGTTAGTCGGGGACAAGGAGGAACCTACAGGGCCCCCCAGGCCAGCAGCAAACCAACCCCAATGCACAGGTATACAGAAACAAGAAAGCCCTGTAGTAGTCAGATGGTTTAGTTAGCAAACACTAAAAAGAATGCTAGTATGAGAAAATGAGTCCCCATGAAAACTGAAGACTGTCATTGCGAGCTTTCTCACCAATCCCCCATATGTGTGGCTCCAAGGCAGCTGGCAGATAGACCCAATGGTATTGCATCTGCTGG